>CATKUP010000012.1:2464000-3080000 GCA_949786385.1 Onychomys leucogaster | reverse complement strand
CTGTAACAAACCACAGCATCTCTTACATAGATGCTTTTTAGTTTATAGTGAAAAACGTGTTGGGTTCGTTTACTGTGTAAATTCATTTGAGCCGAAAAATCACTGGGTTTACCGGAAATGAACTCTTGCTTGTAGAAAAACACAGAGAATTTGGTTTCACTCCATTTCTGAAAGAAAATTCAGACCAGTGTTCTCATCCATGAAACACCCTCTGTTTTAACACAAGAAGCATGCTCTTCTTTCCAGCATCTCTAATATAGCAAGAAATATGAGCATGACCAGAAAAAAGAACTGTGTTTCCTACTCATAAGGACCTTATCTAGTTGAACACTGCTTATGAAACTGTTACAAACCACAGCATGTGTTACATAGATGCTGTTTAGTTAATAGTGAAAATCGTGTTGGGTTTGTGAACTGTGTAAATTCATTTTATCTGAAATATCACTGGGCTTACCGGAAATGAACTCGTGCTTGTAGGAAGACAAAGAGACTTTGGGTTAACTCCATTTCTGAAGGGAAATTCAGACCAGTGTTCTCATCCATGAAACACCCTCTGTTTTAACGCAAGAAGCATCCTCTTCTGTCCAGAATCTGCAATACAGCAAGAAATATGAGCATGTACAGAAAAACAGAACTGTGTTTCCTACTCATACGGACCATATCTAGTTGAACTCTGCTTATGAAACTGTAACAAACCACAGCATGTGTTACATAGATGCTCTTTAGTTAATAGTGAAAAACGTGTTGGGTTCATGAACTGTGTAAATTCATTTGAGCCAAAAACCCTGGGATTCCCGGAAATGAACTCTTGCTTGTAGGAAGACACAGAGGCTTTGGTTACACTCAGTTTGTGAAGGGAAATTAAGACCAGAATTCTCATCCATGAAACATACTCTGTTTTATCGCAAGAAGCATCCTCTTCGTTCCAGTGTCTCCAATACAGCAAGAAACATGAGCATGCCCAGAAAAATGAACTGTGTTTCCTACTCATACGGACCATATCTAGTTGAACACTGCTTATGAAACTGTTACAAACCACAGCATGTGTTACATAGATGCTCTTTAGTTAATAGTGAAAAACGTATTGGGTTCATGAACTGTGTAAATTCATTTGAGGCGAATAATCACTGAGATTACCGGAAAGGAACTCTTGCTTGTAGGAAGACACAGAAGCTTTGGTTTCACTCCATTTGTGAATGAAAATTCAAACCAGTGTTCTCATCCATGAAACATACTCTGTTTTAACGCAAGAAGCATGCTCTTCTTTCCAGCGTCACCAATACAGCAAGAAACATGAGCATGCCCAGAAAAAAGAACTGTGTTTCCTACTCATACGTACCATATCTAGTTGAACACTGCTTATGAAACTGTAAAAAAACACAGCATGTGTTATATAGATGCTCTTTAGTTAATAGTGAAAAAAGTATAGGGTTCATGAACTGTGTAAATTCGTTTGAGCCAAAAAATCACTGGGTTTACCGGAAATGAACTCTTGCATATAGGAAGACACAGAGGTTTTGGTTTCACTCCGTTTGTGAAGGGAAATTCAGACCAGAGTTCTCATCCATGAAACACACTCTGTTTTAACGCAAGAAGCATGCTCTTCTTTCCAGCATCTCTAATACAGCAAGAAACATGAGCCGGCTCAGAAAAAAAGAACTGTGTTTCCTACTTATATGGAGCATATCTAGATGAACTATGCTCATTAAACTGTAACAAACCACAGCATCTCTTACATAGATGCTGTTTATTTAATAGTGAAAATCGTGTTGGGTTTGTGAACTGTGTAAATTCATTTGAGCCGAAAAATCACTGGGTTTACCGAAAATGAACTCGTGCTTGTAGGAAGACAACGAGACTTTGGGTTAACTCCATTTCTGAAGGGAAATTCAGACCAGTGTTCTCATCCATGAAACACCCTCTGTTTTAACGCAAGAAGCATCCTCTTCTGTCCAGAATCTGCAATACAGCAAGAAATATGAGCATGTACAGAAAAAATGAACTGTGTTTCCTACTCATACGAACCATATCTGGTTAAACTCTGATTATGAAACTGTATCAAACTACAGCATCTCTTACATAGATGCTATTTAGTTAATAGTGAAAAACGTGTTGGTTTCGTGAACTGTGTAAATTCATTTGAGCAGAAAAATCACTGGGCTTACCGGAAAAGAACTCTTGCTTGTAGGAAGACACAGAGCCTTTGGTTTAATTCCGATTCTGATGGAAAATTCAGAACGGTGTTCTCATCCATGAAACATACTCTGTTTTAACGCAAGAAGCATGGTCTTCTTTCCAGCGTCTCCAATACAGCAAGAAACATGAGCATGCCCAGAAAAAAAGAACTGTGTTTCCAACTGATACAGATCATATCCAGTTAAACTCTGCTTATGAAACTGTAACAAACCACAGCATCTCTTACAAAAATGTTCAATCATTTATAGTGCAAAACGTGTTGGGTTCATGAACTGTGTAAATTCATTTGAGCCGAAAAATCACTGGGTTTACCGGAAATGAACTCTTGCTTGTAGTAAGACACAGAGGCTTTGGTTTAACTCCGATTGTGAAGGGAAATTCAGACCAGTGTTCTCATCCATGAAATACCCCGTGTTTTAAAGCAAGAAGCATCCTCTTCTTTCCAGAGTCTGCAATACAGCAAGAAATATGAGCATGTCCAGAAAAAAAGAACTGTGTTTCCTACTCATACGGACGATATCTAGTTGAACGCTCCTTATGAAACTGTAACAAACCACAGCATCTCTTAAATAGATGCTTTTTAGTTAATAGTGCAAAACGTGTTGGGTTCGTGAACTGTGAAAATTCATTTGAGCCGAAAAATCCCTGGGCTTACTGGAAATGAAATCTTGCTTGTAGGAAGACACAGAGCCTTTGTTTTAACTCTGTTTCTGATGGAAAATTCAGACCGGTGTTCTCATCCATGCAACATACTCTGTTTTAACGCGAGAAGCATGTTCTTCTTTCCAGCGTCTCCAATACAGCAAGAAACATGAGCATGCCGTGAAAAAAAAGAACTGTGTTTCCAAATGATACGGACATTATCTAGTTGAACTCTGCTTATGAAACTGTAACAAACCACAGCATGTGTTACATAGATCCTCTTTAGTTAATAGTGAAAAACGTGTTGGGGTCATGAAGTGTGTAAATTCATTTGAGCCGAAAAACCCTGGGATTCCCGGAAATGAACTCTTGTTTGTAGGAAGAAACAGAGGCTTTGGGTTCACTCAGTTTGTGAAGGGAAATTCGGACCAGAGTTCTCATCCATGAAACACACTCTGTTTTAAATCAAGAAGCACGTACTTCTTTCCAGCATCTCTAATACAGCATGAAACATGAGCATGCCCAGAAAAAAAGAACTGGGTTTCCTACTCATACGGACCATATCTAGTTGAACTCTGTTCATTAAACTGTAAAAAACCAGAGCATCTCTTACATAGATGCTCTTTAGTTTATAGTGAAAAACGTGTTGGGTTCGTTTACTGTGTAAATTCATTTGAGCTGAAAAATCACTGGGTTTACCAGAAATGAACTCTTGCTTGTAGAAAAACACAGAGAATTTGGTTTCACTCCGTTTCTGAAAGAAAATTCAGACCAGTGTTCTCATCCAATAAACACCCTCTGTTTTAACGCAAGAAGCATGCTCTTCTTTCCAGCATCTCTAATACAGCAAGAAATATGAGCATGACCAGAAAAAAGAAATGTGTTTCCTACTCATACGGACCATATCTAGTTGAACACTGCTTATGAAACTGTTACAAACCATAGCATGTGTTACATAGATGCTCTTTAGTTAATAGTGAAAATCGTGTTGGGTTTGGGAACTGTGTAAATTCATTTTATCCGAAAAATCACTGGGCTTACCGGAAATGAACTCGTGCTTGTAGGAAGACAAAGAGACTTTGGGTTAACTCCATTTCTGAAGGGAAATTCAGACCGGTGTTCTCATCCATGCAACATACTCTGTTTTAACGCGAGAAGCATGTTCTTCTTTCCAGCGTCTCCAATACAGCAAGAAACATGAGCATGCCGTGAAAAAAAGAACTGTGTTTCCAAATGATACGGACATTATCTAGTTGAACTCTGCTTATGAAACTGTAACAAACCACAGCATGTGTTACATAGATGCTCTTTAGTTAATAGTGAAAAACGTGTTGGGTTCATGAACTGTGTAAATTCATTTGAGCCAAAAACCCTGGGATTCCCGGAAATGAACTCTTGCTTGTAGGAAGACACAGAGGCTTTGGTTACATTCAGTTTGTGAAGGGAAATTAAGACTAGAATTCTCATCCATGAAACACACTCTGTTTTATCGCAAGAAGCATCCTCTTCTTTCCAGTGTCTCCAATACAGCAAGAAACATGAGCATGCCCAGAAAAATGAACTGTGTTTCCTACTCATACGGACCATATCTAGTTGAGCACTGCTTATGAAACTGTTACAAACCACAGCATGTGTTACATAGATGCTCTTTAGTTAATAGTGAAAAACGTATTGGGTTCATGCACTGTGTAAATTCATTTGAGGCGAAAAATCACTGGGTTTACCGGAAATGAACTCTTGCTTGTAGGAATACACAGACGCTTTGGTTTCACTCCATTTCTGAAGGAAAATTCAAACCAGTGTTCTCATCCATGAAACATACTCTGTTTAACGCAAGAAGCATGCTCTTCTTTGCAGCGTCTCCAATACTGCAAGAAACATGAGCATGCCCAGAAAAAGAACTGTGTTTCCTACTCATACGTACCATATCTAGTTGAACACTGCTTATGAAACTGTAACAAACCACAGCATGTGTTATATAGATGCTCTTTAGTTAATAGTGAAAAAAGTATAGGGTTCATGAACTGTGTAAATTCGTTTGAGCCAAAAAATCACTGGGTTTACCGGAAATGAACTCTTGCATGTAGGAAGACACAGAGGTTTTGGTTTCACTCCGTTTGTGAAGGGAAATTCACACCAGAGTTCTCATCCATGAAACACACCCTGTTTTAACGCAAGAAGCATGCTCTTCTTTCCAGCATCTCTAATACAGCAAGAAACATGAGCATGTCCAGAAAAAAAGAACTGTGTTTCCTACTCATACGAACCATATCTGGTTAAATCTGATTATGAAACTGTATCAAACTACAGCATCTCTTACATAGCTGCTATTTAGTTAATAGTGAAAAACGTGTTGGGTTCGTGAACTGTGTAAATTCATTTGAGCAGAAAAATCACTGGGCTTACCGGAAAAGAACTCTTGCTTGTAGGAAGACACAGAGCCTTTGGTTTAACTCCGTTTCTGATGGAAAATTCAGAACGGTGTTCTCATCCATGCAACATACTCTGTTTTAACGCAAGACGCATGCTCTTCTTTCCAGCGTCTCCAATACTGCAATAAACATGAGTATGCCCAGAAAAAGAACTGTGTTTCCAACTGATACGGACATTATCTAGTTGAACTCTGCTTATGAAACTGTAACAAACCACAGCATGTGTTACATAGATGCTCTTTAGTTAATAGTGAAAAACGTGTTGGGTTCATGAACTGTGTAAATTCAATTGAGCAGAAAAACCCTGGGATTCCCGGAAATGAACTCTTGGTTGTAGGAAGACACAGAGGCTTTGGTTTCACTCAGTTTGTGAAGGGAAATTAAGACCAGGGTTCTCATGCATGAAACACACTCTGTTTGATCGCAAGAAGCATCCTCTTCTTTCCAGCGTCTCCAATACAGCAAGAAACATGAGCATGCACAGAAAAAAAGAACTGTGTTTCCTACTCATACGGACCATATTTCGTTGAACACTGCATATGAAACTGTAACAAACCACAGCATGTGTTACATAGATGCTCTTTAGTTAATTGTGAAAAAAGTATTGGGTTCATGAACTGTGTAAATTCGTTTGAGCCGAAAAATCACTGGGTTTACCGGAAATGAAGTCTTGCTTGTAGAAAGACACAGAGACTTTCGTTTAACTCCGTTACTGAAGGAAAATTCAGACCAGTGTTCTCATCCATGAAACACCCTCTGTTTTAACGCAAGAAGCATCCTCTTCCATGCAGAAAATGCAATACAGAAAGTTATATGAGCATGCCCAGAAAAAATGAACTGTGTTTCTTACTCATACGGACCATATCCAGTTAAACTCTGCTTATGAAAGTGTAACTAATCTCAGCATCTATTACAAAAATTCTCTTTCATTTATAGTGAAAAACGTGTTGGGTTCGTGAACTGTGTAAATTCATTTGAGCCAAAAAATCACTTGGTTTACCGGAAATGAACTCTTGCATGTAGAAAGACACAGAGACTTTGGTTTAACTCCGTTTCTAAATGAAAATTCAGACCAGTGTTCTCATCCATGAAACACCCTCTGTTTTAACACAAGCAGCATCCTCTTCTTTCCAGGGTCCACAATTCAGGAAGAAATATGAGCATGTACCGAAAAAAAGAACTGTTTTTCCTACTACTAGGGACCATATCTAGTTGAAATCTGCTTATGAAACTGTAACAAACGACAGCATCTCTTACATAGATGCTCTTTAGAGAATAGTGAAAAACATGTTGGGTTCGTGAACTGTGTAAATTCATTTGAGCAGAAAAATCACTGGGCTTACCGGAAAAGAACTCTTGCTTGTAGGAAGACACAGAGCCTTTGGTTTAACTCTGATTCTGATGGAAAATTCAGAACGGTGTTCTCATCCATGAAACATACTCTGTTTTAACGCAAGAAGCATGGTCTTCTTTCCAGCGTCTCCAATACAGCAAGAAACATGAGCATCCCAGAAAAAAAGAACTGTGTTTCCACCTGATACGGATCATATCCAGTTAAACTCTGCTTATGAAACTGTAACAAACCACAGCATCTCTTACAAAAATGTTCAATCATTTATAGTGAAAAACGTGTTGGGTTAGTGAACTGTGTAAATTCATTTGAGCCGAAAAATCACTGGGTTTACCGGAAATGAACTCTTGCTTGTAGGAAGACACAGAGGCTTTGGTTTAACTCCATTTGTGAAAGGAAATTCAGACCAGTGTTCTCATCCATGAAATACCCTCTGTTTTAAAGCAAGAAGCATCCTCTTCTTTCCAGAGTCTGCAATACAGCAAGAAATATGAGCATGTCCAGAAAAAAAGAACTGTGTTTCCTACTCATACAGACGATATCTAGTTGAACGCTCCTTATGAAACTGTAACAAACCACAGCATCTCTTAAATAGATTCTATTTAGTTAATAGTGAAAAACCTGTTGGGTTCGTAAACTGTGTAAATTCATTTGAGCCGAAAAATCCCTGGGCTTACTGGAAATGAACTCTTGCTTGTAGGAAGACACAGAGCCTTTGGTTTAACTCCGTTTCTGATGGAAAATTCAGACCGGTGTTCTCATCCATGAAACATACTCTGTTTTAACGCGAGAAGCATGTTCTTCTTTCCTGCGTCTCCAATACAGCAAGAAACATGAGCATGCCGTGAAAAAAAGAACTGTTTCCAAATGATACAGACATTATTTAGTTGAACTCTGCTTATGAAACTGTAACAAACCACAGCATGTGTTACATAGATGCTCTTTAGTTAATAGTGAAAAACGTGTTGGGTTCATGAACTGTGTAAATTCAATTGAGCAGAAAAACCCTGGGATTCCCGGAAATGAACTCTTGGTTGTAGGAAGACACAGAGGCTTTGGTTTCACTCAGTTTGTGAAGGGAAATTAAGACCAGAGTTCTCATCCATGAAACACACTCTGTTTGATCGCAAGAAGCATCCTCTTCTTTCCAGCGTCTCCAATACAGCAAGAAACATGAGCATGCACAGAAAAAAAGAACTGTGTTTCCTACTCATACGGACCATTTCCAGGTAACTCTGCTTATGAAACTGTAACAAACCACAGCATCTCTTACAAAAATGCTCTTTCATTTATAGTGAAAAACGTGTTGGATTCGTGAACTGTGTAAATTCATTTGAACCAAAAAATCACTGGGTTTACCGGAAATGATCTCTTGCTTGTAGGAAGACAAAGAGCCTTTGTTTAAACTCCGTTTGTGAAGGGGAATTCAGACCAGTGTTCTCATCCATGAAACACCCTCTGTTTTAACGCAAGTAGCATCCTCTTCTGTCCAGAATCTGCAATATAGCAAGAAATATGAGCATGTCCAGAAAAAATGAACTGTGTTTCCTCTTATACGGAGCATATGTAGTTGAACTCTAATTATGAAACTGTAACAAACTACAGCATCTCTTACATAGATGCTCTTTAGTTAATAATCAAAATCGTGTTGGGTTCGTGAACTGTGTAAATACATTTGAGCCGAAAAATCCCTGGGCTTACCGGAAATGAACTCCTGCTTGTAGGAAGACACCGAGCCTCTGGTTTAACTCCGTTTCTGATGAAAAATTCAGACCGGTGTTCTCATCTATGAAACATACTCAGTTTTAATTCAAGAAGCATGCTCTTCTTTCCAGTGTCTCCAATACAGAAAGAAACATGCACATACCCAGAAAAAAAGAACTGTGTTTCTTACTCATACGGACCATATCCAGTTAAACTCTGCTTATGAAACTGTAACAAACCACAGCATCTCTTACAAAAATGCCCTTTCATTTATAGTGAAAAACATGTTGGGTTCGTGAACTGTGTAAATTCATTTCAGCCGAAAAATCACTGGGTTTACCGGAAATGAACTCTTGCTTTGTAAGATGACACAGAGGCTTTGTTTTAACTCCGTTTCTCATGGAAAATTCAGGCCGGTGTTCTCATCCTTGAAACATACTCTGTTTTAACGCAAGAAACATGATCTTCTTTCCAGCGTCTCCACTACAGCAAGAAACATGAGCATGCCCAGAAAAAAAGAACTGTGCTTCCAACTCATACGGACCATATCTAGTTGAACTCTGCTTTTGAAACTGTAACAAACCACAGCAATTCTTACATAGATGCTCTTCATTTATAGTGAAAAACGTGTTGGGTTCGTGAACTGTGTAAATTCATTTGAGCCGAAAAATCACTGGGTTTACCGGAAATGAACTCTTGCTTGTAGGAAGACACAGATCCTTTGGTTTAACTCCGTTTCTGATGGAAATCAGACCGGTGTTCTCATCCATGAAACATACTCTGTTTTAACGCAAGAAGCATGCTCTTCTTTCCAGCATCTCTAATAGAGCCAGAAACATGAGCATGCACAGAAAAAAAGAACTGTGTTTCCTACTATTGTGGACCATATCTAGTTGAACTCCGATTATGAAACTGTATCAAACTACAGCATCTCTTACATAGATGCTATTTAGTTAATAGTGAAAAAATTGTTGGGTTCGTGAACTGTGTTAATTCATTTGAGCAGAAAAATCACTGGGCTTACAGGAAAAGAACTCTTGCTTTTAGAAAGACACAGATCCTTTGGTTTAAATCCGTTTCTGATGGAAATCAGACCGGTGTTCTCATCCATGAAACATACTCTGTTTTAACGCAAGAAGCATGCTCTTCTTTCCAGCGTCTCCAATACAGCAAGAAAAATGTACATGCCCAGAAAAAAAGAACTGTGTTTCCAACTGATACAGACATTATCTAGTTGAACTCTGCTTATGAAACTGTAACAAACCAGAGCATGTGTTACATAGATGCTCTTTAGTTAATAGTGAAAAACGTGTTGGGTTCATGAACTGTGTAAATTCATTTGAGCAGAAAAACCCTGGGATTCCCGGAAATGAACTCTTGCTTGTAGGAAGACACAGAGGCTTTGGTTTCACTCAGTTTGTGAAGGGAAATTAAGACCAGAGTTCTCATCCATGAAACACACTCTGTTTGATCACAAGAAGCATCCTCTTTCCAGCGTCTCCAATACAGCAAGAAACATGAGCATGCACAGAAAAAAAGAACTGTGTTTCCTTCTCATACGGACCATATCTCGTTGAACACTGTATATGAAACTGTAACAAACCACAGCATGTGTTACATAGATGCTCTTTAGATAACAGTGAAAAAAGTATTGGGTTCATAAACTGTGTAAAATCGTTTGAGCCAAAAAATCACTGGGTTTACCGGAAATGAACTCTTGCTTGTAGGAAGACACAGAGGCTTTGGTTTCCCTTCTTTTCGGAAGGAAAATTCAGACCAGTGTTCTCATCCATGAAACATACTCTGTTTTAACGCAAGAAGCATGCTCTTCTTTCCAGCGTCTCCCATACAGCAAGAAACATGAGCGTGCCCAGAAAAAAATAACTGTGTTTCCTACTCATACGGACCATATCTAGTTGAACACTGCTTATGACCCTGTAATAAACCACAGCATGTGTTACATAGTTGCTGTTTAGTTAATAGTAAAAAAAGTATTGGGTTTGTGAACTGTGTAAATTCGTTTGAGCCGAAAAATCACTGGGTTTACCGGAAATGAAGTCTTGCTTGTAGAAAGACACAGAGACTTTGGTTTAACTCCGTTTCTGAAGGAAAATTCAGACCAGTGTTCTCATCCATGAAACACCCTCTGTTTTAACGCAAGAAGCATCCTCTTCTGTCCAGAACATGCAATACAGCAAGAAATATGAGCATGCCCCGAAAAAAAGAACTGTGTTTCTTACTCATACGGACCATATCCAGTTAAACTCTGCTTATGAAAGTGTAACTAACCTCAGCATCTATTACAAAAATTCTCTTTCATTTATAGTGAAAAACGTGTTGGGTTCGTGAACTGTGTAAATTCATTTGAGCCAAAAAATCACTTGGTTTACCGGAAATGAACTCTTGCATGTAGAAAGACACAGAGACTTTGGTTTAACTCCGTTTCTGAAGGAAAATTCAGACCAATGTTCCCATCCATGAAACACCCTCTGTTTTAACACAAGCAGCATCCTCTTCTTTCCAGGGTCCACAATACAGCAAGAAATATGAGCATGTCCCGAAACAAAGAACTGTGTTTCCTACTACTAGGGACCATATCTAGTTGAAATCTGCTTATGAAACTGTAACAAACGACTGCATCTCTTACATAGATGCTCTTTAGTTAATAGTGAAAAACATGTTGGGTTTGTGAACTGTGTAAATTCATTTGAGCCAAAAAATCACTGGGTTTACCATATATGAAATCTTGCTTGTAGGAAGACAAGAGCCTTTGGTTTAACTTCGTTTCTGATGGAAAATTCAGACCTGTGTTCTCATCCATGAAACATACTCTGTTTTAACGCGAGAAGCATGTTCTTCTTCCCAGCATCTCCAATACAGCAAGAAACATGAGCATGCTGTGAAAAAAAGAACTGTGTTTCCAAATGATACGGACATTATCTAGTTGAACTCTGCTTATGAAACTGTAACAAACTACAGCATGTGTTACATAGATGCTCTTTAGTTAATAGTGAAAAACGTATTGGGTTCATGAACTGTGTAAATTCATTTGAGCCGAAAAATCACTGGGTTTACCGGAAATGAACTCTTGTCTGTAGGAAGACACAGAGGCTTTGGTTTTCCTGCTTTTTGGAAGGAAAATTCAGACCAGTGTTCTCATCCATGAAACATACTCTGTTTTAACGCAAGAAGCATGCTCTTCTTTCCAGCGTCTCCCATACAGCAAGAAACATGAGCATGCCCAGAAAAAAAGAACTGTGTTTCCTACTCATACGGACCATATCTAGTTAAACACTGCTTATGACCCTGTAATAAACCACAGCATTTGTTACATAGATGCTCTTTAGTTAATAGTGAAAAAATGTATTGGGTTCATGAACTGTGTAAATTCGTTTGAGCCGAAAAATCACTGGGTTTACCGGAAATGAAGTCTTGCTTGTAGAAAGACACAGAGACTTTGGTTTAACTCCGTTTCTGAAGGAAAATTCAGACCAGTGTTCTAATCCATGAAACACCCTCTGTTTTAACGCAAGAAGCATCCTCTTCTGTCCAGAAAATGCAATACAGCAAGAAATATGAGCATGCCCCGAAAAAAAGAACTGTGTTTCTTACTCATACGGACCATATCCAGTTAAACTCTGCTTTTGAAACTGTAACTAACCTCAGCATCTTTTACAAAAATTCTCTTTCATTTATAGTGAAATACGTGTTGGGTTCGTGAACTGTGTAAAATCATTTGAGCCGAAAAATCTGTGGGTTTACCGGAAATGAACTCTTGCTTGTAGAAAGACACAGAAACTTTTGTTTAACTCCATTTCTGAAGGAAAATTCAGACTAGTGTTCTCATCCATGAAACACCCTCTGTTTTAATACAAGCAGCATCCTCTTCTTTCCAGGGTCCACAATACAGCAAGAAAAATGAGCATGTCCCGAAACAAAGAACTGTGTTTCCTACTACTAGGGACCATATCTACTTGAAATCTGCTTATGAAACTGTAACAAACGACAGCATCTCTTACATAGATGCTCTTTAGTTAATAGTGAAAAACATGTTGGGTTCGTGAACTGTGTAAATTCATTTGAGCCAAAAAATCACTGGGTTTACCATATATGAACTCTTGCATGTAGGAAGACACAGAGGCTTTGGTTTCACTCCGTTTGAGAAGGGAAATTCAGACCAGTGTTCTCATCCATGAAACACCCTCTTTTTTAACGCAAGAAGAATCCTCTTCTGTCCAGAATCTGCAATACAGCAAGAAATATGAGCATGTACAGTAAAAATGAACTGTGTTTCCTACTCATACGAACCATATCTGGTTGAACTCTGATTAATAAACTGTATCAAACTACAGCATCTCTTACATAGATGCTCTTTAGTTAATAGTGAAAATCGTGATGGGTTAGTGAACTGTGTAAATTCATTTGAGCCGAAAAATCACTGGGTAAACCAGAAATAAACTCTTGCTTGTAGGAAGACACGGGGCTTGGTTTAACTCCGTTTGTGAAGGGAAATTCAGACCACTGTTCTCATCCATGAAACACCCTCTGTTTTACCCCAAGAAGCATATACTTCTTTCCAGATTCTGCAATACAGCAAGAAATATGAGCATGTCCAGAAAAAATGAACTGTGTTTCCTACTCACGTGGATCATATCTAGTTGAACTCTGCTTATGAAACTGTAACTAACCTCAGCATCTTTTACAAAAATGCTAGTTCATTTATAGTGAAATACGTGTTGGGTTCGTGAACTGTGTAAATTCATTTGAGCCAAAAAATCACTGGGTTTACCGGAAATGAAGTCTTGATTGTAGAAAGACACAGAGACTTTGGTTTCACTCCGATTCTGAAGGAGAATACAGACCAGTGTTCTCATCCATGAAACATACTCTGTTGTAACGCAACAAGCATGCTCTTCTTTCCAGAGCCTGCAATACAGCAAGAAACATGAGCCTGTCCAGAAAAAAAGAACTGTGTTTCCTATTATTGCAGACCATATCTAGTTGAACTCTGATTATGAAACTGTAACAAACCACAGAATCTCTAACATAGATGCTCTTTAGATAATAGTGAAAAACTTATTGGGTTCATGAACTGTGTAAATTCATTTGAGTCGCAAAATCACAGGGTTTACCGGAAATGAACTATTGCTTGTAGGAAGACACAGAGGCTTTGGTTTCACTCCGTTTGTGAAGGGAAATTCAGACCAGAGTTCTCATCCATGAAACACACTCTGTTTTAACGCAAGAAGCATGCACTTCTTCCAGCATCTCTAATACAGCAAGAAACATGAGCATGACCAGAAAAAAAAACTGTTTTTCCTACTCATACGGACCATATCTAGTTGAACTCTGTTCATTAAACTGTAACAAACCAGAGCATCTCTTACATAGATGCTCTTTAGTTAATAGTGAAAAACGTGTTGGGTTCGTGAACTGTGTAAATTCATTTGAGCCGAAAAATCACTGGGTTTACCGGAAATGAACTCTTACTTGTAGGAAGACACAGAGGCTTTGGTTTCACTCCGTTTGTGAAGGGAAATTCAGACCAGAGTTCTCATCCATGAAACACACTCTGTTTTATCGCAAGAAGCATGCTCTTCTTTCCAGCATATCTCATACAACAAGAAACATGAGCATGCCCAGAAAAAAAGAACTGTGTTTCCTACTATACGGACCATATCTATTTGAACTCTGCTCTTTAACCTGTAACAAACTACAGTATCTCTTACATAGATGCTGTTTAGTTAATAGTGAAAATCGTGTTGGGTTTGTGAACTGTGTAAATTCATTCGAGCCGAAAAATCACTGGGTTTACCGGAAATGAACTCTTGCTTGTAGGAAGACAAAGAGCCTTTGGTTTAACTCCATTTCTGAAGTGAAATTCAGACCAGTGTTCTCATCCATGAAACACCCTTTGTTTTAACCCAAGAAGCATCCTCTTCTGTCCAGAAAATGCAATACAGCAAGAAATATGATTATGTACAGAAAAAATGAACTGTGTTTCCTACTCATACGAACGATATATGGTTGAACTCTGCTTATGAAACTCTAACAAACTACAGCATCTCTTACGTAGATGCTATTTAGTTAATAGTGAAATACGTGTTGGGTTCGTGAACTGTGTAAATTCATTTTAGCCGAAAAATCACTGGGCTTACCAGAAAAGAACTCTTGCTTGTAGGAAGACACAGAGACTTTGGTTTAACTCCGCTTCTGATGGAAAATTCAGACCTGTGTTCTCATCCATGGAACATACTCTGTTTTAAAGCAAGAAGCATGCTCTTCTTTCCAGCGTCTAGACTAAAGCAAGAAACATGAGCATGCCGAGAAAAAAAGAACTGTGTTTCTTACTCATACGGACCATATCCAGTTAAACTCTGCTTATGAAACTGTAACTAACCACAGCAACTTTTACAAAATTGCTCATTCATTTATAGTGAAAAACCTGTTAGGTTCGTGAACTGTGTAAATTCAATTGAGCCGAAAAATCACTGTGTTTACCAGAAATGAATTCTTGCTTGTGAAAGACACAAAGACTTTGGTTTAACTCCGTTTCTGAAGGAAAATTCAAAGAAGTGTTCTCGTCCATGAAACACCCTCTGTTTTAACACAAGAAGCATCCTCTTATTTCCAGGGTCCACAATACAGCAAGAAATATGAGCATGTCCCGAAAAAAAGAACTATGTTTCCTAATACTAGGGACCATATCTAGTTGAAATCTGCTTATGAAACTGTAACAAACAACAGCATCTCTTACATAGATGCTCTTTAGTTAATAGTGAAAAACATGTTGGGTTCATGAACTGTGTAAATTAATTTGAGCCGAAAAATCACTGGCTTTACCAGATATTAACTCTTGATTGTAGGAAGACACAGAGATTTTAGTCTAACTCCGATTCTGAAGGGGAATACAGACCAGTGTTCTCATCCATGAAACATACTCTGTTTTAACGCAGGAAGCATGCTCTTCTTTCCAGAGTCTGCAATACAGCAAGAAATATGAGCATGTCCAGAAAAAAAGAACTGTGTTTTCTACTATTGTGGACCATATCTAGTTGAAGTCTGCTTATGAAACTGTAACAAACCACAGCATCTCTGACATAGATGCTCTTTAGTTAATAGTGAAAAACGTATTGGGTTCATGAACTGTGTAAATTCATTTGAGCCGCAAAATCATTGGGTTTACCGGAAATGAACTCTTGCTTGTAGGGAGACACAGAGGCTTTGGCTTCACTCCGTTTGTGAAGGAAAATTCATACCAGTGTTCTCATCCATGAAACACCCTCTGTTTTAACGCACGAAGCATCCTCTTCTGTCCAGAATCTGCAATACAGCAATAAATATGAGCATATACAGAAAAAAATGAACTGTTTTTCCTACTCATACGGACCGTATATGGTTGAACTCTGATTATGAAACTGTATCAAACTACAGCATCTCTTACATAGATGCTATTTAGTTAATAGTGAAAAACGTGTTGGGTTCGTGAACTGTGTAAATTCATTTGAGCAGAAAAATAACTGGGCTTACAGGAAAAGAACTCTTGCTTGTAGAAAGACACAGATCCTTTGGTTTAACTCCGTTTCTGATGGAAATCAGATCGGTGTTCTCATCCATGAAACATACTCTGTTTTAACGCAAGAAGCATGCTCTTCTTTCAGGCGTCTGCAATACAGCAAGAAAAATGAGCATGCCCAGAAAAAAAGAACTGTGTTTCCAACTGATACGGACATTATCTAGTTGAACTATGCTTATGAAACAGTAACAAACCACAGGATCTCTTACATAGATGCTCTTTAGTTAATAGTGAAAATCGTGTTGGGTTAGTGAACTGTGTAAATTCATTTGAGCCGAAAAACCCTGGGATTCCAGGAAATGAACTTTTGTTTGTCGGAAGACACAGATGCTTTGGTTTCACTCAGTTTGTGAAGGGAAATTAAGACCAGAGTGCTCATCTATGAAACACACTCTGTTTTAACGCAAGAAGCATGCTCTTCTTTTCAGCATCTCTAATACAGCAAGAAACATGAGCATGCCCAGAAAAAAAGAACTGTGTTTCCTACTATACGGACCATATCTAGTTAAACTCTGCTCATTAAACTGTAACAAACCACTGCATCTCTTACATAGATACTGTTTAGTTAATAGTGAAAATCGTGTTGGGTTCGTGAACTGTGTAAATACATTTGAGCCGAAAAATCACTGGGTTTACCGGAAATGAACTCTTGCTTGTAGGAAGACAAAGAGTCTTTGGTTTAACTCCATTTCTGAAGGGAAATACAGACCAGTGTTCTCATCCAAGAAACACCCTCTGTTTTAACGCAAGAAGCATCCTCTTCTGTCCAGAATCTGCAATACAGCAAGAATTATGAGCATGTCCAGAAAAAATAAACTGTGTTTCCTACTCATAAAGACCATATCTGGTTGAACTCTGATTATGAAACTGTAACAAACTACAGCATCTCTTACATAGATGCTACTTAGTTAATAGTGAAAAACGTGTTGGGTTCGTGAACTGTGTAAATTCATTTGAGCCGAAAAATCACTGGGCTTACCGGAAATGAACTCTTGCTTGTAGGAAGACACAGAGCCTTTGGTTTAACTCCGTTTCTCATGGAAAATTCACACCGGTGTTCTCATCCATGAAATATACTCTGTTTTAACGCAAGAAGCATGCTCTTCTTTGAAGCGTCTCGAATACAGGAAGAAACATGAGCTTGCCCAGAAAAAAAGAACTGTGTTTCTTATTCATACGGACCATATCCACTTAAACTCTGCTTAGGAAACTGTAACAAATCACAGCATCTCTTACAAAAATGCCCTTTCATTTATAGTGAAAAACGTGTTGGGTTCGTGAACTGTGTAAATTCATTTGAGCCGAAAAATCACTGGGTTTACCGGAAATGAACTCGTGCTTTGTAGGAAGACACAGAGGCTTTGGTTTCACTCCGTTTCTGAAGGAAAATCAGAGCAGTGTTCTCATCCATGAAACATTCTCTGTTTTAACGCAAGAAGCATGCTGTTCTTTCCAGAGTCTCCAATACAGCAGGAAACATGAGCATGCCCAGAAAAAAATGAACTGTGTTTCCTACTCATACGGACTATATCTAGTTGAACACTGCTTATGAAACTGTAACAAACCACAGCATGTGTTACATAGATGCTCTTTAGTTGATAGTGAAAAACGTGTTGGGTTCGTGAACTGTGTAAATTCTTTTGAGCCGAAAAATCACTGGGCTTACCGGAAATGAACTCCTGCTTGTAGGAAGACACAGAGGCTTTGGTTTCACTCCGATTGTGAAGGGGAATTCAGGCCAGAGGTCTCTTCCATGAAACACACCCTGTTTTAACGCAAGAAGGATGCTCTTCTTTCCAGCATCTCTAATACAGCAAGAAACATGAGCATGCCCAGAAATAAAGAACTGTGTTTCCTACTCATATGTACCATATCTATTTGAACTCTGCTCATTAAACTGTAACAAAACACTGCATCTCTTACATAGATGCTGATTAGTTAATAGTGAAAATCGTGTTGGGTTCGTGAACTGTGTAAATACATTTGAGCCGAAAAATCCCTGGGCTTACCGGAAATGAACTCTTGCTTGTAGGAAGACACAGAGCCTTTGGTTTAACTCCGTTACTGAAGGAAAATTCAGACCAGTGTTCTCATCCATGAAACACCCTCTGTTTTAACGCAAGAAGCATCCTCTTCTGTCCAGAAAATGCAATACAGCAAGAAATATGAGCATGCCCCAAAAAAAAGAACTGTGTTTCTTACTCATACGGACCATATCCAGTTAAACTCTGCTTATGAAAGTGTAACTAACCTCAGCATCTATTACAAAAATTCTCTTTCATTTATAGTGAAAAACGTGTTGGGTTCGTGAACTGTGTAAATTCATTTGAGCCAAGAAATCACTTGGTTTACCGGAAATGAACTCTTGCATGTAGAAAGACACAGAGACTTTGGTTTAACTCCGTTTCTGAAGGAAAATTCAGACCAATGATCTCATCCATGAAACACCCTCTGTTTTAACACAAGCAGCATCCTCTTCTTTCCAGGGTCCACAATACAGCAAGAAATATGAGCATGTCCCGAAACAAAGAACTGTGTTTCCTACTACTAGGGACCATATCTAGTTGAAATCTGCTTATGAAACTGTAACAAACGACAGCATCTCTTACATAGATGCTCTTTAGTTAATAGTGAAAAACATGTTGGGTTTGTGAATTGTGTAAATTCATTTGAGCCAAAAAATCACTGGGTTTACCATATATGAAATCTTGCTTGTAGGAAGACAAGAGCCTTTGGTTTAACTTCGTTTCTGATGGAAAATTCAGACCGGTGTTCTCATCCATGAAACATACTCTGTTTTAACGCGAGAAGCATGTTCTTCTTCCCAGCATCTCCAATACAGCAAGAAACATGAGCATGCCGTGAAAAAAAGAACTGTGTTTCCAAATGATACGGACATTATCTAGTTGAACTCTGCTTATGAAACTGTAACAAACCACAGCATGTGTTACATAGATGCTCTTTAGTTAATAGTGAAAAACGTATTGGGTTCATGAACTGTGTAAATTCATTTGAGCCGAAAAATCACTGGGTTTACCGGAAATGAACTCTTGTCTGT
Source organism: Onychomys leucogaster (assembly GCA_949786385.1). Classification (NCBI taxonomy): domain Eukaryota; kingdom Metazoa; phylum Chordata; class Mammalia; order Rodentia; family Cricetidae; genus Onychomys; species Onychomys leucogaster. The sequence continues at coordinate 3,061,041 of CATKUP010000012.1, read as the reverse complement.
AGGAAGACACAGAGGCTTTGGTTTCCCTGCTTTTCGGAAGGAAAATTCAGACCAGTGTTCTCATCCATGAAACATACTCTGTTTTAACGCAAGAAGCATGCTCTTCTTTCCAGCGTCTCCCATACAGCAAGAAACATGAGCATGCCCAGAAAAAAAGAACTGTGTTTCCTACTCATACGGACCATATCTAGTTAAACACTGCTTATGACCCTGTAATAAACCACAGCATTTGTTACATAGATGCTCTTTAGTTAATAGTGAAAAAATGTATTGGGTTCATGAACTGTGTAAATTCGTTTGAGCCGAAAAATCACTGGGTTTACCGGAAATGAAGTCTTGCTTGTAGAAAGACACAGAGACTTTGGTATAACTCCGTTTCTGAACGAAAATTCAGACCAGTGTTCTAATCCATGAAACACCCTCTGTTTTAACACAAGAAGCATCCTCTTTTGTCCAGAAAATGCAATACAGCAAGAAATATGAGCATGCCCCGAAAAAAAGAACTGTGTTTCTTACTCATACGGACCATATCCAGTTAAACTCTGCTTTTGAAACTGTAACTAACCTCAGCATCTTTTACAAAAATTTTCTTTCATTTATAGTGAAATACGTGTTGGGTTCGTGAACTGTGTAAAATCATTTGAGCCGAAAATCACTGCGTTTACCGGAAATGAACTCTTGCTTGTAGAAAGACACAGAGACTTTTGTTTAACTCCATTTCTGAAGGAAAATTCAGACCAGTGTTCTCATCCATGAAACACCCTCTGTTTTAACACAAGCAGCATCCTCTTCTTTCCAGCGTCCACAATACAGCAAGAAAAATGAGCATGTCCCGAAACAAAGAACTGTGTTTCCTACTACTAGGGACCATATCTACTTGAAATCTGCTTATGAAACTGTAACAAACGACAGCATCTCTTACATAGATGCTCTTTAGTTAATAGTGAAAAACATGTTGGGTTCGTGAACTGTGTAAATTCATTTGAGCCAAAAAATCACTGGGTTTACCATATATGAACTCTTGCTTGTAGGAAGACACAGAGGCTTTGGTTTCACTCCGTTTGAGAAGGGAAATTCAGACCAGTGTTCTCATCCATGAAACACCCTCTTTTTCAACGCAAGAAGAATCCTCTTCTGTCCAGAATCTGCAATACAGCAAGAAATATGAGCATGTACAGTAAAAATGAACTGTGTTTCCTACTCATACTAACCATATCTGGTTGAACTCTGATTAATAAACTGTATCAAACTACAGCATCTCTTACATAGATGCTCTTTAGTTAATAGTGAAAATCGTGATGGGTTAGTGAACTGTGTAAATTCATTTGAGCCGAAAAATCACTGGGTAAACCAGAAATAAACTCTTGCTTGTAGGAAGACACGGGGCTTGGTTTAACTCCGTTTGTGAAGGGAAATTCAGACCACTGTTCTCATCCATGAAACACCCTCTGTTTTACCCCAAGAAGCATATACTTCTTTCCAGAGTCTGCAATACAGCAAGAAATATGAGCATGTCCAGAAAAAATGAACTGTGTTTCCTACTCACGCGGATCATATCTAGTTGAACTCTGCTTATGAAACTGTAACTAACCTCAGCATCTTTTACAAAAATGCTAGTTCATTTATAGTGAAATACGTGTTGGGTTCGTGAACTGTGTAAATTCATTTGAGCCAAAAAATCACTGTGTTTACCGGAAATGAACTCTTGATTGTAGAAAGACACAGAGACTTTGGTTTCACTCCGATTCTGAAGGAGAATACAGACCAGTGTTCTCATCCATGAAACATACTCTGTTGTAACGCAACAAGCATGCTCTTCTTTCCAGAGCCTGCAATACAGCAAGAAACATGAGCCTGTCGAGAAAAAAAGAACTGTGTTTCCTATTATTGCAGACCATATCTAGTTGAACTCTGATTATGAAACTGTAACAAACCACAGAATCTCTAACATAGATGCTCTTTAGATAATAGTGAAAAAATTATTGGGTTCATGAACTGTGTAAATTCATTTGAGTCGCAAAATCACAGGGTTTACCGGAAATGAACTATTGCTTGTAGGAAGACACAGAGGCTTTGGTTTCACTCCGTTTGTGAAGGGAAATTCAGACCAGAGTTTTCATCCATGAAACACACTCTGTTTTAACGCAAGAAGCATGCACTTCTTCCAGCATCTCTAATACAGCAAGAAACATGAGCATGACCAGAAAAAAAAAACTGTTTTTCCTACTCATACGGACCATATCTAGTTGAACTCTGTTCATTAAACTGTAACAAACCAGAGCATCTCTTACATAGATGCTCTTTAGTTAATAGTGAAAAACGTGTTGGGTTCGTGAACTGTGTAAATTCATTTGAGCCGAAAAATCACTGGGTTTACCGGAAATGAACTCTTACTTGTAGGAAGACACAGAGGCTTTGGTTTCACTCCGTTTGTGAAGGGAAATTCAGACCAGAGTTCTCATCCATGAAACACACTCTGTTTTAACGCAAGAAGCATGCTCTTCTTTCCAGCATATCTCATACAACAAGAAACATGAGCATGCCCAGAAAAAAAGAACTGTGTTTCCTACTATACGGACCATATCTATTTGAACTCTGCTCTTTAACCTGTAACAAACTACAGTATCTCTTACATAGATGCTGTTTAGTTAATAGTGAAAATCGTGTTGGGTTTGTGAACTTTGTAAATTCATTCGAGCCGAAAAATCACTGGGTTTACCGGAAATGAACTCTTGCTTGTAGGAAGACAAAGAGCCTTTGGTTTAACTCCATTTCTGAAGTGAAATTCAGACCAGTGTTCTCATCCATGAAACACCCTCTGTTTTAACCCAAGAAGCATCCTCTTCTGTCCAGAAAATGCAATACAGCAAGAAATATGATCATGTACAGAAAAAATGAACTGTGTTTCCTACTCATACGAACGATATCTGGTTGAACTCTGCTTATGAAACTCTAACAAACTACAGCATCTCTTACGTAGATGCTATTTAGTTAATAGTGAAATACGTGTTGGGTTCGTGAACTGTGTAAATTCATTTTAGCCGAAAAATCACTGGGCTTACCAGAAAAGAACTCTTGCTTGTAGGAAGACACAGAGACTTTGGTTTAACTCCGCTTCTGATGGAAAATTCAGACCGGTGTTCTCATCCATGAAACATACTCTGTTTTAAAGCAAGAAGCATGCTCTTTTTTCCAGCGTCTAGACTAAAGCAAGAAACATGAGCATGCCGAGAAAAAAAGAACTGTGTTTCTTACTCATACGGACCATATCCAGTTAAACTCTGCTTATGAAACTGTAACTAACCTCAGCAACTTTTACAAAATTGCTCATTCATTTATAGTGAAAAACCTGTTAGGTTCGTGAACTGTGTAAATTCAATTGAGCCGAAAAATCACTGTGTTTACCAGAAATGAATTCTTGCTTGTGAAAGACACAGAGACTTTGGTTTAACTCCGTTTCTGAAGGAAAATTCAAAGAAGTGTTCTCATCCATGAAACACCCTCTGTTTTAACACAAGAAGCATCCTCTTCTTTCCAGGGTCCACAATACAGCAAGAAATATGAGCATGTCCCGAAAAAAGAAATATGTTTCCTTATACTAGGGACCATATCTAGTTGAAATCTGCTTATGAAACTGTAACAAACAACAGCATCTCTTACATAGATGCTCTTTAGTTAATAGTGAAAAACATGTTGGGTTCGTGAACTGTGTAAATTAATTTGAGCCGAAAAATCACTGGCTTTACCAGATATTAACTCTTGATTGTAGGAAGACACAGAGACTTTAGTCTAAGTCCGATTCTGAAGGGGAATACAGACCAGTGTTCTCATCCATGAAACATACTCTGTTTTAACGCAGGAAGCATGCTCTTCTTTCCAGAGTCTGCAATACAGCAAGAAATATGAGCATGTCCAGAAAAAATGAATTGTGTTTCCTACTCATACAGACCATATCTAGTTGAAACCACTTATGAAACTGTAACAAACTACAGCATCTCTTAAATAGATGCTCTTTAGTTAATAGTGAAAAACGTGTTGGGTTCATGAACTGTGTAAATTCATTTGAGCCGAAAAATCGCTGGGTTTCCCGGAAATGAACTCTTGCTTGTAGGAAGACACAGAGGCTTTGGTTTAACTCCATTTCTGAAGGGAAATTCAGGCCAGATGTCTCATCCATGAAACACACTCTGTTTTAACGCAAGAAGCATCCTCTTCTGTCCAGAATCTGCAATAGAGTAAGAAATATGAGCATGTCCAGAAAAAATGAACTGTGTTTCCTACTCATAAGGACCATATCTGGTTGAAATCTGATTATGAAACTGTAACAAACTACAGCATCGCTTACGTAGATGCTATTTAGTTAATAGTGAAAAACGTGTTGGGTTCGTGAACTGTGTAAATTCATTTGAGCCGAAAAATCATTGGGCTTACCGGAAATGAACTCTTGCTTGTAGGAAGACACAGAGCCTTTGGTTTAACTCCGTTTCTGATGGAAAATTCAGACCGGTGTTTTCATCCATGAAACATAATCTGTTTTAATGCAAGAAGCATGCTCTTCTTTCCAGCGTCTCCAATAAAGGAAGAAACATGAGCATGCCCAGTAAAAAAGAACTGTGTTTCCTACTCATACGCACCATATCTAGTTGAACACTTCTTTAGAAACTGTAACAATCCACAGCATTAGTTACATAGATGCTCTTCAGTTAATAGTGAAAAAAGTATTGGGTTCATGAACTGTGTAAATTCACTTGAGCCGAAAAATCGCTGGGTTTACCGGAAATGTACTCTTGCTTTTAGGAAGACAAAGAGCCTTTGGTTTAACTCCATTTCTGAAGGGAAATTCAGGCCAGATGTCTCATCCATGAAACACACTCTGTTTTAACGCAAGAAGCATCCTCTTCTGTCCAGAATCTGCAATACAGCAAGAAATATGAGCATGTCCAGAAAAAATGAACTGTGTTTCCTACTCATAAGGACCATATCTGGTTGAACTCTGATTATGAAACTGTAACAAACAACAGAATCTCTTACATAGATGCTCTTTAGTTAATAGTGAAAAAAGGGTTGGGTTCATGAACTGTGTAAATTCATTTGAGCCGAAAAACCACTGGGTTTACCGTAAATGAACTCTTGCTTGTAGGAAGACACAGAGGCTTTGGTTTCACTCCGTTTGTGAAGGGAAATTCAGGCCAGAGGTCTCATCCATGAAACACAATCTGTTTTAACGCAAGAAGCACGCTATTGTTTCCAGCATCTCTAATACAGCAAGAAATATGAGCATACACAGAAAAAAAGAACTGTGTTTCCTACTCATACGGACCATATCTAGTTGAATTCTGCTTATGAAACTGTAACAAACAACAGCCTCCCTTAAATAGATGCTCTTTAGTTAATAGTGAAAATCGTGTTGGGTTCGTGAACTGTGTAAATTCATTTGAGCCGAAAAATCCCTGGGCTTACCGGAAAAGAACTCTTGCTTGTAGGAAGACACAGAGCCTTTGGTTTAACTCCGTTTCTGATGGAAAATTCAGACCGGTGTTCTTATCCATGAAACATACTCTGTTTTAATGCAAGAAGCATGCTCTTCATTCCAGCGTCTACAATACAGCATGAAACATGAGCATGCCCAGAAAAAAAGAACTGTGTTTCCTACTCATACGGACCATATCTAGTTGAACACTGCTTATGAAACTGTAACAAATCACAGCATGTGTTACATAGATACTCTTTAGTTAATAGTGAAAAACGTGTCGGGTTCGTGAACTGTGTAAATCATTTGAGCCGAAAAATCATTGGGCTTACCGGAATTGAACTCTTGCTTGTAGGAAGACACAGAGCCTTTGGTTTAACTCTGTTTCTGATGGAAAATTCAAACCGGTGTTCTCATCCATGAAACATACTCTTATTTAACGCAAGAAGCATGCTCTTCTTTCCAGGGTCTCCAATACAGGAAGAAACATGAGCATGCCCAGAAAAAAAGAACTGTGTTTCTTACTCATACGGACCATATCCACTGAACCTCTGCTGATGAAACTGTAACAAAACACAGCATCTCTTACAAAAATGCCCTTTCATTTATAGTGAAAAACGTGTTGGGTTCGTGAACTGTGTAAATTCATTTCAGACGAAAAATCACTGGGTTTAACAGAAATGAACTCTTGCTTGTAGGAAGACAAAGAGCCTTTGGTTTAACTCCATTTCTGAAGGGAAATTCAGACCAGTGTTCTCATCCATGAAACACCCTCTCTTTTAACGCAAGAAGCATCCTCTTCTGTCCAGAATCTGCAATACAGCAAGAAATATGAGCATGTCCAGCAAAAATGAACTGTGTTTCCTACTCACAAGGACCATATCTGGTTGAACTCTGATTATGAAACTGTAACAAACTACAGAAACTCTTACATAGATGCTATTTAGTTAATAGTGAAAAACGTGTTGGGTTCGTGAACTGTGTAAATTCATTTGAGCCGAAAAATCATTGGACTTACCGGAAATGAACTCTGGCTTGTAGGAAGAAACAGAGGCTTTGGTTTAACTCCGTTTCTGATGGAAAATTCAGACCGGTGTTCTCATCCATGAAACATACTCTGTTTTAACGCAAGAAGCATGCTTTCTTTCCAGCGTCTCCAATACAGGAAGAAACATGAGCATGCCCAGAAAAAAAGAACTGTGTTTCCTACTTATATGGACCATATCTAGTTGAACACTGCTTATGAAACTGTAACAAACCACAGCATTTGTTACATAGATGCTCTTTCATTTATAGTGAAAAACGTGTTGGGTTCGGGAACTGTGTAAATTCATTTGAGCCGAAAAATCACTGGGTTTACCGGAAATGAACTCTTGCTTGTAGGAAGACACATAGGCTTTGGTTTAACTCCATTTCTGAAGGGAAATTCAGACCAGAGTTCTCATCCAAGAAACACATTCTGTTTTAACGCAAAAAAACTTGCTCTTCTTTCCAGCATCTCTAATAGAGCCAGAAACATGAGCATGCCCAGAAAAAAAGAACTGGGTTTCCTACTCATACAGACCATATCTAGTTGAACTCTGCTCATTAAACTGTAACAAACCACAGCATCTCTTACATAGATGCTGTTTAGTTAATAGTAAAATCGTGTTGGGTTCGTGAACTGTGTAAATTCATTTGAGCCGAAAAATCACTGCCTTTACCGGAAATGAACTCTTGCTTGTAGGAAGACAAAGAGCCTTTGTTTTAACTCCGTTTGTGAAGGGGAATTCAGACCAGTGTTCTCATCCATGAAACACCCCCTGTTTTAACGCAAGAAGCATCCTCTTCTGTCCAGAATCTGCAATCTAGCAAGAAATATGAGCATGTCCAGAAAAAATGAATTGTGTTTCCTCTCACACGGAGCATATCTAGTTGAACTCTGATTATGAAACTGTAACAAACTACAGCATCTCTTAAATAGATGCTCTTTAGTTAATAGTGAAAAACGTGTTGGGTTCGTGAACTGTTTAAATTCATTTGAGCCAAAAAATCTCTGGGCTTACCGGAAATGAACTCTTGCTTGTAGTAAGACAAATAGACGTTGGTTTAACTGCGTTTCTGAAGGAAAATTCAGACTAGTGTTCTCATCAATGAAACATACTCTGTTTTAACGCAAGAAGCATGCTCTTCTTTCCAGCATCTCCAATACAGCAAGAAACATGAGCATGCCCAGAAAAAAAGAACTGTGTTTCCTACTCATACGGACCATATCTAGTTGAACACTGCTCATTAAACTGTAACAAACCACAGCATGTGTTACATAGATGCTCTTTAGTTAATAGTGAAAAAAGTATTGGGTTCATGAACTGTGTAAATTCATTTGAGCCGAAAAATCATTGGGCTTACCGGAAATGAACTCTTGCTTGTAGGAAGACACAGAGCCTTTGGTTTAACTCCGTTTCTGATGGAAAATTCAGACCGGTGTTCTCATCCATGAAACATAATCTGTTTTAATGCAAGAAGCATGCTCTTCTTTCCAGCGTCTCCACTACAGCAAGAAACATGAGCATGCCCAGAAAAAAGAACTGTGTTTCCTACTCACAAGGATCATATCTGGTTGAATTCTGATTATGAAACTGTAACAAAACACAGCATCTCTTACAAAAATGCTCTTTGATTTTTAGTGAAAAACGTGTTGGGTTCGTGAACTGTGTAAATTCATTTGAGCCGAATAATCACTGGGCTTACCGGAAATGAACTCTTGCTTGTAGGAAGACTCAGGGCGTTTGATTTAACTCCGTTTCTGATGGAAAATTCAGACAGGTGTTCTCATCCATGAAACATACTCTGTTTTAACGCAAGAATCATGCTCTTCTTTCCAGCGTCTCCAATACAGCAAGAAACATGAGCATGCCCAGAAAAAAAGAACTGTGTTTCTACTCATACGGATCATATCCAGTTAAACTCAGCTTATGAAACTGTAACAAACCACAGCATCTCTTACATATATGCTGTTTAGTAAATATTGAAAATCGTGTTGAGTTCGTGAACTGTGTAAATTCATTTGAGCCGAAATATCACTGGGTTTACCGGAAATGAACTCTTGCTTGTTGGAAGACACAGAGCCTTTGGTTTAACTCCGTTTTTCATGGAAAATTCAGACCGGTGTTCTTATCCATGAAACACACTCTGTTTTAACGCAAGAAGCAACCTCTTCTGTCCAGAATCTGCAATACAGCAAGAAATATGAGCATGTCCAGAAAAAATGAACTGTGTTTCCTACTCATATGGACCATATCTGGTTGAACTCTGATTATGAAACTCTAACAAACTACAGCATCTCTTACATAGATGCTATTTAGTTAATAGTGCAAAACGTGTTGGGTTCGTGAACTGTGTAAATTCATTTGAGCCGAAAAATCACTGGGCTTACCGGAAATGAACTCTTGCTTGTAGGAAGACACAGAGCCTTTGGTTTAACTCCGTTTGTGAAGGAAAAGTCAGACCGGTGTTCTCATCCATGAAACATACTCGGTTTTAACGCAAGAAGCATGCTCTTCTTTCCAGCGACTCCAATACAGCAAGAAACATGAGCATGTCCAGAAAAAATGAACTGTGTGTTCTACTCATACGGACCATATCTGGTTGAACTCTGATTATGAAACTGTAACAAACTACAGCATCTCTTACAGAGATGCTATTTAGTTAATAGTGAAAAACCTGTTGGGTTCGTGAACTGTGTAAATTCTTTTGAGCCGAATAATCCCTGGGCTTACCGGAAATGAACTCTTGCTTGCAGGAAGACAGAGAGCCTTTGGTTTAACTCTGTTTCTGACGAAAAATTCAGACTGTTGTTCTCATCCATGAAACAGACTCGGTTTTAACGCAAGAAGCATCAGCTTCTGTCCAGAATCTGCAATACAGCAAGAAATATGAGCATGTCCAGAAAAAATGAACTGTGTTTCCTACTCATACGGACCATATCTGGTTGAACTCTGATTATGAAACTGTAACAAACTACAGCATCTTTTACATAGATGCTATTTTGTTAATAGTGGAAAACATGTTGGGTTCGTGAACTGTGTAAATTCATTTGAGCCGAATAATCACTTGGCTTACCAGAAATGAACTCTTGCTTGTAAGAAGACACAGAGCATTTGCTTTAACTCCTTACGATGGAAAATTCAGACCCGTGTTCTCATCCGTGAAACATACTCTGTTTTAACACAAGAAGCATCCTCTTCTTTCCAGCGTCTCCAATACAGCCAGAAACATAAGCATGCCCAGAAAAAAAGAACTGTGTTTCCTACTCATACGGACCATATCTAGTTGAACACTGCTTATGAAACTGTAACAAACCACAGCATGTGTTACATAGATGCTCTTTAGTTAATAGTGAAAAAAGTATTGGGTTCATGAAATGTGTAAATTCATTTTAGCCGAAAAATCACTGGGTTTTCCGGAAATGAGCTCTTGCTTGTAGGAAGACAAAGAGGCTTTAGTTTCACTCCGTTTGTGAAGTGAAATTCAGACCAGAGTTCTCATCCATGAAAAACACTCTGTTTCAAGGCAAGAAGCAATCTCTTCTGTCCAGAATCTGCAAACAGCAAGAATATGAGCATGTCCAGAAAAAAGGAACTGTGTTTCCTACTCATACAGACCATATCTGGTTGAACTCTGATTATGAAACTCTAACAAACCACTGCATCTCTTACATAGAACATGTTTAGTTAATAGTGAAAATCATGTTGGGTTCGTGAACTTTGTAAATACATTTGAGCCGAAAAATCACTGGGCTTACCGGAAATGAACTCTTGCTTGTAGGAAGAAACAGAGGCTTTGGTTTAACTCCGTTTCTGATGGAAAATTCAGACCAGAGTTCTCATCCATGAAACATACTCTGTTTTAATGCAAGAAGCATGCTATTCTTTCCAGCGTCTCCAATACAGCAAGAAACATGAGCATGCCCAGAAAAAAAGAACTGTGTTTCTTACTCATATGGACCATATCCAGTTATACTCTGCTTATGAAACTGTAACAAACCACAGCATCTCTTACAAAAATGCTCTTTCATTTATAGTGAAAAACGTGTTGGGTTCGTGAACTGTGTAAATTCAATTGAGCCGAAAAATCACTGGGTTTACTGGAAATGAACTCTTGCTTGTAGGAAGACACATAGGCTTTGGTTTAACTCTGTTTGTTAAGGGAAATTGAGCCCAGAGTTCTCATCCATGAAACACACTCTGTTTTAACGCAAGAAGCATGCTCTTCTTTCAAGCATCTCTAATACAGCCAGAAACATGAGCATGCGCAGAAAAAAAAACTGTGTTACCTACTCATATGGACCATATCTAGTTGAACTCTGCTCATTAAACTGTAACAAACCCCAGCATCTCTTACATAGATGCTGTTTAGTTAATAGTGAAAATCGTGTTGGGTTCGTGAACTGTGTAAATTCATTTCAGCCGAAAAATCCCTGGGTTTACCGGAAATGAACTCTTGCTTGTATGAAGAAAAAGAGCCTTTGGTTTAACTCCGTTTGTGAAGGGAAATTCAGACCAGTGTTCTCATCCATGAAACACCCTCTGTTTTAACGCAAGAAGCATCAGCTTCTGTCCAGAATATGAAATCCAGCAAGAAATATGTGCATATCCAAAAAAATGAACTGTGTTTCCTACTCATACGGACCATAACTTGTAGAACTCTGATTATGAAACTGTTACAATCTACAGCATTTCTTACATAGATGCTCTTTAGTTAAAACGTGTTGGGTTCGTTAACTCTGTAAATTCATTTGAGCCGAAAAATCACTGGGTTTACCGGAAATGAACTCTTGCTTGTAGGAAGACGCAGAGGCTTTGGTTTCACTCCGTTTCTGAAGGAAAATTCAGACCAGTGTTCTCATCCATGAAACACCCTCTGTTTTAACACAAGAAGCATCCTCTTCTGTCCAGAATCTGCAATACAGCAAGAAATATGAGCATGTCCAGAAAAAATGAACTGTGTTTCCTACTCATACGGACCATATCTGGTTGAACTCTTATTATGAAACTGTAACAAACTACAGCATCTCTTACATAGATGCTATTTTGTTAATAGTGGAAAACATGTTGGGTTCGTGAACTGTGTAAATTCATTTGAGCCGAATAATCACTTGGCTTACCAGGAATGAACTCTTGCTTGTAGGAAGACACAGAGCATTTGCTTTAACTCCGTTTCTGATGGAAAATTCAGACTGGTGTTCTCATCCGTGAAACATACTCTGTTTTAATGCAAGAAGCATGCTCTTCTTTCCAGCTTTTCCAATACTGCCAGAAACATGAGCAGGCCGAGAAAAAAAGAACTGTATTTCCTACTCATACGGACCATATCTAGTTGAAATCTCCTTATGAAAATGTAACAAATGACAGCATCTCTTACATAGATGCTCTTTAGTTAATAGTGAAAAAAATGTTGTGTTCGTGAACTGTGTAAATTCATTTGAGCCGAAAAATCACTGGGTTTACCGGATAAGAACTCTTGCTTGTAGGAAGACACAGAGCCTTCGGTTTAACTCCGTTTCTCATGGAAAATTCAGACCGGTGTTCTCATCCATGAAACACACTTTGTTTTAACGCATGGAGCATGCTCTTCATTCCAGCATCTCTAATACAGCCAGAAACATGAGCATGCCCAGAAAAAAAGAACTGTGTTTCCTACCCATACGGACCATATCTAGTTGAACTCTGCTCCTTAAAATGTAACAAACCACAGCATCTCTTACATAGATGCTGTTTGGTTAATAGTGAAAATCGTGTTGGGTCCGTGAACTGTGTAAATTCATTTGAGCCGAAAAATCACTGGGTTTACCGGAAATGAACTCTTGCTTGTAGGAAAACAAAGAGCCTTTTGTTTAACTCCGTTTGTGAAGGGAAATTCAGACCAGTGTTCTCATCCATGAAACACCCTCTGTTTTAACGCAAGAAGCATCCTCTTCTGTCCAGAATCTGCAATACAGCAAGTAATATGAGCATGTCCAGCAAAAATGAACTGTGTTTCCTCCTCATATGGACCATATCTAGTTGAACTCTGATTATGAAACTGTAACAAACTACAGCATCTCTTACATAGATGCTCTTTAGTTAAAACGTGTTGGGTTCGTGAACTGTGTAAATTCATTTGAGCCGATAAATCACTGGGATTACCGGAAATGAACTCTTGCTTGTAGGAAGACACAGAGCCTTCGGTTTAACTCCGTTTCTCATGGAAAATTCAGACCGGTGTTCTCATCCATGAAACATACTCTGTTTTAATGCAAGAAGCATGCTCTTCTTTCCAGCTTTTCCAATACTGCAAGAAACATGAGCAGGCCGAGAAAAAAAGAACTGTGTTTCCTACTCATACGGACCATATCTAGTGGAAATCTCCTTATGAAAATGTAACAAATGACAGCATCTCTTACATATATGCTGTTTAGTAAATATTGAAAATCGTGTTGAGTTCGTGAACTGTGTAAATTCATTTGAGCCGAAATATCACTGGGTTTACCGGAAATGAACTCTTGCTTGTTGGAAGACACAGAGCCTTTGGTTTAACTCCGTTTTTCATGGAAAATTCAGACCGGTGTTCTTATCCATGAAACACACTCTGTTTTAACGCAAGAAGCAACCTCTTCTGTCCAGAATCTGCAATACAGCAAGAAATATGAGCATGTCCAGAAAAAATGAACTGTGTTTCCTACTCATATGGACCATATCTGGTTGAACTCTGATTATGAAACTCTAACAAACTACAGCATCTCTTACATAGATGCTATTTAGTTAATAGTGCAAAACGTGTTGGGTTCGTGAACTGTGTAAATTCATTTGAGCCGAAAAATCACTGGGCTTACCGGAAATGAACTCTTGCTTGTAGGAAGACACAGAGCCTTTGGTTTAACTCCGTTTGTGAAGGAAAAGTCAGACCGGTGTTCTCATCCATGAAACATACTCGGTTTTAACGCAAGAAGCATGCTCTTCTTTCCAGCGACTCCAATACAGCAAGAAACATGAGCATGTCCAGAAAAAATGAACTGTGTGTTCTACTCATACGGACCATATCTGGTTGAACTCTGATTATGAAACTGTAACAAACTACAGCATCTCTTACAGAGATGCTATTTAGTTAATAGTGAAAAACCTGTTGGGTTCGTGAACTGTGTAAATTCTTTTGAGCCGAATAATCCCTGGGCTTACCGGAAATGAACTCTTGCTTGCAGGAAGACAGAGAGCCTTTGGTTTAACTCTGTTTCTGACGAAAAATTCAGACTGTTGTTCTCATCCATGAAACAGACTCGGTTTTAACGCAAGAAGCATCAGCTTCTGTCCAGAATCTGCAATACAGCAAGAAATATGAGCATGTCCAGAAAAAATGAACTGTGTTTCCTACTCATACGGACCATATCTGGTTGAACTCTGATTATGAAACTGTAACAAACTACAGCATCTTTTACATAGATGCTATTTTGTTAATAGTGGAAAACATGTTGGGTTCGTGAACTGTGTAAATTCATTTGAGCCGAATAATCACTTGGCTTACCAGAAATGAACTCTTGCTTGTAAGAAGACACAGAGCATTTGCTTTAACTCCTTACGATGGAAAATTCAGACCCGTGTTCTCATCCGTGAAACATACTCTGTTTTAACACAAGAAGCATCCTCTTCTTTCCAGCGTCTCCAATACAGCCAGAAACATAAGCATGCCCAGAAAAAAAGAACTGTGTTTCCTACTCATACGGACCATATCTAGTTGAACACTGCTTATGAAACTGTAACAAACCACAGCATGTGTTACATAGATGCTCTTTAGTTAATAGTGAAAAAAGTATTGGGTTCATGAAATGTGTAAATTCATTTTAGCCGAAAAATCACTGGGTTTTCCGGAAATGAGCTCTTGCTTGTAGGAAGACAAAGAGGCTTTAGTTTCACTCCGTTTGTGAAGTGAAATTCAGACCAGAGTTCTCATCCATGAAAAACACTCTGTTTCAAGGCAAGAAGCAATCTCTTCTGTCCAGAATCTGCAAACAGCAAGAATATGAGCATGTCCAGAAAAAAGGAACTGTGTTTCCTACTCATACAGACCATATCTGGTTGAACTCTGATTATGAAACTCTAACAAACCACTGCATCTCTTACATAGAACATGTTTAGTTAATAGTGAAAATCATGTTGGGTTCGTGAACTTTGTAAATACATTTGAGCCGAAAAATCACTGGGCTTACCGGAAATGAACTCTTGCTTGTAGGAAGAAACAGAGGCTTTGGTTTAACTCCGTTTCTGATGGAAAATTCAGACCAGAGTTCTCATCCATGAAACATACTCTGTTTTAATGCAAGAAGCATGCTATTCTTTCCAGCGTCTCCAATACAGCAAGAAACATGAGCATGCCCAGAAAAAAAGAACTGTGTTTCTTACTCATATGGACCATATCCAGTTATACTCTGCTTATGAAACTGTAACAAACCACAGCATCTCTTACAAAAATGCTCTTTCATTTATAGTGAAAAACGTGTTGGGTTCGTGAACTGTGTAAATTCAATTGAGCCGAAAAATCACTGGGTTTACTGGAAATGAACTCTTGCTTGTAGGAAGACACATAGGCTTTGGTTTAACTCTGTTTGTTAAGGGAAATTGAGCCCAGAGTTCTCATCCATGAAACACACTCTGTTTTAACGCAAGAAGCATGCTCTTCTTTCAAGCATCTCTAATACAGCCAGAAACATGAGCATGCGCAGAAAAAAAAACTGTGTTACCTACTCATATGGACCATATCTAGTTGAACTCTGCTCATTAAACTGTAACAAACCCCAGCATCTCTTACATAGATGCTGTTTAGTTAATAGTGAAAATCGTGTTGGGTTCGTGAACTGTGTAAATTCATTTCAGCCGAAAAATCCCTGGGTTTACCGGAAATGAACTCTTGCTTGTATGAAGAAAAAGAGCCTTTGGTTTAACTCCGTTTGTGAAGGGAAATTCAGACCAGTGTTCTCATCCATGAAACACCCTCTGTTTTAACGCAAGAAGCATCAGCTTCTGTCCAGAATATGAAATCCAGCAAGAAATATGTGCATATCCAAAAAAATGAACTGTGTTTCCTACTCATACGGACCATAACTTGTAGAACTCTGATTATGAAACTGTTACAATCTACAGCATTTCTTACATAGATGCTCTTTAGTTAAAACGTGTTGGGTTCGTTAACTCTGTAAATTCATTTGAGCCGAAAAATCACTGGGTTTACCGGAAATGAACTCTTGCTTGTAGGAAGACGCAGAGGCTTTGGTTTCACTCCGTTTCTGAAGGAAAATTCAGACCAGTGTTCTCATCCATGAAACACCCTCTGTTTTAACACAAGAAGCATCCTCTTCTGTCCAGAATCTGCAATACAGCAAGAAATATGAGCATGTCCAGAAAAAATGAACTGTGTTTCCTACTCATACGGACCATATCTGGTTGAACTCTTATTATGAAACTGTAACAAACTACAGCATCTCTTACATAGATGCTATTTTGTTAATAGTGGAAAACATGTTGGGTTCGTGAACTGTGTAAATTCATTTGAGCCGAATAATCACTTGGCTTACCAGGAATGAACTCTTGCTTGTAGGAAGACACAGAGCATTTGCTTTAACTCCGTTTCTGATGGAAAATTCAGACTGGTGTTCTCATCCGTGAAACATACTCTGTTTTAATGCAAGAAGCATGCTCTTCTTTCCAGCTTTTCCAATACTGCCAGAAACATGAGCAGGCCGAGAAAAAAAGAACTGTATTTCCTACTCATACGGACCATATCTAGTTGAAATCTCCTTATGAAAATGTAACAAATGACAGCATCTCTTACATAGATGCTCTTTAGTTAATAGTGAAAAAAATGTTGTGTTCGTGAACTGTGTAAATTCATTTGAGCCGAAAAATCACTGGGTTTACCGGATAAGAACTCTTGCTTGTAGGAAGACACAGAGCCTTCGGTTTAACTCCGTTTCTCATGGAAAATTCAGACCGGTGTTCTCATCCATGAAACACACTTTGTTTTAACGCATGGAGCATGCTCTTCATTCCAGCATCTCTAATACAGCCAGAAACATGAGCATGCCCAGAAAAAAAGAACTGTGTTTCCTACCCATACGGACCATATCTAGTTGAACTCTGCTCCTTAAAATGTAACAAACCACAGCATCTCTTACATAGATGCTGTTTGGTTAATAGTGAAAATCGTGTTGGGTCCGTGAACTGTGTAAATTCATTTGAGCCGAAAAATCACTGGGTTTACCGGAAATGAACTCTTGCTTGTAGGAAAACAAAGAGCCTTTTGTTTAACTCCGTTTGTGAAGGGAAATTCAGACCAGTGTTCTCATCCATGAAACACCCTCTGTTTTAACGCAAGAAGCATCCTCTTCTGTCCAGAATCTGCAATACAGCAAGTAATATGAGCATGTCCAGCAAAAATGAACTGTGTTTCCTCCTCATATGGACCATATCTAGTTGAACTCTGATTATGAAACTGTAACAAACTACAGCATCTCTTACATAGATGCTCTTTAGTTAAAACGTGTTGGGTTCGTGAACTGTGTAAATTCATTTGAGCCGATAAATCACTGGGATTACCGGAAATGAACTCTTGCTTGTAGGAAGACACAGAGCCTTCGGTTTAACTCCGTTTCTCATGGAAAATTCAGACCGGTGTTCTCATCCATGAAACATACTCTGTTTTAATGCAAGAAGCATGCTCTTCTTTCCAGCTTTTCCAATACTGCAAGAAACATGAGCAGGCCGAGAAAAAAAGAACTGTGTTTCCTACTCATACGGACCATATCTAGTGGAAATCTCCTTATGAAAATGTAACAAATGACAGCATCTCTTACATATATGCTGTTTAGTAAATATTGAAAATCGTGTTGAGTTCGTGAACTGTGTAAATTCATTTGAGCCGAAATATCACTGGGTTTACCGGAAATGAACTCTTGCTTGTTGGAAGACACAGAGCCTTTGGTTTAACTCCGTTTTTCATGGAAAATTCAGACCGGTGTTCTTATCCATGAAACACACTCTGTTTTAACGCAAGAAGCAACCTCTTCTGTCCAGAATCTGCAATACAGCAAGAAATATGAGCATGTCCAGAAAAAATGAACTGTGTTTCCTACTCATATGGACCATATCTGGTTGAACTCTGATTATGAAACTCTAACAAACTACAGCATCTCTTACATAGATGCTATTTAGTTAATAGTGCAAAACGTGTTGGGTTCGTGAACTGTGTAAATTCATTTGAGCCGAAAAATCACTGGGCTTACCGGAAATGAACTCTTGCTTGTAGGAAGACACAGAGCCTTTGGTTTAACTCCGTTTGTGAAGGAAAAGTCAGACCGGTGTTCTCATCCATGAAACATACTCGGTTTTAACGCAAGAAGCATGCTCTTCTTTCCAGCGACTCCAATACAGCAAGAAACATGAGCATGTCCAGAAAAAATGAACTGTGTGTTCTACTCATACGGACCATATCTGGTTGAACTCTGATTATGAAACTGTAACAAACTACAGCATCTCTTACAGAGATGCTATTTAGTTAATAGTGAAAAACCTGTTGGGTTCGTGAACTGTGTAAATTCTTTTGAGCCGAATAATCCCTGGGCTTACCGGAAATGAACTCTTGCTTGCAGGAAGACAGAGAGCCTTTGGTTTAACTCTGTTTCTGACGAAAAATTCAGACTGTTGTTCTCATCCATGAAACAGACTCGGTTTTAACGCAAGAAGCATCAGCTTCTGTCCAGAATCTGCAATACAGCAAGAAATATGAGCATGTCCAGAAAAAATGAACTGTGTTTCCTACTCATACGGACCATATCTGGTTGAACTCTGATTATGAAACTGTAACAAACTACAGCATCTTTTACATAGATGCTATTTTGTTAATAGTGGAAAACATGTTGGGTTCGTGAACTGTGTAAATTCATTTGAGCCGAATAATCACTTGGCTTACCAGAAATGAACTCTTGCTTGTAAGAAGACACAGAGCATTTGCTTTAACTCCTTACGATGGAAAATTCAGACCCGTGTTCTCATCCGTGAAACATACTCTGTTTTAACACAAGAAGCATCCTCTTCTTTCCAGCGTCTCCAATACAGCCAGAAACATAAGCATGCCCAGAAAAAAAGAACTGTGTTTCCTACTCATACGGACCATATCTAGTTGAACACTGCTTATGAAACTGTAACAAACCACAGCATGTGTTACATAGATGCTCTTTAGTTAATAGTGAAAAAAGTATTGGGTTCATGAAATGTGTAAATTCATTTTAGCCGAAAAATCACTGGGTTTTCCGGAAATGAGCTCTTGCTTGTAGGAAGACAAAGAGGCTTTAGTTTCACTCCGTTTGTGAAGTGAAATTCAGACCAGAGTTCTCATCCATGAAAAACACTCTGTTTCAAGGCAAGAAGCAATCTCTTCTGTCCAGAATCTGCAAACAGCAAGAATATGAGCATGTCCAGAAAAAAGGAACTGTGTTTCCTACTCATACAGACCATATCTGGTTGAACTCTGATTATGAAACTCTAACAAACCACTGCATCTCTTACATAGAACATGTTTAGTTAATAGTGAAAATCATGTTGGGTTCGTGAACTTTGTAAATACATTTGAGCCGAAAAATCACTGGGCTTACCGGAAATGAACTCTTGCTTGTAGGAAGAAACAGAGGCTTTGGTTTAACTCCGTTTCTGATGGAAAATTCAGACCAGAGTTCTCATCCATGAAACATACTCTGTTTTAATGCAAGAAGCATGCTATTCTTTCCAGCGTCTCCAATACAGCAAGAAACATGAGCATGCCCAGAAAAAAAGAACTGTGTTTCTTACTCATATGGACCATATCCAGTTATACTCTGCTTATGAAACTGTAACAAACCACAGCATCTCTTACAAAAATGCTCTTTCATTTATAGTGAAAAACGTGTTGGGTTCGTGAACTGTGTAAATTCAATTGAGCCGAAAAATCACTGGGTTTACTGGAAATGAACTCTTGCTTGTAGGAAGACACATAGGCTTTGGTTTAACTCTGTTTGTTAAGGGAAATTGAGCCCAGAGTTCTCATCCATGAAACACACTCTGTTTTAACGCAAGAAGCATGCTCTTCTTTCAAGCATCTCTAATACAGCCAGAAACATGAGCATGCGCAGAAAAAAAAACTGTGTTACCTACTCATATGGACCATATCTAGTTGAACTCTGCTCATTAAACTGTAACAAACCCCAGCATCTCTTACATAGATGCTGTTTAGTTAATAGTGAAAATCGTGTTGGGTTCGTGAACTGTGTAAATTCATTTCAGCCGAAAAATCCCTGGGTTTACCGGAAATGAACTCTTGCTTGTATGAAGAAAAAGAGCCTTTGGTTTAACTCCGTTTGTGAAGGGAAATTCAGACCAGTGTTCTCATCCATGAAACACCCTCTGTTTTAACGCAAGAAGCATCAGCTTCTGTCCAGAATATGAAATCCAGCAAGAAATATGTGCATATCCAAAAAAATGAACTGTGTTTCCTACTCATACGGACCATAACTTGTAGAACTCTGATTATGAAACTGTTACAATCTACAGCATTTCTTACATAGATGCTCTTTAGTTAAAACGTGTTGGGTTCGTTAACTCTGTAAATTCATTTGAGCCGAAAAATCACTGGGTTTACCGGAAATGAACTCTTGCTTGTAGGAAGACGCAGAGGCTTTGGTTTCACTCCGTTTCTGAAGGAAAATTCAGACCAGTGTTCTCATCCATGAAACACCCTCTGTTTTAACACAAGAAGCATCCTCTTCTGTCCAGAATCTGCAATACAGCAAGAAATATGAGCATGTCCAGAAAAAATGAACTGTGTTTCCTACTCATACGGACCATATCTGGTTGAACTCTTATTATGAAACTGTAACAAACTACAGCATCTCTTACATAGATGCTATTTTGTTAATAGTGGAAAACATGTTGGGTTCGTGAACTGTGTAAATTCATTTGAGCCGAATAATCACTTGGCTTACCAGGAATGAACTCTTGCTTGTAGGAAGACACAGAGCATTTGCTTTAACTCCGTTTCTGATGGAAAATTCAGACTGGTGTTCTCATCCGTGAAACATACTCTGTTTTAATGCAAGAAGCATGCTCTTCTTTCCAGCTTTTCCAATACTGCCAGAAACATGAGCAGGCCGAGAAAAAAAGAACTGTATTTCCTACTCATACGGACCATATCTAGTTGAAATCTCCTTATGAAAATGTAACAAATGACAGCATCTCTTACATAGATGCTCTTTAGTTAATAGTGAAAAAAATGTTGTGTTCGTGAACTGTGTAAATTCATTTGAGCCGAAAAATCACTGGGTTTACCGGATAAGAACTCTTGCTTGTAGGAAGACACAGAGCCTTCGGTTTAACTCCGTTTCTCATGGAAAATTCAGACCGGTGTTCTCATCCATGAAACACACTTTGTTTTAACGCATGGAGCATGCTCTTCATTCCAGCATCTCTAATACAGCCAGAAACATGAGCATGCCCAGAAAAAAAGAACTGTGTTTCCTACCCATACGGACCATATCTAGTTGAACTCTGCTCCTTAAAATGTAACAAACCACAGCATCTCTTACATAGATGCTGTTTGGTTAATAGTGAAAATCGTGTTGGGTCCGTGAACTGTGTAAATTCATTTGAGCCGAAAAATCACTGGGTTTACCGGAAATGAACTCTTGCTTGTAGGAAAACAAAGAGCCTTTTGTTTAACTCCGTTTGTGAAGGGAAATTCAGACCAGTGTTCTCATCCATGAAACACCCTCTGTTTTAACGCAAGAAGCATCCTCTTCTGTCCAGAATCTGCAATACAGCAAGTAATATGAGCATGTCCAGCAAAAATGAACTGTGTTTCCTCCTCATATGGACCATATCTAGTTGAACTCTGATTATGAAACTGTAACAAACTACAGCATCTCTTACATAGATGCTCTTTAGTTAAAACGTGTTGGGTTCGTGAACTGTGTAAATTCATTTGAGCCGATAAATCACTGGGATTACCGGAAATGAACTCTTGCTTGTAGGAAGACACAGAGCCTTCGGTTTAACTCCGTTTCTCATGGAAAATTCAGACCGGTGTTCTCATCCATGAAACATACTCTGTTTTAATGCAAGAAGCATGCTCTTCTTTCCAGCTTTTCCAATACTGCAAGAAACATGAGCAGGCCGAGAAAAAAAGAACTGTGTTTCCTACTCATACGGACCATATCTAGTGGAAATCTCCTTATGAAAATGTAACAAATGACAGCATCTCTGACATAGATGCTCTTTAGTTAATAGTGAAAAAAATGTTGTGTTCGTGAACTGTGTAAATTCATGTGAGCCGAAAAATCACTGGGTTTAACGGATATGAACTCTTGCTTGTAGGAAGACACAGTGCCTTTTCTTTAACTCCGTTTCTGATGGAAAATTCAGACAGGTGTTCTCATCCATGAAACATACTCTGTTTTAATGCAAGAATCATGCTCTTCTTTCCAGCGTCTCCAATACAGCAAGAAACATGAGCATGCGCAGAAAAAAAGAACTGTGTTTCCTACTCATACGGACCATATCTAGTTGAACACTGCTTATGAAACTGTAACAAACCACAGCATGTGTTACATAGATGCTCTTTAGTTAATAGTGAAAAAAGTATTGGGTTCATGAAATGTGTAAATTCATTTGAGCCGACAAATCACTGGGTTTACCGGAAATGAGCTCTTCCTTGTAGGAAGACACAGAGGCTTTGGTTTCACTCCGTTTGTGAAGGGAAATTCAGACCAGAGTTCTCATCCATGAAACACACTCTGTTTTAACGCAAGAAGCAACCTCTTCTGTCCAGAATCTGCAATACAGCAAGAAATATGAGCATGTCCAGAAAAAAGGAACTGTTTCCTACTCATACAGACCATATCTGGTTGAACTCTGATTATGAAACTCTAACAAACTACAGCATCTCTTACATAGATGCTATTTAGTTAATAGTGCAAAACGTGTTGGGTTCGTGAACTGTGTAAATTCATTTGAGCCGAAAAATCACTGGGCTTACCGGAAATGAACTCTTGCTTGTAGGAAGACACAGAGCCTTTGGTTTAACTCCGTTTGTGAAGGAAAAGTCAGATGGTGTTCTCATCCATGAAACATACTCGGATTTAACGTAGAAGCATGCTCTTCTTTCCAGGGTCTCCAATACAGCAAGAAACATGAGCATGTCCAGAAAAAATGAACTGTGTGTCCTACTCATACGGACCATATCTGGTTGAACTCTGATTATGAAACTGTAACAAACTACAGCATCTCTTACAGAGATGCTATTTAGTTAATAGTGAAAAACCTGTTGGGTTCGTGAACTGTGTAAATTCTTTTGAGCCGAATAATCCCTGGGCTTACCGGAAATGAACTCTTGCTTGCAGGAAGACAGAGAGCCTTTGGTTTAACTCTGTTTCTGACGAAAAATTCAGACTGTTGTTCTCATCCATGAAACAGACTCGGTTTTAACGCAAGAAGCATCAGCTTCTGTCCAGAATCTGCAATACAGCAAGAAATATGAGCATGTCCAGAAAAAATGAACTGTGTTTCCTACTCATACGGACCATATCTGGTTGAACTCTGATTATGAAACTGTAACAAACTACAGCATCTTTTACATAGATGCTATTTTGTTAATAGTGGAAAACATGTTGGGTTCGTGAACTGTGTAAATTCATTTGAGCCGAATAATCACTTGGCTTACCAGAAATGAACTCTTGCTTGTAAGAAGACACAGAGCATTTGCTTTAACTCCTTACGATGGAAAATTCAGACCCGTGTTCTCATCCGTGAAACATACTCTGTTTTAACACAAGAAGCATCCTCTTCTTTCCAGCGTCTCCAATACAGCCAGAAACATAAGCATGCCCAGAAAAAAAGAACTGTGTTTCCTACTCATACGGACCATATCTAGTTGAACACTGCTTATGAAACTGTAACAAACCACAGCATGTGTTACATAGATGCTCTTTAGTTAATAGTGAAAAAAGTATTGGGTTCATGAAATGTGTAAATTCATTTTAGCCGAAAAATCACTGGGTTTTCCGGAAATGAGCTCTTGCTTGTAGGAAGACAAAGAGGCTTTAGTTTCACTCCGTTTGTGAAGTGAAATTCAGACCAGAGTTCTCATCCATGAAAAACACTCTGTTTCAAGGCAAGAAGCAATCTCTTCTGTCCAGAATCTGCAAACAGCAAGAATATGAGCATGTCCAGAAAAAAGGAACTGTGTTTCCTACTCATACAGACCATATCTGGTTGAACTCTGATTATGAAACTCTAACAAACCACTGCATCTCTTACATAGAACATGTTTAGTTAATAGTGAAAATCATGTTGGGTTCGTGAACTTTGTAAATACATTTGAGCCGAAAAATCACTGGGCTTACCGGAAATGAACTCTTGCTTGTAGGAAGAAACAGAGGCTTTGGTTTAACTCCGTTTCTGATGGAAAATTCAGACCAGAGTTCTCATCCATGAAACATACTCTGTTTTAATGCAAGAAGCATGCTATTCTTTCCAGCGTCTCCAATACAGCAAGAAACATGAGCATGCCCAGAAAAAAAGAACTGTGTTTCTTACTCATATGGACCATATCCAGTTATACTCTGCTTATGAAACTGTAACAAACCACAGCATCTCTTACAAAAATGCTCTTTCATTTATAGTGAAAAACGTGTTGGGTTCGTGAACTGTGTAAATTCATTTCAGCCGAAAAATCCCTGGGTTTACCGGAAATGAACTCTTGCTTGTATGAAGAAAAAGAGCCTTTGGTTTAACTCTGTTTGTTAAGGGAAATTGAGCCCAGAGTTCTCATCCATGAAACACACTCTGTTTTAACGCAAGAAGCATGCTCTTCTTTCAAGCATCTCTAATACAGCCAGAAACATGAGCATGCGCAGAAAAAAAAACTGTGTTACCTACTCATATGGACCATATCTAGTTGAACTCTGCTCATTAAACTGTAACAAACCCCAGCATCTCTTACATAGATGCTGTTTAGTTAATAGTGAAAATCGTGTTGGGTTCGTGAACTGTGTAAATTCATTTCAGCCGAAAAATCCCTGGGTTTACCGGAAATGAACTCTTGCTTGTATGAAGAAAAAGAGCCTTTGGTTTAACTCCGTTTGTGAAGGGAAATTCAGACCAGTGTTCTCATCCATGAAACACCCTCTGTTTTAACGCAAGAAGCATCAGCTTCTGTCCAGAATATGAAATCCAGCAAGAAATATGTGCATATCCAAAAAAATGAACTGTGTTTCCTACTCATACGGACCATAACTTGTAGAACTCTGATTATGAAACTGTTACAATCTACAGCATTTCTTACATAGATGCTCTTTAGTTAAAACGTGTTGGGTTCGTTAACTCTGTAAATTCATTTGAGCCGAAAAATCACTGGGTTTACCGGAAATGAACTCTTGCTTGTAGGAAGACGCAGAGGCTTTGGTTTCACTCCGTTTCTGAAGGAAAATTCAGACCAGTGTTCTCATCCATGAAACACCCTCTGTTTTAACACAAGAAGCATCCTCTTCTGTCCAGAATCTGCAATACAGCAAGAAATATGAGCATGTCCAGAAAAAATGAACTGTGTTTCCTACTCATACGGACCATATCTGGTTGAACTCTTATTATGAAACTGTAACAAACTACAGCATCTCTTACATAGATGCTATTTTGTTAATAGTGGAAAACATGTTGGGTTCGTGAACTGTGTAAATTCATTTGAGCCGAATAATCACTTGGCTTACCAGGAATGAACTCTTGCTTGTAGGAAGACACAGAGCATTTGCTTTAACTCCGTTTCTGATGGAAAATTCAGACTGGTGTTCTCATCCGTGAAACATACTCTGTTTTAATGCAAGAAGCATGCTCTTCTTTCCAGCTTTTCTAATACTGCCAGAAACATGAGCAGGCCGAGAAAAAAAGAACTGTATTTCCTACTCATACGGACCATATCTAGTTGAAATCTCCTTATGAAAATGTAACAAATGACAGCATCTCTTACATAGATGCTCTTTAGTTAATAGTGAAAAAAATGTTGTGTTCGTGAACTGTGTAAATTCATTTGAGCCGAAAAATCACTGGGTTTACCGGATAAGAACTCTTGCTTGTAGGAAGACACAGAGCCTTCGGTTTAACTCCGTTTCTCATGGAAAATTCAGACCGGTGTTCTCATCCATGAAACACACTTTGTTTTAACGCATGGAGCATGCTCTTCATTCCAGCATCTCTAATACAGCCAGAAACATGAGCATGCCCAGAAAAAAAGAACTGTGTTTCCTACCCATACGGACCATATCTAGTTGAACTCTGCTCCTTAAAATGTAACAAACCACAGCATCTCTTACATAGATGCTGTTTGGTTAATAGTGAAAATCGTGTTGGGTCCGTGAACTGTGTAAATTCATTTGAGCCGAAAAATCACTGGGTTTACCGGAAATGAACTCTTGCTTGTAGGAAAACAAAGAGCCTTTTGTTTAACTCCGTTTGTGAAGGGAAATTCAGACCAGTGTTCTCATCCATGAAACACCCTCTGTTTTAACGCAAGAAGCATCCTCTTCTGTCCAGAATCTGCAATACAGCAAGTAATATGAGCATGTCCAGCAAAAATGAACTGTGTTTCCTCCTCATATGGACCATATCTAGTTGAACTCTGATTATGAAACTGTAACAAACTACAGCATCTCTTACATAGATGCTCTTTAGTTAAAACGTGTTGGGTTCGTGAACTGTGTAAATTCATTTGAGCCGATAAATCACTGGGATTACCGGAAATGAACTCTTGCTTGTAGGAAGACACAGAGCCTTCGGTTTAACTCCGTTTCTCATGGAAAATTCAGACCGGTGTTCTCATCCATGAAACATACTCTGTTTTAATGCAAGAAGCATGCTCTTCTTTCCAGCTTTTCCAATACTGCAAGAAACATGAGCAGGCCGAGAAAAAAAGAACTGTGTTTCCTACTCATACGGACCATATCTAGTGGAAATCTCCTTATGAAAATGTAACAAATGACAGCATCTCTTACATAGATGCTCTTTAGTTAATAGTGAAAAAAATGTTGTGTTCGTGAACTGTGTAAATTCATGTGAGCCGAAAAATCACTGGGTTTAACGGATATGAACTCTTGCTTGTAGGAAGACACAGTGCCTTTTCTTTAACTCCGTTTCTGATGGAAAATTCAGACAGGTGTTCTCATCCATGAAACATACTCTGTTTTAATGCAAGAATCATGCTCTTCTTTCCAGCGTCTCCAATACAGCAAGAAACATGAGCATGCGCAGAAAAAAAGAACTGTGTTTCCTACTCATACGGACCATATCTAGTTGAACACTGCTTATGAAACTGTAACAAACCACAGCATGTGTTACATAGATGCTCTTTAGTTAATAGTGAAAAAAGTATTGGGTTCATGAAATGTGTAAATTCATTTGAGCCGACAAATCACTGGGTTTACCGGAAATGAGCTCTTCCTTGTAGGAAGACACAGAGGCTTTGGTTTCACTCCGTTTGTGAAGGGAAATTCAGACCAGAGTTCTCATCCATGAAACACACTCTGTTTTAACGCAAGAAGCAACCTCTTCTGTCCAGAATCTGCAATACAGCAAGAAATATGAGCATGTCCAGAAAAAAGGAACTGTTTCCTACTCATACAGACCATATCTGGTTGAACTCTGATTATGAAACTCTAACAAACTACAGCATCTCTTACATAGATGCTATTTAGTTAATAGTGCAAAACGTGTTGGGTTCGTGAACTGTGTAAATTCATTTGAGCCGAAAAATCACTGGGCTTACCGGAAATGAACTCTTGCTTGTAGGAAGACACAGAGCCTTTGGTTTAACTCCGTTTGTGAAGGAAAAGTCAGATGGTGTTCTCATCCATGAAACATACTCGGATTTAACGTAGAAGCATGCTCTTCTTTCCAGGGTCTCCAATACAGCAAGAAACATGAGCATGTCCAGAAAAAATGAACTGTGTGTCCTACTCATACGGACCATATCTGGTTGAACTCTGATTATGAAACTGTAACAAACTACAGCATCTCTTACAGAGATGCTATTTAGTTAATAGTGAAAAACCTGTTGGGTTCGTGAACTGTGTAAATTCATTTGAGCCGAATAATCCCTGGGCTTACCGGAAATGAACTCTTGCTTGTAGGAAGACACAGAGCATTTGCTTTAACTCCGTTTCTGATGGAAAATTCAGACTGGTGTTCTCATCCATGAAACATACTCTGTTTTAACACAAGAATCATGCTCTTCTTTCCAGCGTCTCCAATACAGCAAGAAACATGAGCATGCCCAGAAAAAAAGAACTGTGTTTCACCTCATATGGACCATATCTAGTTGAACACTGCTTATGAAACTGTAACAAACCACAGCATCTCTTACATAGATGCTATTTAGTTAATAGTGCAAAACGTGTTGGGTTCGTGAACTGTGTAAATTCATTTGAGCCGAAAAATCACTGGGCTTACCGGAAATGAACTCTTGCTTGTAGGAAGACACAGAGCCTTTGGTTTAACTCCGTTTGTGAAGGAAAAGTCAGACCGGTGTTCTCATCCATGAAACATACTCGGTTTTAACGCAAGAAGCATGCTCTTCTTTCCAGCGACTCCAATACAGCAAGAAACATGAGCATGTCCAGAAAAAATGAACTGTGTGTTCTACTCATACGGACCATATCTGGTTGAACTCTGATTATGAAACTGTAACAAACTACAGCATCTCTTACAGAGATGCTATTTAGTTAATAGTGAAAAACCTGTTGGGTTCGTGAACTGTGTAAATTCTTTTGAGCCGAATAATCCCTGGGCTTACCGGAAATGAACTCTTGCTTGCAGGAAGACAGAGAGCCTTTGGTTTAACTCTGTTTCTGACGAAAAATTCAGACTGTTGTTCTCATCCATGAAACAGACTCGGTTTTAACGCAAGAAGCATCAGCTTCTGTCCAGAATCTGCAATACAGCAAGAAATATGAGCATGTCCAGAAAAAATGAACTGTGTTTCCTACTCATACGGACCATATCTGGTTGAACTCTGATTATGAAACTGTAACAAACTACAGCATCTTTTACATAGATGCTATTTTGTTAATAGTGGAAAACATGTTGGGTTCGTGAACTGTGTAAATTCATTTGAGCCGAATAATCACTTGGCTTACCAGAAATGAACTCTTGCTTGTAAGAAGACACAGAGCATTTGCTTTAACTCCTTACGATGGAAAATTCAGACCCGTGTTCTCATCCGTGAAACATACTCTGTTTTAACACAAGAAGCATCCTCTTCTTTCCAGCGTCTCCAATACAGCCAGAAACATAAGCATGCCCAGAAAAAAAGAACTGTGTTTCCTACTCATACGGACCATATCTAGTTGAACACTGCTTATGAAACTGTAACAAACCACAGCATGTGTTACATAGATGCTCTTTAGTTAATAGTGAAAAAAGTATTGGGTTCATGAAATGTGTAAATTCATTTTAGCCGAAAAATCACTGGGTTTTCCGGAAATGAGCTCTTGCTTGTAGGAAGACAAAGAGGCTTTAGTTTCACTCCGTTTGTGAAGTGAAATTCAGACCAGAGTTCTCATCCATGAAAAACACTCTGTTTCAAGGCAAGAAGCAATCTCTTCTGTCCAGAATCTGCAAACAGCAAGAATATGAGCATGTCCAGAAAAAAGGAACTGTGTTTCCTACTCATACAGACCATATCTGGTTGAACTCTGATTATGAAACTCTAACAAACCACTGCATATCTTACATAGAACATGTTTAGTTAATAGTGAAAATCATGTTGGGTTCGTGAACTTTGTAAATACATTTGAGCCGAAAAATCACTGGGCTTACCGGAAATGAACTCTTGCTTGTAGGAAGAAACAGAGGCTTTGGTTTAACTCCGTTTCTGATGGAAAATTCAGACCAGAGTTCTCATCCATGAAACATACTCTGTTTTAATGCAAGAAGCATGCTATTCTTTCCAGCGTCTCCAATACAGCAAGAAACATGAGCATGCCCAGAAAAAAAGAACTGTGTTTCTTACTCATATGGACCATATCCAGTTATACTCTGCTTATGAAACTGTAACAAACCACAGCATCTCTTACAAAAATGCTCTTTCATTTATAGTGAAAAACGTGTTGGGTTCGTGAACTGTGTAAATTCAATTGAGCCGAAAAATCACTGGGTTTACTGGAAATGAACTCTTGCTTGTAGGAAGACACATAGGCTTTGGTTTAACTCTGTTTGTTAAGGGAAATTGAGCCCAGAGTTCTCATCCATGAAACACACTCTGTTTTAACGCAAGAAGCATGCTCTTCTTTCAAGCATCTCTAATACAGCCAGAAACATGAGCATGCGCAGAAAAAAAAACTGTGTTACCTACTCATATGGACCATATCTAGTTGAACTCTGCTCATTAAACTGTAACAAACCCCAGCATCTCTTACATAGATGCTGTTTAGTTAATAGTGAAAATCGTGTTGGGTTCGTGAACTGTGTAAATTCATTTCAGCCGAAAAATCCCTGGGTTTACCGGAAATGAACTCTTGCTTGTATGAAGAAAAAGAGCCTTTGGTTTAACTCCGTTTGTGAAGGGAAATTCAGACCAGTGTTCTCATCCATGAAACACCCTCTGTTTTAACGCAAGAAGCATCAGCTTCTGTCCAGAATATGAAATCCAGCAAGAAATATGTGCATATCCAAAAAAATGAACTGTGTTTCCTACTCATACGGACCATAACTTGTAGAACTCTGATTATGAAACTGTTACAATCTACAGCATTTCTTACATAGATGCTCTTTAGTTAAAACGTGTTGGGTTCGTTAACTCTGTAAATTCATTTGAGCCGAAAAATCACTGGGTTTACCGGAAATGAACTCTTGCTTGTAGGAAGACGCAGAGGCTTTGGTTTCACTCCGTTTCTGAAGGAAAATTCAGACCAGTGTTCTCATCCATGAAACACCCTCTGTTTTAACACAAGAAGCATCCTCTTCTGTCCAGAATCTGCAATACAGCAAGAAATATGAGCATGTCCAGAAAAAATGAACTGTGTTTCCTACTCATACGGACCATATCTGGTTGAACTCTTATTATGAAACTGTAACAAACTACAGCATCTCTTACATAGATGCTATTTTGTTAATAGTGGAAAACATGTTGGGTTCGTGAACTGTGTAAATTCATTTGAGCCGAATAATCACTTGGCTTACCAGGAATGAACTCTTGCTTGTAGGAAGACACAGAGCATTTGCTTTAACTCCGTTTCTGATGGAAAATTCAGACTGGTGTTCTCATCCGTGAAACATACTCTGTTTTAATGCAAGAAGCATGCTCTTCTTTCCAGCTTTTCCAATACTGCCAGAAACATGAGCAGGCCGAGAAAAAAAGAACTGTATTTCCTACTCATACGGACCATATCTAGTTGAAATCTCCTTATGAAAATGTAACAAATGACAGCATCTCTTACATAGATGCTCTTTAGTTAATAGTGAAAAAAATGTTGTGTTCGTGAACTGTGTAAATTCATTTGAGCCGAAAAATCACTGGGTTTACCGGATAAGAACTCTTGCTTGTAGGAAGACACAGAGCCTTCGGTTTAACTCCGTTTCTCATGGAAAATTCAGACCGGTGTTCTCATCCATGAAACACACTTTGTTTTAACGCATGGAGCATGCTCTTCATTCCAGCATCTCTAATACAGCCAGAAACATGAGCATGCCCAGAAAAAAAGAACTGTGTTTCCTACCCATACGGACCATATCTAGTTGAACTCTGCTCCTTAAAATGTAACAAACCACAGCATCTCTTACATAGATGCTGTTTGGTTAATA
Organism: Onychomys leucogaster; assembly: GCA_949786385.1. Classification (NCBI taxonomy): domain Eukaryota; kingdom Metazoa; phylum Chordata; class Mammalia; order Rodentia; family Cricetidae; genus Onychomys; species Onychomys leucogaster. The sequence continues at coordinate 3,029,694 of CATKUP010000012.1, read as the reverse complement.
GTGAAAATCGTGTTGGGTCCGTGAACTGTGTAAATTCATTTGAGCCGAAAAATCACTGGGTTTACCGGAAATGAACTCTTGCTTGTAGGAAAACAAAGAGCCTTTTGTTTAACTCCGTTTGTGAAGGGAAATTCAGACCAGTGTTCTCATCCATGAAACACCCTCTGTTTTAACGCAAGAAGCATCCTCTTCTGTCCAGAATCTGCAATACAGCAAGTAATATGAGCATGTCCAGCAAAAATGAACTGTGTTTCCTCCTCATATGGACCATATCTAGTTGAACTCTGATTATGAAACTGTAACAAACTACAGCATCTCTTACATAGATGCTCTTTAGTTAAAACGTGTTGGGTTCGTGAACTGTGTAAATTCATTTGAGCCGATAAATCACTGGGATTACCGGAAATGAACTCTTGCTTGTAGGAAGACACAGAGCCTTCGGTTTAACTCCGTTTCTCATGGAAAATTCAGACCGGTGTTCTCATCCATGAAACATACTCTGTTTTAATGCAAGAAGCATGCTCTTCTTTCCAGCTTTTCCAATACTGCAAGAAACATGAGCAGGCCGAGAAAAAAAGAACTGTGTTTCCTACTCATACGGACCATATCTAGTGGAAATCTCCTTATGAAAATGTAACAAATGACAGCATCTCTTACATAGATGCTCTTTAGTTAATAGTGAAAAAAATGTTGTGTTCGTGAACTGTGTAAATTCATGTGAGCCGAAAAATCACTGGGTTTAACGGATATGAACTCTTGCTTGTAGGAAGACACAGTGCCTTTTCTTTAACTCCGTTTCTGATGGAAAATTCAGACAGGTGTTCTCATCCATGAAACATACTCTGTTTTAATGCAAGAATCATGCTCTTCTTTCCAGCGTCTCCAATACAGCAAGAAACATGAGCATGCGCAGAAAAAAAGAACTGTGTTTCCTACTCATACGGACCATATCTAGTTGAACACTGCTTATGAAACTGTAACAAACCACAGCATGTGTTACATAGATGCTCTTTAGTTAATAGTGAAAAAAGTATTGGGTTCATGAAATGTGTAAATTCATTTGAGCCGACAAATCACTGGGTTTACCGGAAATGAGCTCTTCCTTGTAGGAAGACACAGAGGCTTTGGTTTCACTCCGTTTGTGAAGGGAAATTCAGACCAGAGTTCTCATCCATGAAACACACTCTGTTTTAACGCAAGAAGCAACCTCTTCTGTCCAGAATCTGCAATACAGCAAGAAATATGAGCATGTCCAGAAAAAAGGAACTGTTTCCTACTCATACAGACCATATCTGGTTGAACTCTGATTATGAAACTCTAACAAACTACAGCATCTCTTACATAGATGCTATTTAGTTAATAGTGCAAAACGTGTTGGGTTCGTGAACTGTGTAAATTCATTTGAGCCGAAAAATCACTGGGCTTACCGGAAATGAACTCTTGCTTGTAGGAAGACACAGAGCCTTTGGTTTAACTCCGTTTGTGAAGGAAAAGTCAGATGGTGTTCTCATCCATGAAACATACTCGGATTTAACGTAGAAGCATGCTCTTCTTTCCAGGGTCTCCAATACAGCAAGAAACATGAGCATGTCCAGAAAAAATGAACTGTGTGTCCTACTCATACGGACCATATCTGGTTGAACTCTGATTATGAAACTGTAACAAACTACAGCATCTCTTACAGAGATGCTATTTAGTTAATAGTGAAAAACCTGTTGGGTTCGTGAACTGTGTAAATTCATTTGAGCCGAATAATCCCTGGGCTTACCGGAAATGAACTCTTGCTTGTAGGAAGACACAGAGCATTTGCTTTAACTCCGTTTCTGATGGAAAATTCAGACTGGTGTTCTCATCCATGAAACATACTCTGTTTTAACACAAGAATCATGCTCTTCTTTCCAGCGTCTCCAATACAGCAAGAAACATGAGCATGCCCAGAAAAAAAGAACTGTGTTTCACCTCATATGGACCATATCTAGTTGAACACTGCTTATGAAACTGTAACAAACCACAGCATCTCTTACATAGATGCTATTTAGTTAATAGTGCAAAACGTGTTGGGTTCGTGAACTGTGTAAATTCATTTGAGCCGAAAAATCACTGGGCTTACCGGAAATGAACTCTTGCTTGTAGGAAGACACAGAGCCTTTGGTTTAACTCCGTTTGTGAAGGAAAAGTCAGACCGGTGTTCTCATCCATGAAACATACTCGGTTTTAACGCAAGAAGCATGCTCTTCTTTCCAGCGACTCCAATACAGCAAGAAACATGAGCATGTCCAGAAAAAATGAACTGTGTGTTCTACTCATACGGACCATATCTGGTTGAACTCTGATTATGAAACTGTAACAAACTACAGCATCTCTTACAGAGATGCTATTTAGTTAATAGTGAAAAACCTGTTGGGTTCGTGAACTGTGTAAATTCTTTTGAGCCGAATAATCCCTGGGCTTACCGGAAATGAACTCTTGCTTGCAGGAAGACAGAGAGCCTTTGGTTTAACTCTGTTTCTGACGAAAAATTCAGACTGTTGTTCTCATCCATGAAACAGACTCGGTTTTAACGCAAGAAGCATCAGCTTCTGTCCAGAATCTGCAATACAGCAAGAAATATGAGCATGTCCAGAAAAAATGAACTGTGTTTCCTACTCATACGGACCATATCTGGTTGAACTCTGATTATGAAACTGTAACAAACTACAGCATCTTTTACATAGATGCTATTTTGTTAATAGTGGAAAACATGTTGGGTTCGTGAACTGTGTAAATTCATTTGAGCCGAATAATCACTTGGCTTACCAGAAATGAACTCTTGCTTGTAAGAAGACACAGAGCATTTGCTTTAACTCCTTACGATGGAAAATTCAGACCCGTGTTCTCATCCGTGAAACATACTCTGTTTTAACACAAGAAGCATCCTCTTCTTTCCAGCGTCTCCAATACAGCCAGAAACATAAGCATGCCCAGAAAAAAAGAACTGTGTTTCCTACTCATACGGACCATATCTAGTTGAACACTGCTTATGAAACTGTAACAAACCACAGCATGTGTTACATAGATGCTCTTTAGTTAATAGTGAAAAAAGTATTGGGTTCATGAAATGTGTAAATTCATTTTAGCCGAAAAATCACTGGGTTTTCCGGAAATGAGCTCTTGCTTGTAGGAAGACAAAGAGGCTTTAGTTTCACTCCGTTTGTGAAGTGAAATTCAGACCAGAGTTCTCATCCATGAAAAACACTCTGTTTCAAGGCAAGAAGCAATCTCTTCTGTCCAGAATCTGCAAACAGCAAGAATATGAGCATGTCCAGAAAAAAGGAACTGTGTTTCCTACTCATACAGACCATATCTGGTTGAACTCTGATTATGAAACTCTAACAAACCACTGCATATCTTACATAGAACATGTTTAGTTAATAGTGAAAATCATGTTGGGTTCGTGAACTTTGTAAATACATTTGAGCCGAAAAATCACTGGGCTTACCGGAAATGAACTCTTGCTTGTAGGAAGAAACAGAGGCTTTGGTTTAACTCCGTTTCTGATGGAAAATTCAGACCAGAGTTCTCATCCATGAAACATACTCTGTTTTAATGCAAGAAGCATGCTATTCTTTCCAGCGTCTCCAATACAGCAAGAAACATGAGCATGCCCAGAAAAAAAGAACTGTGTTTCTTACTCATATGGACCATATCCAGTTATACTCTGCTTATGAAACTGTAACAAACCACAGCATCTCTTACAAAAATGCTCTTTCATTTATAGTGAAAAACGTGTTGGGTTCGTGAACTGTGTAAATTCAATTGAGCCGAAAAATCACTGGGTTTACTGGAAATGAACTCTTGCTTGTAGGAAGACACATAGGCTTTGGTTTAACTCTGTTTGTTAAGGGAAATTGAGCCCAGAGTTCTCATCCATGAAACACACTCTGTTTTAACGCAAGAAGCATGCTCTTCTTTCAAGCATCTCTAATACAGCCAGAAACATGAGCATGCGCAGAAAAAAAAACTGTGTTACCTACTCATATGGACCATATCTAGTTGAACTCTGCTCATTAAACTGTAACAAACCCCAGCATCTCTTACATAGATGCTGTTTAGTTAATAGTGAAAATCGTGTTGGGTTCGTGAACTGTGTAAATTCATTTCAGCCGAAAAATCCCTGGGTTTACCGGAAATGAACTCTTGCTTGTATGAAGAAAAAGAGCCTTTGGTTTAACTCCGTTTGTGAAGGGAAATTCAGACCAGTGTTCTCATCCATGAAACACCCTCTGTTTTAACGCAAGAAGCATCAGCTTCTGTCCAGAATATGAAATCCAGCAAGAAATATGTGCATATCCAAAAAAATGAACTGTGTTTCCTACTCATACGGACCATAACTTGTAGAACTCTGATTATGAAACTGTTACAATCTACAGCATTTCTTACATAGATGCTCTTTAGTTAAAACGTGTTGGGTTCGTTAACTCTGTAAATTCATTTGAGCCGAAAAATCACTGGGTTTACCGGAAATGAACTCTTGCTTGTAGGAAGACGCAGAGGCTTTGGTTTCACTCCGTTTCTGAAGGAAAATTCAGACCAGTGTTCTCATCCATGAAACACCCTCTGTTTTAACACAAGAAGCATCCTCTTCTGTCCAGAATCTGCAATACAGCAAGAAATATGAGCATGTCCAGAAAAAATGAACTGTGTTTCCTACTCATACGGACCATATCTGGTTGAACTCTTATTATGAAACTGTAACAAACTACAGCATCTCTTACATAGATGCTATTTTGTTAATAGTGGAAAACATGTTGGGTTCGTGAACTGTGTAAATTCATTTGAGCCGAATAATCACTTGGCTTACCAGGAATGAACTCTTGCTTGTAGGAAGACACAGAGCATTTGCTTTAACTCCGTTTCTGATGGAAAATTCAGACTGGTGTTCTCATCCGTGAAACATACTCTGTTTTAATGCAAGAAGCATGCTCTTCTTTCCAGCTTTTCCAATACTGCCAGAAACATGAGCAGGCCGAGAAAAAAAGAACTGTATTTCCTACTCATACGGACCATATCTAGTTGAAATCTCCTTATGAAAATGTAACAAATGACAGCATCTCTTACATAGATGCTCTTTAGTTAATAGTGAAAAAAATGTTGTGTTCGTGAACTGTGTAAATTCATTTGAGCCGAAAAATCACTGGGTTTACCGGATAAGAACTCTTGCTTGTAGGAAGACACAGAGCCTTCGGTTTAACTCCGTTTCTCATGGAAAATTCAGACCGGTGTTCTCATCCATGAAACACACTTTGTTTTAACGCATGGAGCATGCTCTTCATTCCAGCATCTCTAATACAGCCAGAAACATGAGCATGCCCAGAAAAAAAGAACTGTGTTTCCTACCCATACGGACCATATCTAGTTGAACTCTGCTCCTTAAAATGTAACAAACCACAGCATCTCTTACATAGATGCTGTTTGGTTAATAGTGAAAATCGTGTTGGGTCCGTGAACTGTGTAAATTCATTTGAGCCGAAAAATCACTGGGTTTACCGGAAATGAACTCTTGCTTGTAGGAAAACAAAGAGCCTTTTGTTTAACTCCGTTTGTGAAGGGAAATTCAGACCAGTGTTCTCATCCATGAAACACCCTCTGTTTTAACGCAAGAAGCATCCTCTTCTGTCCAGAATCTGCAATACAGCAAGTAATATGAGCATGTCCAGCAAAAATGAACTGTGTTTCCTCCTCATATGGACCATATCTAGTTGAACTCTGATTATGAAACTGTAACAAACTACAGCATCTCTTACATAGATGCTCTTTAGTTAAAACGTGTTGGGTTCGTGAACTGTGTAAATTCATTTGAGCCGATAAATCACTGGGATTACCGGAAATGAACTCTTGCTTGTAGGAAGACACAGAGCCTTCGGTTTAACTCCGTTTCTCATGGAAAATTCAGACCGGTGTTCTCATCCATGAAACATACTCTGTTTTAATGCAAGAAGCATGCTCTTCTTTCCAGCTTTTCCAATACTGCAAGAAACATGAGCAGGCCGAGAAAAAAAGAACTGTGTTTCCTACTCATACGGACCATATCTAGTGGAAATCTCCTTATGAAAATGTAACAAATGACAGCATCTCTTACATAGATGCTCTTTAGTTAATAGTGAAAAAAATGTTGTGTTCGTGAACTGTGTAAATTCATGTGAGCCGAAAAATCACTGGGTTTAACGGATATGAACTCTTGCTTGTAGGAAGACACAGTGCCTTTTCTTTAACTCCGTTTCTGATGGAAAATTCAGACAGGTGTTCTCATCCATGAAACATACTCTGTTTTAATGCAAGAATCATGCTCTTCTTTCCAGCGTCTCCAATACAGCAAGAAACATGAGCATGCGCAGAAAAAAAGAACTGTGTTTCCTACTCATACGGACCATATCTAGTTGAACACTGCTTATGAAACTGTAACAAACCACAGCATGTGTTACATAGATGCTCTTTAGTTAATAGTGAAAAAAGTATTGGGTTCATGAAATGTGTAAATTCATTTGAGCCGACAAATCACTGGGTTTACCGGAAATGAGCTCTTCCTTGTAGGAAGACACAGAGGCTTTGGTTTCACTCCGTTTGTGAAGGGAAATTCAGACCAGAGTTCTCATCCATGAAACACACTCTGTTTTAACGCAAGAAGCAACCTCTTCTGTCCAGAATCTGCAATACAGCAAGAAATATGAGCATGTCCAGAAAAAAGGAACTGTTTCCTACTCATACAGACCATATCTGGTTGAACTCTGATTATGAAACTCTAACAAACTACAGCATCTCTTACATAGATGCTATTTAGTTAATAGTGCAAAACGTGTTGGGTTCGTGAACTGTGTAAATTCATTTGAGCCGAAAAATCACTGGGCTTACCGGAAATGAACTCTTGCTTGTAGGAAGACACAGAGCCTTTGGTTTAACTCCGTTTGTGAAGGAAAAGTCAGATGGTGTTCTCATCCATGAAACATACTCGGATTTAACGTAGAAGCATGCTCTTCTTTCCAGGGTCTCCAATACAGCAAGAAACATGAGCATGTCCAGAAAAAATGAACTGTGTGTCCTACTCATACGGACCATATCTGGTTGAACTCTGATTATGAAACTGTAACAAACTACAGCATCTCTTACAGAGATGCTATTTAGTTAATAGTGAAAAACCTGTTGGGTTCGTGAACTGTGTAAATTCATTTGAGCCGAATAATCCCTGGGCTTACCGGAAATGAACTCTTGCTTGTAGGAAGACACAGAGCATTTGCTTTAACTCCGTTTCTGATGGAAAATTCAGACTGGTGTTCTCATCCATGAAACATACTCTGTTTTAACACAAGAATCATGCTCTTCTTTCCAGCGTCTCCAATACAGCAAGAAACATGAGCATGCCCAGAAAAAAAGAACTGTGTTTCAACTCATATGGACCATATCTAGTTGAACACTGCTTATGAAACTGTAACAAACCACAGCATGTGTTACATAGATGCTCTTTAGTTAATAATGAAAAAAGTATTGGGTTCTTGAACTGTGTAAATTCATTTGAGCCGAAAAATCATTGGGTTTACCAGAAATGAACTCTTGTTTGTAGTAAGACACAGAGGCTTTGGTTCAACTCCGTTTGTGAAGGGAAATTCACACCAGAGTTCTCATCCATGAAACACACTCTTTTTAACGCAAGAAGCATGCTCTTCTTTCCAGCATCTCTAATACAGCAAGAAACATGAGCATGCCCAGAAAAAAAGAACTGCGTTTCCTACTCATACGGACCATATCTAGTTGAACACTGCTTATGAAACTGTAACAAACCACAGCATGTGTTACATAGATACTGTTTAGTTAATTGTGAAAATCGTGTTGGGTTCGTGAACTGTGTAAATACATTTGAGCCGAAAAATCACGGGGTTTACCAGAAATGAACTCTTGTTTGTAGAAAGACACAGAGGCTTTGGTTTAACTCCGTTTGTGAATGGAAATTCAGACCAGTGTTCTCATCCATGAAACACCCTATGTTTTAACGCAAGAAGCATCCTCTTCTGTCCAGAATCTGCAATTCAGCAAGAAATATGAGGATGTCCAGAAAAAATGAACTGTGTTTCCTACTCATACGGACCATATCTGGTTGAACTCTGATTATGAAACTGTAAAAAACTACAGCATCTCTTACATAGATGCTATTTAGTTAATAGTAAAAAACGTGTTGGGTTCGTGAACTGTGTAAATTCATTTGAGCCGAATAATCACTTGGCTTACCGGAAATGAACTCTTGCTTGTAGGAAGACACAGAGCATTTGCTTTAACTCCGTTTCTGATGAAAAATTCAGACTGGTGTTCTCATCCATGAATCATACTCTGTTTTATCACAAGAAGCATGCTCTTCTTTCCAGAGACTCTAATACAGAAAGAAATATGAGCATGCCTTGTAAAAAGAACAGTGTTTCCTACTCATACGGACCATATCTAGTTGAACACTGCTTATGAAACTGTAACAAAACACAGCATGTGTTACATAGATGCTGTTTAGTTTATAGTGAAAATCGTGTTGGGTTCCTGAACTGTGTAAATACATTTGAGCCGAAAAATCACTGGGTTTACCGGAAATGAACTCTTGCTTGTAGGAAGACAAGGAGACTTTGGTTTAACTCCGTTTGTGAAAGGAAATTCAGACCAGCGTTCTCATCCATGAAACACACTCTGTTTTAACGCAAGAAGTATCCTTTTCTGTCCAAAATCTGCAATAAAGCAAGAAATATGAGCTGTCCAGAAAAAATGAACTGTGTTTCCTACTCATACGGACCATATCTTGTTGAACTCTGATTAGGAAACTGTAACAAACTACAGCATCTCTTACTTAGATGCTATTTATTTAATAGTGAAAAACGTGTTGGGTTCGTGAACTGTGTAAATTCATTTGAGCCGAAAAATCTCTGGGATAACAGGAAATCAACTCCTGCTTGTAGGAAGACAAAGAGCCTTTGGTTTAACTCCGTTTCTGATGGAAAATTCAGACCGGTGTTCTCATCGATGAAACATACCCTGTTTTAACGCAAGACGCATGCTCTTCTTTCAAGCGTCTGCAATACAGCAAGAAATATGAGCATGACCAGAAAAAAAGAGCTGTGTTTCTACTCATATGGACCATATCCAGTTAAACTCGGCTTATGAAACTGTAACAAACCACAGCATCTCTTACAAAAATGCTCTTTCATTTATAGTGAAAAACGTGTTGGGTTCGTGAACTGTGTAAATTCATTTGAGCCGAATAATCACTGGGCTTACCGGAAATGAACTCTTGCTTGTAGGAAGACACAGAACCTTTGCTTTAACTCCGTTTCTGATGGAAAACACAGACTGGTGTTCTCATCCATGAAACATACTCTGTTTGAACGCAAGAAGCATGCTCTTCTTTCCAGCGTCTCCAATACAGCAAGAAACATGAGCATGACCAGAAAAAAAGAACTGTGTTTCTACTCATACGGACCATATCCAGTTAAACCCTGCTTATGAAACTGTAACAAACCACAGCATCTCTTACAAAAATGCTCTTACATTTATAGTGAAACACATGTTGGGTTCCTGAACTGTGTAAATTCTTTTGAGCCGAAAAATCACTGGGTTTACCAGAAATGAACTCTTGCTTGTAGGAAGACATAGAGGCTTTGGTTTCACTCCGTTTCTGAAGGAAAATTCAGACCAGTGTTCTCTTCCATGAAACATACTCTGTTTTAACGCAAGAAGCATGCTCTTCTTTCCAGCGTCTCCAATACAGCAAGAAACATGAGCATGCCCAGAAAAAAAGAACAGTGTTTCCTTCTCATACGGACCATATCTAGTTGAACACTGCTTATGAAACTGTAACAAACCACAGCATGTGTTACATAGATGCTCTTTAGTTAATAGTGAAAAAAGTATTGGGTTCTTGAACTGTGTAAATTCATTTGAGCCGAAAAATCACTGGGTTTACCGGAAATGAACTCTTGTTTTTAGTAAGACAAAGAGGTTTGGTTCAACTCCGTTTGTGAAGGGAAATTCAGACCAGAGTTCTCATCCATGAAACACACTCTTTTTAAAGCAAGAAGCATGCTCTTCCTTCCAGCATCTCTAATACACCAAGAAACATGAGCATGCCCAGAAAAAAAGAACTGCGTTTCCTACTCATACGGCCCATATCTAGTTGAACACTACTTATGAAACTGTAACAAACCACAGCATGTGTTACATAGATGCTGTTTAGTTAATAGTGAAAATCATGTTGGGTTCGTGAACTGTGTAAATACATTTGAGCCGAAAAATCACTGGGTTTACCGGAAATGAACTCTTGATTGTAGGAAGACACAGAGCATTTGCTTTAACTCCGTTTCTGATGGAAAATTCAGACTGGTGTTCTCATCCATGAAACATACTCTGCTTTATCGCAAGAAGCATGCTCTTCTTTCCAGCGTCTCCAATACGGCAAGAAACATGAGCATGCCCAGAAAATAGAACTGTGTTTCCACTCATACGGACCATACCTAGATAAACTCTGCTGATGAAACTGTAACAAACCACAGCATCTCTTACAAAAATGCTCTTTCATTTATAGTGAAAAACATGTTGGGTTCCTGAACTGTGTAAATTCTTTTGAGCCGAAAAATCACTGGGTTTACCAGAAATGAACTCTTGCTTGTAGGAAGACATAGAGGCTTTGGTTTCACTCCGTTTTTGAAGGAAAATTCAGACCAGTGTTCTCTTCCATGAAACATACTCTGTTTTAACGCAAGAAGCATGCTCTTCTTTCCAGCGTCTCCAATACAGCAAGAAACATGAGCATGCCCAGAAAAAAAGAACAGTGTTTCCTTCTCATACGGACCATATCTAGTTGAACACTGCTTATGAAACTGTAACAAACCACAGCATGTGTTACATAGATGCTCTTTAGTTAATAGTGAAAAAAGTATTGGGTTCTTGAACTGTGTAAATTCATTTGAGCCGAAATATCACTGGGTTTACCGGAAATGAACTCTTGTTTGTAGTAAGACACAGAGGTTTGGTTCAACTCCGTTTGTGAAGGGAAATTCACACCAGGGTTCTCATCCATGAAACAAACTCTTTTTAACGTATGAAGCATGCTCTTCTTTCCAGCATCTCTAATACAGCAAGAAACATGAGCATGCCCAGAGAAAAAGAACTGCGTTTCCTACTCATACGGACCATATCTAGTTGAACACTGCTTATGAAACTGTAACAAACCACAGCATGCGTTACATAGATGCTGTTTAGTTAATAGTGAAAATCGTGTTGGGTTCGTGAACTGTGTAAATACTTTTTAGCCGAAAAATCACTGGGTTTACCGGAAATGAACTCTTGCTTGTAGGAAGACAAAGAGCCTTTGGTTAAACACCATTTCTGAAGGGAAATTCAGACCAGTGTTGTTATCCATGAAACACCCTCTGTTTTAACGCAAGAAGCATCCTCTTCTGTCCAGAATCTGCAATACAGCAAGAAATATGAGCATGTCCAGAAAAAATGAACTGTGTTTCCTACTCATACGGACCATATCTGGTTGAACTCTGATTATGAAACTGTATCAAACTACAGCATCTCTTACATAGATGCTATTTAGTTAATAGTGAAAAACATGTTGGGTTCGTGAACTGTGTAAATTCATTTGAGCCGAATAATCACTTGGCTTACCGGAAATGAACTCTTGATTGTAGGAAGACACAGAGCATTTGCTTTAACTCCGTTTCTGATGGAAAATTCAGACTGGTGTTCTCATCCATGAAACATACTCTGTTTTATCGCAAGAAGCATGCTCTTCTTTCCAGCGTCTCCAATACGGCAAGAAACATGAGCATGCCCAGAAAATAGAACTGTGTTTCCACTCATACGGACCATACCTAGATAAACTCTGCTGATGAAACTGTAACAAACCACAGCATCTCTTACAAAAATGCTCTTTCATTTATACTGAAAAACGTGTTGGGTTCGTGAAATTTTAAATTCATTTGAGCCGAAAAATCACTGGGTTTTCCAGAAATGAACTCTTGTTTGTAGGAAGACACAGAGGCTTTGGTTTCACTCCGTTTCTGAAGGAAAATTCAGACCAGTGTTCTCATCCATGAAACATACTCTGTTTTAACACAAGAAGCATGCTCTTCTCACCAGCGTCTCCAATACAGCAAGAAACATCAGCATGCCCAGAAAAAAAGAACAGTGTTTCCTACTCATAAGGACCATATCTAGTTGAACAGTGCTTATGAAACTGTAACAAACCACAGCATGTGTTACATTGATGCTCTTTAGGTAATAGTGAAAAAAGTATTGGGTTCATGAACTGTATAAATTCATTTGAGCGGAAAAATCACTGGGTTTACCGGAAATGAACTCTTGTTTGTAGTAAGACACAGAGGCTTTGGTTTTACTCCGTTTGTGAAGGGAAATTCACACCAGAGATCTCATCCATGAAAAAAACACTTTTTAACGTAAGAAGCATGCTCTTCTTTCCAGCATCTCTAATACAGCAAGAAATATGAGCATGCCCAGAGAAAAAGAACTGCGTTTCCTACTCATACGGACCATATCTAGTTGAACACTGCTTATGAAACTGTAACAAACCACAGCATGCGTTACATTGATGCTGTTTAGTTAATAGTGAAAATCGTGTCGGGTTCGGGAACTGTGTAAATACTTTTGAGCCGAAAAATCACTGTGTTTACCGGAAATGAACTCTTGCTTGTAGGCAGACAAAGAGCCTTTGGTTTAACACCATTTCTGAAGGGAAATTCAGACCAGTGTTCTTATCCATGAAACACCCTCTGTTTTAAAGCAAGAAGCATCCTCTTCTGTCCAGAATCTGCAATACAGCAAGAAATATGAGCATGTCCAGAAAAAATGAACTGTGTTTCCTACTCATACGGACCATATCTGTTTGAGCTCTGTTTATGAAACTGTAACAAACTACAGCATCTCTTACATAGATGCTATTTAGTTAATAGTGAAAACCATGTTGGGTTCGTGAACTGTGTAAATTCATTTGAGCCGAATAATCACTTGGCTTACTGGAAATTAACTCTTGCTTGTAGGAAGACACAGAGCATTTGCTTTAACTCAGTTTCTGATGGAAAATTCAGACTGGTGTTCTCATCCATGAAACATACTCTGTTTTAACACAAGAAGCATGGTCTTCTTTCCAGCGTCTCCAATACAGCCAGAAATATGAGCATGCCCAGAAAAAAGGAACTGTGTTTCTACTCATACGGACCATATCCAGTTAAACTCTGCTTATGAAACTCTAACAAACCACAGCATCTCTTACAAAAATGCTCTTTCATTTATACTGAAAAACGTGTTGGGTTCGTGAAATTTTAAATTCATTTGAGCCGAAAAATCACTGGGTTTTCCAGAAATGAACTCTTGTTTGTAGGAAGACACAGAGGCTTTGGTTTCACTCCGTTTCTGAAGGAAAATTCAGACCAGTGTTCTCATCCATGAAACATACTCTGCTTTAACGCAAGAAGCATGCTCTTCTTACCAGCGTCTCCAATACAGCAAGAAACATCAGCATGCCCAGAAAAAAAAGAACAGTGTTTCCTACTCATAAGGACCATATCTAATTGAACACTGCTTATGAAACTGTAACAAACCACAGCATGTGTTACATAGATGCTCTTTAGGTAACAGTGAAAAAAGTATTGGGTTCATGAACTGTGTAAATTCATTTGAGCCGAAAAATCACTGGGTTTACCGGAAATGAACTCTTGTTTGTAGTAAGACACAGAGGCTTTGGTTTAACTCCGTTTGTGAAGGGAAATTCACACCAGAGTTCTCATCCATGAAACAAACTCTTTTTAACGTAAGAAGCATGCTCTTCTTTCCAGCATCTCTAATACAGCAAGAAACATGAGCATGCCCAGAGAAAAAGAACTGCGTTTCCTACTCATACGGACCATATCTAGTTGAACACTGCTTATGAAACTGTAACAAAACACAGCATGTGTTACATAGATGCTGTTTAGTTAATAGTGAAAATCGTGTTGGGTTCGTGAACTGTGTAAATTCATTTGAGCCGAAAAATCACTGGGTTTACCGGAAATGAACTCTTGCTTGTAGGAAGACAAAGAGCCTTTGGTTTAACTCCGTTTGTGAAGGGAAATTCACACCAGAGTTCTCATCCATGAAACACACTCTGTTTTAACGCAAGAAGCATCCTCTTCTGTCCAGAATCTGCAATACAGCAAGAAATTTGAGCATGTCCAGAAAAAATGAACTGTGTTTCCTACTCATACGGACCATATCTGGTTGAACTCTGATTATGAAACTGTAACAAACTACAGCATCTCTTACATAGATGCTATTTAGTTAATAGTGAAAAACCTGTTGGGTTCGTGAACTGTGTAACTTCATTTGAGCCGAATAATCACTTGGCTTACCGGAAATGAACTCTTGCTTGTAGGAAGACACAGAGCATTTGCTTTAACTCCGTTTCTGATGGAAAATTCAGACTGGTGTTCTCATCCATGAAACATACTCTGTTTTAACGCAAGAAGCATGCTCTTCTTTCCAGCGTCTCCAATACAGCAAGAAACATGAGCATGCACAGAAAAAACGAACTGTGTTTCTACTCATACGGACCATATGCAGATGAACTCTGCTTATGAAACTGTAACAAACCACAGCATCTCTTACAAAAATGCTCTTTCATTTATAGTGAAAAACATGTTGGGTTCGTGAACTGTGTAAATTCATTTGAGCCGAAAAATCACTGGGTTTACCGGAAATGAACTCTTGTTTGTAGTAAGACACAGAGGCTTAGGTTTAACTCTGTTTGTGAAGGGAAATTCACACCAGAGTTCTCATCCATGAAACACACTCTGTTTTAACGCAAGAAGCATGCTCTTCTTTCCAGCATCTCTAATACAGCAAGAAACATGAGCATGCCCAGAAAAAAAGAACTGCGTTTCCTACTCATACGGACCATATCTAGTTGAACACTGCTTATGAAAATGTAACAAACCACAGCATGTGTTACATAGATGCTGTTTAGTTAATAGTGAAAATCGTGTTGGGTTCGTGAACTGTGTAAATTCATTTGAGCCCAAAAATCACTGGATTTACCGGAAATGAACTCTTGCTTGTAGGAAGACACAGAGGCTTTGGTTTAACTCCGTTTGTGAAGGGCAATTCACAACAGAGTTCTCATCCATGAAACACACTCTGTTTTAACGCAAGAAGCATGCTCTTCTTTCCAACATCTGTAATACAGCAAGAAACATGAGCATGCCCAGAAAAAAAGAACTGCGTTTCCTACTCATGCGGACCATATCTAGTTGAACACTGCTTATGAAACTGTAACAAAACACAGCATGTGTTACATAGATGCTGTTTAGTTAATAGTGAAAATCGTGTTGGGTTCGGGAACTGTGTAAATACAATGAGCCGAAAAATCACTGGGTTTACCGGAAATGAACTCTTCCTTGTAGGAAGACAAAGAGCCTTTCGTTTAACACCATTTCTGAAGGGAAATTCAGACCAGTGTTCTTATCCATGAAACACCCTTTGTTTTAACGCAAGAAGCATCCTCTTCTGTCCAGAATCTGCAATACTGCAAGAAATATGAGCATGTCCAGAAAAAATGAACTGTGTTTCCTACTCATACGGACCATATCTGGTTGAACTCTGATTATGAAACTGTAACAAACCACAGCATCTCTTACATAGATGCTATTTAGTTAATAGTGAAAAACGTGTTGGGTTTGTGAACTGTGTTAATTCATTTGAGACGAAAAATCACTGGGTTTACCGGAAATGAACTCTTGCTTGTAGGAAGACACAGAGGCTTTGGTTTCACTGCGTTTCTGAAGGAAAATTCAGACCGGTGTTCTCATCGATGAAACATATCCCGTTTTAATGCAAGAAGCATGCTCTTCTTTCCAGTGTCTGCAATACAGCAAGAAACATGAGCATGACCAGAAAAAAAGAACTGTGTTTCAACTCATAAGGACCATATCCAGTTAAACTCTGCTTATGAAACTGTAACAAACCACAGCATCTCTTACAAAAATGCTCTTTCATTTATAGTGAAAAACGTGTTGGTTTCGTGAACTGTGTATATTCATTTGAGCCGAAAAATCACTGGGTTTAGTGGAAATGAACTCTTGCTTGTAGGAAGACAAAGAGCCTTTGGTTTAACTCCGTTTGTGAAGGGAAATTTAGACCAGAGTTCTCATCCATGAAACACCCTCTGTTTTAACGCAAGAAGCATCCTCTTCTGTCCAGAATCTGCAATACAGCAAGAAATATGAGCATGTCCAGAAAAAATGAACTGTGTTTCCTACTCATACGGACCATATCTGGTTGAACTCTGATTATGAAACTGTAACAAACTACAGCATCTCTTACATAGATGCTATTTAGTTAATAGTGAAAAACCCGTTGGGTTCGTAAACTGCGTAACTTCATTTGAGCCGAATAATCACTTGGCTTACCGGAAATAAACTCTTGCTTGTAGGAAGACACAGAGCATTTGCTTTAACTCCGTTTCTGATGGAAAATTCAGACTGGTGTTCTCATCCATGAAACATACTCTGTTTTACCGCAAGAAGCATGCTCTTCTTTCCAGCGTCTCCAATACAGCAAGAAACATGAGCATGCCCAGAAAAAACGAACTATGTTTCTACTCATACGGACCATATCCAGATAAACTCTGCTTATGAAACTGTAACAAACCACAGCATCTCTTACAAAAATGCTCTTTCATTTATAGTGAAAAACATGTTGGGTTCGTGAACTGGGAAATTCATTTGAGCCGAAAAATCACGGGGTTTACCAGAAATGAACTCTTGTTTGTAGTAAGACACAGAGGCTTTGGTTTAACTCCGTTTGTGAAGGGAAATTCACACCAGAGTTCTCATCCATGAAACACACTCTGTTTTAACGCACGAAGCATGCTCTTCTTTCCAGCATCTCTAATACAGTAAGAAACATGAGCATGCCCAGAAAAAAAGAACTGCGTTTCCTACTCATACGGACCATATCTAGTTGAACACTGCTTATGAAACTGTAACAAACCACAGCATGTGTTACATAGATGCTGTTTAGTTAATAGTGAAAATCGTGTTGGGTTCGTGAACTGTGTAAATTCATTTGAGCCGAATAATCACTTGCCTTACCGGAAATGAACTCTTGCTTGTAGGAAGACACAGAGGCTTTGGTTTCACTCCGTTTGTGAAGGGAAATTCATACCAGAGTTCTCATCCATGATACACACTCTGTTTTAACGCAAGAAGCATCCTGTTCTGTCCATAATCTGCAATACAGCAAGAAATATGAGCTGTCCAGAAAAAATGAACTGTGTTTCCTACTCATACAGACCATATCTTGTGGAACTCTGATTAGGAAACTGTAACAAACTACAGCATCTCTTACATAGATGCTATTTAGTTAATAGTGAAAAACATGTTGGGTTCATGAACTGTGTAAATTCATTTGAGCCGAAAAATCACTGGGCTTACAAGAAATGAACTCTTGCTTGTAGGAAGACACAGAGACTTTGGTTTAACTCCGTTTCTTATGGTACATTCAGACTCATGTTCTCATCCATGAAACATACTCTGTTTTAACGCAAGAAGCATGCTCTTCTTTCCAGCGTCTCCAATACAGCAAGAAACATGAGCATGCCCAGAAAAAAAGAACTGTGTTTCTACACATACGGACCATATCCAGTTAAACCCTGCTTATAAAACTGTAACAAACCACAGCATCTCTTACAAAAATGCTCTTTCATTTATACTGAAACACATGTTGGGTTCATGAACTGTGTAAATTCATTTGAGCCGAAAAATCACTGGGTTTACCGGAAATGAACTCTTGCTTGTAGGAAGACAAAGAAACTTTGGTTTAACTCCGTTTGTGAAGGGAAATTCAGACCAGTGTTCTCATCCAAGAAACACCCTCTGTTTTAACGCAAGAAGCATCCTATTCTGTCCAGAATCTGCAATACAGCAAGAAATATGAGCATGTCCAGAAAAAATGAACTGTGTTTCCTACTCATACGGACCATATCTGGTTGAACTCTGATTATGAAACTGTAACAAACTACAGCATCTCTTACATAGATGCTATTTAGTTAATAGTGAAAAACGTGTTGGGTTCGTGAACTGTGTAAATTCATTTGAGCCGAAAAATCACTTGGCTTAGCGGAAATGAACTCTTGCTTGTAGGAAGACACAGAGCATTTCCTTTAACTCCGTTTCTGATGGAAAATTCAGACTGGTGTTCTCATCCATGAATCATACTCTGTTTTATCGCAAGAAGCATGCTCTTCTTTCCAGCGTCTCTAATACAGCAAGAAATATGAGCATGCCCAGTAAAAAGAACAGTGTTAACTACTCATATGGACCATATCTAGTTGAACACTGCTTATGAAACTGTAACAAACCAGAGCATGTGTTACATAGATGCTGTTTAGTTAATAGTGAAAATCGTGTAGGGTTCGTGAACTGTGTAAATACAAGGAGCCGAAAAATCACTGGGTTTAACGGAAATGAACTCTTGCTTGTAGGAAGACACAGAGGCTTTGGTTTCACTCCATTTCTGAAGGAAAATTCAGACCAGTGTTCTCATCCATGAAACTTACTCTGTTTTAACCCAAAAAGCAACTCTTCTTTCCAGCGTCTCCAATACAGCAAGAAACATGAGCATGCCCAGAAAAAAAGAACAGTGTTTCCTACTCATACGGACCATATCTAGTTGAACACTGCTTATGAAACTGTAACAAACCACTGCAGGTGTTACTTAGATGCTCTTTAGTTAATAGTGAAAAAAGTATTGGGTTCATGAACTGTGTAAATTCATTTGAGCCAAAAAATCACTGGGTTTACCAGAAATGAACTCTTGCTTGTAGGAAGACACAGAGGCTTTGGTGTCACTCCGTTTGTGAAGAGAAATTCATATCAGAGTTCTCATCCATGATACTCACTCTGTTTTAACACAAGAAGCATCCTGTTCTATCCATAATCTGCAATTCAGCAAGAAATATGAGCTGTCCAGAAAAAATGAACTGTGTTTCCTACTCATACAGACGATATCTTGTTGAACTCTGATTAGGAAACTGTAAAAAACTACAGCATCTCTTACATAGATGCTATTTAGTTAATAGTGAAAAACGTGTTGGGTTCGTGAACTGTGTAAATTCATTTGAGCCGAAAAATCACTGGGCTTACAAGAAATGAACTCTTGCTTGTAGGAAGACACAGAGACTTTGGTTTAACTCCGTTTCTTATGGAAAATTCAGACTCATTTTCTCCTCCATGAAACATACTCTGTTTTAAAGCAAGAAGAATGCTCTTCTTTCCAGCGTCTACAATACAGCAAGAAACATGAGCATGCCCAGAAAAAAGGAACTGTGTTTCATACTCATACGGACCATATCCAGTTAAACTCTGCTTATGACACTGTAACAAACCACAGCATGTGTTACATAGATGCTCTTTAGTTAATAGGGAAAAAAGTATTGGGTTCGTGAACTGTGTAAATTCATTTGAGCCGAAACATCACTGGGTTTACCGGAAACGAATTATTGCTTGCAGGAAGACACAGAGGCTTTGGTTTCACTCCGTTTCTGACGGAAAATTCCGACCAGTGTTCTCATCCATGAAACATACTCTTTTTTAACGCAAGAAGAATGCTCTTCTTTCAAGCGTCCCCAATACAGCAAGAAACATGAGCATGCCCAGAAAAAAAGAACTGTGTTTCCTACTCATACGTACCTTATCTAGTTGAGCTCTGCTCATTAAACCTAACAAACCACAGCATCTCTTACATAGATGCAGTTTAGTTAATAGTGAAAAACGTGTTGGGTTCGTGAACTGTGTAAATTCATTGGAGCCGAAAAATCACTGGGTTTACCGGAAATGAACTCTTGCTTGTAGGAAGACACAGAGACTTTGGTTTCACTACGTTTGTGAAGGGAAATTCAGACCAGAGTTCTCATCCATGAAACATACTCTGTTTTAACGCAAGAAGCATGCTGTTCTTTCCAGCATCTCTAATACAGCAAGAAACATGAGCATGCCCAGAAAAAAAGAACTGTGTTTCTTACTCATACAGGCCATATCCAGTTAAACTCTGCTTATGAAACTGTAACAAACCACAGCATCTCTTACAAAAATGCTCTTTGATTTATAGTGAAAAACGTGTTGGGTTCGTCAAATGTGTAAATTCATTTGAGCCGAAAAATCACTGGGTTTACCGGAAATGAATTCTTGCTTGCAGGAAGACACAGAGGCTTTGGTTTCACTCCGTTTCTGACGGAAAATTCTGACCAGTGTTCTCATCCATGAAACATAATCTTTTTTAAAGCAAGAAGAATGCTCTTCTTTCAAGCGTCCCCAATACAGCAAGAAACATGAGCATCTCTAGAAAAAAAGAACTGTGTTTCCTACTCATACGTACCTTGTCTAGTTGAGCTCTGCTCATTAAACTGTAACAAACCACAGCATCTCTTACATAGATGCAGTTTAGTTAATAGTGAAAATCGTGTTGGATTCGTGAACTGTGTAAATTCATTTGAGCCGAAAAATCACTGGATTTACCGGAAATGAACTCTTGCTTGTAGGAAGACACAGAGGCTTTGGTTTAACTCCGTTTGTGAAGGGAAATTCACAACAGAGTTCTCATCCATGAAACACACTCTGTTTTAACGCAAGAAGCATGCTCTTCTTTCCAACATCTGTAATACAGCAAGAAACATGAGCATGCCCAGAAAAAAAGAACTGCGTTTCCTACTCATGCGGACCATATCTAGTTGAACACTGCTTATGAAACTGTAACAAAACACAGCATGTGTTACATAGATGCTGTTTAGTTAATAGTGAAAATCGTGTTGGGTTCGGGAACTGTGTAAATACAATGAGCCGAAAAATCACTGGGTTTACCGGAAATGAACTCTTGCTTGTAGGAAGACAAAGAGCCTTTCGTTTAACACCATTTCTGAAGGGAAATTCAGACCAGTGTTCTTATCCATGAAACACCCTTTGTTTTAACGCAAGAAGCATCCTCTTCTGTCCAGAATCTGCAATACTGCAAGAAATATGAGCATGTCCAGAAAAAATGAACTGTGTTTCCTACTCATACGGACCATATCTGGTTGAACTCTGATTATGAAACTGTAACAAACTACAGCATCTCTTACATAGATGCTATTTAGTTAATAGTGAAAAACGTGTTGGGTTTGTGAACTGTGTTAATTCATTTGAGACGAAAAATCACTGGGTTTACCGGAAATGAACTCTTGCTTGTAGGAAGACACAGAGGCTTTGGTTTCACTGCGTTTCTGAAGGAAAATTCAGACCGGTGTTCTCATCGATGAAACATACCCCGTTTTAATGCAAGAAGCATGCTCTTCTTTCCAGTGTCTGCAATACAGCAAGAAACATGAGCATGACCAGAAAAAAAGAACTGTGTTTCAACTCATAAGGACCATATCCAGTTAAACTCTGCTTATGAAACTGTAACAAACCACAGCATCTCTTACAAAAATGCTCTTTCATTTATAGTGAAAAACGTGTTGGTTTCGTGAACTGTGTATATTCATTTGAGCCGAAAAATCACTGGGTTTAGTGGAAATGAACTCTTGCTTGTAGGAAGACAAAGAGCCTTTGGTTTAACTCCGTTTGTGAAGGGAAATTTAGACCAGAGTTCTCATCCATGAAACACCCTCTGTTTTAACGCAAGAAGCATCCTCTTCTGTCCAGAATCTGCAATACAGCAAGAAATATAAGCATGTCCAGAAGAAATGAACTGTGTTTCCTACACAGACGGACCATATCTGGTTGAACTCTGATTATGAAACTGTAACAAACTACAGCATCTCTTACATAGATGCTATTTAGTTAATAGTGAAAAACCCGTTGGGTTCGTAAACTGTGTAACTTCATTTGAGCCGAATAATCACTTGGCTTACCGGAAATAAACTCTTGCTTGTAGGAAGACACAGAGCATTTGCTTTAACTCCGTTTCTGATGGAAAATTCAGACTGGTGTTCTCATCCATGAAACATACTCTGTTTTACTGCAAGAAGCATGCTCTTCTTTCCAGCGTCTCCAATACAGCAAGAAACATGAGCATGCCCAGAAAAAACAAACTGTGTTTCTACTCATACGGACCATATCCAGATAAACTCTGCTTATGAAACTGTAACAAACCACAGCATCTCTTACAAAAATGCTCTTTCATTTATAGTGAAAAACATGTTGGGTTCGTGAACTGGGAAATTCATTTGAGCCGAAAAATCACGGGGTTTACCAGAAAAGAACTCTTGTTTGTAGTAAGACACAGAGGCTTTGGTTTAACTCCGTTTGTGAAGGGAAATTCACACCAGAGTTCTCATCCATGAAACACACTCTGTTTTAACGCACGAAGCATGCTCTTCTTTCCAGCATCTCTAATACAGCAAGAAACATGAGCATGCCCAGAAAAAAAGAACTGCGTTTCCTACTCATACGGACCATATCTAGTTGAACACTGCTTATGAAACTGTAACAAACCACAGCATGTGTTACATAGATGCTGTTTAGTTAATAGTGAAAATCGTGTTGGGTTCGTGAACTGTGTAAATTCATTTGAGCCGAATAATCACTTGCCTTACCGGAAATGAACTCTTGCTTGTAGGAAGACACAGAGGCTTTGGTTTCACTCCGTTTGTGAAGGGAAATTCATACCAGAGTTCTCATCCATGATACACACTCTGTTTTAACGCAAGAAGCATCCTGTTCTGTCCATAATCTGCAATACAGCAAGAAATATGAGCTGTCCAGAAAAAATGAACTGTGTTTCCTACTCATACAGACCATATCTTGTGGAACTCTGATTAGGAAACTGTAACAAACTACAGCATCTCTTACATAGATGCTATTTAGTTAATAGTGAAAAACATGTTGGGTTCATGAACTGTGTAAATTCATTTGAGCCGAAAAATCACTGGGCTTACAAGAAATGAACTCTTGCTTGTAGGAAGACACAGAGACTTTGGTTTAACTCCGTTTCTTATGGTACATTCAGACTCATGTTCTCATCCATGAAACATACTCTGTTTTAACGCAAGAAGCATGCTCTTCTTTCCAGCGTCTCCAATACAGCAAGAAACATGAGCATGCCCAGAAAAAAAGAACTGTGTTTCTACACATACAGACCATATCCAGTTAAACCCTGCTTATAAAACTGTAACAAACCACAGCATCTCTTACAAAAATGCTCTTTCATTTATACTGAAACACATGTTGGGTTCGTGAACTGTGTAAATTCATTTGAGCCGAAAAATCACTGGGTTTACCGGAAATGAACTCTTGCTTGTAGGAAGACAAAGAGCCTTTGGTTTAACTCCGTTTGTGAAGGGAAATTCAGACCAGTGTTCTCATCCAAGAAACACCCTCTGTTTTAACGCAAGAAGCATCCTATTCTGTCCAGAATCTGCAATACAGCAAGAAATATGAGCATGTCCAGAAAAAATGAACTGTGTTTCCTACTCATACGGACCATATCTGGTTGAACTCTGATTATGAAACTGTAACAAACTACAGCATCTCTTACATAGATGCTATTTAGTTAATAGTGAAAAACATGTTGGGTTCGTGAACTGTGTAATTTCATTTGAGCCGAATAATCACTTGGCTTACCGGAAATGAACTCTGCTTGTAGGAAGACACAGAGCATTTGCTTTAACTCCGTTTCTGATGGAAAATTCAGACTGGTGTTTTCATCCATGAAACATGCCCTGTTTTAACACAAGAAGCATGCTCTTCTTTCAAGCGTCTGCAATACAGCAAGAAACATGAGCATGACCAGAAAAAAGGGCTGTGTTTCTACTCATATGGACCATATCCAGTTAAACTCTGCTTATGAAACTGTAACAAACCACAGCATCTCTTACAAAAATGCTCTTTCATTTATAGTGAAAAACGTGTTGGGTTCGTGAACTGTGTAAATTCATTTGAGCCGAAAAATCACTTGGCTTAGCGAAAATGAACTCTTGCTTGTAGGAAGACATAGAGCACTTCCTTTAACTCCGTTTCTGATGGAAAATTCAGACTGGTGTTCTCATCCATGAATCATACTCTGTTTTATCGCAAGAAGCATGCTCTTCTTTCCAGCGTCTCTAATACAGCAAGAAATATGAGCATGCCCAGTAAAAAGAACAGTGTTAACTACTCATATGGACCATATCTAGTTGAACACTGCTTATGAAACTGTAACAAACCACAGCATGTGTTACATAGATGCTGTTTAGTTAATAGTGAAAATCGTGTAGGGTTCGTGAACTGTGTAAATACAAGGAGCCGAAAAATCACTGGGTTTACCGGAAATGAACTCTTGCTTGTAGGAAGACACAGAGGCTTTGGTTTAACTCCGTTTGTGAAGGGAAATTCACACCAGAGTTCTCATCCATGAAACACCGTCTGTTCTAACGGAAGAAGCATGCTCTTCTTTCCAGCATCTCTAATACAGCAAGAAACATGAGCATGCCCAGAAAAAAAGAACTGCGTTTCCTACTCACACGGACCATATCTAGTTGAACACTGCTTATGAAACTGTAACAAACCACAGCATGTGTTACATAGATGCTGTTTAGTTAATAGTGAAAATCGTGTTGGGTTCGTGAACTGTGTAAATTCATTTGAGCCGAATAATCACTGGGCTTACCGGAAATGAACTCTTGCTTGTAGGAAGACAAAGAGCCTTTGGTTTAACACCATTTCTGAAGGGAAATTCAGACCAGTGTTCTTTTCCATGAACCACCCTCTGTTTTAACGCAAGAAGCATCCTATTCTCTCCAGAATCTGCAATACAGCAAGAAATATGAGCATGTCCAGAAAAAATGAACTGTGTTTCCTACTCATACGGACCATATCTGGTTGAACTCTGATTATGAAACTGTAACAAACTACAGCAGCTCTTACATAGATGCTATTTAGTTAATAGTGAAAAACGTGTTGGGTTCGTGAACTGTGTAACTTCATTTGAGCCGAATAATCACTTGGCTTACCGGAAATGAACTCTTGCTTGTAGGAAGACACAGAGCATTTGTTTTAACTCCGTTTCTGATGGAAAATTCAGACTGGTGTTCTCATCCATGAAACATACTCTGTTTTAACGCAAGAAGCATGCTCTTCTTTCCAGCGTCTCCAATACAGCAAGAAACATGAGAATGCCCAGAAAAGAAGAACTGTGTTTCTACTCATAAAGACCATATCCAGATAAACTCTGCTTATGAAACTGTAACAAACCACAGCATCTCTTACAAAAATGCTCTTTCATTTATAGTGAAAAACATGTTGGGTTCGTGAACTGGGTAAATTCATTTGAGCCGAAAAATCACGGGGTTTACCAGAAATGAACTCTTGTTTGTAGTAAGACCCAGAGGCTTTGGTTTAACTCCGTTTGTGAAGGGAAATTCACACCAGAGTTCTCATCCATGAAACACACTCTGTTTTAACGCACGAAGCATGCTCTTCTTTCCAGCATCTCTAATACAGCAAGAAACATGAGCATGCCCAGAAAAAAAGAACTGCGTTTCCTACTCATACGGACCATATCTAGTTGAACACTGCTTATGAAACTGTAACAAACCACAGCATGGGTTACATAGATGCTGTTTAGTTAATAGTGAAAATCGTGTTGGGTTCGTGAACTGTGAAAATTCATTTGAGCCGAATAATCACTTGGCTTACCGGAAATGAACTCTTGCTTGTAGGAAGACACACAGCATTTGCTTTAACTCCGATTCTGATGGAAAATTCAGACTGGTGTTCTCATCCATGAAACATACTTTGTTTTAACACAAGAAGCATGCTCTTCTTTCCAGCGTCTCCAATACAGCAAGAAACATGAGCATGCCCAGAAAAAACGAACTGTGTTTCTACTCATACGGACCATATCCAGATAAACTCTGCTTATGAAACTGTAACAAACCACAGCATCTCTTACAAAAATGCTCTTTCATTTCTAGTGAAAAACATGTTGGGTTCGTGAACTGTGTAAATTCATTTGAGCCGAAAAACCACTGGGTTTACCAGAAATGAACTCTTGCTTGTAGGAAGACACAGAGGCTTTGGTTTCACTCCATTTCTGAAGGAAAATTCAGACCAGTGTTCTCATCCATGAAACTTACTCTGTTTTAACCCAAAAAGCAACTCTTCTTTCCAGCGTCTCCAATACAGCAAGAAACATGAGCATGCCCAGAAAAAAAGAACAGTGTTTCCTACTCATAAGGACCATATCTAGTTGAACACTGCTTATGAAACTGTAACAAACCACTGCAGGTGTTACTTAGATGCTCTTTAGTTAATAGTGAAAAAAGTATTGGGTTCATGAACTGTGTAAATTCATTTGAGCCAAAAAATCACTGGGTTTACCAGAAATGAACTCTTGCTTGTAGGAAGACACAGAGGCTTTGGTGTCACTCCGTTTGTGAAGAGAAATTCATATCAGAGTTCTCATCCATGATACACACTCTGTTTTAACACAAGAAGCATCCTGTTCTATCCATAATCTGCAATTCAGCAAGAAATATGAGCTGTCCAGAAAAAATGAACTGTGTTTCCTACTCATACAGACGATATCTTGTTGAACTCTGATTAGGAAACTGTAACAAACTACAGCATCTCTTACATAGATGCTATTTAGTTAATAGTGAAAAACGTGTTGGGTTCGTGAACTGTGTAAATTCATTTGAGCCGAAAAATCACTGGGCTTACAAGAAATGAACTCTTGCTTGTAGGAAGACACAGAGGCTTTGGTTTCACTCCGTTTCTGACGGAAAATTCCGACCAGTGTTCTCATCCATGAAACATACTCTTTTTTAACGCAAGAAGAATGCTCTTCTTTCAAGCGTCCCCAATACAGCAAGAAACATGAGCATGCCCAGAAAAAAAGAACTGTGTTTCCTACTCATACGTACCTTATCTAGTTGAGCTCTGCTCATTAAACCTAACAAACCACAGCATCTCTTACATAGATGCAGTTTAGTTAATAGTGAAAAACGTGTTGGGTTCGTGAACTGTGTAAATTCATTGGAGCCGAAAAATCACTGGGTTTACCGGAAATGAACTCTTGCTTGTAGGAAGACACAGAGACTTTGGTTTCACTACGTTTGTGAAGGGAAATTCAGACCAGAGTTCTCATCCATGAAACATACTCTGTTTTAACGCAAGAAGCATGCTGTTCTTTCCAGCATCTCTAATACAGCAAGAAACATGAGCATGCCCAGAAAAAAAGAACTGTGTTTCTTACTCATACAGGCCATATCCAGTTAAACTCTGCTTATGAAACTGTAACAAACCACAGCATCTCTTACAAAAATGCTCTTTGATTTATAGTGAAAAACGTGTTGGGTTCGTCAAATGTGTAAATTCATTTGAGCCGAAAAATCACTGGGTTTACCGGAAATGAATTCTTGCTTGCAGGAAGACACAGAGGCTTTGGTTTCACTCTGTTTCTGACGGAAAATTCTGACCAGTGTTCTCATCCATGAAACATAATCTTTTTTAAAGCAAGAAGAATGCTCTTCTTTCAAGCGTCCCCAATACAGCAAGAAACATGAGCATGCCTAGAAAAAAAGAACTGTGTTTCCTACTCATACGTACCTTGTCTAGTTGAGCTCTGCTCATTAAACTGTAACAAACCACAGCATCTCTTACATAGATGCAGTTTAGTTAATAGTGAAAATCGTGTTGGATTCGTGAACTGTGTAAATTCATTTGAACCGAAAAATCACTGGGTTTACCGGAAATGAACTCTTGCTTGTAGGAAGACACAGAGGCTTTGGTTTCACTCCATTTGTGAAGGGAAATTCAGACCAGAGTTCTCATCCATGAAACATACTCTGTTTTAACGCAAGAAGCATGCTGTACTTTCCAGTATCTTTAATACAGCAAGAAACATGAGCATGCCCAGAAAAAAAGAACTGCGTTTCCGACTCATACGGACCATATCTAGTTGAACTCTGCTCATTAAACTGTAACAAACCACAGCATCTCGTACATAGATGCTGTTTAGTTAATAGTGGAAATCGTGTTGGGTTTGTGAACTGTGTAAATACATTTGAACCGAAAAATCACTGGGTTTACCGTATATGAACTCTAGCTTGTAGGAGGACAAAGAGCCATTGGTTTCACACCATTTCTGAAGGGAAATTCAGACCAGTGTTCTCATCCATGAAACACCCTCCCTTTTAACGCAAGAAGCATCCTCTTCTGTCCAGAATCTGCAATAAAGCAAGAAATATGAGCATGTCCACAAAAAAGAACTGTGTTTCCTACTCATACGGACCATATCTGGTTGAACTCTGATTATGAAACTGTAACAAACTACAGCAACTCTTACATAGATGCTATTTAGTTAATAGTGAAAAACGTGTTGGGTTCGTGAACTGTGTAAATTAATTTGAGCCGAAACATCACTGGGTTTACCGGAAATGATCTCTTGCTTGTAGCAAGGCACAGAGGCTTTGGTTTCACTCCGTTTGTGAAGGGAAATCCAGACCAGTGTTTTCATCCATGAAACACACTCTGTTTTAACGCAAGAAGCATCCTCTTCTGTCCAGAATCTGCAATACAGCAAGAAACATGAGCATGACCAGAAAAAAAGAACTGTGTTTCTACTCATACGGACCATATGCAGTTAAACTCTGCTTATGAAACTGTAACAAACCACAGCATCTCTTACAAAATGCTCTTTCATTTATAGTGAAAAACGTGTTGGGTTCGTGAACTGTGTAAATTCATTTGAGCCGAAAAATCACTGTGTTTACCGGAAATGAACTCTTGCTTGAAGGAAGACACAGAGGCTTTGGTTTCACTCCGTTTCTGAAGGAATATTCAGACCAGTGTTCTCATCCATGAAACATACTCTGTTTTAACGCAAGAAGAATGCTCTTCTTTCAAGCATCTGCAATACAGCAAGAAACATGAGCATGCCCAGAGAAATAGAACTGCTTTTCCTACTCATACGGACCATATCTAGTTGAACACTGCTTATGAAACTGTAACAATCCACAGCATGTGTTACATAGATGCTCTTTAGGTAATAGTGAAAAAAGTATTGGGTTCATGAACTGTGTATATTCTTTTGAGCCGAAAAATCACTGGGTTTACGGGAAATGAACTCTTGCCTGTAGGAAGACACAGAGGCTTTGCTTTCACTCCGTTTGTGAAGGGAAATTCAGACCAGTGTTTTCATCCATGAAACACACTCTGTTTTAACGCAAGAAGCATCCTCTTCTGTCCAGAATCTGCAATACAGCAAGAAATATGAGCATGTCCAGAAAAAATGAACTGTGTTTCCTACTCATACGGACCATATCCAGTTAAACTCTGCTTATGAATCTGTAACAAACCACAGCATCTCTTACAAAATGCTCTTTCATTTATAGTGAAAAATGTGTTGGTTTCGTGAACTGTGTAAATTCATTTGAGCCGAAAAACTCACTGGGTTTACCCAAAATGAACTCTTGCTTGTAGGATTACACTGAGGCTTTGGTTTCACTCCGTTTCTGAAGGAAAATTCCGACCAGTGTTCTCATCCATGAAACATACTCTTTTTTTACGCAAGAAGAATGCTCTTCTTTCAAGCTTCCCCAATACAGCAAGAAACATGAGCATGCCCAGAAAAAAAGAACTGTGTTTCCTACTCATATGGACTATATCTTGTTGAACTCTGATTAGGAAACTGTAGAAAACTACAGCATCTCTTACATAGATGCTCTTTAGTTAATAGTGAAAAACATGTTGGGTTCGTGAACTGTGTAAATTCATTTGAGCCGAAAAATCACTGGGATTACCAGAAATGAACTTTTGCTTGTAGGAAGACACAGAGCCTTTGGTTTAACTCCGTTTCTGATAGAAATTTCAGACCGGTGTTCTCATCCATGAAAAATACCCTGTTTTAACACAAGAAGCATGCTCTTCTTTCCAGCTTCTGCAATACAGCAAGGAACATGAGCATGCAAAGAAAAAAGAACTGTGTTTCCTACTCATATGGACCATATCTAGTTGAACACTGCTTATGAAACTGTAACAAACCACAGCATGTGTTACATAGATGCTCTTCAGTTAATAGTGAAAAAAGTATTGGGTTCATGAACTGTGTAAATTCATTTGAGACGAAAAATCACTGGGTTTACCAGAAATGAACTCTTGCTTGTAGGAAGGCACAGAGGCTTTGGTTTCACTCCGTTTCTGAAGGGAAATTCAGACCAGAGTTCTCATCCATGAAACATATTCTGTTTTAACGCAAGAAGAATGCTCTTCTTTCAAGCATCTGCAATACAGCAAGAAACATGAGCATGCCCAGAAAAAAAGAACTTGGTTTCCTACTCATACGGACCATATCTAGTTGAACACTGCTTATGAAACTGTAACAAACCACAGCATGTGTTACATAGATGCTCTTTAGGAAATAGTGAAAAAAGTATTGGGTTCATAAACTGTGTAAATTCATTTGAGCCGAAAAATCACTGGGTTTACTGGAAATGAACTCTTGCTTGTAGAAAGACACAGAGGCTTTGTTTTCACTCCGTTTGTGAAGGGAAATTCAGACCAGTGTTTTCATTCATGAAACACACTCTGTTTTAACACAAGAAGCATCCTCTTCTGTCCAGACTCTGCAATACAGCAATAAATATGAGCACGTCCAGAAAAAATGAATTGTGTTTCCTATTCATACGTACCATATCCAGTTAATCTCTGCTTATGAAACTGTAACAAACCACAGCATCTATTACAAAAATGGTCTTTCATTTATAGTGAAAAACGTGTTGGGTTCGTGAACTGTGTAAATTCATTTGAGCCGAAAAATCACTGGGTTTACCGGAAATGAACTCTTGCTTGAAGGAAGACACAGAGGCTTTATTTTCACTCCGTTTCTGAAGGAAAATTCAGACCAGTGTTCGCATCCATGAAACATACTCTGTTTTAACGCAAGAAGAATGCTCTTCTTTCAAGCGTCTGCAATACAGCAAGAAACATGAGCATGCCCAGAAAAAAAGAACTGTGTTTCCTACTCAAACAGACCATATCTAGTTGAACATTGCTTATGAAACTGTAACAAACCACAGCATGTGTTACATAGATGCTCTTTAGTTAATAGTGAAAAAATTATTGGGTTCATGAACTGTGTAAATTCATTTGAGCCGAAAAATCACTAGGTTTACCGGAAATGAACTCTTGCTTGTAGGAAGGCACAGAGGCTTTGGTTTCACTCCGTTTGTGAAGGGAAATTCAGACCAGAGTTCTCATCCATGAAACACACTCTGTTTTAACGCAAGAAGCATGCTCTTCTTTCCAGCATCTCCAATACAGCCAGAAACATGAGCATGCCCAGAAAAAAAAACTGTGTTTCCTAATCATACGGACCATATCTAGTTGAACTCTGCTCATTAAACTGTAACAAACCGCAGCATCTCTTACATAGATGCTGTTTAGTTAATAGTGAAAATCGTGTTGGGTTCGTGAACTGTGTAAATTCATTTCAGCCGAAAAATCTCTGGGTTTCCCGGAAATGAACTCTTGCTTGTAGGAAGACAAAGAGCCTTTGGTTTAACTCCATTTCTGAAGGGAATTTCAGACCAGTGTTCTTATCCAGGAAACACCCTCTGTTTTAACACAAGAAGCATCCTCTTCTGTCCAGAATCTGCAATACAGCACGAAATATGAGCATGTCCAGAGAAAATGAACTGTGTTTCCTACTCATACGGACCATATCTGGTAGAACTCTGATTATGGAACTGTAACAAACTACAGCATCTCTTACATAGATGTTATTTATTTATTAGTGAAAAACGTATTGGCTTCGCGAACTGTGAAAATTCATTTGAGCCGAATAATCACTGGGCTTACCGGAAATGAACTCTTGCTTGCAGGAAGACACAGAACCTTTGCTTTAACTCCGTTCTGATGGAAAATTCAGAACGGTGTTCTCATCCATGAAACATACTCGGTTTTAACGCAAGAAGCATGCTCTTCTTTCCAGCATCTCTAATACAGCAAGAAATATGAGCATGCCCAGAAAAAAAGAACTGCGTTTCCGACTCATACGGACTATATCTAGTTGAACTCTGCTCATTAAACTGTAACAAACCACTGCATATCTTACATAGATGCTGTATAGTTAATAGTGGAAATCGTGTTGGGTTCGTGAACTGTGTAAATACTTTTGAGCCGAAAAATCACTGGGTTTACCGTATATGAACTATAGCTTGTAGGAGGACAAAGAGGCTTTGGTTTCACTCCGTTACTGAAGGAAAATTCTGACCAGTGTTCTCATCCATGAAACATACTCTGTTTTAACGCAAGAAGAATGCTCTTCTTTCAAGCGTCCCCAATACAGCAAGAAACATGAGCATGCCCAGAAAAAAAGAACTATGTTTCCTACTCATACGGACCATATCTAGTTGAACACTGTTTATGAAACTGTAACAAACCACAGCATCTCTTACAAAAATGCTCTTTGATTAATAGTGAAAAACGTGTTGGGTTCGTGAAATGTGTAAATTCATTTGAGCCGAAAAATCACTGGGTTTACTGGAAATGAACTCTTGCTTGTAGGAAGACACAGAGCCTTTGGTTTAACTCCGTTTCTGATGAAAAATTCACACTGGTGTTCTCATCGATGAAACATACCCTGTTTTAACGCAAGAAGCATGCTCTTCTTTCCAGCGTCTGCAATACAGCAAGAAACATGAGCATGCCCAGAAAAAAAGAACTGTGTTTCTACTCCTACGGACCATATCCAGTTAAACACTGCTTATGAAACTGTAACAAACCACAGCATCTCTTACAAAAATGCTCTTTCATTTATAGTGAAAAACGTGTTGCGTTCGTGAACTGTGTAAATTCATTTGAGCCGAAAAATCACTGGGTTTACCGGAAATGAACTCTTGCTTGAAGGAAGACACAAAGGCTTTGGTTTCAATCCGTTTCTGAAGGAAAATTCAGACCAGTGTTTCATCCATGAAACATACTCTGCTTTAACGCAAGAAGAATGCTGTTCTTTCAAGAGTCTGCAATACAGCAAGAAACATGAGCATGCCCAAAAAAAAAGTACTGTGCTTCCTACTCATACGGACCATATCTAGTTGAACACTGCTTATGAAACTGTAACAAACCATAGCATGTGTTACATAGATGCTCTTTAGTTAATAGTGAAAAATGTATTGAGTTCATGAACTGTGTAAATTCATTTGAGCCGAAAAATCACTGGGTTTACCGGAAATGAACTCTTGCTTGTAGGAAGACACAGAGGCTTTGGTTTCACTCCGTTTGTGAAGGGAAATTCAGACCAGAGTTCTCATCCATGAAACACACTCTGTTTTAACGCAAGAAGCATCCTCTTTTGTCCAGAATCTGCAATAGAGCCAGAAATATGAGCATGTCCAGAAAAAATGAACTGTGTTTCCTCCTCATACAGACCATATGTGGTTGAACTCTGATTATGAAACTGTAAAAAAAATACAGCATCTCTTACATACATGCTATTTAGTTAATAGTGAAAAACATGTTGGGTTCATGATCTGGGTAAATCATTTGAGCCGAATAATCACTGGGCTTACCGGAAATGAACTCTTGCTTGTAGGAAGACACGGAGCCTTTGGTTTAATTCCGTTTCTGAAGGAAAATTCAGACCGGTGTTCTCATCCATGAAACATACTCGGTTTTAACGCAAGAAGCATGCTCTTCTTTCCAGCGTCTGCAATACAGCAAGTAACATGAGCATGCCCAGAAAAAAAGAACTGTGTTTCTTACTCATACGGACCATATCCTGTTAAAATCTGCTTATGAAACTGTAACATACCACAGCATCTCTTAATAAAATGCTCATTCATTTATAGTGAAAAACGTGTTGGGTTCGTGAACTGTGTAAATTCATTTGAGCCGAAAATCACTGTGTTTAACGGAAATGAACTCTTGCTTGTAGGAAGACACAGAGGCTTTGGTTTCACTGCGTTTCTTAATGAAAATTCAGACCAGTGTTCTCATCCATGAAACATACTCTGTTTTAACGCAAGAAGCATGCTCTTCTTTCCAGCGTTTCCAATATAGGAAGAAACATGAGCATGCCCAGAAAAAAAGAACAGTGTTTCCTACTCATACGGACCATATCTAGTTGAACAATGCTTATGAAACTGTAACAAACCACAGCATGTGTTACATAGATGCTCTTTATTTAATAGTGTAAAAAGTATTGGGTTCATGAACAGTGTAAATTCATTTGAGCCAAAAAATCACTGGGTTTACCGGAAATGAACTCTTGCTTGTAGGAAGACTCAGAGGCTTTGGTTTCACTCTGTTTGTGAAGGGAAATTCAGACCAGAGTTCTCATCCATGAAACACACTCTGTTTTAACACAAGAAGCATCCTCTTCTTTCCAGAATCTGCAATACAGCAAGAAATATAAGCATGTCCAGAAGAAATGAACTGTGTTTCCTACACATACGGACCATATCTGGTTGAACTCTGATTATGAAACTGTAACAAACTACAGCATCTCTTACATAGATGCTATTTAGTTAATAGTGAAAAACGTGTTTGGTTGGTGAACTTTGTAAATTCATTTGAGCCAAAAAATCTCTGAGCTTACAGGAAATAATCTCTTGCTTGTATGAAGCCCCAGAGCATTTGTTTTAACTCCGTTTCTGATGGAAAATTCAGACCGGTGTGCTCATCGATGAAACATACCCTGTTTTAACGCAAGAAGCATGCTCTTCTTTCCAGCGTCTGCAATACAGCAAGAAACATGAGCATGCCCAGAAAAAAAGAACCCTGTTTCTACTCATACAGACCATATCCAGTTACACTCTGCTTATGAAACTGTAACAAACCACAGCATCTCTTACAAAAATGCTCTTTTATTTAACTGAAAAACGTGTTGGGTTAATGAACTGTGTAAATTCATTTGAGCCGAAAAATCACTGGGTTTACCGGAAATGAACTCTTGCTTGTAGGAAGACACAAAGGCTTTGGTTTAACTCCGTTTGTGAAGGGAAATTCAGACCAGCGTTCTCATCCAGGAAACACACTCTGTTATAACGCAAGAAGCATCCTCTTCTGTCCATAATCTGCAATATAGCAAGAAATATGAGCTGTCCAGAAAAAATGAACTGTGTTTCCTACTCATACGGACCATATCTTGTTGAACTCTGATTTGGATACTGTAACAAACCACAGCATCTCTTAAAAATGGTCTTTCATTTATAGTGAAAAACGTGTTGGGTTCGTGAACTCTGTAAATTCATTTGAGCCAAAAAATCACTGGGTTTACCGGAAATGAACTCTTGCTTGTAGGAAGACACAGAAGATTTGATTTCACTCCGTTTCTGAAGGAAAATTCCGACCAGTGTTCTCATCCATGAAACATACTCTGTTTTAACGCAAGAAGAATGCTCTTCTTTCAAGCGTCCCCAAAACAGCAAGAAACATGAGCATGCCCAGAAAAAAAGAACTGTGTTTCCTACTCATACGTTCCATATCTAGTTGAACTCTTGTCATGAAACTATAACAAAACACAGCATCTCTTACATAGATGCTCTTTAGTTAATAGTGAAAATCATGTTGGGTTCGTGAACTGTGTAAATACATTTGAGCCGAAAAATCACTAGGTTTACGGGAAATGACCTCTTGCTTGTAGGAAGACAAAGAGCCTTTGGTTTAACTCCATTTCTGAAGGGAAATTCAGACCAGTGTTCTCATCCATGAAACACCCTCTGTTTTAACGCAAGAAGCATCCTCTTCTGTCCAGAATCTGCAATACAGCAAGAAATATGAGCATGTCTAGAAAAAATGAACTGTGTTTCCTACTCATATGGACCATATCTAGTTGAACTCTGCTTATGAAACTGTAACAAACCACAGCATCTCTTACATAGATGCTCTTTAGTTAATAGTGAAAACATGTTGGTTTCCTGAACTGTGTAAATTCATTTGAGTCGAAAAATCAGTGGGTTTACCGGAAATGAACTCTTG
The DNA here is from genome assembly GCA_949786385.1 of Onychomys leucogaster. Taxonomy (NCBI): domain Eukaryota; kingdom Metazoa; phylum Chordata; class Mammalia; order Rodentia; family Cricetidae; genus Onychomys; species Onychomys leucogaster. The sequence continues at coordinate 2,993,698 of CATKUP010000012.1, read as the reverse complement.
CTTGCAGAAAGACACAGATACTTTGATTTAACTCTGTTTGTGAAGGGAAATTCAGACCAGTGTTCTCATCCATGAAACACCCTCTGTTTTAACGCAAGCATCATCCTCGTCTTTCCAGAGTCTGCAATACAGCAAGAAATATGAGCATGTCCAGAAATAATGAACTGTGTTTCCTACTCATACAGACCATTTCTAGTTGAACTCTGCTTATGAAACTGTAACAAACCACAGCATGTGTTACATAGATGCTCTTTAGTTAATAGTGAAAAAAGTATTGAGTTCATGAACTGTGTAAATTCATTTGAGCCGAAAAACCCCTGGGTTTACCGGAAATGAACTCTTGCTTGTAGGAAGACTCAGAGGCGTTGGTTTAACTCCGTTTCTGATGGAAAATTCAGACCGGTGTTCTCATCGATGAAACATACCCTGTTTTAACGCAAGAAGCATGCTCTTCTTTCCAGCGTCTGCAATACAGCAAGAAACATGAGCATGCCCAGAAAAAAAGAACTGTGGTTCTACTCATACGGATCATATCCAGTTAAACTCTGCTTATGAAACTGTAACAAACCACAGCATCTCTTACAAAAATGCTCTTTCATTTATAGTGAAAAACGTGTTGGGTTTGTGAACTGTGTAAATTCATTTGAGCCGAAAAATCACTGGGTTTACCGGAAATGAACTCTTGCTTGAAGGAAGACACAGAGGCTTTGGTTTCACTCCGTTTGTGAAGGGAAATTCAGACCAGTGTTCTCATCCATGAAACATACTTTGTTTTAACGCAAGAAGAATGCTCTTCTTTCAAGCGTCTGCAATACAGCAAGAAACATGAGCATGCCCAGGAAAAATGAACTGTGTTTCCTACTCATACGGACCATATCTAGTTGAACTCTGCTCATTAAACTGTAACAAACCACTGCATATCTTACATAGATGCTGTTTAGTTAACAATGAAAATCGTGTTGGGTTCGTGAACTGTGTAAATACATTTGAGCCGAAAAATCACTGGGTTTACCGGAAATGAACTCTTGCTTGTAGAAAGACAAAGAGCCTTTGTTTTAACACCATTTCTGAAGGGAAATTAAGACCAGTGTTCTCATCCATGAAACACCCTCTGTTTTAACGCAAGAAGCATCCTCTTTTGTCCAGAATCTGCAAAAGAGCAAGAAATATGAGCATGTCCATAAAAAATGAGCTGTGTTTCCAACTCATACGGACCATATGTGGTTGAACTCTGATTATGAAACTGTAAAAATATACAGCATCTCTTACATAGATGCTATTTGGTTAATAGTGAAAAACATGTTGGGTTCATGAACTGTGTAAATCATTTGAGCCGAATAATCACTGGGCTTACCGGAAATGAACTCTTGCTTGTAGGAAGATATGGAGCCTTTGGTTTAAGTACGTTTCTGAAGGAAAATTCAGACCGGTGTTCTCATCCATGAAACATACTCGGTTTTAACGCAAGAAGCATGCTCTTCTTTTCAGCGTCTGCAATACAGCAAGAAACATGAGCATGCCCAGAAAAAAAGAACTGTGTTTCTTACTCATACGGACCATATCCAGTTAAACTCTGCTTATGAAACTGTAACAAACCACAGCGTCTCTTACAAAAATGCTCTTTCATTTATAGTGAAAAACGTGTTGGGTTCGTGAACTGTGTAAATTCATTTGAGCCAAAAAATCACTGTGTTTAACGGAAATGAACTCTTGCTTGTAGGAAAACACAGAGGCTTTGGTTTCACTGCGTTTCTTAATGAAAATTCAGACCAGTGTTCTCATCCATGAAACATACTCTGTTTTAACGCAAGAAGAATGCTCTTCTTTCCAGCGTTTCCAATATAGGAAGAAACATGAGCATGCCCAGAAAAAAAGAACAGTGTTTCCTACTCATCGTACCATATCTAGTTGAACAATGCTTATGAAACTGTAACAAACCACAGCATGTGTTACATAGATGCTCTTTAGTTAATAGTGAAAAAAGTATTGGGTTCATGAACAGTGTAAATTCATTTGAGCCGAAAAATCACTGGGTTTACCGGAAATGAACTCTTGCTTGTAGGAAGACTCAGAGGCTTTGGTTTCACTCTGTTTGTGAAGGGAAATTCAGACCAGAGTTCTCATCCATGAAACACACTCTCTTTTAACGCAAGAAGCATGCTCTTCTTTCCAGCATCTCTAAACAGCAAGAAACATGAGCATGACCAGAAAAAAAGAACTGTGTTTCCTACTCATACGGACCATATCGAGTAGAACTCTGCTCATTAAACTGTAAAAAACCACTGCATCTCTTACATAGATGCTGTTTAGTTAATAGTGAAAATCGTGTTGGGTTCGTGAACTGTGTAAATACATTTGAGCCGAAAAATCACTGGGTTTACCGGAAATGAACTCTTGCTTGTAGGAAGATAAAGAGCCTTTGTTTTAACACCATTTCTGAAGGGAAATTCAGACCAGTGTTCAAATCCATGAAACACCCTCTGTTTTAACGCAAAAAGCATCCTCTTTTTTCCAGAATCTGCAATAGAGCAAGAAATATGAGCATGTCCAGAAAAAATGAACTGTGTTTCCTACTCATACGGACCATATGTGGTTGAACTCTGATTATGAAACTGTAAAAAAATACAGCAAGTCTTACATAGATGATATTTAGTTAATAGTGAAAAACAGGTTGGGTTCATGAACTGTGTAACTCATTTGAGCCGAATAATCACTGGGCTTACGGGAAATGAACTCTTGCTTGTAGGAAGACACAGAGCATTTGGTTTAAGTCCGTTTCTGAAGGAAAATTCAGACCGGTGTTCTCATCCATGAAACATACTCGGTTTTAACGCAAGAAGCATGCACTTCCTTCCAGCGTCTGCAATACAGCAAGTAACATGAGCATGCCCAGAAAAAAAGAACTGTGTTTCTTACTCATACGGACCATATCCAGTTAAACTCTGCTTATGAAACTGTAACAAACCACAGCATCTCTTAAAAAATGCTTATTCATTTATAGTGAAAAACGTGTTGGGTTCGTGTACTGTGTAAATTCATTTGAGCCGAAAAATCACTGTGTTTAACGGAAATGAACTCTTGCTTGTAGGAAGACACAGAGGCTTTTGTTTCACTGCGTTTCTTAATGAAAATTCAGACCAGTGTTCTCATCCATGAAACGTACTCTGTTTTAACGCAAGAAGAATGCTCTTCTTTCAAGCATCTTCAATACAGCAAGAAACATGAGCATGCCCAGAAAAAAAGAACTGTGCTTCCTACTCATACGGACCATATCTAGTTGAACACTGCTTATGAAACTGTAACAAACCACAGCATGTGTTACATAGATGCTCTTTAGTTAATAGTGAAAAATGTATTGAGTTCATGAACTGTGTAAATTCATTTGAGCCGAAAAATCACTGGGTTTACCGGAAATGAACTCTTGATTGTAGGAAGACACAGAGGCTTTGGTTTCACTCCGTTTGTGAAGGGAAATTCAGACCAGAGTTCTCATCCATGAAACACACTCTGTTTTAACGCAAGAAGCATGCTCTTCTTTCCAGCATCTCTAATACAGCAAGAAACATGAGCATGCCCAGAAAAAATTAACTGCATTTCCTACTCAAACGGACCATATCTAGTTGAACTCTGCTCATTAAACTGTAACAAACCACTGCATATCTTACATAGATGCTGTTTAGTTAATAGTGAAAATCGTGTTGGGTTCGTGAACTGTGTAAATACATTTGAGCCGAAAAATCACTGGGTTTACCGGAAATGAACTCTTGCTTGTAGGAAGACAAAGAGCCTTTGTTTTAACACCATTTCTGAAGGGAAATTAAGACCAGTGTTCTCATCCATGAAACACCCTCTGTTTTAACGCAGGAAGCATCCTCTTTTGTCCAGAATCTGCAATAGAGCAAGAAATATGAGCATGTCCAGAAAAAATGAACTGTGTTTCCTACTCATACGGACCATATGTGGTTGAACTCTGATTATGAAACTGTAAAAAAATACAGCATGTCTTACATAGATGATATTTAGTTAATAGTGAAAAACATGTTGGGTTCATGAACTGTGTAAATCATTTGAGCCGAATAATCACTGGGCTTACGAGAAATGAACTCTTGCTTGTAGGAAGACACAGAGCATTTGGTTTAGGTCCGTTTCTGAAGGAAAATTCAGACCGGTGTTCTCATCCATGAAACATACTCGGTTTTAACGCAAGAAGCATGCACTTCTTTCCAGCGTCTGCAATACAGCAAGTAACAAGAGCATGCCCAGAAAAAAAAGAACTGTGTTTCTTACTCATACAGACCATATCCAGTTAAACTCTGCTTATGAAACTGTAACAAACCACAGCATCTCTTACAAAAATGCTCTTTCATTTATAGTGAAAAACGTGTTGGGTTCGTGAACTGTGTAAATTCATTTGAGCCGAAAAATCACTGGGTTTACCGCAAATGAACTCTTGCTTGTAGGAAGACACAGAGGATTTGGTTTCACTCCGTTTCTGAAGGAAAATTCAGACCAGTGTTCTCATCCATGAAACATACTCTGTTTTAACGCAAGAAGAATGCTCTTCTTTCAAGCGTCTTCAATACAGCAAGAAACATGAGCATGCCCAGAAAAAAAGAACTGTGCTTCCTACTCATACGGACCATATCTAGTTGAACACTGCTTATGAAACTGTAACAAACCACAGCATGTGTTACATAGATGCTCTTTAGTTAATAGTGAAAAATGTATTGAGTTCATGAACTGTGTAAATTCATTTGAGCCGAAAAATCACTGGGTTTACCGGAAATGAACTCTTGATTGTAGGAAGACACAGAGTCTTTGGTTTCACTCCGTTTGTGAAGGGAAATTCAGACCAGAGTTCTCATCCATGAAACACACTCTGTTTTAACGCAAGAAGCATGCTCTTCTTTCCAGCATCTCTAATACAGCAAGAAACATGAGCATGCCCAGAAAAAATTAACTGCATTTCCTACTCATACGGACCATATCTAGTTGAACTCTGCTCATTAAACTGTAACAAACCACTGCATATCTTACATAGATGCTGTTTAGTTAATAGTGAAAATCGTGTTGGGTTCGTGAACTGTGTAAATACATTTGAGCCGAAAAATCACTGTTTTCACCGGAAATGAACTCTTGCTTGTAGGAAGACAAAGAGCCTTTGTTTTAACACCATTTCTGAAGGGAAATTAAGACCAGTGTTCTCATCCATGAAACACCCTCTGTTTTAACGCAGGAAGCATCCTCTTTTGTCCAGAATCTGCAATAGAGCAAGAAATATGAGCATGTCCAGAAAAAATGAACTGTGTTTCCTACTCATACGGACCATATGTTGTTGAACTCTGATTATGAAACTGTAAAAAAATACAGCATCTCTTACATAGATGCTATTTAGTTAATAGTGAAAAACATGTTGGGTTCATGAACTGTGTAAATCATTTGAGCCGAATAATCACTGGGCTTACTGGAAATGAACTCTTGCTTGTAGGAAGACACGGAGCCTTTGGTTTAAGTCCGTTTCTGAAGGAAAATTCAGACCGGTGTTCTCATCCATGAAACATACTCGGTTTTAACGCAAGAAGCATGCTCTTCTTTCCAGCGTCTGCAATAGAGCAAGTAACATGAGCATGCCCAGAAAAAAAGAACTGTGTTTCTTACTCATACGGACCATATCCAGTTAAACTCTGCTTATGAAACTGTAACAAACCACAGCATCTCTTAAAAAATGCTTATTCATTTATAGTGAAAAACGTGTTGGGTTCGTGTACTGTGTAAATTCATTTGAGCCGAAAAATCACTGTGTTTAACGGAAATGAACTCTTGCTTGTAGGAAGACACAGAGGCTTTGGTTTCACTGCGTTTCTTAATGAAAATTCAGACCAGTGTTCTCATCCATGAAACATACTCTGTTTTAACGCAAGAAGCATGCTCTTCTTTCCAGTGTTTCCAATATAGGAAGAAACATGAGCATGCCCAGAAAAAAAGAACAGTGTTTCATACTCATACGGACCATATCTAGTTGAACAATGCTTATGAAACTGTAACATACCACAGCATGTGTTACATAGATGCTCTTTTGTTAATAGTGAAAAAAGTATTGGGTTCATGAACAGTGTAAATTCATTTGAGCTGAAAAATCAATGGGTTTACCGGAAATGAACTCTTGCTTGTAGGAAGACTCAGAGGCTTTTGTTTCACTCTGTTTGTGAAGGGAAATTCAGACCAGAGTTCTCATCCATGAAACACACTCTGTTTTAACGCAAGAAGCATCCTCTTCTGTCCAGAATCTGCAATACAGCAAGAAACATGAGCATGCCCAGAAAAAAAGAACCCTGTTTCTGCTCATACGGACCATATCCAGTTACACTCTGCTTATGACTCTGTAACAAACCACAGCATCTCTTACAAAAATGCTCTTTCATTTATACTGAAAAACGTGTTGGGTTCGTGAACTGTGTAAATTCATTTGAGCCGAAAAATCACTGGGTTTACCGGAAATGAACTCTTGCTTGTAGGAAGACACAAAGGCTTTGGTTTAACTCCGTTTGTGAAGGGAAATTCAGACCAGCGTTCTCATCCAGGAAACACACACTGTTATAACGCAAGAAGCATCCTCTTCTGTCCATAATCTGCAAAACAGCAAGAAATATGAGCTGTCCAGAAAAAATGTACTGTGTATCCTACTCATACGGACCATATCTTGTTGAACTCTGATTTGGATACTGTAACAAACCACAGCATCTCTTACAAAAATGGTCTTTCATTTATAGTGAAAATCGTGTTGGGTTCGTGAACTGTGTAAATTCATTTGAGCTGAAAAATCACTGGGTTTTCCGCAAATGAACTCTTGCTTGTAGGAAGACACAGAGGCTTTGATTTCACTCCGTTTCTGAAGGAAAATTCCGACCAGTGTTCTCATCCATGAAACATACTCTGTTTTAACGCAAGAAGAATGCTCTTCTTTCAAGCGTCCCCAATACAGCAAGAAACATGAGCATTCCCAGAAAAAAAGAACTGCGTTTCCTACTCATACTGACCATATCTAGTTGAACTCTGCTCATTAAAGTGTAACAAACCACTGCATCTCTTACATAGATGCTGTTTAGTTAATAGTGACAATCGTGTTAGGTTCGTGAAATTTTTAAATACATGTGAGCCGAATAATCCCTGGGTTTACCAGAAATGAACTCTTGCTTGTAGGAAGACAAAGAGCCTTTGGTTTAACACCATTTCTGAAGGGAAATTCAGACCAGTGTTCTCATCCATGAAACACACTCTGTTTTAACGCAAGAAGCATCCTCTTCTTTCCAGAGTTTCCAATACAGCAAGAAATATGAGCATGCCCAGAAAAAAAGAACAGTGTTTCCTACTCATACGGACAATATCTAGTTGAACAATGCTTATGAAACTGTAACAAACCACAGCATGTGTTACATAGATGCTCTTAAGTTAATAGTGAAAAAAGAATTGGGTTCTGAAATGTGTAAATTCATTTGAGCCGGAAAATCACTGGGTTTACCGGAAATGAACTCTTGCTTGTAGGAAGACTCAGAGGCTTTGGTTTCACTCTGTTTGTGAAGGGAAATTCAGACCAGAGTTCTCATCCATGAAACACACTCTGTTTTAACACAAGAAGCATCCTCTTCTGTCCAGAATCTGCGATACAGCAAGAAATATAAGCATGTCCAGAAGAAATGAACTGGGTTTCCTACACATACGGACCATATCTGGTTGAACTCTAATTATGAAACAGTAACAAACTACAGCATCTCTTACATAGATGCTATTTAGTTAATAGTGAAAAACGTGTTGGGTTCGTGAACTGTGTAAATTCATTTGAGCCGAAAAATCCTTGAGCTTACAGGAAATGAACTCTTGCTTGTAGGAAGACATAGAGCCTAAGGTTTAACTCCGTTTCTGATGGAAAATTCAGACCGGTGTTCTCATCGATGAAACTTACCCTGTTTTAACGCAAGAAGCATGCTCTTCTATCCAGCGTCTGCAATACAGCAAGAAAAATGAGCATGCCCAGAAAAAAAGAACTATGTTTCTACTCATACGGACCATATCCAGTTAAACTCTGCTTATGAAACTGTAACAAACCACAGCATCTATTACAAAAATGCTCTTTCATTTATAGTGAAAAACGTGTTGGGTTCGTGATCTGTGTTAATTCATTTGAGCCGAAAAATCAATGGGTTTACCGGAAATGACCTCTTGCTTGAAGGAAGACACATAGCCTTTGGTTTCACTCCGTTTCTGAAGGAAAATTCAGACCAGTGTCCCCATCCATGAAACATACTCAGTTTTAATGCAATAAGAATGCTCTTCTTTCAAGCGTCTGCAATACAGCAAGAAACATGAGCATGCCCAGAAAAAAAGAACTGTGTTTCTTACTCATATGGACCATATCCACTTAAACTCTGCTTATGAAACTGTAACAAACCACAGCATCTCTTACAAAAATGCTCTTTCATTTATAGTGAAAAACGTGTTGCGTTCGTGAACTGTGTAAATTCATTTGAGCCGAACAATCACGGGGTTTACCGGAAATGAACTCTTGCTTGAAGGAAGACACAGAGGCTTTGGTTTCACTCCGTTTCTGAAGGAAAATTTAGACCAGTGTTCTCATCCATGAAACATATTCTGTTTTAACGCAAGAAGAATGCTCTTCTTTCAAGCGTCTATAATACAGCAAGAAACATGAGCATGCCCAGAAAAAAAGAACTGTGTTCCCTACTCATACGGACCATATCTAGTTGAACACTGCTCATGAAACTGTAACAAACCACAGCATCTCTTACAAAAATGCTCTTTCATTAATAGTGAAAAACGTTTTGGGTTCGTGAACTGTGTAAATTCATTTGAGCCGAAAAATCACTGGGTTTACCAGAAATGAACTCTTGCTTGTAAGAAGACACATAGGCTTTGGTTTAACTCTGTTTGTAATGGGAAATTCAGACCAGAGTTCTCATCCATGAAACACACTCTGTTTTAATGCAAGAAGCATGCTCTTCTTTCCAGCATTTCTAATACAGCCAGAAACATGAGCATGCCCAGAAAAAAAGAACTGCGTTTCCTACTCATACGGACCATATCTAGTTGAACACTGCTTATGAAACTGTAACAAACCACAGCATGTGTTACATAGATGCTCTTTAGTTAATAGTGAAAAAAGTATTGAGTTCATGAATTGTGTAAATTCATTTGAGGCGAAAAATCACTGGGTTTACCGGAAATGAACTCTTGCTTGAAGGAAGACACAGAGGCTTTGGTTTCACTCCGTTTCTGAAGGAAAATTTAGACCAGTGTTCTCATCCATGAAACATACTCTGTTTTAACGCAAGAAGAATGCTCTTCTTTCAAGCGTCTATAATACAGCAAGAAACATGAGCATGCCCAGAAAAAAGAACTGTGTTTCCTACTCATAGGGACCATATCTAGTTGAACACTGCTTATGAAACTGTAACAAACCACAGCATCTCTTACAAAAATGCTCTTTCATTAATAGTGAAAAACGTGTTGGGTTCGTGAACTGTGTAAATTCATTTGAGCCAAAAAATCACTGGGTTTACCGGAAATGAACTCTTGCTTGTAGGAAGACACAGAGGCTTTGATTTCACTCCGTTTCTGAAGGAAAATTCTGACCAGTGTTCTCATCCATGAAACATACTCTGTTTTAACGCAAGAAGAATGCTCTTCTTTCAAGCGTCCCCAATACAGCAAGAAACATGAGCATGCCCAGAAAAAAAGAACTGTGTTTCCTACTCATACGTACCATATCTAGTTGAACTCTTGTCATGAAACTATAACAAAACACAGCATCTCTTACATAGATGCTGTTTAGTTAATAGTGAAAATCATGTTGGGTTCGTGAACTGTGTAAATACATTTGAGCCGAAAAATCACTAGGTTTACGGGAAATGACCTCTTGCTTGTAGGAAGACAAAGAGCCTTTGATTTAACTCCATTTCAGAAGGGAAATTCAGACCAGTGTTCTCATCCATGACAAACCCTCTGTTTAACGCAAGAAGCATCCTCTTCTGTCCAGAATCTGCAAAACAGCAAGAAATATGAGCTGTCCAGAAAAAATGAAGTGTGTTTCCTACTCATACGGACCATATCTGGTTGAACTCTGATTATGAAACTGTAACAAACTACAGCATCTCTTACAAAGATGCTATTTAGTTAATAGTGAAAAACGTGTTGGGTTCGTGAACTTTGTAAATTCATTTGAGCCAAAAAATCTCTGTGCTTACAGGAAATAATCTCTTGCTTGTAGGAAGACCCAGAGCCTTTGGTTTCACTCCGTTTCTAATGGAAAATTCAGACCGGTGTTCTCATCAATGAAACATGCCCTGTTTTAACGCAAGAAGCATGCTCTTCTTTCAAGCGTCCCCAATACAGCAAGAAACATGAGCATGCCCAGAAAAAAAGAACTGTGTTTCTACTCATACGGACCATATCCAGTTAAACTCTGCTTATGAAACTGTAACAAACCACAGCATCTCTTACAAAAATGCTCTTTCATTTATACTGAAAAACGTGTTGGGTTCGTGAAATGTGTAAATTCATTTGAGCCGAAAAATCACTGGGTTTACCGGAAATGAACTCTTGCTTGTAGGAAGACCCATAGGCTTTGGTTTAACTCCGTTTGTGAAGGGAAATTCAGACCAGCGTTCTCATCCAGGAAACACACTCTGTTATAACACAAGAAGTATCCTCTTCTGTCCATAATCTGCAATACAGCAAGAAATATGAGCTGTCCAGAAAAAAAGAACTGGGTTTCCTACTCATATGGACCATATCTAGTTGAACTCTGCTCATTAAACTGTAACAAACCACTGCATATCTTACTTAGATGCTGTTTAGTTAACAGTGAAAATCGTGTTGGGTTCGTGAACTGTGTAAATACATTTGAGCCGAAAAATCACTGGGTTTACCTGAAATGAACTCTTGCTTGTAGGAAGACACAGAGGCTTTGATTTCACTCCGTTTCTGAAGGAAAATTCCGACCAGTGTTCTCATCCTTGAAACATTCTCTGTTTTAACGCAAGAAGAATGCTCTTCTTTCAAGCGTCCACAATACAGCAAGAAACATGAGCATGCCCAGAAAAAAAGAACTGTGTTTCCTACTCATACGTACCATATCTACTTGAACTCTTGTCAAGAATCTATAACAAAACACAGCATCTCTTACATAGATGCTGTTTAGTTAATAGTGAAAATCATGTTGGGTTCGTGAACTGTGTAAATACATTTGAGCCGAAAAATCACTAGGTTTTCAGGAAATGACCTCTTGGTTGTAGGAAGACAAAGAGCCTTTGGTTTAACTCCATTTCTGAAGGGAAATTCAGACCAGTGTTCTCATCCATGAAACACCTTCTGTTTTAACGCAAGAAGCATCCTCTTCTGTCCAGAATCTGCAAAACAGCAAGAAATATGAGCTGTCCAGAAAAAATGAACTGTGTTTCCTACTCATACGGACCATATCTTGTTGAACTCTGATTAGGAAACTGTAGCAAACTACAGCATCTCTTACATAGATGCTATTTAGTTAATAGTGAAAAACATGTTGTGTTCGTGAACTGTGTAAATTCATTTGAGCCGAAAAATCACTGGGATTACCGGAAATGAACTCTTGCTTGTAGGAAGACACAGAGCCTTTGGTTTAACTCCGTTTCTGATGGAAAATTCAGACTGGTGGTCTCATCCATGAAACATACCCTGTTTTAACGCAAGAAGCATGCTCATCTTTCCAGCGTCTGCAATACAGGAAGAAACATGAGCATGACCAGAAAAAAAGAACTGTGTTCCCTACTCATACGGACCATATCTAGTTGAACACTGCTCATGAAACTGTAACAAACCACAGCATCTCTTACAAAAATGCTCTTTCATTAATAGTGAAAAACGTTTTGGGTTCGTGAACTGTGTAAATTCATTTGAGCCGAAAAATCACTGGGTTTACCAGAAATGAACTCTTGCTTGTAAGAAGACACATAGGCTTTGGTTTAACTCTGTTTGTAATGGGAAATTCAGACCAGAGTTCTCATCCATGAAACACACTCTGTTTTAATGCAAGAAGCATGCTCTTCTTTCCAGCATTTCTAATACAGCCAGAAACATGAGCATGCCCAGAAAAAAAGAACTGCGTTTCCTACTCATACGGACCATATCTAGTTGAACACTGCTTATGAAACTGTAACAAACCACAGCATGTGTTACATAGATGCTCTTTAGTTAATAGTGAAAAAAGTATTGAGTTCATGAATTGTGTAAATTCATTTGAGGCGAAAAATCACTGGGTTTACCGGAAATGAACTCTTGCTTGAAGGAAGACACAGAGGCTTTGGTTTCACTCCGTTTCTGAAGGAAAATTTAGACCAGTGTTCTCATCCATGAAACATACTCTGTTTTAACGCAAGAAGAATGCTCTTCTTTCAAGCGTCTATAATACAGCAAGAAACATGAGCATGCCCAGAAAAAAGAACTGTGTTTCCTACTCATAGGGACCATATCTAGTTGAACACTGCTTATGAAACTGTAACAAACCACAGCATCTCTTACAAAAATGCTCTTTCATTAATAGTGAAAAACGTGTTGGGTTCGTGAACTGTGTAAATTCATTTGAGCCAAAAAATCACTGGGTTTACCGGAAATGAACTCTTGCTTGTAGGAAGACACAGAGGCTTTGATTTCACTCCGTTTCTGAAGGAAAATTCTGACCAGTGTTCTCATCCATGAAACATACTCTGTTTTAACGCAAGAAGAATGCTCTTCTTTCAAGCGTCCCCAATACAGCAAGAAACATGAGCATGCCCAGAAAAAAAGAACTGTGTTTCCTACTCATACGTACCATATCTAGTTGAACTCTTGTCATGAAACTATAACAAAACACAGCATCTCTTACATAGATGCTGTTTAGTTAATAGTGAAAATCATGTTGGGTTCGTGAACTGTGTAAATACATTTGAGCCAAAAAATCACTAGGTTTACGGGAAATGACCTCTTGCTTGTAGGAAGACAAAGAGCCTTTGATTTAACTCCATTTCAGAAGGGAAATTCAGACCAGTGTTCTCATCCATGACAAACCCTCTGTTTAACGCAAGAAGCATCCTCTTCTGTCCAGAATCTGCAAAACAGCAAGAAATATGAGCTGTCCAGAAAAAATGAAGTGTGTTTCCTACTCATACGGACCATATCTGGTTGAACTCTGATTATGAAACTGTAACAAACTACAGCATCTCTTACAAAGATGCTATTTAGTTAATAGTGAAAAACGTGTTGGGTTCGTGAACTTTGTAAATTCATTTGAGCCGAAAAATCACTGGGATTACCGGAAATGAACTCTTGCTTGTAGGAAGACACAGAGCCTTTGGTTTAACTCCGTTTCTGATGGAAAATTCAGACTGGTGGTCTCATCCATGAAACATACCCTGTTTTAACGCAAGAAGCATGCTCATCTTTCCAGCGTCTGCAATACAGGAAGAAACATGAGCATGACCAGAAAAAAAGAACTGTGTTCCCTACTCATACGGACCATATCTAGTTGAACACTGCTCATGAAACTGTAACAAACCACAGCATCTCTTACAAAAATGCTCTTTCATTAATAGTGAAAAACGTTTTGGGTTCGTGAACTGTGTAAATTCATTTGAGCCGAAAAATCACTGGGTTTACCAGAAATGAACTCTTGCTTGTAAGAAGACACATAGGCTTTGGTTTAACTCTGTTTGTAATGGGAAATTCAGACCAGAGTTCTCATCCATGAAACACACTCTGTTTTAATGCAAGAAGCATGCTCTTCTTTCCAGCATTTCTAATACAGCCAGAAACATGAGCATGCCCAGAAAAAAAGAACTGCGTTTCCTACTCATACGGACCATATCTAGTTGAACACTGCTTATGAAACTGTAACAAACCACAGCATGTGTTACATAGATGCTCTTTAGTTAATAGTGAAAAAAGTATTGAGTTCATGAATTGTGTAAATTCATTTGAGGCGAAAAATCACTGGGTTTACCGGAAATGAACTCTTGCTTGAAGGAAGACACAGAGGCTTTGGTTTCACTCCGTTTCTGAAGGAAAATTTAGACCAGTGTTCTCATCCATGAAACATACTCTGTTTTAACGCAAGAAGAATGCTCTTCTTTCAAGCGTCTATAATACAGCAAGAAACATGAGCATGCCCAGAAAAAAGAACTGTGTTTCCTACTCATAGGGACCATATCTAGTTGAACACTGCTTATGAAACTGTAACAAACCACAGCATCTCTTACAAAAATGCTCTTTCATTAATAGTGAAAAACGTGTTGGGTTCGTGAACTGTGTAAATTCATTTGAGCCAAAAAATCACTGGGTTTACCGGAAATGAACTCTTGCTTGTAGGAAGACACAGAGGCTTTGATTTCACTCCGTTTCTGAAGGAAAATTCTGACCAGTGTTCTCATCCATGAAACATACTCTGTTTTAACGCAAGAAGAATGCTCTTCTTTCAAGCGTCCCCAATACAGCAAGAAACATGAGCATGCCCAGAAAAAAAGAACTGTGTTTCCTACTCATACGTACCATATCTAGTTGAACTCTTGTCATGAAACTATAACAAAACACAGCATCTCTTACATAGATGCTGTTTAGTTAATAGTGAAAATCATGTTGGGTTCGTGAACTGTGTAAATACATTTGAGCCGAAAAATCACTAGGTTTACGGGAAATGACCTCTTGCTTGTAGGAAGACAAAGAGCCTTTGATTTAACTCCATTTCAGAAGGGAAATTCAGACCAGTGTTCTCATCCATGACAAACCCTCTGTTTAACGCAAGAAGCATCCTCTTCTGTCCAGAATCTGCAAAACAGCAAGAAATATGAGCTGTCCAGAAAAAATGAAGTGTGTTTCCTACTCATACGGACCATATCTGGTTGAACTCTGATTATGAAACTGTAACAAACTACAGCATCTCTTACAAAGATGCTATTTAGTTAATAGTGAAAAACGTGTTGGGTTCGTGAACTTTGTAAATTCATTTGAGCCAAAAAATCTCTGTGCTTACAGGAAATAATCTCTTGCTTGTAGGAAGACCCAGAGCCTTTGGTTTCACTCCGTTTCTAATGGAAAATTCAGACCGGTGTTCTCATCAATGAAACATGCCCTGTTTTAACGCAAGAAGCATGCTCTTCTTTCAAGCGTCCCCAATACAGCAAGAAACATGAGCATGCCCAGAAAAAAAGAACTGTGTTTCTACTCATACGGACCATATCCAGTTAAACTCTGCTTATGAAACTGTAACAAACCACAGCATCTCTTACAAAAATGCTCTTTCATTTATACTGAAAAACGTGTTGGGTTCGTGAAATGTGTAAATTCATTTGAGCCGAAAAATCACTGGGTTTACCGGAAATGAACTCTTGCTTGTAGGAAGACCCATAGGCTTTGGTTTAACTCCGTTTGTGAAGGGAAATTCAGACCAGCGTTCTCATCCAGGAAACACACTCTGTTATAACACAAGAAGTATCCTCTTCTGTCCATAATCTGCAATACAGCAAGAAATATGAGCTGTCCAGAAAAAAAGAACTGGGTTTCCTACTCATACGGACCATATCTAGTTGAACTCTGCTCATTAAACTGTAACAAACCACTGCATATCTTACTTAGATGCTGTTTAGTTAACAGTGAAAATCGTGTTGGGTTCGTGAACTGTGTAAATACATTTGAGCCGAAAAATCACTGGGTTTACCTGAAATGAACTCTTGCTTGTAGGAAGACACAGAGGCTTTGATTTCACTCCGTTTCTGAAGGAAAATTCCGACCAGTGTTCTCATCCTTGAAACATTCTCTGTTTTAACGCAAGAAGAATGCTCTTCTTTCAAGCGTCCACAATACAGCAAGAAACATGAGCATGCCCAGAAAAAAAGAACTGTGTTTCCTACTCATACGTACCATATCTACTTGAACTCTTGTCATGAAACTATAACAAAACACAGCATCTCTTACATAGATGCTGTTTAGTTAATAGTGAAAATCATGTTGGGTTCGTGAACTGTGTAAATACATTTGAGCCGAAAAATCACTAGGTTTTCAGGAAATGACCTCTTGGTTGTAGGAAGACAAAGAGCCTTTGGTTTAACTCCATTTCTGAAGGGAAATTCAGACCAGTGTTCTCATCCATGAAACACCTTCTGTTTTAACGCAAGAAGCATCCTCTTCTGTCCAGAATCTGAAAAACAGCAAGAAATATGAGCTGTCCAGAAAAAATGAACTGTGTTTCCTACTCATACGGACCATATCTTGTTGAACTCTGATTAGGAAACTGTAGCAAACTACAGCATCTCTTACATAGATGCTATTTAGTTAATAGTGAAAAACATGTTGGGTTCGTGAACTGTGTAAATTCATTTGAGCCGAAAAATCACTGGGATTACCGGAAATGAACTCTTGCTTGTAGGAAGACACAGAGCCTTTGGTTTAACTCCGTTTCTGATGGAAAATTCAGACTGGTGGTCTCATCCATGAAACATACCCTGTTTTAACGCAAGAAGCATGCTCATCTTTCCAGCGTCTGCAATACAGGAAGAAACATGAGCATGACCAGAAAAAAAGAACTGTGTTTCTACTCATACGGACCATATCCAGTTAAACTCTGCTTATGAAACTGTAAGAAACCACAGCAACTCTTACATGAATGCTCTTTCATTTATAGTGAAAAACGTGTTGGGTTCGTGAACTGTGTAAATTCATTTGAGCCGAACAATCACGGGGTTTACCGGAAATGAACTCTTGCTTGAAGGAAGACACAGAGGCTTTGGTTTCACTCCGTTTCTGAAGGAATATTTAGACCAGTGTTCTCATCCATGAAACATACTCTGTTTTAACGCAAGAAGAATGCTCTTCTTTCAAGCGTCTATAATACAGCAAGAAACATGAGCATGCCCAGAAAAAAGAACTGTGTTTCCTACTCATAGGGACCATATCTAGTTGAACACTGCTTATGAAACTATAACAAAACACAGCATCTCTTACATAGATGCTGTTTAGTTAATAGTGAAAATTATGTTGGGTTCGTGAACTGTGTAAATACATTTGAGCCGAAAAATCACTAGGTTTACGGGAAATGACCTCTTGCTTGTAGGAAGACAAAGAGCCTTTGGTTTAACTCCATTTCAGAAGGGAAATTCAGACCAGTGTTCTCATCCATGACAAACCCTCTGTTTTAACGCAAGAAGCATCCTCTTCTGTCCAGAATCTGCAAAACAGCAAGAAATATGAGCTGTCCAGAAAAAATGAACTGTGTTTCCTACTCATACGGACCATATCTGGTTGAACTCTGATTATGAAACTGTAACAAACTACAGCATCTCTTACAAAGATGCTATTTAGTTAATAGTGAAAAACGTGTTGGGTTCGTGAACTTTGTAAATTCATTTGAGCCAAAAAATCTCTGTGCTTACAGGAAATAATCTCTTGCTTGTAGGAAGACCCAGAGCCTTTGGTTTAACTCCGTTTCTAATGGAAAATTCAGACCGGTGTTCTCATCGATGAAACATGCCCTGCTTTAACGCAAGAAGCATGCTCTTCTTTCAAGCGTCCCCAATACAGCAAGAAACATGAGCATGCCCAGAAAAAAAGAACTGTGTTTCTACTCATACGGACCATATCCAGTTAAACTCTGCTTATGAAACTGTAACAAACCACAGCATCTCTTACAAAAATGCTCTTTCATTTATACTGAAAAACGTGTTGGGTTCGTGAAATGTGTAAATTCATTTGAGCCGAAAAATCACTGGGATTACCGGAAATGAACTCTTGCTTGTAGGAAGACACAGAGCCTTTGGTTTAACTCCGTTTCTGATGGAAAATTCAGACCGGTGGTCTCATCCATGAAACATACCCTGTTTTAACGCAAGAAGCATGCTCATCTTTCCAGCGTCTGCAATACACAAAGAAACATGAGCATGACCAGAAAAAAAGAACTGTGTTTCTACTCATACGGACCATATCCAGTTAAACTCTGCTTATGAAACTGTAAGAAACCACAGCAACTCTTACATAAATGCTCTTTCATTTTTAGTGAAAAACGTGTTGGGTTCGTGAACTGTGTAAATTCATTTGAGCCTAACAATCACGGGGTTTACCGGAAATGAACTCTTGCTTGAAGGAAGACACAGAGTCTTTGGTTTCTCTCCGTTTCTGAAGGAATATTTAGACCAGTGTTCTCATTCATGAAACATATTCTGTTTTAACGCAAGAAGAATGCTCTTCTTTCAAGCGTCTATAATACAGCAAGAAACATGAGCATGCCCAGAAAAAAAGAACTGTGTTTCCTACTCATACGGACCATATCTAGTTGAACACTGCTTATGAAACTGTAACAAACCACAGCATCTCTTACAAAAATGCTCTTTCATTAATAGTGAAAAACGTTTTGGGTTCGTGAACTGTGTAAATTCATTTGAGCCGAATAATCACTGGGTTTACCGGAAATGAACTCTTGCTTGTAGGAAGACACAGAGGCTTTGGTTTAACTCCGTTTGTGAAGGGAAATTCAGACCAGAGTTCTCATCCATGAAACACACTCTGTTTTAAAGCAAGAAGCATGCTCTTCTTTCCAGCATCTCTAATACAGCAAGAAACATGAGCATGCCCAGAAAAAAAGAACTGCGTTTCCTACTCATACTGACCATATCTAGTTGAACTCTGCTCATTAAAGTGTAACAAACCACTGCATCTCTTACATAGATGCTGTTTAGTTAATAGTGACAATCGTGTTAGGTTCGTGAACTTTTTAAATACATGTGAGCCGAATAATCCCTGGGTTTACCAGAAATGAACTCTTGCTTGTAGGAAGACAAAGAGCCTTTGGTTTAACACCATTTCTGAAGGGAAATTCAGACCAGTGTTCTCATCCATGAAACACACTCTGTTTTAACGCAAGAAGCATCATCTTCTTTCCAGAATCTGCAATAGAGCAAGAAATATGAGCATGTCCAGAAAAAATGAACTGTGTTTCCTACTCATACGGACCATATGTGGTTGAACTCTGATTATGAAACTGTAAAAAAATACAGCATCTCTTACATAGATGCTATTTAGTTAATAGTGAAAAACATGTTGGGTTCATGAACTGTGTAAATCATTTGAGCCGAATAATCACTGGGCTTGCCGGAAATGAACTCTTGCTTGTAGGAAGACACGGAGCCTTTGGTTTAAGTCCGTTTCTGAAGAAAATTCAGACCGGTGTTCACATCCATGGAACATACTCGGTTTTAACGCAAGAAGCATGCTCTCCTTTCTAGCGTCTGCAATACAGCAAGTAACATGAGCATGCCCAGAAAAAAAGAACTGTGTTTCTTACTCATACGAACCATATCCAGTTAAACTCTGCTTATGAAACTGTAACAAACCACAGCATGTCTTAAAAAAATGCTCATTCATTTATAGTGAAAAACGTGTTGGGTTCGTGAACTGTGTAAATTCATTTGAGCCGAAAAATCACTGGGTTTAACGCAAATGAACTCTTGCTTGTAGGAAGACACAGAGGCTTTGGTTTCACTGCGTTTCTTAATGAAAATTCAGACCAGTGTTCTCATCCATGAAACATACTCTGTTTTAACGCAAGAAGCATGCTCTTCTTTCCAGCGTTTCCAATACAGCAAGAAATATGAGCATGCCCAGAAAAAAAGAACAGTGTTTCCTACTCATACGGACAATATCTAGTTGAACAATGCTTATGAAACTGTAACAAACCACAGCATGTGTTACATAGATGCTCTTAAGTTAATAGTGAAAAAAGTATTGGGTTCTGAAATGTGTAAATTCATTTGAGCCAAAAAATCACTGGGTTTACCGGAAATGAACTCTTGCTTGTAGGAAGACTCAGAGGCTTTGGTTTCACTCTGTGAAGGGAAATTCAGACCAGAGTTCTCATCCATGAAACACACTCTGTTTTAACACAAGAAGCATCCTCTTCTGTCCAGAATCTGCGATACAGCAAGAAATATAAGCATGTCCAGAAGAAATGAACTGGGTTTCCTACACATACGGACCATATCTGGTTGAACTCTAATTATGAAACAGTAACAAACTACAGCATCTCTTACATAGATGCTATTTAGTTAATAGTGAAAAACGTGTTGGGTTCGTGAACTGTGTAAATTCATTTGAGCCGAAAAATCCTTGGGCTTACAGGAAATGAACACTTGCTTGTAGGAAGATATAGAGCCTAAGGTTTAACTCCGTTTCTGATGGAAAATTCAGACCGGTGTTCTCATCGATGAAACATACCCTGTTTTAACGCAAGAAGCATGCTCTTCTATCCAGCGTCTGCAATACAGCAAGAAAAATGAGCATGCCCAGAAAAAAAGAACTATGTTTCTACTCATACGGACCATATCCAGTTAAACTCTGCTTATGAAACTGTAACAAACCACAGCATCTATTACAAAAATGCTCTTTCATTTATAGTGAAAAACGTGTTGGGTTCGTGATCTGTGTTAATTCATTTGAGCCGAAAAATCAATGGGTTTACCGGAAATGAACTCTTGCTTGAAGGAAGACACAGAGCCTTTGGTTTCACTCCGTTTCTGAAGGAAAATTCAGACCAGTGTCCTCATCCATGAAACATACTCAGCTTTAATGCAATAAGAATGCTCTTCTTTCAAGCGTCTGCAATACAGCAAGAAACATGAGCATGCCCAGAAAAAAAGAACTGTGTTTCTTACTCATATGGACCATATCCACTTAAACTCTGCTTATGAAACTGTAACAAACCACAGCATCTCTTACAAAAATGCTCTTTCATTTATAGTGAAAAACATGTTGGGTTCGTGAACTGTGTAAATTCATTTGAGCCGAAAAATCACTGGGTTTACCGGAAATGAACTCTTGCTTGTAGGAAGACACAGAGGCTTTGGTTTCACTCCGTTTGTGAAGGGAAATTCAGACCAGAGTTCTCATCCATGAAACACACTCTGTTTTAACGCAAGAAGCATGCTCTTCTGTCCAGAATCTGAAAAACAGCAAGAAATATGAGCTGTCCAGAAAAAATGAACTGTGTTTCCTACTCATACGGACCATATCTTGTTGAACTATGATTAGGAAACTGTAGCAAACTACAGCATCTCTTACATAGATGCTATTTTGTTAATAGTGAAAACCATGTTGGGTTCGTGAACTGTGTAAATTCATTTGAGCCGAAAAATCACTGGGATTACCGGAAATGAACTCTTGCTTGTAGGAAGACACAGAGCCTTTGGTTTAACTCCGTTTCTGATCGAAAATTCAGACCGGTGGTCTCATCCATGAAACATACCCTGTTTTAACGCAAGAAGCATGCTCATCTTTCCAGCGTCTGCAATACAGCAAGAAACATTAGCATGACCAGAAAAAAAGAACTGTGTTTCTACTCATACGGACCATATCCAGTTAAACTCTGCTTATGAAACTGTAAGAAACCACAGCAACTCTTACATAAATGCTCTTTCATTTATAGTGAAAAACGTGTTGGGTTCGTGAACTGTGTAAATTCATTTGAGCCGAACAATCACGGGGTTTACCGGAAATGAACTCTTGCTTGAAGGAAGACACAGAGGCTTTGGTTTCACTCCGTTTCTGAAGGAAAATTTAGACCAGTGTTCTCATCCATGAAACATACTCTGTTTTAACGCAAGAAGAATGCTCTTCTTTCAAGCGTCTATAATACAGCAAGAAACATGAGCATGCCCAGAAAAAAGAACTGTGTTTCCTACTCATAGGGACCATATCTAGTTGAACACTGCTTATGAAACTGTAACAAACCACAGCATCTCTTACAAAAATGCTCTTTCTTTAATAGTGAAAAACGTGTTGGGTACGTGAACTGTGTAAATTCATTTGAGCCAAAAAATCACTGGGTTTACCGGAAATGAACTCTTGCTTGTAGGAAGACACAGAGGCTTTGATCTCTTACATAGATGCTGTTGAGGTAATAGTGAAAATCGTGTTGGGTTCGTGAACTGTGTAAATACATTTGAGCCGAAAAGTCACTGGGTTTACCGGAAATGAACCCTTGCTTGTAGGAAGACACAGAGGCTTTGCTTTCACTCCGTTTCTGACGGAAAATTCAGACCAGTGTTCTCATCCATGAAACATACTCTGTTTTAACGTAAGAAGAAAGCTCTTCTTTCCAGCGTCTGCAATACAGCAAGAAACATGAGCATGCCCAGAAAAAAAAAACATTGTTTCTTAATCATATGGACCATATCCAGTTATACCCTGCTTATGAAACTGTAGCAAACCACAGCATCTCTTACAAAAATGCTCTTTCATTTATAGTGATAAACGTGTTGGGTTCGTGAACTGTGTAAATTCAATTGAGCCGAAAAATCACTGGGTATACCGGAAATGAACTCTTGCTTGTAGGAAGACACAGAGCCTTTGGTTTAACTCCGTTTCTGATGGAAAATTCAGACCGGTGTTCTCATCCATGAAACATACTCTGTTTTTACGCAGGAAGCATTCCCTTCTGTCCAGCGTCTACAATACAGCAAGAAACATGAGCATGCCCAGAAAAAATGAACAGTTTTCCTACTCATACGGACCATATCTAGTTGAACTCTGACTATGAAACTGTAACAAACTACAGCATCTCTTACATAGGTGCTCTTTAGTTAATACTGAAAAACCTGTTTGGTTCGTAAACTGTGTAAATTCATTTGAGCCGAAAAATCACTGGAATTACCGGAAATGAACTCTTGCTTGTAGGAAGACACAGAGCCTTTGGTTTAACTCCGTTTCTGATGGAAAATTCAAACCGGTGTTCTCATCCATGAAAAATACTCTCTTTTAACGCAAGAAGCATCCTCTTCTTTCCAGAGTTTGGTATACAGCAAGAATTATGAGCATGTTCAGAAAAAAAGAACAGTGTTTCCTACTCATACGGACCATATCTAGTTGAACTCTGCTGATGAAACTGTAACAAACTACAGCATCTCTTACATAGAAGCTCTTTAGTTAATAGTGAAAAACGTATTGGGATCATGAACAGTGTAAATTCATTTGAGACTAAAAATCACTGGGTTTACCGGAAATGAACTCTTGCTTGTAAGAAGACACATAGGCTTTGGTTTAACTCTGTTTGTGATGGGAAATTCAGACCAGAGTTCTCATCCATGAAACACACTCTGTTTTAATGCAAGAAGCATGCTCTTCTTTCCAGCATTTCTAATACAGCCAGTAACATGAGCATGCCCAGAAAAAAAGAACTGCGTTTCCTACTCATACGGACCATATCTAGTTGAACACTGCTTATGAAACTGTAACAAACCACAGCATGTGTTACATAGATGCTCTTTAGTTAATAGTGAAAAAAGTATTGAGTTCATGAACTGTGTAAATTCATTTGAGCCGAAAAATCACTGGGTTTACCGGAAATGAACTCTTGCTTGTAGAAAGACTCAGAGGCTTTGGTTTCACTCTGTTTGTGAAGGGAAATTCAGACCAGAGTTCTCATCCATGAAACACACTCTGTTTTAACGCAAGAAGCATCCTCTTCTGTCCAGAATCTGCAATACAGCAAGAAATATGAGCATGTCCCGAAAAAATGAACTGTGTTTCCTACTCATATGGACCATATCTGGTTGAACTCTGATTATGAAACTGTAACAAACTACAGCATCTCTTACATAGATGCTATGTACTTAATAGTGAAAAACGTGTTGGGTTCCTGAACTGTGTAAATTCATTTGAGCCAAATAATCACTGGGTTTACCGGAAATGAACTCTTGCTTGTAGGAAGACACAGAGGCTTTGGTTTAACTCCGTTTGTGAAGGGAAATTCAGACCAGCGTTCTCATCCAGGAAACACACTCTGTTATAACGCAAGAAGCATCCTCTTCTGTCCATAATCTGCAATACAGCAAGAAATATGAGCTGTCCAGAAAAAATGTACTGTGTATCCTACTCATACGGACCATATCTTGTTGAACTCTGATTTGGATACTGTAACAAACCACAGCATCTCTTACCAAAATGGTCTTTCATTTATAGTGAAAATCGTGTTGGGTTCGTGAACTGTGTAAATTCATTTGAGCTGAAAAATCACTGGGTTTACCGGAAATGAACTCTTGCTTGTAGGAAGACACAGAGGCTTTGATTTCACTCCGTTTCTGAAGGAAAATTCCGACCAGTGTTCTCATCCAAGAAACATACTCTGTTTTAACGCAAGAAGAATGCTCTTCTTTCAAGCGTCCCCAATACAGCAAGAAACATGAGCATGCCCAGAAAAAAAGAACTGTGTTTCCTACTCATACATACCATATCTAGTTGAATCTTGTCATGAAACTATAACAAAACACAGCATCTGTTACATAGATGCTGTTTAGTAATAGTGAAAATCATGTTGGGTTCGTGAACTGTGTAAATACATTTGAGCCGAAAAATCACTAGGTTTACGGGAAATGACCTCTTGCTTGTAGGAAGACAAAGAGCCTTTGGTTTAACTCCATTTCTGAAGGGAAATTCAGACCAGTGTTCTCATCCATGAAACACCCTCTGTTTTAACGCAAGAAGCATCCTCTTCTGTCTAGAATCTGCAAAACAGCAAGAAATATGAGCTGTCCAGCAAAAAAGAACTGTGTTTCCTACTCATACGGACCATATCTTGTTGAACTCTGATTAGGAAACTGTAGCAAACTACAGCAACTCTTACATAGATGCTATTTAGTTAATAGTGAAAAACATGTTGGGTTCGTGAACTGTGTAAATTCATTTGAGCCAAAAAATCACTGGGATTACCGGAAATGAACTCTTGCTTGTAGGAAGACACAGAGCCTTTGGCTTAACTCCGTTTCTGATGGAAAATTCAGACCGTTGTTGTCATCCATAAAACATACGCTGTTTTAACGCAAGAAGCATGCTCTTCTTTCCAGCGTCTGCAATACAGTAAGAAACATGAGCATGACCAGAAAAAAAGAACTGTGTTTCTACTCATACGGACCATATCAAGGTAAACTCTGCTAATGAAACTGTAAGAAACCACAGCATCTCTTACAAAAATGCTCTTTCATTTATAGTGAAAAACGTGTTGGGTTCGTGAACTGTGTAAATTCATTTGAGCCAAAAAATCACTGGGTTTACCGGAAATGAACTCTTGCTTGAAGGAAGACACAGAGGCTTTGGTTTCACTCCGTTACTGAAGGAAAATTTAGACCAGTGTTCTCATCCATGAAACATACTCTGTTTTAACGCAAGAAGAATGCTCTTCTTTCAAGCGTCTATAATACAGCAAGAAACATGAGCATGCCCAGAAAAAAGAACTGTGTTTCCTACTCATAGGGACCATATCTAGTTGAACACTGCTTATGAAACTGTAACAAACCACAGCATCTCTTACAAAAATGCTCTTTCTTTAATAGTGAAAAACGTGTTGGGTACGTGAACTGTGTAAATTCATTTGAGCCAAAAAATCACTGGGTTTACCGGAAATGAACTCTTGCTTGTAGGAAGACACAGAGGCTTTGATCTCTTACATAGATGCTGTTGAGGTAATAGTGAAAATCGTGTTGGGTTCGTGAACTGTGTAAATACATTTGAGCCGAAAAGTCACTGGGTTTACCGGAAATGAACGCTTGCTTGTAGGAAGACACAGAGGCTTTGCTTTCACTCCGTTTCTGACGGAAAATTCAGACCAGTGTTCTCATCCATGAAACATACTCTGTTTTAACGTAAGAAGAAAGCTCTTCTTTCCAGCGTCTGCAATACAGCAAGAAACATGAGCATGCCCAGAAAAAAAAAACATTGTTTCTTAATCATATGGACCATATCCAGTTATACCCTGCTTATGAAACTGTAGCAAACCACAGCATCTCTTACAAAAATGCTCTTTCATTTATAGTGATAAACGTGTTGGGTTCGTGAACTGAGTAAATTCAATTGAGCCGAAAAATCACTGGGTATACCGGAAATGAACTCTTGCTTGTAGGAAGACACAGAGCCTTTGGTTTAACTCTGTTTCTGATGGAAAATTCAGACCGGTGTTCTCATCCATGAAACATACTCTGTTTTTACGCAGGAAGCATTCCCTTCTGTCCAGCGTCTACAATACAGCAAGAAACATGAGCATGACCAGAAAAAAAGAACTGTGTTTCTACTCATACGGACCATATCAAGTTAAACTCTGCTAATGAAACTATAAGAAACCACAGCATCTCTTACAAAAATGCTCTTTCATTTATAGTGAAAAACGTGTTGGGTTCGTGAACTGTGTAAATTCATTTGAGCCAAAAAATCACTGGGTTTACCGGAAATGAACTCTTGCTTGAAGGAAGACACAGAGGCTTTGGTTTCACTCCGTTTCTGAAGGAAAATTTAGACCAGTGTTCTCATCCATGAAACATACTCTGTTTTAACGCAAGAAGAATGCTCTTCTTTCAAGCGTCTATAATACAGCAAGAAACATGAGCATGCCCAGAAAAAAGAACTGTGTTTCCTACTCATAGGGACCATATCTAGTTGAACACTGCTTATGAAACTGTAACAAACCACAGCATCTCTTACAAAAATGCTCTTTCTTTAATAGTGAAAAACGTGTTGGGTACGTGAACTGTGTAAATTCATTTGAGCCAAAAAATCACTGGGTTTACCGGAAATGAACTCTTGCTTGTAGGAAGACACAGAGGCTTTGATCTCTTACATAGATGCTGTTGAGGTAATAGTGAAAATCGTGTTGGGTTCGTGAACTGTGTAAATACATTTGAGCCGAAAAGTCACTGGGTTTACCGGAAATGAACCCTTGCTTGTAGGAAGACACAGAGGCTTTGCTTTCACTCCGTTTCTGACGGAAAATTCAGACCAGTGTTCTCATCCATGAAACATACTCTGTTTTAACGTAAGAAGAAAGCTCTTCTTTCCAGCGTCTGCAATACAGCAAGAAACATGAGCATGCCCAGAAAAAAAAAACATTGTTTCTTAATCATATGGACCATATCCAGTTATACCCTGCTTATGAAACTGTAGCAAACCACAGCATCTCTTACAAAAATGCTCTTTCATTTATAGTGATAAACGTGTTGGGTTCGTGAACTGAGTAAATTCAATTGAGCCGAAAAATCACTGGGTATACCGGAAATGAACTCTTGCTTGTAGGAAGACACAGAGCCTTTGGTTTAACTCCGTTTCTGATGGAAAATTCAGACCGGTGTTCTCATCCATGAAACATACTCTGTTTTTACGCAGGAAGCATTCCCTTCTGTCCAGCGTCTACAATACAGCAAGAAACATGAGCATGCCCAGAAAAAATGAACAGTTTTCCTACTCATACGGACCATATCTAGTTGAACTCTGACTATGAAACTGTAACAAACTACAGCATCTCTTACATAGGTGCTCTTTAGTTAATACTGAAAAACCTGTTTGGTTCGTAAACTGTGTAAATTCATTTGAGCCGAAAAATCACTGGAATTACCGGAAATGAACTCTTGCTTGTAGGAAGACACAGAGCCTTTGGTTTAACTCCGTTTCTGATGGAAAATTCAAACCGGTGTTCTCATCCATGAAAAATACTCTCTTTTAACGCAAGAAGCATCCTCTTCTTTCCAGAGTTTGGTATACAGCAAGAATTATGAGCATGTTCAGAAAAAAAGAACAGTGTTTCCTACTCATACGGACCATATCTAGTTGAACTCTGCTGATGAAACTGTAACAAACTACAGCATCTCTTACATAGAAGCTCTTTAGTTAATAGTGAAAAACGTATTGGGATCATGAACAGTGTAAATTCATTTGAGACTAAAAATCACTGGGTTTACCGGAAATGAACTCTTGCTTGTAAGAAGACACATAGGCTTTGGTTTAACTCTGTTTGTGATGGGAAATTCAGACCAGAGTTCTCATCCATGAAACACACTCTGTTTTAATGCAAGAAGCATGCTCTTCTTTCCAGCATTTCTAATACAGCCAGTAACATGAGCATGCCCAGAAAAAAAGAACTGCGTTTCCTACTCATACGGACCATATCTAGTTGAACACTGCTTATGAAACTGTAACAAACCACAGCATGTGTTACATAGATGCTCTTTAGTTAATAGTGAAAAAAGTATTGAGTTCATGAACTGTGTAAATTCATTTGAGCCGAAAAATCACTGGGTTTACCGGAAATGAACTCTTGCTTGTAGAAAGACTCAGAGGCTTTGGTTTCACTCTGTTTGTGAAGGGAAATTCAGACCAGAGTTCTCATCCATGAAACACACTCTGTTTTAACGCAAGAAGCATCCTCTTCTGTCCAGAATCTGCAATACAGCAAGAAATATGAGCATGTCCCGAAAAAATGAACTGTGTTTCCTACTCATATGGACCATATCTGGTTGAACTCTGATTATGAAACTGTAACAAACTACAGCATCTCTTACATAGATGCTATGTACTTAATAGTGAAAAACGTGTTGGGTTCCTGAACTGTGTAAATTCATTTGAGCCAAATAATCACTGGGTTTACCGGAAATGAACTCTTGCTTGTAGGAAGACACAGAGGCTTTGGTTTAACTCCGTTTGTGAAGGGAAATTCAGACCAGCGTTCTCATCCAGGAAACACACTCTGTTATAACGCAAGAAGCATCCTCTTCTGTCCATAATCTGCAATACAGCAAGAAATATGAGCTGTCCAGAAAAAATGTACTGTGTATCCTACTCATACGGACCATATCTTGTTGAACTCTGATTTGGATACTGTAACAAACCACAGCATCTCTTACCAAAATGGTCTTTCATTTATAGTGAAAATCGTGTTGGGTTCGTGAACTGTGTAAATTCATTTGAGCTGAAAAATCACTGGGTTTACCGAAAATGAACTCTTGCTTGTAGGAAGACACAGAGGCTTTGATTTCACTCCGTTTCTGAAGGAAAATTCCGACCAGTGTTCTCATCCAAGAAACATACTCTGTTTTAACGCAAGAAGAATGCTCTTCTTTCAAGCGTCCCCAATACAGCAAGAAACATGAGCATGCCCAGAAAAAAAGAACTGTGTTTCCTACTCATACATACCATATCTAGTTGAATCTTGTCATGAAACTATAACAAAACACAGCATCTGTTACATAGATGCTGTTTAGTAATAGTGAAAATCATGTTGGGTTCGTGAACTGTGTAAATACATTTGAGCCGAAAAATCACTAGGTTTACGGGAAATGACCTCTTGCTTGTAGGAAGACAAAGAGCCTTTGGTTTAACTCCATTTCTGAAGGGAAATTCAGACCAGTGTTCTCATCCATGAAACACCCTCTGTTTTAACGCAAGAAGCATCCTCTTCTGTCTAGAATCTGCAAAACAGCAAGAAATATGAGCTGTCCAGCAAAAAAGAACTGTGTTTCCTACTCATACGGACCATATCTTGTTGAACTCTGATTAGGAAACTGTAGCAAACTACAGCAACTCTTACATAGATGCTATTTAGTTAATAGTGAAAAACATGTTGGGTTCGTGAACTGTGTAAATTCATTTGAGCCAAAAAATCACTGGGATTACCGGAAATGAACTCTTGCTTGTAGGAAGACACAGAGCCTTTGGCTTAACTCCGTTTCTGATGGAAAATTCAGACCGTTGTTGTCATCCATAAAACATACGCTGTTTTAACGCAAGAAGCATGCTCTTCTTTCCAGCGTCTGCAATACAGTAAGAAACATGAGCATGACCAGAAAAAAAGAACTGTGTTTCTACTCATACGGACCATATCAAGGTAAACTCTGCTAATGAAACTGTAAGAAACCACAGCATCTCTTACAAAAATGCTCTTTCATTTATAGTGAAAAACGTGTTGGGTTCGTGAACTGTGTAAATTCATTTGAGCCAAAAAATCACTGGGTTTACCGGAAATGAACTCTTGCTTGAAGGAAGACACAGAGGCTTTGGTTTCACTCCGTTACTGAAGGAAAATTTAGACCAGTGTTCTCATCCATGAAACATACTCTGTTTTAACGCAAGAAGAATGCTCTTCTTTCAAGCGTCTATAATACAGCAAGAAACATGAGCATGCCCAGAAAAAAGAACTGTGTTTCCTACTCATAGGGACCATATCTAGTTGAACACTGCTTATGAAACTGTAACAAACCACAGCATCTCTTACAAAAATGCTCTTTCTTTAATAGTGAAAAACGTGTTGGGTACGTGAACTGTGTAAATTCATTTGAGCCAAAAAATCACTGGGTTTACCGGAAATGAACTCTTGCTTGTAGGAAGACACAGAGGCTTTGATCTCTTACATAGATGCTGTTGAGGTAATAGTGAAAATCGTGTTGGGTTCGTGAACTGTGTAAATACATTTGAGCCGAAAAGTCACTGGGTTTACCGGAAATGAACCCTTGCTTGTAGGAAGACACAGAGGCTTTGCTTTCACTCCGTTTCTGACGGAAAATTCAGACCAGTGTTCTCATCCATGAAACATACTCTGTTTTAACGTAAGAAGAAAGCTCTTCTTTCCAGCGTCTGCAATACAGCAAGAAACATGAGCATGCCCAGAAAAAAAAAACATTGTTTCTTAATCATATGGACCATATCCAGTTATACCCTGCTTATGAAACTGTAGCAAACCACAGCATCTCTTACAAAAATGCTCTTTCATTTATAGTGATAAACGTGTTGGGTTCGTGAACTGAGTAAATTCAATTGAGCCGAAAAATCACTGGGTATACCGGAAATGAACTCTTGCTTGTAGGAAGACACAGAGCCTTTGGTTTAACTCCGTTTCTGATGGAAAATTCAGACCGGTGTTCTCATCCATGAAACATACTCTGTTTTTACGCAGGAAGCATTCCCTTCTGTCCAGCGTCTACAATACAGCAAGAAACATGAGCATGACCAGAAAAAAAGAACTGTGTTTCTACTCATACGGACCATATCAAGTTAAACTCTGCTAATGAAACTATAAGAAACCACAGCATCTCTTACAAAAATGCTCTTTCATTTATAGTGAAAAACGTGTTGGGTTCGTGAACTGTGTAAATTCATTTGAGCCAAAAAATCACTGGGTTTACCGGAAATGAACTCTTGCTTGAAGGAAGACACAGAGGCTTTGGTTTCACTCCGTTTCTGAAGGAAAATTTAGACCAGTGTTCTCATCCATGAAACATACTCTGTTTTAACGCAAGAAGAATGCTCTTCTTTCAAGCGTCTATAATACAGCAAGAAACATGAGCATGCCCAGAAAAAAGAACTGTGTTTCCTACTCATAGGGACCATATCTAGTTGAACACTGCTTATGAAACTGTAACAAACCACAGCATCTCTTACAAAAATGCTCTTTCTTTAATAGTGAAAAACGTGTTGGGTACGTGAACTGTGTAAATTCATTTGAGCCAAAAAATCACTGGGTTTACCGGAAATGAACTCTTGCTTGTAGGAAGACACAGAGTCTTTGATCTCTTACATAGATGCTGTTGAGGTAATAGTGAAAATCGTGTTGGGTTCGTGAACTGTGTAAATACATTTGAGCCGAAAAGTCACTGGGTTTACCGGAAATGAACCCTTGCTTGTAGGAAGACACAGAGGCTTTGCTTTCACTCCGTTTCTGACGGAAAATTCAGACCAGTGTTCTCATCCATGAAACATACTCTGTTTTAACGTAAGAAGAAAGCTCTTCTTTCCAGCGTCTGCAATACAGCAAGAAACATGAGCATGCCCAGAAAAAAAAAACATTGTTTCTTAATCATATGGACCATATCCAGTTATACCCTGCTTATGAAACTGTAGCAAACCACAGCATCTCTTACAAAAATGCTCTTTCATTTATAGTGATAAACGTGTTGGGTTCGTGAACTGAGTAAATTCAATTGAGCCGAAAAATCACTGGGTATACCGGAAATGAACTCTTGCTTGTAGGAAGACACAGAGCCTTTGGTTTAACTCCGTTTCTGATGGAAAATTCAGACCGGTGTTCTCATCCATGAAACATACTCTGTTTTTACGCAGGAAGCATTCCCTTCTGTCCAGCGTC
This sequence comes from Onychomys leucogaster, assembly GCA_949786385.1. Taxonomy (NCBI): domain Eukaryota; kingdom Metazoa; phylum Chordata; class Mammalia; order Rodentia; family Cricetidae; genus Onychomys; species Onychomys leucogaster. The sequence goes on along the minus strand of CATKUP010000012.1, from coordinate 2,961,744 downwards.
TACAATACAGCAAGAAACATGAGCATGCCCAGAAAAAATGAACAGTTTTCCTACTCATACGGACCATATCTAGTTGAACTCTGACTATGAAACTGTAACAAACTACAGCATCTCTTACATAGGTGCTCTTTAGTTAATACTGAAAAACCTGTTTGGTTCGTAAACTGTGTAAATTCATTTGAGCCGAAAAATCACTGGAATTACCGGAAATGAACTCTTGCTTGTAGGAAGACACAGAGCCTTTGGTTTAACTCCGTTTCTGATGGAAAATTCAAACCGGTGTTCTCATCCATGAAAAATACTCTCTTTTAACGCAAGAAGCATCCTCTTCTTTCCAGAGTTTGGTATACAGCAAGAATTATGAGCATGTTCAGAAAAAAAGAACAGTGTTTCCTACTCATACGGACCATATCTAGTTGAACTCTGCTGATGAAACTGTAACAAACTACAGCATCTCTTACATAGAAGCTCTTTAGTTAATAGTGAAAAACGTATTGGGATCATGAACAGTGTAAATTCATTTGAGACTAAAAATCACTGGGTTTACCGGAAATGAACTCTTGCTTGTAAGAAGACACATAGGCTTTGGTTTAACTCTGTTTGTGATGGGAAATTCAGACCAGAGTTCTCATCCATGAAACACACTCTGTTTTAATGCAAGAAGCATGCTCTTCTTTCCAGCATTTCTAATACAGCCAGTAACATGAGCATGCCCAGAAAAAAAGAACTGCGTTTCCTACTCATACGGACCATATCTAGTTGAACACTGCTTATGAAACTGTAACAAACCACAGCATGTGTTACATAGATGCTCTTTAGTTAATAGTGAAAAAAGTATTGAGTTCATGAACTGTGTAAATTCATTTGAGCCGAAAAATCACTGGGTTTACCGGAAATGAACTCTTGCTTGTAGAAAGACTCAGAGGCTTTGGTTTCACTCTGTTTGTGAAGGGAAATTCAGACCAGAGTTCTCATCCATGAAACACACTCTGTTTTAACGCAAGAAGCATCCTCTTCTGTCCAGAATCTGCAATACAGCAAGAAATATGAGCATGTCCCGAAAAAATGAACTGTGTTTCCTACTCATATGGACCATATCTGGTTGAACTCTGATTATGAAACTGTAACAAACTACAGCATCTCTTACATAGATGCTATGTACTTAATAGTGAAAAACGTGTTGGGTTCCTGAACTGTGTAAATTCATTTGAGCCAAATAATCACTGGGTTTACCGGAAATGAACTCTTGCTTGTAGGAAGACACAGAGGCTTTGGTTTAACTCCGTTTGTGAAGGGAAATTCAGACCAGCGTTCTCATCCAGGAAACACACTCTGTTATAACGCAAGAAGCATCCTCTTCTGTCCATAATCTGCAATACAGCAAGAAATATGAGCTGTCCAGAAAAAATGTACTGTGTATCCTACTCATACGGACCATATCTTGTTGAACTCTGATTTGGATACTGTAACAAACCACAGCATCTCTTACCAAAATGGTCTTTCATTTATAGTGAAAATCGTGTTGGGTTCGTGAACTGTGTAAATTCATTTGAGCTGAAAAATCACTGGGTTTACCGGAAATGAACTCTTGCTTGTAGGAAGACACAGAGGCTTTGATTTCACTCCGTTTCTGAAGGAAAATTCCGACCAGTGTTCTCATCCAAGAAACATACTCTGTTTTAACGCAAGAAGAATGCTCTTCTTTCAAGCGTCCCCAATACAGCAAGAAACATGAGCATGCCCAGAAAAAAAGAACTGTGTTTCCTACTCATACATACCATATCTAGTTGAATCTTGTCATGAAACTATAACAAAACACAGCATCTGTTACATAGATGCTGTTTAGTAATAGTGAAAATCATGTTGGGTTCGTGAACTGTGTAAATACATTTGAGCCGAAAAATCACTAGGTTTACGGGAAATGACCTCTTGCTTGTAGGAAGACAAAGAGCCTTTGGTTTAACTCCATTTCTGAAGGGAAATTCAGACCAGTGTTCTCATCCATGAAACACCCTCTGTTTTAACGCAAGAAGCATCCTCTTCTGTCTAGAATCTGCAAAACAGCAAGAAATATGAGCTGTCCAGCAAAAAAGAACTGTGTTTCCTACTCATACGGACCATAACTTGTTGAACTCTGATTAGGAAACTGTAGCAAACTACAGCAACTCTTACATAGATGCTATTTAGTTAATAGTGAAAAACATGTTGGGTTCGTGAACTGTGTAAATTCATTTGAGCCAAAAAATCACTGGGATTACCGGAAATGAACTCTTGCTTGTAGGAAGACACAGAGCCTTTGGTTTAACTCCGTTTCTGATGGAAAATTCAGACCGTTGTTCTCATCCATAAAACATACGCTGTTTTAACGCAAGAAGCATGCTCTTCTTTCCAGCGTCTGCAATACAGCAAGAAACATGAGCATGACCAGAAAAAAAGAACTGTGTTTCTACTCATACGGACCATATCAAGTTAAACTCTGCTAATGAAACTATAAGAAACCACAGCATCTCTTACAAAAATGCTCTTTCATTTATAGTGAAAAACGTGTTGGGTTCCTGAACTGTGTAAATTCATTTGAGCCAAAAAATCACTGGGTTTACCGGAAATGAACTCTTGCTTGAAGGAAGACACAGAGGCTTTGGTTTCACTCCGTTTCTGAAGGAAAATTTAGACCAGTGTTCTCATCCATGAAACATACTCTGTTTTAACGCAAGAAGAATGCTCTTCTTTCAAGCGTCTATAATACAGCAAGAAACATGAGCATGCCCAGAAAAAAGAACTGTGTTTCTACTCATAGGGACCATATCTAGTTGAACACTGCTTATGAAACTGTAACAAACCACAGCATCTCTTACAAAAATGCTCTTTCTTTAATAGTGAAAAACGTGTTGGGTACGTGAACTGTGTAAATTCATTTGAGCCAAAAAATCACTGGGTTTACCGGAAATGAACTCTTGCTTGTAGGAAGACACAGAGGCTTTGATCTCTTACATAGATGCTGTTGAGGTAATAGTGAAAATCGTGTTGGGTTCGTGAACTGTGTAAATACATTTGAGCCGAAAAGTCACTGGGTTTACCGGAAATGAACCCTTGCTTGTAGGAAGACACAGAGGCTTTGCTTTCACTCCGTTTCTGACGGAAAATTCAGACCAGTGTTCTCATCCATGAAACATACTCTGTTTTAACGTAAGAAGAAAGCTCTTCTTTCCAGCGTCTGCAATACAGCAAGAAACATGAGCATGCCCAGAAAAAAAAAACATTGTTTCTTAATCATATGGACCATATCCAGTTATACCCTGCTTATGAAACTGTAGCAAACCACAGCATCTCTTACAAAAATGCTCTTTCATTTATAGTGATAAACGTGTTGGGTTCGTGAACTGTGTAAATTCAATTGAGCCGAAAAATCACTGGGTATACCGGAAATGAACTCTTGCTTGTAGGAAGACACAGAGCCTTTGGTTTAACTCCGTTTCTGATGGAAAATTCAGACCGGTGTTCTCATCCATGAAACATACTCTGTTTTTACGCAGGAAGCATTCCCTTCTGTCCAGCGTCTACAATACAGCAAGAAACATGAGCATGCCCAGAAAAAATGAACAGTTTTCCTACTCATACGGACCATATCTAGTTGAACTCTGACTATGAAACTGTAACAAACTACAGCATCTCTTACATAGGTGCTCTTTAGTTAATACTGAAAAACCTGTTTGGTTCGTAAACTGTGTAAATTCATTTGAGCCGAAAAATCACTGGAATTACCGGAAATGAACTCTTGCTTGTAGGAAGACACAGAGCCTTTGGTTTAACTCCGTTTCTGATGGAAAATTCAAACCGGTGTTCTCATCCATGAAAAATACTCTCTTTTAACGCAAGAAGCATCCTCTTCTTTCCAGAGTTTGGTATACAGCAAGAATTATGAGCATGTTCAGAAAAAAAGAACAGTGTTTCCTACTCATACGGACCATATCTAGTTGAACTCTGCTGATGAAACTGTAACAAACTACAGCATCTCTTACATAGAAGCTCTTTAGTTAATAGTGAAAAACGTATTGGGATCATGAACAGTGTAAATTCATTTGAGACTAAAAATCACTGGGTTTACCGGAAATGAACTCTTGCTTGTAAGAAGACACAGTGGCTTTGGTTTCACTCAGTTTGTTTAGGGAAATTCAGACCGGAGTTCTCATCCATAAAACACACTCTGTTTTAACGCAACAAGCATGCTCTTCTTTCCAGCATCTCTAATACAGCAAGAAACATGACCATGCCCCGAAAAAAAGAACTGTGTTTCCAACTCATACGGACCATATCTAGTTGAACTCTGCTGATTAAACTGTAACAAACCACAGCATCTCTTACATATATGATCTTTAGTTAATAGTGAAAATTGTGTTGGGTTCGTGAACTGTGTAAATTCATTTGAGCCGAAAAATCACTGGGTTTACCGGAAATAAACCCTTGCTTGTATGAAGACACAGAGCCTTTGGTTTAACTCTGTTTCTGATGGAAAATTCAAACTGCTGTTCTCATCCATGAAAAATACTCTGTTTTATCGCAAGAATCATGCTCTTCTTTCCACCGTCTAAATACAGCAAGAAATATGAGCATGTCCAGAAAAAAAGAACAGTGTTTCCTACTCATACGGACCATATCTAGTTGAACTCTGCTGATGAAACTGTAACAAACTACAGCATCTCTTACATAGAAGCTCTTTAGTTAATAGTGAAAAACGTGTTTGTTTCCTGAACTGTGTAAATTCATTTGAGCCGAAAAATCAGTGGGTTTACCGGAAATGAACTCTTGCTTGCAGAAAGACACAGATACTTTGATTTAACTCTGTTTGTGAAGGGAAATTCAGACCAGTGTTCTCATCCATGAAACACTCTCTGTTTTAACGAAAGCATCATCCTCGTCTTTCCAGAGTCTGAAATACAGCAAGAAATATGAGCATGTCCAGAAAAAATGAACTGTGTTTCCTACTCATACAGACCATTTCTAGTTGAACTCTGCTTATGAAACTGTAACAAACCACAGCATCTCTTACATAGATGCTCTTTCATTTATAGTGAAATACTTGTTGGGTTCGTGAACTGTGTAAATTCAATTGAGCCAAAAAATCACTGGGTGTACCGGAAATGAACTCTTGCTTGGAGGAAGACACAGAGCCTTTGGGTTAACTCTGTTTCTGATGGAAAATTCAGACTGGTGTTCTCATCCATGAAACATACTCTGTTTTAACGCAAGAAGCATGCTCTTCTTTCCAGAATCTCTAATACAGCAATAAACATGAGCATGCCCAGTAAAACAGAACTATGTTATCTACTCATACAGACCATATCTAGTTGAACTGTGCTGATTAAACTGTAACAAACCACAGCATCTCTTACATAGATGCTCTTTAGTTAATAGTGAAAATCCTGTTGGGTTCGTGAACTGTGTAAATTCATTTGAGCCAAAAAATCACTGGGTTTTCCGGAAATGAACGCTTGCTTGTAGGAAGACAAAGAGCCTTTGGTTTAATTCCGTTTGTGAAGGGAAATTCAGACCAAAATTCTCATCCATGAAACACCCTCTGTTTTAACGCAAGAAGCATCCTCTTCTGTCCAGATTCTGCAATACAGCAAGAAATATGAGCATGTCCAGAAAAAATGAACTGTGTTTCCTACTCATACGGACCATATCTAGTTGAACTCTGACTATGAAACTGTAACAAACTACAGCATCTCTTACATAGATGATCTTTAGTTAATACTGAAAAACCTGTTTGGTTCGTAAACTGTGTAAATTCATTTGAGCCGAAAAATCACTGGAATTACCGGAAATGAACTCTTGCTTGTAGGAAGACACAGAGCCTTTGGTTTAACTCCGTTTCTGATGGAAAATTCAAACCGGTGTTCTCATCCATGAAAAATACTCTGTTTTAACGCAAGAAGCATCCTCTTCTTTCCAGAGTTTGGTATACAGCAAGAAATATGAGCATGTCCAGAAAAAAACAACAGTGTTTCCTACTCATATGGACCATATCTAGTTGAACTCTGCTGATTAAACTGTAACAAACCACAGCATCTCTTACATATATGATCTTTAGTTAATAGTGAAAATCGTGTTGGGTTCGTGAACTGTGTAAATTCAATTGAGCCGAAAAATCACTGGGCTTACCGGAAATGAAATCTTGATTGTAGGAAGACACAGAGCCTTTGGTTTAACTCCATTTCTGATGGAAAATACAGACCGGTGTTCTCATCCATGAAACATACTCTGTTTTAACAGAAGAAGCATGCTCTTCTTTCCAGAATCTGCAATAGAGCAAGAAATAGGAGCATGTCCAGAATAAATGAACTGTGTTTCCTACTCATGCGGACTATATCTATTTGAACTCTGATTATGAAACTTTAACAAACTACAGCATCTATTACATAGATGCTCTTTAGTTAATAGGGAAAAACGTGTTGGGTTCGTGAGCTGTGTAAATTCATTTGAGCTGAAAAATCACTGGGTATACCAGAAATGAACTCTTGCTTGAAGGAAGAAACAGAATCTTTGGTTTAACTCCGTTTCTGATGGAAAATTCATACCGGTGTTCTCATCCATGAAACATACTCTGTTTTAACGCCAGAAGCATGCTCTTCTCTCCAGCGTCTCCAATACAGCAAGAAACATGAGCATGCCCAGAAAAAAAACTGTGTTTCTTACTCATATGGACTATATCCAGTTGAACGGGGCTTATGAAACTGTAACAAACCGCAGCATCTCTTACATAGATGCTCTTTAGTTAATAGTGAAAAACGTGTTGTGTTCATGAACTGTGTAAATTCATTTGAGACGAAAAATCACTGGGTTTACCAGAAATGAACTCTTGCTTGTACGTAGACACAGAGGCTTTGGTTTCACTCCGTTTCTGAAGGGAATTTCAGACCAGAGTTCTCATCCATGAAACACACTCTGTTTTAACGCAAGAAGCATGCTCTTCTTTCCAGCATCTCTAATACAGCAGGAAATATGAGCATGCCCAGAAAAAAAGAACTAAATTTCCTACTCATACGGACCATATCAAGTTGAACTCTACTCATTAAATTGTAACAAACCAAAGCATCTCTTACATAGATGCTCTTTAGTTAATAGTGAAAATCCTGTTGGGTTCGTGAACTGTGTAAATTCATTTGAGCCGAAAAATCACTGGGTTTTCCGGAAATGAACGCTTGCTTGTAGGAAGACAAAGAGCCTTTGGTTTAATTCCGTTTGTGAAGGGAAATTCAGACCAGAATTCTCATCCATGAAACACCCTCTGTTTTAACGCAAGAAGCATCCTCTTCTGTCCAGAATCTGCAATACAGCAAGAAATATGAGCATGTCCAGAAAAAATGAACTGTGTTTCCTACTCATACGGACCATATCTAGTTGAACTCTGACTATGAAACTGTAACAAACTACAGCATCTCTTACATAGATGATCTTTAGTTAATACTGAAAAACCTGTTTGGTTCGTAAACTGTGTAAATTCATTTGAGCCGAAAAATCACTGGAATTACCGGAAATGAACTCTTGCTTGTAGGAAGACACAGAGCCTTTGGTTTAACTCCGTTTCTGATGGAAAATTCAAACCGGTGTTCTCATCCATGAAAAATACTCTGTTTTAACGCAAGAAGCATCCTCTTCTTTCCAGAGTTTGGTATACAGCAAGAAATATGAGCATGTCCAGAAAAAAACAACAGTGTTTCCTACTCATATGGACCATATCTAGTTGAACTCTGCTGATTAAACTGTAACAAACCACAGCATCTCTTACATATATGATCTTTAGTTAATAGTGAAAATTGTGTTGGGTTCATGAACTGTGTAAATTCATTTGAGCCGAAAAATGACTGGGTTTACCGGAAATGAACTCTTGCTTGTAGGAAGACAAAGAGCCTTTGGTTTAACTCCGTTTCTGATGGAAAATTCAAACCGGTGTTCAAATCCATGAAAAATACTCTGTTTTAACGTAAGAAGCATCCTCTCCTGTCCAGAATCGGCAATACAGCAAGAAATATGAGCATGTCCAGAAAAAATGAACTGTGTTTCCTACTCATACGGACCATATCTAGTTGAACTCTGATTATGAAACTGTAACAAACTTCAGCATCTCTTACATATATGCTCTTTAGTTAATAGTGAAAATCGTGTTGGGTTCCTGAACTGTGTAAATTCATTTGAGCCGAAAAATCACTGGGTTTTCCGGAAATGAACTCTTGCTTGTAGGAAGACGAAGAGCCTTTGGTTTAAGTCCGTTTGTGAAGGGAAATTCAGACCAGTATTCTCATCCATGAAACACCCTCTGTTTTAACGCAAGAAGCATCCTCTCCTGTCCAGAATCTGCAATACAGCAAGAAATATGAGCATGTCCAGAAAAAAAGAACTGTGTTTCCAACTCATACGGACCATATCTAGTTGAACTCAGCTTATGAAATTGTAACAAACCACAGCATCTCTTACATAGATGCTCTTTAGTTAATATTGAAAATCGCGTTGAGTTAGTGAACTGTGTAAATTCATTTGAGCTGAAAAATCACTGGGTATACCAGAAATGAACTCTTTCTTGTAGGAAGACCCAGGGTTTGGTTTTACTCCGTTTGTGAAGGGAAATTCAGACCAGAGTTCTCATCCATGAAACACCCTCTGTTTTAACGCAAGAAGCATCCTCTTCTGTCCTGAATCTGCAATAGAGCAAGAAATATGAGCATGTCCAGAAAAAATGAACTGTGTTTCCTACTCATATGGACCATATCCAGTTGAACTCTGATTATGAAACTGTAACAAACTACAGCATCTCTTACATAGATGCTCTTTAGTTAATAGGGAAAAACGTGTTGGGTTCATGAACTGTGTAAATTCCTTTGAGCCGAAAAATCACTGGGCTTACCGGAAATGAATTCTTGCTTGTAGGAAGACACAGAGCCTTTGGTTTAACTCCGTTTCTGATGGAAAATACAGACCGGTGTTCTCATCCATGAAACATACTCTGTTTTAACGCAAGAAGCATGCTCTTCTTTCCAGAATCTGCAATACAGCAAGAAATATGAGCATGTCCAGAAAAAAGGAACTCTGTATCCTACTCATACGGACCATAACTAGTTGAACTCGGATTATGAAACTGTAACAAACCACATCATCTCTTACATAGATGCTCTTTAGTTAATAGTGAAAAACGTATTGGGATCATGAACTGTGTAAATTCATTTGAGCTGAAAAATCACTGGGTTTACTGGAAATGAACTCTTGCTTGTAGGAAGACAAAGAGCCTTTGGTTTAATTCCGTTTGTGAAGGGAAATTCAGACCAGAGTTCTCATCCATGAAACACCCTCTGTTTTAACGCAAGAAGCATGCTCTTCTTTCCAGCATCTCTAATACAGCAAGAAATATGAGCATGCCCAGAAAAAAAGAACTAAATTTCCTACTCATACGGACCATATCAAGTTGAACTCTACTCATTAAATTGTAACAAACCAAAACATCTCTTACATATATGCTCTTTAGTTAATAGTGAAAAACATGTTGGGTTCGTGAACTGTGTAAATTCATTTGAGCTGAAAAATCACTGGGTTTTCTGGAAATGAACGCTTGCTTGTAGGAAGACAAAGAGCCTTTGGTTTAATTCCGTTTGTGAAGGGAAATTCAGACCAGAGTTCTCATCCATGAAACACCCTCTGTTTTAACGCAAGAAGCATCCTCTTCTGTCCAGAATCTGCAATACAGCAAGAAATATGAGCATGTCCAGAAAAAATTAACTGTGTTTCCTACTCACACGGTCCATATCTAGTTGAATTCTGACTATGAAACTGTAACAAACTACAGCATCGCTTACATAGATGATCTTTAGTTAATACTGAAAAACCTGTTTGGTTCGTAAACTGTGTAAATTCATTTGAGCCGAAAAATCACTGGAATTACCCGAAATGAACTCTTGCTTGTAGGAAGACACAGAGCCTTTGGTTAAACTCCGCTTCTGATGGAAAATTCAAAACGGTGTTCTCATCCATGAAAAATACTCTGTTTTAGCGCAAGAAGCATCCTCTTCTTTCCAGAGTTTGGTATACAGCAAGAAATATGAGCATGTCCAGAAAAAAACAACAGTGTTTCCTACTCATATGGACCATATCTAGTTGAACTCTGCTGATTAAACTGTAACAAACCACAGCATCTCTTACACATATGATCTTTAGTTAATAGTGAAAATTGTGTTGGGTTCATGAACTGTGTAAATTCATTTGAGCCGAAAAATCACTGGGTTTACCGGAAATGAACTCTTGCTTGTAGGAAGACACACAGCCTTTGGTTTAACTCCGTTTCTGAGGGAAAATTCATACCGGTGTTCTCATCCATGAAACATACTCTGTTTTAACCCCAGAAGCATGCTCTTCTCTCCAGCGTCTCCAATACAGCAAGAAACATGAGCATGCACAGAAAAAAAGAACTGTGTTTCTTACTCATATGGTCTATATCAAGTTGAACGCTGCTTTGAAACTGTAACAAACCACAGCATCTCTTACATAGATGCTCTTTAGTTAATACTGAAAAACGTGTTTGGTTCGTGAACTGTGTAAAATCATTTGAGCCTAAAAATCACTGGAATTACCGGAACTGAACTCTTGCTTGTAGGAAGATACAGAAACTTTGGTTTAACTCCGTTTGTGAAGGGAAATTCAGACCAGTATTCTCATCCATGAAACACCCTCTGTTTTAACGCAAGAAGCATCCTCTCCTGTCCAGAATTTGCAATACAGCAAGAAATATGAGCATGTCCAGAAAAAAAAAGAACGGTGTTTCCAACTCATATGGACCATATCTAGTTGAACTCTGCTTATGAAATTGTAACAAACCACAGCATCTCTTACATAGATGCTCTTTAGTTAATATTGAAAATCGGGTTGAGTTAGTGAACTGTGTAAATTCATTTGAGCTGAAAAATCACTGGGTATACCAGAAATGAACTCTTTCTTGTAGGAAGACCCAGTGTTTGGTTTAACTCCTTTTGTGAAGGGAAATTCAGACCAGTGTTCACATCCATGAAACACCCTCCGTTTTAACGCAAGAAGCATCCTCTTCTTTCCAGAGTTTGCAATACAGCAAGAAATATGAGCATGTCTAGAAAAAGTGAACTGTGTTTCCTACCCATACGGACCGTATCTAGTTGAACTCTGCTTATGAAACTGTAACAAACCACAGCATCTCTTACATATATGCTCTTTCGTTTATAGTGAAAAACATGTTGGGTTCGTGAACTGTGTAAATTCATTTGAGCTGAAAAATCCCTGGGTGTACCGGAAATGAACTCTTGCTTGTAGGAAGACTCAGAGGCATTGGTTTAACTCCGTTTGTGAACGAAAATTCAGACCAGTGTTCTCATCCATGAAACACCCTCTGTTTTAACCCAAGAAGCATCCTCTTCTGTCCAGAATCTGCAATACAGCAAGAAATATGAGCATGTCCAGAAAAAAGGAACTCTGTTTCCTACTCATACGGACCATAACTATTTGAACTCTGATTATGAAACTGTAACAATCAATAGGATCTCTTACATAGATGCTATTTAGTTAATAGTGAAAAACGTGTTGGGTTCGTAAACTGTGTAAATTCATTTGAGCCGAAAAATCACTGGGCTTTCCGGAAATGAACTCTTGCTTGTAGAAAGACACAGAGACTTGGTTTAACTCCATTTCTGAAGGAAAATTCAGACCAGTGTTCTCATCCTTGAAACACCCTCTGATTTAACGCAAGAAATATCCTCTTCTTTCCAGAGTCTGCAATAGAGCAAGAAATATGAGCATGTCCAGAAAAAAAGAACTGGGTTTCCTACTCATATGGACCATATCTGGTTGAACTCTGCTTATGAAACTGTAACAAACCACAGCATCTCTTACATAGATGCTCATTAGTTAATAGTGAAAAATGTATTGGGATCATGAACTGTGTAAATTCATTTGAGCTGAAAAATAACTGGGTTTACTGGAAATGAACTCTTGCTTGTAGGAAGACACAGAGGCTTTGGTTTCACTCCGTTTCCGAAGGAAAATTCATACCAGAGTTCTCTTCCATGAAACACACTCTGTTTTAATGCAAGAAGCATGCTCTTCTTTCCAGCATCTCTACTAGAGTAAGAAACATGAGCATGCCCAGAAAAAAAGAACTATATTTCCTACTCATACGGACCATATGTAGTTGAATTCTGCTTATTAAAGTGTAACAAACCACAGCATCTCTTACATAGATGCTCTTTAGTTAATAGTGAAAATCGTGTTGGGTTGGTGAACTGTGTAAATTCATTTGTCCGAAAAATCACTGGGTTTACCGGAAATGAACTCTTGCTTGGAGGAAGACAAAGAGCCTTTGGTTTAACTGCGTTTGTGAAGGGAAATTCAGACCAGTGTTCTCATCCATGAAACACCCTCTGTTTTAACGCAAGAAGCATCCTCCTCTGTCCAGAATCTGCAATAGAGCAAGAAATAGGAGTATGTCCAGAAAAAATGAACTGTGTTTCCTACTCATGCGGACCATATCTAGTTGAACTGTGATTATGAAACTGTAACAAACTACAGCAACTATTACATAGATGCTCTTTAGTTAATAGGGAAAAACGTGTTGGGTTCGTGAGCTGTGTAAATTCATTTGAGCTTAAATATCAATGGGTATACCAGAAATGAACTCTTGCTTGAAGGAAGAAACAGAATCTTTGGTTTAACTCCGTTTCTGACAGAAAATTCATACCGGTGTTCTCATCGATGAAACATACTCTGTTTTATCACCAGAAACATGCTCTTCTCTCCAGCGTCTCCAATACAGCAAGAAACATGAGCATGCCCAGAAAAAAAGAACTGTGTTTCTTACTCATATGGACTATATCCAGTTGAACGGGGCTTATGAAACTGTAACAAACCGCAGCATCTCTTACATAGATGCTCTTTAGTTAATAGTGAAAAACGTATTTTGTTCATGAACTGTGTAAATTCATTTGAGCCGTAAAATCACTGGGTATACCAGAAATGAACTCTTGCTTGTAGGTAGACACAGAGGCTTTGGTTTCACTCCGTTTCTGAAGGGAATTTCAGACCAGAGTTCTCATCCATGAAACACACTCTGTTTTAACGCAAGAAGCATGCTCTTCTTTCCAGCATCTCTAATACAGCAGGAAATATGAGCATGCCCAGAAAAAAAGAACTAAATTTCCTACTCATACGGACCATATCAAGTTGAACTCTACTCATTAAATTGTAACAAACCAAAGCATCTCTTACATATATGCTCTTTAGTTAATAGTGAAAAACATGTTGGGTTCGTGAACTGTGTAAATTCATTTGAGCCGAAAAATCACTGGGCTTTCCGGAAATGAACTCTTGCTTGTAGAAAGACACAGAGACTTGGTTTAACTCCGTTTCTGATGGAAAATTCATACCGGTGTTCTCTTCCATGAATCATACTCAGTTTTAACCCCAGAAGCATGCTCTTCTCTCCAGCGTCTCCAATACAGCAAATAACATGAGCATGCTCAGAAAAAAAGAACTGTGTTTCTTACTCATATGGACTATATAAAGTTGAACGCTGCTTTGAACCTGTAACAAACCACAGCATCTCTTACATAGATGCTCTTTAGTTAATACTGAAAAACGTGTTTGGATCGTGAACTGTGTAAATTCATTTGAGCCTAAAAATCACTGGAATTACCGGAAATGAACTCTAGCTTGTAGGAAGATACAGAGCCTTTGGTTTAACTCCGTTTCTGATGGAAAATTCAAACCGGTGTTCTCATCCATGAAAAATACTCTGTTTTAACGTAAGAAGCATCCTCTCCTGTCCAGAATCTGCAATACAGCAAGAAATATGAGCATGTCTAGAAAAAAGGAACTGTGTTTCCTACTCATACGGACCATATCTAGTTGAACTCTGCTTATGAAACTGTAACAAACCACAGCATCTCTTACATAGATGCTCTTTAGTTAATAGTGAAAAACGTATTGGGATCATGAACTGTGTAAATTCATTTGAGCTGAAAAATCCCTGGGTTAATTGGAATGGAACTCTTGCTTGTAGGAAGACACAGAGGCTTTGGTTTCACTCCGTTTCGGAAGGAAAATTCATACCAGAGTTCTCATCCATGAAACACACTCTGTTTTAATGCAAGAAGCATGCTCTTCTTTCCAGCATCTCTACTACAGCAAGAAACATGAGCATGCCCAGAAAAAAAGAACTACATTTCCTACTCATACGGACCATATGTAGTTGAATTCTGCTCATTAAAGTGTAACAAACCACAGCATCTCTTACATAGATGCTCTTTAGTTAATAGTGAAAATCGTGTTGGGTTCGTGAACTGTGTAAATTCATTTGAGCCGAAAAATCACTGGGTTTACCGGAAATGAACTCTTGCTTGGAGGAAGACAAAGAGCCTTTGCTTTAACTGCGTTTGTGAAGGGAAATTCAGACCAGTGTTCTCATCCATGGAACACCCTCTGTTTTAACGCATGAAGCATCCTGCTCTGTCCAGAATCTGCAATAGAGCAAGAAATAGGAGTATGTCCAGAAAAAATGAACTGTGTTTCCTACTCATGCGGACCATATCTAGTTGAACTCTGATCATGAAACTGTAACAAACTACAGCATCTATTACATAGATGCTCTTTAGTTAATAGGGAAAAACGTGGTGGGTTCGTGTGCTGTGTAAATTCATTTGAGCTGAAAAATCACTAGGTATACCAGAAATGAACTCTTGCTTGTAGGAAGAAACAGAGCCTTTGGTTTAACTCCGTTTCTGATGGAAAATTCACACCGGTGTTCTCATCCATGAAACATACTCAGTTTTAACCCCAGAAGAATGCTCTTCTCTCCAGCGTCTCCAATACAGCAAGAAACATGAGCATGCCCAGAAAAAAAGAACTGTGTTTCTTACTCATATGGACTATATCAAGTTGAACGCTGCTTTGAACCTGTAACAAACCACAGCATCTCTTACATAGATGCTCTTTAGTTAATACTGAAAAACGTGTTTGGATCGTGAACTGTGTAAATTCATTTGAGCCGAAAAATCACTGGAATTACCGGAAATGAACTCTAGCTTGTAGGAAGATACAGAGCCTTTGGTTTAACTCCGTTTCTGATGGAAAATTCAAACCGGTGTTCTCATCCATGAAAAATACTCTGTTTTAACGTAAGAAGCATCCTCTCCTGTCCAGAATCTGCAATACAGCAAGAAATATGAGCATGTCTAGAAAAAATGAACTGTGTTTCCTACTCATACGGACCATATCTAGTTGAACTCTGATTATGAAACTGTAACAAACTTCAGCATCTCTTACATAGATGCTCTTTAGTTAATAGCGAAAAACGTGTTGGGTTCGTGAACTGTGTAAATTCATTTGAGCCGAAAAATCACTGGATTTACCGGAAATGAACTCTTGCTTGTAGAAAGACAAAGAGATTTTGGTTTAACTCCGTTTCTGAAGGAAAATTCAGACCAGTGTTCTCATTCATGAAACACCCTCTGTTTTAACGCAAGAAGCATCCTCTTCTTTCCAGATTCCACAATACAGAAAGAAATTTGAGCATGTCCAGAAAAAAAGAACAGTGTGTCCTAATCATACGGACCATATCTAGTTGAACTCTGCTTATGAAACTGTAACAAACCACAGCATCTCTTACATAGATGCTCTTTAGTTAATAGTGAAAAACATGTTGGTTTCCTGAACTGTGTAAATTCATTTGAGTCGAAAAATCAGTGGGTTTACCGGAAATGAACTCTTGCTTGCAGAAAGACACAGATACTTTGATTTAACTCTGTTTGTGAAGGGAAATTCAGACCAGTGTTCTCATCCATGAAACACCCTCTGTTTTAACGCAAGCATCATCCTCGTCTTTCCAGAGTCTGCAATACAGCAAGAAACATGAGCATGTCCAGAAAAAATGAACTGTGTTTCCTACTCATACAGACCATTTCTAGTTGAACTCTGCTTATGAAACTGTAACAAACCACTGCATATCTTACATAGATGCTCTTTAGTTAATAGTAAAATCGTATTGGGTTCTTGAACTGTGTAAATTCATTGGAGCCGAAAAATCACTGGGTTTACCGGAAATGAACTCTTGCTTGTAGGAAGACACAGAGGCTTGGTTTCACTCTGTTTCTGAAGGGTAATTCAGACCAGAGTTCTCATCCATGAAACACACTCTGTTTTAATGCAAGAAGCATGCTCTTCTTTCCAGCATCTCTAATACAGCAAGAAACATGAGCATGCCCAGAAAAACAGAACTATGTTTCCTATTCATACAGACCATATCTAGTTGAACTCTGCTCATTAAACTGTAACAAACCACAGCATCTCTTACATAGATGCTCTTTAGTTAATAGTGAAAATCGTGTTGGGTTCGTGAACTGTGTAAATTCATTTGAGCCGAAAAATCAATGGGTTTACCGGAAATGAACTCTTGCTTGTAGGAAGACAAAGAGCCTTTTGTGTAACTCCGTTTGTGAAGGGAAATTCAGACCAGAGTTCTTATCCATGAAACACCCTCTGTTTTAACGCAATAAGCATCCTCTTCTGTCCTGAATCTGTAATAGAGCAAGAAATATGAGCATGTCCAGAAAAAATGAACTGTGTTTCCTACCCATACGGACCGTATCTAGTTGAACTCTGCTTATGAAACTGTAACAAACCACAGCATCTCTTACATATATGCTCTTTCGTTTATAGTGAAAAACATGTTGGGTTCGTGAACTGTGTAAATTCATTTGAGCTGAAAAATCACTGGGTGTACCGGAAATGAACTCTTTCTTGTAGGAAGAAACAGGGCCTTTGGTTTAACTCCGTTTCTGATAGAAAATTCATACTGGTGTTCTCATCCATGAAACATACTCTGTTTTAACCCCAGAAGCATGCTCTTCTCTCAAGCGTCTCCAATACAGCAAGAAACATGAGCATGCCCAGAAAAAAAGAACTGTGTTTCTTACTCATATGGACTATATCAAGTTGAACGCTGCTTTGAAACTGTAACAAACCACAGCATCTCTTACATAGATGCTCTTTAGTTAATACTGAAAAACGTGTTTGGATCGTGAACTGTGTAAATTCATTTGAGCCGAAAAATCACTGGAATTACCGGAAATGAACTCTTGCTTGTAGGAAGATACAGAGCCTTTGGTTTAACTCCGTTTCTGATGGAAAATTCAAACTGGTGTTCTCATCCATGAAAAATACTCTGTTTTAACGTAAGAAGCATCCTCTCCTGTCCAGAATCTGCAATACAGCAAGAAATATGAGCATGTCTAGAAAAAAGGAACTGTGTTTCCTACTCATACGGACCATATCTAGTTGAACTCTGATTATGAAACAGTAACAAACTTCAGCATCTCTTTCATAGATGCTCTTTAGTTAATAGTGAAAAACGTGTTGGGTTCGTGAACTGTGTAAATTCATTGGAGCCGAAAAATCACTGGGTTTACCGGAAATGAACTCTTGCTTGTAGGAAGACACAGAGGCTTGGTTTCACTCTGTTTCTGAAGGGTAATTCAGACCAGAGTTCTCATCCATGAAACACACTCTGTTTTAATGCAAGAAGCATGCTCTTCTTTCCAGCATCTCTAATACAGCAAGAAACATGAGCATGCCCAGAAAAACAGAACTATGTTTCCTATTCATACAGACCATATCTAGTTGAACTATGCTCATTAAACTGTAACAAACCACAGCATCTCTTACATAGATGCTCTTTAGTTAATAGTGAAAATCGTGTTGGGTTCGTGAACTGTGTAAATTCATTTGAGCCGAAAAATCACTGGGTTTACCGGAAATGATCTCTTGCTTGTAGGAAGACAAAGAGCCTTTGGTTTAACTCCGTTTGTGAAGGGAAATTCAGACCAGAGTTCTCATCCATGAAACACCCTCTGTTTTAACGCAAGAAGCATCCTCTTCTGTCCTGAATCTGCAATAGAGCAAGAAATATGAGCATGTCCAGAAAAAATGAACTGTGTTTCCTACTCATACGGACCATAACTAGTTGAACTCTGATTATGAAACTGTAACAAACCACACCATCTCTTACATAGATGCTATTTAGTTAATAGTGAAAAACGTGTTGGGTTCGTAAACTGTGTAAATACATTTGAGCCGAAAAATCACTGGGTTTACCGGAAATGAACTTTTGCTTGTAGAAAGACACAGAGACTTTTGTTTAACTCCGTTTCTGAAGGAAAATTCAGACCGGTGTTCTCATCCATGAAACACCCTCTATTTTAACGCAAGAATTATCCTCTTCTTTCCAGAGTCAGCAATACAGCAAGAAATATGATCATGTCCAGAAAAAAAGAACTGGGTTTCCTACTCTTATGGACCATATCTAGTTGAACTCTGCTTATGAAACTGTAACAATCCACAGCATCTCTTACATAGATGCTCTTTCGTTTATAGTGAAAAACATGTTGGATTCGTGAACTGTGTAAATTCATTTGAGTCGAAAAATCAGTGAGTTTACCGGAAATGAACTCTTGCTTGCAGAAAGACACAGATACTTTGATTTAACTCTGTTTGTGAAGGGAAATTCAGACCAGTGTTCTCATCCATGAAACACCCTCTGTTTTAACGCAAGCATCATCCTCGTCATTCCAGAGTCTGCAATACAGCAGGAAATATGAGCATGTCCAGAAAAAATGAACTGTGTTTCCTACTCATACAGACCATTTCTAGTTGAACTCTGCTTATGAAACTGTAACAAACCACAGATTCTCTTACATAGATGCTCTTTAGTTATTAGTAAAATCGTATTGGGTTCTTGAACTGTGTAAATTCATTGGAGCCGAAAAATCACTGGGTTTACCGGAAATGAACTCTTGCTTGTAGGAAGACACAGAGGCTTAGTTTCACACTGTTTCTGAAGGGTAATTCAGACCAGAGTTCTCATCCATGAAACACACTCTGTTTTAATGCAAGAAGCATGCTCTTTTTTCCAGCATCTCTAATACAGCAAGAAACATGAGCATGCCCAGAAAAACAGAACTATGTTTCCTATTCATACAGACCATATCTAGTTGAACTCTGCTCATTAAACTGTAACAAACCACAGCATCTCTTACATAGATGCTCTTTAGTTAATAGTGAAAATCGTGTTGGGTTCGTGAACTGTGTAAATTCATTTGAGCCGAAAAATCACTGGGTTTACCGGAAATGATCTCTTGCTTGTAGGAAGACAAAGAGCCTTTGGTTTAACTCCGTTTGTGAAGGGAAATTCAGACCAGAGTTCTCATCCATGAAACACCCTCTGTTTTAACGCAAGAAGCATCCTCTTCTGTCCTGAATCTGCAATAGAGCAAGAAATATGAGCATGTCCAGAAAAAATGAACTGTGTTTCCTACTCATACGGACCATATCCAGTTGAACTCTGATTATGAAACTGTAACAAACTACAGCATCTCTTACATAGATGCTCTTTAGTTAATAGGGAAAAACGTGTTGGGTTTATGAACTGTGTAAATTCATTTGAGCCGAAAAATCACTGGGCTTACCCGAAATGAACTCTTGCTTGTAGGAAGACTCAGAGGCGTTGGTTTAACTCCGTTTGTTAACGGAAATTCAGACCAGTGTTCTCATCCATGAAACACCCTCTGTTTTAACCCAAGAAGCATCCTCCTCTGTCCAGAATCTGCAATACAGCAAGAAATATGAGCATGTCCAGAAAAAAGGAACTCTGTTTCCTACTCATACGGACCATAACTAGTTGAACTCTGATTATGAAACTGTAAAAACCTATAGCATCTCTTACATAGATGCTATTTAGTTAATAGTGAAAAACGTGTTGGGTTCGTAAACTGTGTAAATACATTTGAGCCGAAAAATCACTGGGTTTACCGGAAATGAACTCTTGCTTGTAGAAAGACACAGAGACTTTGGTTTAACTCCGTTTCTGAAGGAAAATTCAGACCGGTGTTCTCATCCATGAAACACCCTCTATTTTAACGCAAGAATTATCCTCTTCTTTCCAGAGTCAGCAATACAGCAAGAAATATGAGCATGTCCAGAAAAAAAGAACTGGGTTTCCTACTCATATGGACCATATCTAGTTGAACTCTGCTTATGAAACTGTAACAAACCACAGCATCTCTTTCATAGATGCTCTTCAGTTAATAGTGAAAAACGTATTGGGATCATGAACTGTGTAAATTCATTTGAGCTGAAAATCACTGGGTTTACTGGAAATGAACTCTTGCTTGTAGGAAGACACAGAGGCTTTGGTTTCACTCCGTTTCTGAAGGAAAATTCAGACCAGTGTTCTCATCCATGAAACACACTCTGTTTTAACGCAAGAAGCACGCTCTTCTTTCCAGCATCTCTAATACAGCAAGAAACATGAGCATGCCCAGAAAAAAAGAACTGTATTTCCTACTCATATGGACCATATGGAGTTGAATTCTGCTCATTAAACTGTAACAAACCACAGCATCTCTTACATAGATGCTCTTTAGTTAATAGTGAAAATCGTGTTGGGTTCGTGAACTGTGTAAATTCATTTGAGCCGAAAAATCACTGGGTTTACCGGAAATGAACTCTTGCTTGGAGGAAGACAAAGAGCCTTTGGTTTAACTCCGTTTGTGAAGGGAAATTCAGATCAGTGTTCTCATCCATGAAACACCATCTGTTTTAACGCAAGAAGCATTCTCCTCTGTCCAGAATCTGCAATAGAGCAAGAAATAGGAGTATGTCCATAAAAAATGAACTGTGTTTCCTACTCATGCGGACCATATCTAGTTGAACTCTGATTATGAAACTATGACAAACTACAGCATCTATTACATAGATGCTCTTTAGTTAATAGGGAAAAACGTGTTGGGTTCGTGAGCTGTGTAAATTCATTTGAGCTGAAAAATCACTGGGCATACCAGAAATGAACTCTTGCTTGTAGGAAGAAAAAGAGCCTTTGGTTTAACTCCGTTTGTGAAGGGATATTCAGACCAGAGTTCTCATCCATGAAACACCCTCTGTTTTAACGCAAGAAGCATCCTCTTCTGTCCTGAATCTGCAATAGAGCAAGAAATATGAGCATGTCCAGAAAAAATGAACTGTGTTTCCTACTTATACGGACCATATCCAGTTGAACTCTGATTATGAAACTGTAACAAACTACAGCATCTCTTACATAGATGCTCTTTAGTTAATAGGGAAAAACGTCTTGGGTTTATGAACTGTGTAAATTCATTTGATCCGAAATGTCACTGGGTTTACCGGAAATGAACTCTTGCTTGTAGAAAGACACAGAGATTTTGGTTTAACTCCGTTTCTGAAGGAAAATTCA
This sequence comes from Onychomys leucogaster, assembly GCA_949786385.1. Classification (NCBI taxonomy): domain Eukaryota; kingdom Metazoa; phylum Chordata; class Mammalia; order Rodentia; family Cricetidae; genus Onychomys; species Onychomys leucogaster. Next base: position 2,940,437 of record CATKUP010000012.1, on the reverse strand, counting down.
GACCAGTGTTCTCATTCATGAAACACCCTCTGTTTAACGCAAGAAGCATCCTCTTCTTTCCAGATTCCACAATACAGAAAGAAATTTGAGCATGTCCAGAAAAAAAAAAACAGTGTGTCCTAATCATACGGACCATATCTAGTTAAACTCTGCTTATGAAACTGTAACAAACCACAGCATCTCTTACATAGATGCTCTTTAGTTAATAGTGAAAAACATGTTGGTTTCCTGAACTGTGTAAATTCATTTGAGTCGAAAAATCAGTGGTTTTACCGGAAATGAACTCTTGCTTGCAGAAAGACACAGATACTTTGATTTAACTCTGTTTGTGAAGGGAAATTCAGACCAGTGTTCTCATCCATGAAACACCCTCTGTTTTAACGCAAGCATCATCCTCGTCTTTCCAGAGTCTGCAATACAGCAAGAAACATGAGCATGTCCAGAAAAAATGAACTGTGTTTCCTACTCATACAGACCATTTCTAGTTGAACTCTGCTTATGAAACTGTAACAAACCACAGATTCTCTTACATAGATGCTCTTTAGTTAATAGTAAAATCATATTGGGTTCTTGAACTGTGTAAATTCATTGGAGCCGAAAAATCACTGGGTTTACCGGAAATGAACTCTTGCTTGTAGGAAGACACAGAGGCTTGGTTTCACTCTGTTTCTGAAGGGTAATTCAGACCAGAGTTCTCATCCATGAAACACCCTCTGTTTTAACCCAAGAAGCATCCTCTTCTGTCCAGAATCTGCAAAACAGCAAGAAATATGAGCCTGTCCAGAAAAGAACTGTGTTTCCTACTAATATGCACCATATCTAGTTGAACTCTGCTTATGAAACTGTAACAAACCACAGCATCTCTTACAAAGATGCTCTTTATTAAATAGTGAAAAACGTATTTGGTTCATGAACTGTGTAAATTCTTCTGAGCCGAAAAATCTCTGGGTTTACCGGAAATGAACTCTTGCTTGTACGAAGACACAGAGGCTTTGGTTTCACTCCGTTTCTGAAGGGAAATTCAGACCAGAGTTCTCATCCATTAAACACACTCTGTTTTAACGCAAGAAGCATGCTCTTCTTTCCAGCATCTCTAATACAGCAAGAAACATGAGCAAGTCCAGAAAAAAAGAACCATATTTCCTACTCATACGGATCATATCCAGTTCAACACTGCTCATTAAACTGTAACAAACCACAGCATCTCTTACATAGATGCTCTTTAGTTAATAGTGAAAATCGTGTTGGGTTCGTGAACTGTGTAAATTCATTTGAGCCGAAAAATCACTGGGTTTACCGGAAATGAACTCTTGATTGTAGGAAGACAAAGAGCCTTTGGTTTAACTCCGTTTATGAAGGAAAATTCAGACCGGTGTTCTCATCCATGAAACACCCTCTATTTTAACGCAAGAATTATCCTCTTCTTTCCAGAGTCAGCAATACAGCAAGAAATATGAGCATGCCCAGAAAAAAAGAACTGTATTTCCTACTCATATGGACCATATGGAGTTGAATTCTGCTCATTAAACTGTAACAAACCACAGCATCTCTTACATAGATGCTCTTTAGTTAATAGTGAAAATCGTGTTGGGTTCGTGAACTGTGTAAATTCATTTGAGCCGAAAAATCACTGGGTTTACCGGAAATGAACTCTTGCTTGGAGGAAGACAAAGAGCCTTTGGTTTAACTCCGTTTGTGAAGGGAAATTCAGATCAGTGTTCTCATCCATGAAACACCATCTGTTTTAACGCAAGAAGCATTCTCCTCTGTCCAGAATCTGCAATAGAGCAAGAAATAGGAGTATGTCCATAAAAAATGAACTGTGTTTCCTACTCATGCGGACCATATCTAGTTGAACTCTGATTATGAAACTATGACAAACTACAGCATCTATTACATAGATGCTCTTTAGTTAATAGGGAAAAACGTGTTGGGTTCGTGAGCTGTGTAAATTCATTTGAGCTGAAAAATCACAGGGCATACCAGAAATGAACTCTTGCTTGTAGGAAGAAAAAGAGCCTTTGGTTTAACTCCGTTTGTGAAGGGATATTCAGACCAGAGTTCTCATCCATGAAACACCCTCTGTTTTAACGCAAGAAGCATCCTCTTCTGTCCTGAATCTGCAATAGAGCAAGAAATATGAGCATGTCCAGAAAAAATGAACTGTGTTTCCTACTCATACGGACCATATCCAGTTGAACTCTGATTATGAAACTGTAACAAACTACAGCATCTCTTACTAGATGCTCTTTAGTTAATAGGGAAAAACGTGTTGGGTTTATGAACTGTGTAAATTCATTTGATCCGAAAAGTCACTGGGTTTACCGGAAATGAACTCTTGCTTGTAGAAAGACACAGAGATTTTGGTTTAACTCCGTTTCTGAAGGAAAATTCAGACCAGTGTTCTCATTCATGAAACACCCTCTGTTTAACGCAAGAAGCATCCTCTTCTTTCCAGATTCCACAATACAGAAAGAAATTTGAGCATGTCCAGAAAAAAAGAACAGTGTGTCCTAATCATACGGACCATATCTAGTTGAACTCTGCTTATGAAACTGTAACAAACCACAGCATCTCTTACATAGATGCTCTTTAGTTAATAGTGAAAAACATGTTGGTTTCCTGAACTGTGTAAATTCATTTGAGTCGAAAAATCAGTGGGTTTACCGGAAATGAACTCTTGCTTGCAGAAAGACACAGATACTTTGATTTAACTCTGTTTGTGAAGGGAAATTCAGACCAGTGTTCTCATCCATGAAACACCCTCTGTTTTAACGCAAGCATCATCCTCGTCTTTCCAGAGTCTGCAATACAGCAAGAAACATGAGCATGTCCAGAAAAAATGAACTGTGTTTCCTACTCATACAGACCATTTCTAGTTGAACTCTGCTTATGAAACTGTAACAAACCACAGATTCTCTTACATAGATGCTCTTTAGTTAATAGTAAAATCATATTGGGTTCTTGAACTGTGTAAATTCATTGGAGCCGAAAAATCACTGGGTTTACCGGAAATGAACTCTTGCTTGTAGGAAGACACAGAGGCTTGGTTTCACTCTGTTTCTGAAGGGTAATTCAGACCAGAGTTCTCATCCATGAAACACACTCTGTTTTAATGCAAGAAGCATGCTCTTCTTTCCAGCATCTCTAATACAGCAAGAAACATGAGCATGCCCAGAAAAACAGAACTATGTTTCCTATTCATACAGACCATATCTAGTTGAACTCTGCTCATTAAACTGTAACAAACCACAGCATCTCTTACATAGATGCTCTTTAGTTAATAGTGAAAATCGTGTTGGGTTCGTGAACTGTGTAAATTCATTTGAGCCGAAAAATCACTGGGTTTACCGGAAATGAACTCTTGCTTGTAGGAAGACTCAGAGGCGTTGGTTTAACTCCGTTTGTGAACGGAAATTCAGACCAGTGTTCTCATCCATGAAACACCCTCTGTTTTAACCCAAGAAGCATCCTCTTCTGTCCAGAATCTGCAAAACAGCAAGAAATATGAGCCTGTCCAGAAAAGAACTGTGTTTCCTACTAATATGCACCATATCTAGTTGAACTCTGCTTATGAAACTGTAACAAACCACAGCATCTCTTACAAAGATGCTCTTTATTAAATAGTGAAAAACGTATTTGGTTCATGAACTGTGTAAATTCTTCTGAGCCGAAAAATCTCTGGGTTTACCGGAAATGAACTCTTGCTTGTAGGAAGACACAGAGGCTTTGGTTTCACTCCGTTTCTGAAGGAAAATTCAGACCAGTGTTCTCATCCGTGAAACACCCTCTGTTTTAACGCAAGAAGCATCCTATTCTTTCCAGAGTCCACAATACAGCAAGAAACATGAGCATGTCCAGAAAAGAACTGTGTTTCCTACTAATATGGACCATATCTAGTTGAACTCTGCTTATGAAACTGTAACAAACCACAGCATCTCTTACAAAGATGCTCTTTAGTAAATAGTGAAAAACGTATTTGGTTCATGAACTGTGTAAATTTTTTTGAGCCGAAAAATCTCTGGGTTTACCGGAAATGAACTCTTGCTTGTAGGAAGACACAGAGGCTTTGGTTTAACTCCGTTTCTGAAGGAAAATTCAGACCAGTGTTCTCATCCATGAAACTTACTCTGTTTTAACGCATGAAGCATGCTCTTCTTTCCAGCGTCTCCAATACAGTAAGAAACATGAGCATGCCCAGAAAAAAAGAACTATATTTCCTACTCATACGGAACATATCTAGTTGAACTCTGCTCATTAAACTGTAACAAACCACAGCATCTCTTACATAGATGCTCTTTAGTTAATAGTGAAAAACATGTTGGGTTCATGAACTGTGTAAATTCATTTGAGCCGAAAAAACACTGGGTTTACCAGAAATGAACTCTTGCTTGTAGTAAGACACAGAGGCTTGGTTTAACTCCGTTTGTGAAGGGACATTCAGACCAGTGTTCTCATCCATGAAACACCCTCTGTTTTAACGTAAGTAGCATCCTCTTCTCTCCAGAGTCTGCAATACAGCAATATATATGAGCAAGTACAGAAAAAAAGAACTGTGTTTCCTACTCATACGGACCATATCTAGTTGAACTCTGCTTAATAAACTGTAACAAACCACAGCACCTCTTACATATATGCTCTTTAGTTAATAGTGAAAAACGTATTGGGTTCATGAACTGTGTAAATTCATTTGAGCCGAAAAATCACTGGGTTTACCGGAAATGAACTCTTGCTTGTAGAAAGACACAGGGTTAGGTTTAACTCCGTTTGAGAAGGGAAATTCAGACCAGAGTTCTCATCCATGAAACACACTCTGTTTTAATCCAAGAAGCATGCTCTTCTTCCTAGCATCTCTAATACAGCAAGAAACATGAGCATGCCCCGAAAAAAAGAACTGTGTTTCCTACTCATACGGACCATATCTAGCGGAACTCAGATTATGAAACTGTAACAAACTACAGCATCTCTTACATAGATGCTCTTTAGTTAATAGTGAACAACGTGTTGGGTTCGTGAACTGTATAAATTCATTTGAGCTGAAAAATCACTGGGCTTACCGGAAATGAACTCTTGCTTGTAGGAAGAAACAGAGCCTTTGGTTTATCTCCGTTTCTGATGGAAAATTCACACCGGTGTTCTCATCCATGAAACATATTCTGTTTTAACTCAAGAAGCATGCTCTTCTTTCCAGCGTCTCTAATACAGCAAGAAACATGAGCATGCCCAGAAAAAATGAACTGTGTTTCTTACTCATATGGACTATATCCAGCTAAACTCTGCTTATGAAATTGTAACAAACCACAGCATCTCTTAAATAGATGCTCTTTAGTTAATAGTGAAAAACATGTTGGGTTCGTGAACTGTGTAAATTCATTTGAGCCGAAAAATCAATGGGTTTACCAGAAATGAACTCTTGCTTGTAGTAAGACACAGAGGCTTTGGTTTAACTCCGTTTGTGAGGGGAAATTCAGACCAGTGTTCTCATCCATGAAACACCCTCTGTTTTAACGCAAGAAGCATCCTCTTCTGTCCAGAATCTGCAATACAGCACGAAATATGAGCATGTCCAGAAAAAATGAACTGTGTTTCCTAATCATACACACCATATCTAGTTGAATTCTGATTATGAAACTGTAACAAACGACAGCATCTCTTACATAGATGCTCTTTAGTTAATAGTGAAAATCGTGTTGGGTTCGTGAACTGTGTAAATTCATTTGAGCCGAAAAATCACTGGGTATACCGGAAATGAACTCTTGCTTGGAGGAAGACAAAGAGCCTTTGGTTTAACTCCGTTTGTGAAGGGAAATTCAGATCAGTGTTCTCATCCATGAAACACCATCTGTTTTAACGCAAGAAGCATTCTCCTCTGTCCAGAATCTGCAATAGAGCAAGAAATAGGAGTATGTCCATAAAAAATGAACTGTGTTTCCTACTCATGCGGACCATATCTAGTTGAACTCTGATTATGAAACTATGACAAACTACAGCATCTATTACATAGATGCTCTTTAGTTAATAGGGAAAAACGTGTTGGGTTCGTGAGCTGTGTAAATTCATTTGAGCTGAAAAATCACAGGGCATACCAGAAATGAACTCTTGCTTGTAGGAAGAAAAAGAGCCTTTGGTTTAACTCCGTTTGTGAAGGGATATTCAGACCAGAGTTCTCATCCATGAAACACCCTCTGTTTTAACGCAAGAAGCATCCTCTTCTGTCCTGAATCTGCAATAGAGCAAGAAATATGAGCATGTCCAGAAAAAATGAACTGTGTTTCCTACTCATACGGACCATATCCAGTTGAACTCTGATTATGAAACTGTAACAAACTACAGCATCTCTTACATAGATGCTCTTTAGTTAATAGGGAAAAACGTGTTGGGTTTATGAACTGTGTAAATTCATTTGATCCGAAAAGTCACTGGGTTTACCGGAAATGAACTCTTGCTTGTAGAAAGACACAGAGATTTTGGTTTAACTCCGTTTCTGAAGGAAAATTCAGACCAGTGTTCTCATTCATGAAACACCCTCTGTTTAACGCAAGAAGCATCCTCTTCTTTCCAGATTCCACAATACAGAAAGAAATTTGAGCATGTCCAGAAAAAAAGAACAGTGTGTCCTAATCATACGGACCATATCTAGTTGAACTCTGCTTATGAAACTGTAACAAACCACAGCATCTCTTACATAGATGCTCTTTAGTTAATAGTGAAAAACATGTTGGTTTCCTGAACTGTGTAAATTCATTTGAGTCGAAAAATCAGTGGGTTTACCGGAAATGAACTCTTGCTTGCAGAAAGACACAGATACTTTGATTTAACTCTGTTTGTGAAGGGAAATTCAGACCAGTGTTCTCATCCATGAAACACCCTCTGTTTTAACGCAAGCATCATCCTCGTCTTTCCAGAGTCTGCAATAAAGCAAGAAACATGAGCATGTCCAGAAAAAATGAACTGTGTTTCCTACTCATACAGACCATTTCTAGTTGAACTCTGCTTATGAAACTGTAACAAACCACAGATTCTCTTACATAGATGCTCTTTAGTTAATAGTAAAATCATATTGGGTTCTTGAACTGTGTAAATTCATTGGAGCCGAAAAATCACTGGGTTTACCGGAAATGAACTCTTGCTTGTAGGAAGACACAGAGGCTTGGTTTCACTCTGTTTCTGAAGGGTAATTCAGACCAGAGTTCTCATCCATGAAACACACTCTGTTTTAATGCAAGAAGCATGCTCTTCTTTCCAGCATCTCTAATACAGCAAGAAACATGAGCATGCCCAGAAAAACAGAACTATGTTTCCTATTCATACAGACCATATCTAGTTGAACTCTGCTCATTAAACTGTAACAAACCACAGCATCTCTTACATAGATGCTCTTTAGTTAATAGTGAAAATCGTGTTGGGTTCGTGAACTGTGTAAATTCATTTGAGCCGAAAAATCACTGGGTTTACCGGAAATGAACTCTTGCTTGTAGGAAGACTCAGAGGCGTTGGTTTAACTCCGTTTGTGAACGGAAATTCAGACCAGTGTTCTCATCCATGAAACACCCTCTGTTTTAACCCAAGAAGCATCCTCTTCTGTCCAGAATCTGCAAAACAGCAAGAAATATGAGCCTGTCCAGAAAAGAACTGTGTTTCCTACTAATATGCACCATATCTAGTTGAACTCTGCTTATGAAACTGTAACAAACCACAGCATCTCTTACAAAGATGCTCTTTAGTAAATAGTGAAAAACGTATTTGGTTCATGAACTGTGTAAATTCTTCTGAGCCGAAAAATCTCTGGGTTTACCGGAAATGAACTCTTGCTTGTAGGAAGACACAGAGGCTTTGGTTTCACTCCGTTTCTGAAGGAAAATTCAGACCAGTGTTCTCATCCATGAAACACCCTCTGTTTTAACGCAAGAAGCATCCTATTCTTTCCAGAGTCCACAATACAGCAAGAAACATGAGCATGTCCAGAAAAGAACTGTGTTTCCTACTAATATGGACCATATCTAGTTGAACTCTGCTTATGAAACTGTAACAAAAGACAGCATCTCTTACAAAGATGCTCTTTAGTAAATAGTGAAAAACGTATTTGGTTCATGAACTGTGTAAATTTTTTTGAGCCGAAAAATCTCTGGGTTTACCGGAAATGAACTCTTTCTTGTAGGAAGACACAGAGGCTTTGGTTTAACTCCGTTTCTGAAGGAAAATTCAGACCAGTGTTCTCATCCATGAAACTTACTCTGTTTTAACGCATGAAGCATGCTCTTCTTTCCAGCGTCTCCAATACAGTAAGAAACATGAGCATGCCCAGAAAAAAAGAACTATATTTCCTACTCATACGGAACATATCTAGTTGAACTCTGCTCATTAAACTGTAACAAACCACAGCATCTCTTACATAGATGCTCTTTAGTTAATAGTGAAAAACATGTTGGGTTCATGAACTGTGTAAATTCATTTGAGCCGAAAAAACACTGGGTTTACCAGAAATGAACTCTTGCTTGTAGTAAGACACAGAGGCTTGGTTTAACTCCGTTTGTGAAGGGACATTCAGACCAGTGTTCTCATCCATGAAACACCCTCTGTTTTAACGTAAGTAGCATCCTCTTCTCTCCAGAGTCTGCAATACAGCAATATATATGAGCAAGTACAGAAAAAAAGAACTGTGTTTCCTACTCATACGGACCATATCTAGTTGAACTCTGCTTAATAAACTGTAACAAACCACAGCACCTCTTACATAGATGCTCTTTAGTTAATAGTGAAAAACGTATTGGGTTCATGAACTGTGTAAATTCATTTGAGCCGAAAAATCACTGGGTTTACCGGAAATGAACTCTTGCTTGTAGAAAGACACAGGGTTAGGTTTAACTCCGTTTGAGAAGGGAAATTCAGACCAGAGTTCTCATCCATGAAACACACTCTGTTTTAATCCAAGAAGCATGCTCTTCTTCCCAGCATCTCTAATACAGCAAGAAACATGAGCATGCCCCGAAAAAAAGAACTGTGTTTCCTACTCATACGGACCATATCTAGCGGAACTCAGATTATGAAACTGTAACAAACTACAGCATCTCTTACATAGATGCTCTTTAGTTAATAGTGAACAACGTGTTGGGTTCGTGAACTGTATAAATTCATTTGAGCTGAAAAATCACTGGGCTTACCGGAAATGAACTCTTGCTTGTAGGAAGAAACAGAGCCTTTGGTTTATCTCCGTTTCTGATGGAAAATTCACACCGGTGTTCTCATCCATGAAACATATTCTGTTTTAACTCAAGAAGCATGCTCTTCTTTCCAGCGTCTCTAATACAGCAAGAAACATGAGCATGCCCAGAAAAAATGAACTGTGTTTCTTACTCATATGGACTATATCCAGCTAAACTCTGCTTATGAAATTGTAACAAACCACAGCATCTCTTAAATAGATGCTCTTTAGTTAATAGTGAAAAACATGTTGGGTTCGTGAACTGTGTAAATTCATTTGAGCCGAAAAATCAATGGGTTTACCAGAAATGAACTCTTGCTTGTAGTAAGACACAGAGGCTTTGGTTTAACTCCGTTTGTGAGGGGAAATTCAGACCAGTGTTCTCATCCATGAAACACCCTCTGTTTTAACGCAAGAAGCATCCTCTTCTTTCCAGATTCCACAATACAGAAAGAAATTTGAGCATGTCCAGAAAAAATGAACTGTGTGTCCTAATCATACGGACCATATCTAGTTGAACTCTGCTTATGAAACTGTAACAAACCACAGCATCTCTTACATAGATGCTCTTTAGTTAATAGTGAAAAACATGTTGGTTTCCTGAACTGTGTAAATTCATTTGAGTCGAAAAATCAGTGGGTTTACCGGAAATGAACTCTTGCTTGCAGAAAGACACAGATACTTTGATTTAACTCTGTTTGTGAAGGGAAATTCAGACCAGTGTTCTCATCCATGAAACACCCTCTGTTTTAACGCAAGCATCATCCTCGTCTTTCCAGAGTCTGCAATACAGCAAGAAATATGAGCATGTCCAGAAAAAATGAACTGTGTTTCCTACTCATACAGACCATTTCTAGTTGAACTCTGCTTATGAAACTGTAACAAACCACAGATTCTCTTACATAGTTGCTCTTTAGTTAATAGTAAAATCGTATTGGGTTCTTGAACTGTGTAAATTCATTGGAGCCAAAAAATCACTGGGTTTACCGGAAATGAACTCTTGCTTGTAGGAAGACACAGAGGCTTGGTTTCACTCTGTTTCTGAAGGGTAATTCAGACCAGAGTTCTCATCCATGAAACACACTCTGTTTTAATGCAAGAAGCATGCTCTTCTTTCCAGCATCTCTAATACAGCAAGAAACATGAGCATGCCCAGAAAAACAGAACTATGTTTCCTATTCATACAGTCCATATCTAGTTGAACTCTGCTCATTAAACTGTAACAAACCACAGCATCTCTTACATAGATGCTCTTTAGTTAATAGTGAAAATCGTGTTGGGTTCGTGAACTGTGTAAATTCATTTGAGCCGAAAAATCACTGGGTTTACCGGAAATGAACTCTTGCTTGTAGGAAGACTCAGAGGCGTTGGTTTAACTCCGTTTGTGAACGGAAATTCAGACCAGTGTTCTCATCCATGAAACACCCTCTGTTTTAACCCAAGAAGCATCCTCTTCTGTCCAGAATCTGCAAAACAGCAAGAAATATGAGCCTGTCCAGAAAAGAACTGTGTTTCCTACTAATATGCACCATATCTAGTTGAACTCTGCTTATGAAACTGTAACAAACCACAGCATCTCTTACAAAGATGCTCTTTATTAAATAGTGAAAAACGTATTTGGTTCATGAACTGTGTAAATTTTTTTGAGCCGAAAAATCTCTGGGTTTACCGGAAATGAACTCTTGCTTGTAGGAAGACATAGAGGCTTTGGTTCAACTAATTTGTGAAGGGAAATTCAGACCAGTGTTCTCATCCATGAAACTTACTCTGTTTTAACGCATGAAGCATGCTCTTCTTTCCAGCGTCTCCAATACGGTAAGAAACATGAGCATGCCCAGAAAAAAAGAACTATATTTCCTACTCATACGGAACATATCTAGTTGAACTCTGCTCATTAAACTGTAACAAACCACAGCATCTCTTACATAGATGCTCTTTAGTTAATAGTGAAAAACATGTTGGGTTCATGAACTGTGTAAATTCATTTGAGCCGAAAAAACACTGGGTTTACCAGAAATGAACTCTTGCTTGTAGTAAGACACAGAGGCTTGGTTTAACTCCGTTTGTGAAGGGACATTCAGACCAGTGTTCTCATCCATGAAACACCCTCTGTTTTAACGTAAGTAGCATCCTCTTCTCTCCAGAGTCTGCAATACAGCAATATATATGAGCAAGTACAGAAAAAAAGAACTGTGTTTCCTATTCATACGGATCATATCTAGTTGAACTCTGCTTAATAAACTGTAACAAACCACAGCACCTCTTACATCGATGCTCTTTAGTTAATTGTGAAAAACGTATTGGGTTCATGAACTGTGTAAATTCATTTGAGCCGAAAAATCACTGGGCTTACCCGAAATGAACTCTTGCTTGTAGGAAGACCCAGAGGCGTTGGTTTAACTCCGTTTGTGAAGGGACATTCAGACCAGTGTTCTCATCCATGAAACACCCTCTGTTTTAACGTAAGTAGCATCCTCTTCTCTCCAGAGTCTGCAATACAGCAATATATATGAGCAAGTACAGAAAAAAAGAACTGTGTTTCCTACTCATACGGACCATATCTAGTTGAACTCTGCTTAATAAACTGTAACAAACCACAGCACCTCTTACATAGATGCTCTTTAGTTAATAGTGAAAAACGTATTGGGTTCATGAACTGTGTAAATTCATTTGAGCCGAAAAATCACTGGGTTTACCGGAAATGAACTCTTGCTTGTAGAAAGACACAGGGTTAGGTTTAACTCCGTTTGAGAAGGGAAATTCAGACCAGAGTTCTCATCCATGAAACACACTCTGTTTTAATCCAAGAAGCATGCTCTTCTTCCTAGCATCTCTAATACAGCAAGAAACATGAGCATGCCCCGAAAAAAAGAACTGTGTTTCCTACTCATACGGACCATATCTAGCGGAACTCAGATTATGAAACTGTAACAAACTACAGCATCTCTTACATAGATGCTCTTTAGTTAATAGTGAACAACGTGTTGGGTTCGTGAACTGTATAAATTCATTTGAGCTGAAAAATCACTGGGCTTACCGGAAATGAACTCTTGCTTGTAGGAAGAAACAGAGCCTTTGGTTTATCTCCGTTTCTGATGGAAAATTCACACCGGTGTTCTCATCCATGAAACATATTCTGTTTTAACTCAAGAAGCATGCTCTTCTTTCCAGCGTCTCTAATACAGCAAGAAACATGAGCATGCCCAGAAAAAATGAACTGTGTTTCTTACTCATATGGACTATATCCAGCTAAACTCTGCTTATGAAATTGTAACAAACCACAGCATCTCTTAAATAGATGCTCTTTAGTTAATAGTGAAAAACATGTTGGGTTCGTGAACTGTGTAAATTCATTTGAGCCGAAAAATCAATGGGTTTACCAGAAATGAACTCTTGCTTGTAGTAAGACACAGAGGCTTTGGTTTAACTCCGTTTGTGAGGGGAAATTCAGACCAGTGTTCTCATCCATGAAACACCCTCTGTTTTAACGCAAGAAGCATCCTCTTCTGTCCAGAATCTGCAATACAGCACGAAATATGAGCATGTCCAGAAAAAATGAACTGTGTTTCCTAATCATACACACCATATCTAGTTGAATTCTGATTATGAAACTGTAACAAACGACAGCATCTCTTACATAGATGCTCTTTAGTTAATAGTGAAAATCGTGTTGGGTTCGTGAACTGTGTAAATTCATTTGAGCCAAAAAATCACTGGGTATACCGGAAATGAACTCTTGCTTGGAGGAAGACAAAGAGCCTTTGGTTTAACTCCGTTTGTGAAGGGAAATTCAGATCAGTGTTCTCATCCATGAAACACCATCTGTTTTAACGCAAGAAGCATTCTCCTCTGTCCAGAATCTGCAATAGAGCAAGAAATAGGAGTATGTCCATAAAAAATGAACTGTGTTTCCTACTCATGCGGACCATATCTAGTTGAACTCTGATTATGAAACTATGACAAACTACAGCATCTATTACATAGATGCTCTTTAGTTAATAGGGAAAAACGTGTTGGGTTCGTGAGCTGTGTAAATTCATTTGAGCTGAAAAATCACAGGGCATACCAGAAATGAACTCTTGCTTGTAGGAAGAAAAAGAGCCTTTGGTTTAACTCCGTTTGTGAAGGGATATTCAGACCAGAGTTCTCATCCATGAAACACCCTCTGTTTTAACGCAAGAAGCATCCTCTTCTGTCCTGAATCTGCAATAGAGCAAGAAATATGAGCATGTCCAGAAAAAATGAACTGTGTTTCCTACTCATACGGACCATATCCAGTTGAACTCTGATTATGAAACTGTAACAAACTACAGCATCTCTTACATAGATGCTCTTTAGTTAATAGGGAAAAACGTGTTGGGTTTATGAACTGTGTAAATTCATTTGATCCGAAAAGTCACTGGGTTTACCGGAAATGAACTCTTGCTTGTAGAAAGACACAGAGATTTTGGTTTAACTCCGTTTCTGAAGGAAAATTCAGACCAGTGTTCTCATTCATGAAACACCCTCTGTTTAACGCAAGAAGCATCCTCTTCTTTCCAGATTCCACAATACAGAAAGAAATTTGAGCATGTCCAGAAAAAAAGAACAGTGTGTCCTAATCATACGGACCATATCTAGTTGAACTCTGCTTATGAAACTGTAACAAACCACAGCATCTCTTACATAGATGCTCTTTAGTTAATAGTGAAAAACATGTTGGTTTCCTGAACTGTGTAAATTCATTTGAGTCGAAAAATCAGTGGGTTTACCGGAAATGAACTCTTGCTTGCAGAAAGACACAGATACTTTGATTTAACTCTGTTTGTGAAGGGAAATTCAGACCAGTGTTCTCATCCATGAAACACCCTCTGTTTTAACGCAAGCATCATCCTCGTCTTTCCAGAGTCTGCAATAAAGCAAGAAACATGAGCATGACCAGAAAAAATGAACTGTGTTTCCTACTCATACAGACCATTTCTAGTTGAACTCTGCTTATGAAACTGTAACAAACCACAGATTCTCTTACATAGATGCTCTTTAGTTAATAGTAAAATCATATTGGGTTCTTGAACTGTGTAAATTCATTGGAGCCGAAAAATCACTGGGTTTACCGGAAATGAACTCTTGCTTGTAGGAAGACACAGAGGCTTGGTTTCACTCTGTTTCTGAAGGGTAATTCAGACCAGAGTTCTCATCCATGAAACACACTCTGTTTTAATGCAAGAAGCATGCTCTTCTTTCCAGCATCTCTAATACAGCAAGAAACATGAGCATGCCCAGAAAAACAGAACTATGTTTCCTATTCATACAGACCATATCTAGTTGAACTCTGCTCATTAAACTGTAACAAACCACAGCATCTCTTACATAGATGCTCTTTAGTTAATAGTGAAAATCGTGTTGGGTTCGTGAACTGTGTAAATTCATTTGAGCCGAAAAATCACTGGGTTTACCGGAAATGAACTCTTGCTTGTAGGAAGACTCAGAGGCGTTGGTTTAACTCCGTTTGTGAACGGAAATTCAGACCAGTGTTCTCATCCATGAAACACCCTCTGTTTTAACCCAAGAAGCATCCTCTTCTGTCCAGAATCTGCAAAACAGCAAGAAATATGAGCCTGTCCAGAAAAGAACTGTGTTTCCTACTAATATGCACCATATCTAGTTGAACTCTGCTTATGAAACTGTAACAAACCACAGCATCTCTTACAAAGATGCTCTTTATTAAATAGTGAAAAACGTATTTGGTTCATGAACTGTGTAAATTCTTCTGAGCCGAAAAATCTCTGGGTTTACCGGAAATGAACTCTTGCTTGTAGGAAGACACAGAGGCTTTGGTTTCACTCCGTTTCTGAAGGAAAATTCAGACCAGTGTTCTCATCCATGAAACACCCTCTGTTTTAACGCAAGAAGCATCCTATTCTTTCCAGAGTCCACAATACAGCAAGAAACATGAGCATGTCCAGAAAAGAACTGTGTTTCCTACTAATATGGACCATATCTAGTTGAACTCTGCTTATGAAACTGTAACAAACCACAGCATCTCTTACAAAGATGCTCTTTAGTAAATAGTGAAAAACGTATTTGGTTCATGAACTGTGTAAATTTTTTTGAGCCGAAAAATCTCTAGGTTTACCGGAAATGAACTCTTGCTTGTAGGAAGACACAGAGGCTTTGGTTTAACTCCGTTTCTGAAGGAAAATTCAGACCAGTGTTCTCATCCATGAAACTTACTCTGTTTTAACGCATGAAGCATGCTCTTCTTTCCAGCGTCTCCAATACAGTAAGAAACATGAGCATGCCCAGAAAAAAAGAACTATATTTCCTACTCATACGGAACATATCTAGTTGAACTCTGCTCATTAAACTGTAACAAACCACAGCATCTCTTACATAGATGCTCTTTAGTTAATAGTGAAAAACATGTTGGGTTCATGAACTGTGTAAATTCATTTGAGCCGAAAAAACACTGGGTTTACCAGAAATGAACTCTTGCTTGTAGTAAGACACAGAGGCTTGGTTTAACTCCGTTTGTGAAGGGACATTCAGACCAGTGTTCTCATCCATGAAACACCCTCTGTTTTAACGTAAGTAGCATCCTCTTCTCTCCAGAGTCTGCAATACAGCAATATATATGAGCAAGTACAGAAAAAAAGAACTGTGTTTCCTACTCATACGGACCATATCTAGTTGAACTCTGCTTAATAAACTGTAACAAACCACAGCACCTCTTACATAGATGCTCTTTAGTTAATAGTGAAAAACGTATTGGGTTCATGAACTGTGTAAATTCATTTGAGCCGAAAAATCACTGGGTTTACCGGAAATGAACTCTTGCTTGTAGAAAGACACAGGGTTAGGTTTAACTCCGTTTGAGAAGGGAAATTCAGACCAGAGTTCTCATCCATGAAACACACTCTGTTTTAATCCAAGAAGCATGCTCTTCTTCCCAGCATCTCTAATACAGCAAGAAACATGAGCATGCCCCGAAAAAAAGAACTGTGTTTCCTACTCATACGGACCATATCTAGCGGAACTCAGATTATGAAACTGTAACAAACTACAGCATCTCTTACATAGATGCTCTTTAGTTAATAGTGAACAACGTGTTGGGTTCGTGAACTGTATAAATTCATTTGAGCTGAAAAATCACTGGGCTTACCGGAAATGAACTCTTGCTTGTAGGAAGAAACAGAGCCTTTGGTTTATCTCCGTTTCTGATGGAAAATTCACACCGGTGTTCTCATCCATGAAACATATTCTGTTTTAACTCAAGAAGCATGCTCTTCTTTCCAGCGTCTCTAATACAGCAAGAAACATGAGCATGCCCAGAAAAAATGAACTGTGTTTCTTACTCATATGGACTATATCCAGCTAAACTCTGCTTATGAAATTGTAACAAACCACAGCATCTCTTAAATAGATGCTCTTTAGTTAATAGTGAAAAACATGTTGGGTTCGTGAACTGTGTAAATTCATTTGAGCCGAAAAATCAATGGGTTTACCAGAAATGAACTCTTGCTTGTAGTAAGACACAGAGGCTTTGGTTTAACTCCGTTTGTGAGGGGAAATTCAGACCAGTGTTCTCATCCATGAAACACCCTCTGTTTTAACGCAAGAAGCATCCTCTTCTTTCCAGATTCCACAATACAGAAAGAAATTTGAGCATGTCCAGAAAAAATGAACTGTGTGTCCTAATCATACGGACCATATCTAGTTGAACTCTGCTTATGAAACTGTAACAAACCACAGCATCTCTTACATAGATGCTCTTTAGTTAATAGTGAAAAACATGTTGGTTTCCTGAACTGTGTAAATTCATTTGAGTCGAAAAATCAGTGGGTTTACCGGAAATGAACTCTTGCTTGCAGAAAGACACAGATACTTTGATTTAACTCTGTTTGTGAAGGGAAATTCAGACCAGTGTTCTCATCCATGAAACACCCTCTGTTTTAACGCAAGCATCATCCTCGTCTTTCCAGAGTCTGCAATACAGCAAGAAATATGAGCATGTCCAGAAAAAATGAACTGTGTTTCCTACTCATACAGACCATTTCTAGTTGAACTCTGCTTATGAAACTGTAACAAACCACAGATTCTCTTACATAGTTGCTCTTTAGTTAATAGTAAAATCGTATTGGGTTCTTGAACTGTGTAAATTCATTGGAGCCAAAAAATCACTGGGTTTACCGGAAATGAACTCTTGCTTGTAGGAAGACACAGAGGCTTGGTTTCACTCTGTTTCTGAAGGGTAATTCAGACCAGAGTTCTCATCCATGAAACACACTCTGTTTTAATGCAAGAAGCATGCTCTTCTTTCCAGCATCTCTAATACAGCAAGAAACATGAGCATGCCCAGAAAAACAGAACTATGTTTCCTATTCATACAGACCATATCTAGTTGAACTCTGCTCATTAAACTGTAACAAACCACAGCATCTCTTACATAGATGCTCTTTAGTTAATAGTGAAAATCGTGTTGGGTTCGTGAACTGTGTAAATTCATTTGAGCCGAAAAATCACTGGGTTTACCGGAAATGAACTCTTGCTTGTAGGAAGACTCAGAGGCGTTGGTTTAACTCCGTTTGTGAACGGAAATTCAGACCAGTGTTCTCATCCATGAAACACCCTCTGTTTTAACCCAAGAAGCATCCTCTTCTGTCCAGAATCTGCAAAACAGCAAGAAATATGAGCCTGTCCATAAAAGAACTGTGTTTCCTACTAATATGCACCATATCTAGTTGAACTCTGCTTATGAAACTGTAACAAACCACAGCATCTCTTACAAAGATGCTCTTTAGTAAATAGTGAAAAACGTATTTGGTTCATGAACTGTGTAAATTTTTTTGAGCCGAAAAATCTCTGGGTTTACCGGAAATGAACTCTTGCTTGTAGGAAGACATAGAGGCTTTGGTTCAACTAATTTGTGAAGGGAAATTCAGACCAGTGTTCTCATCCATGAAACTTACTCTGTTTTAACGCATGAAGCATGCTCTTCTTTCCAGCGTCTCCAATACGGTAAGAAACATGAGCATGCCCAGAAAAAAAGAACTATATTTCCTACTCATACGGAACATATCTAGTTGAACTCTGCTCATTAAACTGTAACAAACCACAGCATCTCTTACATAGATGCTCTTTAGTTAATAGTGAAAAACATGTTGGGTTCATGAACTGTGTAAATTCATTTGAGCCGAAAAAACACTGGGTTTACCAGAAATGAACTCTTGCTTGTAGTAAGACACAGAGGCTTGGTTTAACTCCGTTTGTGAAGGGACATTCAGACCAGTGTTCTCATCCATGAAACACCCTCTGTTTTAACGTAAGTAGCATCCTCTTCTCTCCAGAGTCTGCAATACAGCAATATATATGAGCAAGTACAGAAAAAAAGAACTGTGTTTCCTATTCATACGGATCATATCTAGTTGAACTCTGCTTAATAAACTGTAACAAACCACAGCACCTCTTACATCGATGCTCTTTAGTTAATTGTGAAAAACGTATTGGGTTCATGAACTGTGTAAATTCATTTGAGCCGAAAAATCACTGGGCTTACCCGAAATGAACTCTTGCTTGTAGGAAGACCCAGAGGCGTTGGTTTAACTCCGTTTGTGAAGGGACATTCAGACCAGTGTTCTCATCCATGAAACACCCTCTGTTTTAACGTAAGTAGCATCCTCTTCTCTCCAGAGTCTGCAATACAGCAATATATATGAGCAAGTACAGAAAAAAAGAACTGTGTTTCCTACTCATACGGACCATATCTAGTTGAACTCTGCTTAATAAACTGTAACAAACCACAGCACCTCTTACATAGATGCTCTTTAGTTAATAGTGAAAAACGTATTGGGTTCATGAACTGTGTAAATTCATTTGAGCCGAAAAATCACTGGGTTTACCGGAAATGAACTCTTGCTTGTAGAAAGACACAGGGTTAGGTTTAACTCCGTTTGAGAAGGGAAATTCAGACCAGAGTTCTCATCCATGAAACACACTCTGTTTTAATCCAAGAAGCATGCTCTTCTTCCTAGCATCTCTAATACAGCAAGAAACATGAGCATGCCCCGAAAAAAAGAACTGTGTTTCCTACTCATACGGACCATATCTAGCGGAACTCAGATTATGAAACTGTAACAAACTACAGCATCTCTTACATAGATGCTCTTTAGTTAATAGTGAACAACGTGTTGGGTTCGTGAACTGTATAAATTCATTTGAGCTGAAAAATCACTGGGCTTACCGGAAATGAACTCTTGCTTGTAGGAAGAAACAGAGCCTTTGGTTTATCTCCGTTTCTGATGGAAAATTCACACCGGTGTTCTCATCCATGAAACATATTCTGTTTTAACTCAAGAAGCATGCTCTTCTTTCCAGCGTCTCTAATACAGCAAGAAACATGAGCATGCCCAGAAAAAATGAACTGTGTTTCTTACTCATATGGACTATATCCAGCTAAACTCTGCTTATGAAATTGTAACAAACCACAGCATCTCTTAAATAGATGCTCTTTAGTTAATAGTGAAAAACATGTTGGGTTCGTGAACTGTGTAAATTCATTTGAGCCGAAAAATCAATGGGTTTACCAGAAATGAACTCTTGCTTGTAGTAAGACACAGAGGCTTTGGTTTAACTCCGTTTGTGAGGGGAAATTCAGACCAGTGTTCTCATCCATGAAACACCCTCTGTTTTAACGCAAGAAGCATCCTCTTCTGTCCAGAATCTGCAATACAGCACGAAATATGAGCATGTCCAGAAAAAATGAACTGTGTTTCCTAATCATACACACCATATCTAGTTGAATTCTGATTATGAAACTGTAACAAACGACAGCATCTCTTACATAGATGCTCTTTAGTTAATAGTGAAAATCGTGTTGGGTTCGTGAACTGTGTAAATTCATTTGAGCCAAAAAATCACTGGGTATACCAGAAATGAACTCTTGCTTGGAGGAAGACAAAGAGCCTTTGGTTTAACTCCGTTTGTGAAGGGAAATTCAGATCAGTGTTCTCATCCATGAAACACCATCTGTTTTAACGCAAGAAGCATTCTCCTCTGTCCAGAATCTGCAATAGAGCAAGAAATAGGAGTATGTCCATAAAAAATGAACTGTGTTTCCTACTCATGCGGACCATATCTAGTTGAACTCTGATTATGAAACTATGACAAACTACAGCATCTATTACATAGATGCTCTTTAGTTAATAGGGAAAAACGTGTTGGGTTCGTGAGCTGTGTAAATTCATTTGAGCTGAAAAATCACAGGGCATACCAGAAATGAACTCTTGCTTGTAGGAAGAAAAAGAGCCTTTGGTTTAACTCCGTTTGTGAAGGGATATTCAGACCAGAGTTCTCATCCATGAAACACCCTCTGTTTTAACGCAAGAAGCATCCTCTTCTGTCCTGAATCTGCAATAGAGCAAGAAATATGAGCATGTCCAGAAAAAATGAACTGTGTTTCCTACTCATACGGACCATATCCAGTTGAACTCTGATTATGAAACTGTAACAAACTACAGCATCTCTTACATAGATGCTCTTTAGTTAATAGGGAAAAACGTGTTGGGTTTATGAACTGTGTAAATTCATTTGATCCGAAAAGTCACTGGGTTTACCGGAAATGAACTCTTGCTTGTAGAAAGACACAGAGATTTTGGTTTAACTCCGTTTCTGAAGGAAAATTCAGACCAGTGTTCTCATTCATGAAACACCCTCTGTTTAACGCAAGAAGCATCCTCTTCTTTCCAGATTCCACAATACAGAAAGAAATTTGACCATGTCCAGAAAAAAAGAACAGTGTGTCCTAATCATACGGACCATATCTAGTTGAACTCTGCTTATGAAACTGTAACAAACCACAGCATCTCTTACATAGATGCTCTTTAGTTAATAGTGAAAAACATGTTGGTTTCCTGAACTGTGTAAATTCATTTGAGTCGAAAAATCAGTGGGTTTACCGGAAATGAACTCTTGCTTGCAGAAAGACACAGATACTTTGATTTAACTCTGTTTGTGAAGGGAAATTCAGACCAGTGTTCTCATCCATGAAACACCCTCTGTTTTAACGCAAGCATCATCCTCGTCTTTCCAGAGTCTGCAATAAAGCAAGAAACATGAGCATGTCCAGAAAAAATGAACTGTGTTTCCTACTCATACAGACCATTTCTAGTTGAACTCTGCTTATGAAACTGTAACAAACCACAGATTCTCTTACATAGATGCTCTTTAGTTAATAGTAAAATCATATTGGGTTCTTGAACTGTGTAAATTCATTGGAGCCGAAAAATCACTGGGTTTACCGGAAATGAACTCTTGCTTGTAGGAAGACACAGAGGCTTGGTTTCACTCTGTTTCTGAAGGGTAATTCAGACCAGAGTTCTCATCCATGAAACACACTCTGTTTTAATGCAAGAAGCATGCTCTTCTTTCCAGCATCTCTAATACAGCAAGAAACATGAGCATGCCCAGAAAAACAGAACTATGTTTCCTATTCATACAGACCATATCTAGTTGAACTCTGCTCATTAAACTGTAACAAACCACAGCATCTCTTACATAGATGCTCTTTAGTTAATAGTGAAAATCGTGTTGGGTTCGTGAACTGTGTAAATTCATTTGAGCCGAAAAATCACTGGGTTTACCGGAAATGAACTCTTGCTTGTAGGAAGACTCAGAGGCGTTGGTTTAACTCCGTTTGTGAACGGAAATTCAGACCAGTGTTCTCATCCATGAAACACCCTCTGTTTTAACCCAAGAAGCATCCTCTTCTGTCCAGAATCTGCAAAACAGCAAGAAATATGAGCCTGTCCAGAAAAGAACTGTGTTTCCTACTAATATGCACCATATCTAGTTGAACTCTGCTTATGAAACTGTAACAAACCACAGCATCTCTTACAAAGATGCTCTTTATTAAATAGTGAAAAACGTATTTGGTTCATGAACTGTGTAAATTCTTCTGAGCCGAAAAATCTCTGGGTTTACCGGAAATGAACTCTTGCTTGTAGGAAGACACAGAGGCTTTGGTTTCACTCCGTTTCTGAAGGAAAATTCAGACCAGTGTTCTCATCCATGAAACACCCTCTGTTTTAACGCAAGAAGCATCCTATTCTTTCCAGAGTCCACAATACAGCAAGAAACATGAGCATGTCCAGAAAAGAACTGTGTTTCCTACTAATATGGACCATATCTAGTTGAACTCTGCTTATGAAACTGTAACAAACCACAGCATCTCTTACAAAGATGCTCTTTAGTAAATAGTGAAAAACGTATTTGGTTCATGAACTGTGTAAATTTTTTTGAGCCGAAAAATCTCTGGGTTTACCGGAAATGAACTCTTGCTTGTAGGAAGACACAGAGGCTTTGGTTTAACTCCGTTTCTGAAGGAAAATTCAGACCAGTGTTCTCATCCATGAAACTTACTCTGTTTTAACGCATGAAGCATGCTCTTCTTTCCAGCGTCTCCAATACAGTAAGAAACATGAGCATGCCCAGAAAAAAAGAACTATATTTCCTACTCATACGGAACATATCTAGTTGAACTCAGCTCATTAAACTGTAACAAACCACAGCATCTCTTACATAGATGCTCTTTAGTTAATAGTGAAAAACATGTTGGGTTCATGAACTGTGTAAATTCATTTGAGCCGAAAAAACACTGGGTTTACCAGAAATGAACTCTTGCTTGTAGTAAGACACAGAGGCTTGGTTTAACTCCGTTTGTGAAGGGACATTCAGACCAGTGTTCTCATCCATGAAACACCCTCTGTTTTAACGTAAGTAGCATCCTCTTCTCTCCAGAGTCTGCAATACAGCAATATATATGAGCAAGTACAGAAAAAAAGAACTGTGTTTCCTACTCATACGGACCATATCTAGTTGAACTCTGCTTAATAAACTGTAACAAACCACAGCACCTCTTACATAGATGCTCTTTAGTTAATAGTGAAAAACGTATTGGGTTCATGAACTGTGTAAATTCATTTGAGCCGAAAAATCACTGGGTTTACCGGAAATGAACTCTTGCTTGTAGAAAGACACAGGGTTAGGTTTAACTCCGTTTGAGAAGGGAAATTCAGACCAGAGTTCTCATCCATGAAACACACTCTGTTTTAATCCAAGAAGCATGCTCTTCTTCCCAGCATCTCTAATACAGCAAGAAACATGAGCATGCCCCGAAAAAAAGAACTGTGTTTCCTACTCATACGGACCATATCTAGCGGAACTCAGATTATGAAACTGTAACAAACTACAGCATCTCTTACATAGATGCTCTTTAGTTAATAGTGAACAACGTGTTGGGTTCGTGAACTGTATAAATTCATTTGAGCTGAAAAATCACTGGGCTTACCGGAAATGAACTCTTGCTTGTAGGAAGAAACAGAGCCTTTGGTTTATCTCCGTTTCTGATGGAAAATTCACACCGGTGTTCTCATCCATGAAACATATTCTGTTTTAACTCAAGAAGCATGCTCTTCTTTCCAGCGTCTCTAATACAGCAAGAAACATGAGCATGCCCAGAAAAAATGAACTGTGTTTCTTACTCATATGGACTATATCCAGCTAAACTCTGCTTATGAAATTGTAACAAACCACAGCATCTCTTAAATAGATGCTCTTTAGTTAATAGTGAAAAACATGTTGGGTTCGTGAACTGTGTAAATTCATTTGAGCCGAAAAATCAATGGGTTTACCAGAAATGAACTCTTGCTTGTAGTAAGACACAGAGGCTTTGGTTTAACTCCGTTTGTGAGGGGAAATTCAGACCAGTGTTCTCATCCATGAAACACCCTCTGTTTTAACGCAAGAAGCATCCTCTTCTTTCCAGATTCCACAATACAGAAAGAAATTTGAGCATGTCCAGAAAAAATGAACTGTGTGTCCTAATCATACGGACCATATCTAGTTGAACTCTGCTTATGAAACTGTAACAAACCACAGCATCTCTTACATAGATGCTCTTTAGTTAATAGTGAAAAACATGTTGGTTTCCTGAACTGTGTAAATTCATTTGAGTCGAAAAATCAGTGGGTTTACCGGAAATGAACTCTTGCTTGCAGAAAGACACAGATACTTTGATTTAACTCTGTTTGTGAAGGGAAATTCAGACCAGTGTTCTCATCCATGAAACACCCTCTGTTTTAACGCAAGCATCATCCTCGTCTTTCCAGAGTCTGCAATACAGCAAGAAATATGAGCATGTCCAGAAAAAATGAACTGTGTTTCCTACTCATACAGACCATTTCTAGTTGAACTCTGCTTATGAAACTGTAACAAACCACAGATTCTCTTACATAGTTGCTCTTTAGTTAATAGTAAAATCGTATTGGGTTCTTGAACTGTGTAAATTCATTGGAGCCAAAAAATCACTGGGTTTACCGGAAATGAACTCTTGCTTGTAGGAAGACACAGAGGCTTGGTTTCACTCTGTTTCTGAAGGGTAATTCAGACCAGAGTTCTCATCCATGAAACACACTCTGTTTTAATGCAAGAAGCATGCTCTTCTTTCCAGCATCTCTAATACAGCAAGAAACATGAGCATGCCCAGAAAAACAGAACTATGTTTCCTATTCATACAGACCATATCTAGTTGAACTCTGCTCATTAAACTGTAACAAACCACAGCATCTCTTACATAGATGCTCTTTAGTTAATAGTGAAAATCGTGTTGGGTTCGTGAACTGTGTAAATTCATTTGAGCCGAAAAATCACTGGGTTTACCGGAAATGAACTCTTGCTTGTAGGAAGACTCAGAGGCGTTGGTTTAACTCCGTTTGTGAACGGAAATTCAGACCAGTGTTCTCATCCATGAAACACCCTCTGTTTTAACCCAAGAAGCATCCTCTTCTGTCCAGAATCTGCAAAACAGCAAGAAATATGAGCCTGTCCAGAAAAGAACTGTGTTTCCTACTAATATGCACCATATCTAGTTGAACTCTGCTTATGAAACTGTAACAAACCACAGCATCTCTTACAAAGATGCTCTTTAGTAAATAGTGAAAAACGTATTTGGTTCATGAACTGTGTAAATTTTTTTGAGCCGAAAAATCTCTGGGTTTACCGGAAATGAACTCTTGCTTGTAGGAAGACATAGAGGCTTTGGTTCAACTAATTTGTGAAGGGAAATTCAGACCAGTGTTCTCATCCATGAAACTTACTCTGTTTTAACGCATGAAGCATGCTCTTCTTTCCAGCGTCTCCAATACGGTAAGAAACATGAGCATGCCCAGAAAAAAAGAACTATATTTCCTACTCATACGGAACATATCTAGTTGAACTCTGCTCATTAAACTGTAACAAACCACAGCATCTCTTACATAGATGCTCTTTAGTTAATAGTGAAAAACATGTTGGGTTCATGAACTGTGTAAATTCATTTGAGCCGAAAAAACACTGGGTTTACCAGAAATGAACTCTTGCTTGTAGTAAGACACAGAGGCTTGGTTTAACTCCGTTTGTGAAGGGACATTCAGACCAGTGTTCTCATCCATGAAACACCCTCTGTTTTAACGTAAGTAGCATCCTCTTCTCTCCAGAGTCTGCAATACAGCAATATATATGAGCAAGTACAGAAAAAAAGAACTGTGTTTCCTATTCATACGGATCATATCTAGTTGAACTCTGCTTAATAAACTGTAACAAACCACAGCACCTCTTACATCGATGCTCTTTAGTTAATTGTGAAAAACGTATTGGGTTCATGAACTGTGTAAATTCATTTGAGCCGAAAAATCACTGGGCTTACCCGAAATGAACTCTTGCTTGTAGGAAGACCCAGAGGCGTTGGTTTAACTCCGTTTGTGAACGGAAATTCAGACCAGTGTTCTCATCCATGAAACACCCTCTGTTTTAACCCAAGAAGCATCCTCTTCTGTCCAGAATCTGCAATACAGCAAGAAATATGAGCATGTCCAGAAAAAAGGAACTCTGTTTCCTACTCATACGGACCATAACTAGTTGAACTCTGATTATGAAACTGTAACAAACTATAGCATCTCTTACATAGATGCTATTTAGTTAATAGTGAAAATCGTGTTGGGTTCGTGAACTGTGTAAATTCATTTGAGCCGAAAAATCACTGGGTTTACCGGAAATGAACTCTTGCTTGTAGGAAGACTCAGAGGCGTTGGTTTAACTCCGTTTGTGAACGGAAATTCAGACCAGTGTTCTCATCCATGAAACACCCTCTGTTTTAACCCAAGAAGCATCCTCTTCTGTCCAGAATCTGCAAAACAGCAAGAAATATGAGCCTGTCCATAAAAGAACTGTGTTTCCTACTAATATGCACCATATCTAGTTGAACTCTGCTTATGAAACTGTAACAAACCACAGCATCTCTTACAAAGATGCTCTTTAGTAAATAGTGAAAAACGTATTTGGTTCATGAACTGTGTAAATTTTTTTGAGCCGAAAAATCTCTGGGTTTACCGGAAATGAACTCTTGCTTGTAGGAAGACATAGAGGCTTTGGTTCAACTAATTTGTGAAGGGAAATTCAGACCAGTGTTCTCATCCATGAAACTTACTCTGTTTTAACGCATGAAGCATGCTCTTCTTTCCAGCGTCTCCAATACGGTAAGAAACATGAGCATGCCCAGAAAAAAAGAACTATATTTCCTACTCATACGGAACATATCTAGTTGAACTCTGCTCATTAAACTGTAACAAACCACAGCATCTCTTACATAGATGCTCTTTAGTTAATAGTGAAAAACATGTTGGGTTCATGAACTGTGTAAATTCATTTGAGCCGAAAAAACACTGGGTTTACCAGAAATGAACTCTTGCTTGTAGTAAGACACAGAGGCTTGGTTTAACTCCGTTTGTGAAGGGACATTCAGACCAGTGTTCTCATCCATGAAACACCCTCTGTTTTAACGTAAGTAGCATCCTCTTCTCTCCAGAGTCTGCAATACAGCAATATATATGAGCAAGTACAGAAAAAAAGAACTGTGTTTCCTATTCATACGGATCATATCTAGTTGAACTCTGCTTAATAAACTGTAACAAACCACAGCACCTCTTACATCGATGCTCTTTAGTTAATTGTGAAAAACGTATTGGGTTCATGAACTGTGTAAATTCATTTGAGCCGAAAAATCACTGGGCTTACCCGAAATGAACTCTTGCTTGTAGGAAGACCCAGAGGCGTTGGTTTAACTCCGTTTGTGAACGGAAATTCAGACCAGTGTTCTCATCCATGAAACACCCTCTGTTTTAACCCAAGAAGCATCCTCTTCTGTCCAGAATCTGCAATACAGCAAGAAATATGAGCATGTCCAGAAAAAAGGAACTCTGTTTCCTACTCATACGGACCATAACTAGTTGAACTCTGATTATGAAACTGTAACAAACTATAGCATCTCTTACATAGATGCTATTTAGTTAATAGTGAAAAACGTGTTGGGTTCGTAAACTGTGTAAATACATTTGAGCCGAAAAATCACTGGGTTTACCGGAAATGAACTCTTGCTTGTAGAAAGACACAGAGACTTTGGTTTAACTCCGTTTCTGAAGGAAAATTCAGACCGGTGTTCTCATCCATGAAACACCCTCTATTTTA
The DNA here is from genome assembly GCA_949786385.1 of Onychomys leucogaster. NCBI lineage: Eukaryota > Metazoa > Chordata > Mammalia > Rodentia > Cricetidae > Onychomys > Onychomys leucogaster. The sequence goes on along the minus strand of CATKUP010000012.1, from coordinate 2,912,701 downwards.
ACGCAAGAATTATCCTCTTCTTTCCAGAGTCAGCAATACAGCAAGAAATATGAGCATGTCCAGAAAAAAAGAACTGGGTTTCCTACTCATATGGACCATATCTAGTTGAACTCTGCTTATGAAACTGTAACAAACCACAGCATCTCTTACATAGATGCTCTTTAGTTAATAGTGAAAAACGTATTGGGATCATGAACTGTGTAAATTCATTTGAGGTGAAAAATCACTGGGTTTACTGGAAATGAACTCTTGCTTGTAGGAAGACACAGAGGCTTTGGTTTCACTCCGTTTCTGAAGGAAAATTCAGACCAGTGTGCTCATCCATGAAACACCCTCTGTTTTAACGTAAGTAGCATCCTCTTCTCTCCAGAGTCTGCAATACAGCAATATATATGAGCAAGTACAGAAAAAAAGAACTGTGTTTCCTACTCATACGGACCATATCTAGTTGAACTCTGCTTAATAAACTGTAACAAACCACAGCACCTCTTACATAGATGCTCTTTAGTTAATAGTGAAAAACGTATTGGGTTCATGAACTGTATAAATTCATTTGAGCCGAAAAATCACTGGGTTTACCGGAAATGAACTCTTGCTTGTAGAAAGACACAGGGTTAGGTTTAACTCCGTTTGAGAAGGGAAATTCAGACCAGAGTTCTCATCCATGAAACACACTCTGTTTTAATCCAAGAAGCATGCTCTTCTTCCCAGCATCTCTAATACAGCAAGAAACATGAGCATGCCCCGAAAAAAAGAACTGTGTTTCCTACTCATACGGACCATATCTAGCGGAACTCAGATTATGAAACTGTAACAAACTACAGCATCTCTTACATAGATGCTCTTTAGTTAATAGTGAACAACGTGTTGGGTTCGTGAACTGTATAAATTCATTTGAGCTGAAAAATCACTGGGCTTACCGGAAATGAACTCTTGCTTGTAGGAAGAAACAGAGCCTTTGGTTTATCTCCGTTTCTGATGGAAAATTCACACCGGTGTTCTCATCCATGAAACATATTCTGTTTTAACTCAAGAAGCATGCTCTTCTTTCCAGCGTCTCTAATACAGCAAGAAACATGAGCATGCCCAGAAAAAATGAACTGTGTTTCTTACTCATATGGACTATATCCAGCTAAACTCTGCTTATGAAATTGTAACAAACCACAGCATCTCTTAAATAGATGCTCTTTAGTTAATAGTGAAAAACATGTTGGGTTCGTGAACTGTGTAAATTCATTTGAGCCGAAAAATCAATGGGTTTACCAGAAATGAACTCTTGCTTGTAGTAAGACACAGAGGCTTTGGTTTAACTCCGTTTGTGAGGGGAAATTCAGACCAGTGTTCTCATCCATGAAACACCCTCTGTTTTAACGCAAGAAGCATCCTCTTCTTTCCAGATTCCACAATACAGAAAGAAATTTGAGCATGTCCAGAAAAAATGAACTGTGTGTCCTAATCATACGGACCATATCTAGTTGAACTCTGCTTATGAAACTGTAACAAACCACAGCATCTCTTACATAGATGCTCTTTAGTTAATAGTGAAAAACATGTTGGTTTCCTGAACTGTGTAAATTCATTTGAGTCGAAAAATCAGTGGGTTTACCGGAAATGAACTCTTGCTTGCAGAAAGACACAGATACTTTGATTTAACTCTGTTTGTGAAGGGAAATTCAGACCAGTGTTCTCATCCATGAAACACCCTCTGTTTTAACGCAAGCATCATCCTCGTCTTTCCAGAGTCTGCAATACAGCAAGAAATATGAGCATGTCCAGAAAAAATGAACTGTGTTTCCTACTCATACAGACCATTTCTAGTTGAACTCTGCTTATGAAACTGTAACAAACCACAGATTCTCTTACATAGTTGCTCTTTAGTTAATAGTAAAATCGTATTGGGTTCTTGAACTGTGTAAATTCATTGGAGCCAAAAAATCACTGGGTTTACCGGAAATGAACTCTTGCTTGTAGGAAGACACAGAGGCTTGGTTTCACTCTGTTTCTGAAGGGTAATTCAGACCAGAGTTCTCATCCATGAAACACACTCTGTTTTAATGCAAGAAGCATGCTCTTCTTTCCAGCATCTCTAATACAGCAAGAAACATGAGCATGCCCAGAAAAACAGAACTATGTTTCCTATTCATACAGACCATATCTAGTTGAACTCTGCTCATTAAACTGTAACAAACCACAGCATCTCTTACATAGATGCTCTTTAGTTAATAGTGAAAATCGTGTTGGGTTCGTGAACTGTGTAAATTCATTTGAGCCGAAAAATCACTGGGTTTACCGGAAATGAACTCTTGCTTGTAGGAAGACTCAGAGGCGTTGGTTTAACTCCGTTTGTGAACGGAAATTCAGACCAGTGTTCTCATCCATGAAACACCCTCTGTTTTAACCCAAGAAGCATCCTCTTCTGTCCAGAATCTGCAAAACAGCAAGAAATATGAGCCTGTCCAGAAAAGAACTGTGTTTCCTACTAATATGCACCATATCTAGTTGAACTCTGCTTATGAAACTGTAACAAACCACAGCATCTCTTACAAAGATGCTCTTTAGTAAATAGTGAAAAACGTATTTGGTTCATGAACTGTGTAAATTTTTTTGAGCCGAAAAATCTCTGGGTTTACCGGAAATGAACTCTTGCTTGTAGGAAGACATAGAGGCTTTGGTTCAACTAATTTGTGAAGGGAAATTCAGACCAGTGTTCTCATCCATGAAACTTACTCTGTTTTAACGCATGAAGCATGCTCTTCTTTCCAGCGTCTCCAATACGGTAAGAAACATGAGCATGCCCAGAAAAAAAGAACTATATTTCCTACTCATACGGAACATATCTAGTTGAACTCTGCTCATTAAACTGTAACAAACCACAGCATCTCTTACATAGATGCTCTTTAGTTAATAGTGAAAAACATGTTGGGTTCATGAACTGTGTAAATTCATTTGAGCCGAAAAAACACTGGGTTTACCAGAAATGAACTCTTGCTTGTAGTAAGACACAGAGGCTTGGTTTAACTCCGTTTGTGAAGGGACATTCAGACCAGTGTTCTCATCCATGAAACACCCTCTGTTTTAACGTAAGTAGCATCCTCTTCTCTCCAGAGTCTGCAATACAGCAATATATATGAGCAAGTACAGAAAAAAAGAACTGTGTTTCCTATTCATACGGATCATATCTAGTTGAACTCTGCTTAATAAACTGTAACAAACCACAGCACCTCTTACATCGATGCTCTTTAGTTAATTGTGAAAAACGTATTGGGTTCATGAACTGTGTAAATTCATTTGAGCCGAAAAATCACTGGGCTTACCCGAAATGAACTCTTGCTTGTAGGAAGACCCAGAGGCGTTGGTTTAACTCCGTTTGTGAAGGGACATTCAGACCAGTGTTCTCATCCATGAAACACCCTCTGTTTTAACCCAAGAAGCATCCTCTTCTGTCCAGAATCTGCAATACAGCAAGAAATATGAGCATGTCCAGAAAAAAGGAACTCTGTTTCCTACTCATACGGACCATAACTAGTTGAACTCTGATTATGAAACTGTAACAAACTATAGCATCTCTTACATAGATGCTATTTAGTTAATAGTGAAAATCGTGTTGGGTTCGTGAACTGTGTAAATTCATTTGAGCCGAAAAATCACTGGGTTTACCGGAAATGAACTCTTGCTTGTAGGAAGACTCAGAGGCGTTGGTTTAACTCCGTTTGTGAACGGAAATTCAGACCAGTGTTCTCATCCATGAAACACCCTCTGTTTTAACCCAAGAAGCATCCTCTTCTGTCCAGAATCTGCAAAACAGCAAGAAATATGAGCCTGTCCATAAAAGAACTGTGTTTCCTACTAATATGCACCATATCTAGTTGAACTCTGCTTATGAAACTGTAACAAACCACAGCATCTCTTACAAAGATGCTCTTTAGTAAATAGTGAAAAACGTATTTGGTTCATGAACTGTGTAAATTTTTTTGAGCCGAAAAATCTCTGGGTTTACCGGAAATGAACTCTTGCTTGTAGGAAGACATAGAGGCTTTGGTTCAACTAATTTGTGAAGGGAAATTCAGACCAGTGTTCTCATCCATGAAACTTACTCTGTTTTAACGCATGAAGCATGCTCTTCTTTCCAGCGTCTCCAATACGGTAAGAAACATGAGCATGCCCAGAAAAAAAGAACTATATTTCCTACTCATACGGAACATATCTAGTTGAACTCTGCTCATTAAACTGTAACAAACCACAGCATCTCTTACATAGATGCTCTTTAGTTAATAGTGAAAAACATGTTGGGTTCATGAACTGTGTAAATTCATTTGAGCCGAAAAAACACTGGGTTTACCAGAAATGAACTCTTGCTTGTAGTAAGACACAGAGGCTTGGTTTAACTCCGTTTGTGAAGGGACATTCAGACCAGTGTTCTCATCCATGAAACACCCTCTGTTTTAACGTAAGTAGCATCCTCTTCTCTCCAGAGTCTGCAATACAGCAATATATATGAGCAAGTACAGAAAAAAAGAACTGTGTTTCCTATTCATACGGATCATATCTAGTTGAACTCTGCTTAATAAACTGTAACAAACCACAGCACCTCTTACATCGATGCTCTTTAGTTAATTGTGAAAAACGTATTGGGTTCATGAACTGTGTAAATTCATTTGAGCCGAAAAATCACTGGGCTTACCCGAAATGAACTCTTGCTTGTAGGAAGACCCAGAGGCGTTGGTTTAACTCCGTTTGTGAACGGAAATTCAGACCAGTGTTCTCATCCATGAAACACCCTCTGTTTTAACCCAAGAAGCATCCTCTTCTGTCCAGAATCTGCAATACAGCAAGAAATATGAGCATGTCCAGAAAAAAGGAACTCTGTTTCCTACTCATACGGACCATAACTAGTTGAACTCTGATTATGAAACTGTAACAAACTATAGCATCTCTTACATAGATGCTATTTAGTTAATAGTGAAAAACGTGTTGGGTTCGTAAACTGTGTAAATACATTTGAGCCGAAAAATCACTGGGTTTACCGGAAATGAACTCTTGCTTGTAGAAAGACACAGAGACTTTGGTTTAACTCCGTTTCTGAAGGAAAATTCAGACCGGTGTTCTCATCCATGAAACACCCTCTATTTTAACGCAAGAATTATCCTCTTCTTTCCAGAGTCAGCAATACAGCAAGAAATATGAGCATGTCCAGAAAAAAAGAACTGGGTTTCCTACTCATATGGACCATATCTAGTTGAACTCTGCTTATGAAACTGTAACAAACCACAGCATCTCTTACATAGATGCTCTTTAGTTAATAGTGAAAAACGTATTGGGATCATGAACTGTGTAAATTCATTTGAGGTGAAAAATCACTGGGTTTACTGGAAATGAACTCTTGCTTGTAGGAAGACACAGAGGCTTTGGTTTCACTCCGTTTCTGAAGGAAAATTCAGACCAGTGTGCTCATCCATGAAACACCCTCTGTTTTAACGTAAGTAGCATCCTCTTCTCTCCAGAGTCTGCAATACAGCAATATATATGAGCAAGTACAGAAAAAAAGAACTGTGTTTCCTACTCATACGGACCATATCTAGTTGAACTCTGCTTAATAAACTGTAACAAACCACAGCACCTCTTACATAGATGCTCTTTAGTTAATAGTGAAAAACGTATTGGGTTCATGAACTGTATAAATTCATTTGAGCCGAAAAATCACTGGGTTTACCGGAAATGAACTCTTGCTTGTAGAAAGACACAGGGTTAGGTTTAACTCCGTTTGAGAAGGGAAATTCAGACCAGAGTTCTCATCCATGAAACACACTCTGTTTTAATCCAAGAAGCATGCTCTTCTTCCCAGCATCTCTAATACAGCAAGAAACATGAGCATGCCCCGAAAAAAAGAACTGTGTTTCCTACTCATACGGACCATATCTAGCGGAACTCAGATTATGAAACTGTAACAAACTACAGCATCTCTTACATAGATGCTCTTTAGTTAATAGTGAACAACGTGTTGGGTTCGTGAACTGTATAAATTCATTTGAGCTGAAAAATCACTGGGCTTACCGGAAATGAACTCTTGCTTGTAGGAAGAAACAGAGCCTTTGGTTTATCTCCGTTTCTGATGGAAAATTCACACCGGTGTTCTCATCCATGAAACATATTCTGTTTTAACTCAAGAAGCATGCTCTTCTTTCCAGCGTCTCTAATACAGCAAGAAACATGAGCATGCCCAGAAAAAATGAACTGTGTTTCTTACTCATATGGACTATATCCAGCTAAACTCTGCTTATGAAATTGTAACAAACCACAGCATCTCTTAAATAGATGCTCTTTAGTTAATAGTGAAAAACATGTTGGGTTCGTGAACTGTGTAAATTCATTTGAGCCGAAAAATCAATGGGTTTACCAGAAATGAACTCTTGCTTGTAGTAAGACACAGAGGCTTTGGTTTAACTCCGTTTGTGAGGGGAAATTCAGACCAGTGTTCTCATCCATGAAACACCCTCTGTTTTAACGCAAGAAGCATCCTCTTCTTTCCAGATTCCACAATACAGAAAGAAATTTGAGCATGTCCAGAAAAAAAGAACTGTGTGTCCTAATCATACGGACCATATCTAGTTGAACTCTGCTTATGAAACTGTAACAAACCACAGCATCTCTTACATAGATGCTCTTTAGTTAATAATGAAAATCATGTTGGTTTCCTGAACTGTGTAAATTCATTTGAGCCGAAAAATCACTGGGCTTACCCGAAATGAACTCTTGCTTGTAGGAAGACCCAGAGGCGTTGGTTTAACTCCGTTTGTGAACGGAAATTCAGACCAGTGTTCTCATCCATGAAACACCCTCTGTTTTAACCCAAGAAGCATCCTCTTCTGTCCAGAATCTGCAATACAGCAAGAAATATGAGCATGTCCAGAAAAAAGGAACTCTGTTTCCTACTCATACGGACCATAACTAGTTGAACTCTGATTATGAAACTGTAACAAACTATAGCATCTCTTACATAGATGCTATTTAGTTAATAGTGAAAAACGTGTTGGGTTCGTAAACTGTGTAAATACATTTGAGCCGAAAAATCACTGGGTTTACCGGAAATGAACTCTTGCTTGTAGAAAGACACAGAGACTTTGGTTTAACTCCGTTTCTGAAGGAAAATTCAGACCGGTGTTCTCATCCATGAAACACCCTCTATTTTAACGCAAGAATTATCCTCTTCTTTCCAGAGTCAGCAATACAGCAAGAAATATGAGCATGTCCAGAAAAAAAGAACTGGGTTTCCTACTCATATGGACCATATCTAGTTGAACTCTGCTTATGAAACTGTAACAAACCACAGCATCTCTTACATAGATGCTCTTTAGTTAATAGTGAAAAACGTATTGGGATCATGAACTGTGTAAATTCATTTGAGGTGAAAAATCACTGGGTTTACTGGAAATGAACTCTTGCTTGTAGGAAGACACAGAGGCTTTGGTTTCACTCCGTTTCTGAAGGAAAATTCAGACCAGTGTGCTCATCCATGAAACACCCTCTGTTTTAACGTAAGTAGCATCCTCTTCTCTCCAGAGTCTGCAATACAGCAATATATATGAGCAAGTACAGAAAAAAAGAACTGTGTTTCCTACTCATACGGACCATATCTAGTTGAACTCTGCTTAATAAACTGTAACAAACCACAGCACCTCTTACATAGATGCTCTTTAGTTAATAGTGAAAAACGTATTGGGTTCATGAACTGTATAAATTCATTTGAGCCGAAAAATCACTGGGTTTACCGGAAATGAACTCTTGCTTGTAGAAAGACACAGGGTTAGGTTTAACTCCGTTTGAGAAGGGAAATTCAGACCAGAGTTCTCATCCATGAAACACACTCTGTTTTAATCCAAGAAGCATGCTCTTCTTCCCAGCATCTCTAATACAGCAAGAAACATGAGCATGCCCCGAAAAAAAGAACTGTGTTTCCTACTCATACGGACCATATCTAGCGGAACTCAGATTATGAAACTGTAACAAACTACAGCATCTCTTACATAGATGCTCTTTAGTTAATAGTGAACAACGTGTTGGGTTCGTGAACTGTATAAATTCATTTGAGCTGAAAAATCACTGGGCTTACCGGAAATGAACTCTTGCTTGTAGGAAGAAACAGAGCCTTTGGTTTATCTCCGTTTCTGATGGAAAATTCACACCGGTGTTCTCATCCATGAAACATATTCTGTTTTAACTCAAGAAGCATGCTCTTCTTTCCAGCGTCTCTAATACAGCAAGAAACATGAGCATGCCCAGAAAAAATGAACTGTGTTTCTTACTCATATGGACTATATCCAGCTAAACTCTGCTTATGAAATTGTAACAAACCACAGCATCTCTTAAATAGATGCTCTTTAGTTAATAGTGAAAAACATGTTGGGTTCGTGAACTGTGTAAATTCATTTGAGCCGAAAAATCAATGGGTTTACCAGAAATGAACTCTTGCTTGTAGTAAGACACAGAGGCTTTGGTTTAACTCCGTTTGTGAGGGGAAATTCAGACCAGTGTTCTCATCCATGAAACACCCTCTGTTTTAACGCAAGAAGCATCCTCTTCTTTCCAGATTCCACAATACAGAAAGAAATTTGAGCATGTCCAGAAAAAATGAACTGTGTGTCCTAATCATACGGACCATATCTAGTTGAACTCTGCTTATGAAACTGTAACAAACCACAGCATCTCTTACATAGATGCTCTTTAGTTAATAGTGAAAAACATGTTGGTTTCCTGAACTGTGTAAATTCATTTGAGTCGAAAAATCAGTGGGTTTACCGGAAATGAACTCTTGCTTGCAGAAAGACACAGATACTTTGATTTAACTCTGTTTGTGAAGGGAAATTCAGACCAGTGTTCTCATCCATGAAACACCCTCTGTTTTAACGCAAGCATCATCCTCGTCTTTCCAGAGTCTGCAATACAGCAAGAAATATGAGCATGTCCAGAAAAAATGAACTGTGTTTCCTACTCATACAGACCATTTCTAGTTGAACTCTGCTTATGAAACTGTAACAAACCACAGATTCTCTTACATAGTTGCTCTTTAGTTAATAGTAAAATCGTATTGGGTTCTTGAACTGTGTAAATTCATTGGAGCCAAAAAATCACTGGGTTTACCGGAAATGAACTCTTGCTTGTAGGAAGACACAGAGGCTTGGTTTCACTCTGTTTCTGAAGGGTAATTCAGACCAGAGTTCTCATCCATGAAACACACTCTGTTTTAATGCAAGAAGCATGCTCTTCTTTCCAGCATCTCTAATACAGCAAGAAACATGAGCATGCCCAGAAAAACAGAACTATGTTTCCTATTCATACAGACCATATCTAGTTGAACTCTGCTCATTAAACTGTAACAAACCACAGCATCTCTTACATAGATGCTCTTTAGTTAATAGTGAAAATCGTGTTGGGTTCGTGAACTGTGTAAATTCATTTGAGCCGAAAAATCACTGGGTTTACCGGAAATGAACTCTTGCTTGTAGGAAGACTCAGAGGCGTTGGTTTAACTCCGTTTGTGAACGGAAATTCAGACCAGTGTTCTCATCCATGAAACACCCTCTGTTTTAACCCAAGAAGCATCCTCTTCTGTCCAGAATCTGCAAAACAGCAAGAAATATGAGCCTGTCCAGAAAAGAACTGTGTTTCCTACTAATATGCACCATATCTAGTTGAACTCTGCTTATGAAACTGTAACAAACCACAGCATCTCTTACAAAGATGCTCTTTAGTAAATAGTGAAAAACGTATTTGGTTCATGAACTGTGTAAATTTTTTTGAGCCGAAAAATCTCTGGGTTTACCGGAAATGAACTCTTGCTTGTAGGAAGACATAGAGGCTTTGGTTCAACTAATTTGTGAAGGGAAATTCAGACCAGTGTTCTCATCCATGAAACTTACTCTGTTTTAACGCATGAAGCATGCTCTTCTTTCCAGCGTCTCCAATACGGTAAGAAACATGAGCATGCCCAGAAAAAAAGAACTATATTTCCTACTCATACGGAACATATCTAGTTGAACTCTGCTCATTAAACTGTAACAAACCACAGCATCTCTTACATAGATGCTCTTTAGTTAATAGTGAAAAACATGTTGGGTTCATGAACTGTGTAAATTCATTTGAGCCGAAAAAACACTGGGTTTACCAGAAATGAACTCTTGCTTGTAGTAAGACACAGAGGCTTGGTTTAACTCCGTTTGTGAAGGGACATTCAGACCAGTGTTCTCATCCATGAAACACCCTCTGTTTTAACGTAAGTAGCATCCTCTTCTCTCCAGAGTCTGCAATACAGCAATATATATGAGCAAGTACAGAAAAAAAGAACTGTGTTTCCTATTCATACGGATCATATCTAGTTGAACTCTGCTTAATAAACTGTAACAAACCACAGCACCTCTTACATCGATGCTCTTTAGTTAATTGTGAAAAACGTATTGGGTTCATGAACTGTGTAAATTCATTTGAGCCGAAAAATCACTGGGCTTACCCGAAATGAACTCTTGCTTGTAGGAAGACCCAGAGGCGTTGGTTTAACTCCGTTTGTGAACGGAAATTCAGACCAGTGTTCTCATCCATGAAACACCCTCTGTTTTAACCCAAGAAGCATCCTCTTCTGTCCAGAATCTGCAATACAGCAAGAAATATGAGCATGTCCAGAAAAAAGGAACTCTGTTTCCTACTCATACGGACCATAACTAGTTGAACTCTGATTATGAAACTGTAACAAACTATAGCATCTCTTACATAGATGCTATTTAGTTAATAGTGAAAATCGTGTTGGGTTCGTGAACTGTGTAAATTCATTTGAGCCGAAAAATCACTGGGTTTACCGGAAATGAACTCTTGCTTGTAGGAAGACTCAGAGGCGTTGGTTTAACTCCGTTTGTGAACGGAAATTCAGACCAGTGTTCTCATCCATGAAACACCCTCTGTTTTAACCCAAGAAGCATCCTCTTCTGTCCAGAATCTGCAAAACAGCAAGAAATATGAGCCTGTCCATAAAAGAACTGTGTTTCCTACTAATATGCACCATATCTAGTTGAACTCTGCTTATGAAACTGTAACAAACCACAGCATCTCTTACAAAGATGCTCTTTAGTAAATAGTGAAAAACGTATTTGGTTCATGAACTGTGTAAATTTTTTTGAGCCGAAAAATCTCTGGGTTTACCGGAAATGAACTCTTGCTTGTAGGAAGACATAGAGGCTTTGGTTCAACTAATTTGTGAAGGGAAATTCAGACCAGTGTTCTCATCCATGAAACTTACTCTGTTTTAACGCATGAAGCATGCTCTTCTTTCCAGCGTCTCCAATACGGTAAGAAACATGAGCATGCCCAGAAAAAAAGAACTATATTTCCTACTCATACGGAACATATCTAGTTGAACTCTGCTCATTAAACTGTAACAAACCACAGCATCTCTTACATAGATGCTCTTTAGTTAATAGTGAAAAACATGTTGGGTTCATGAACTGTGTAAATTCATTTGAGCCGAAAAAACACTGGGTTTACCAGAAATGAACTCTTGCTTGTAGTAAGACACAGAGGCTTGGTTTAACTCCGTTTGTGAAGGGACATTCAGACCAGTGTTCTCATCCATGAAACACCCTCTGTTTTAACGTAAGTAGCATCCTCTTCTCTCCAGAGTCTGCAATACAGCAATATATATGAGCAAGTACAGAAAAAAAGAACTGTGTTTCCTATTCATACGGATCATATCTAGTTGAACTCTGCTTAATAAACTGTAACAAACCACAGCACCTCTTACATCGATGCTCTTTAGTTAATTGTGAAAAACGTATTGGGTTCATGAACTGTGTAAATTCATTTGAGCCGAAAAATCACTGGGCTTACCCGAAATGAACTCTTGCTTGTAGGAAGACCCAGAGGCGTTGGTTTAACTCCGTTTGTGAACGGAAATTCAGACCAGTGTTCTCATCCATGAAACACCCTCTGTTTTAACCCAAGAAGCATCCTCTTCTGTCCAGAATCTGCAATACAGCAAGAAATATGAGCATGTCCAGAAAAAAGGAACTCTGTTTCCTACTCATACGGACCATAACTAGTTGAACTCTGATTATGAAACTGTAACAAACTATAGCATCTCTTACATAGATGCTATTTAGTTAATAGTGAAAAACGTGTTGGGTTCGTAAACTGTGTAAATACATTTGAGCCGAAAAATCACTGGGTTTACCGGAAATGAACTCTTGCTTGTAGAAAGACACAGAGACTTTGGTTTAACTCCGTTTCTGAAGGAAAATTCAGACCGGTGTTCTCATCCATGAAACACCCTCTATTTTAACGCAAGAATTATCCTCTTCTTTCCAGAGTCAGCAATACAGCAAGAAATATGAGCATGTCCAGAAAAAAAGAACTGGGTTTCCTACTCATATGGACCATATCTAGTTGAACTCTGCTTATGAAACTGTAACAAACCACAGCATCTCTTACATAGATGCTCTTTAGTTAATAGTGAAAAACGTATTGGGATCATGAACTGTGTAAATTCATTTGAGGTGAAAAATCACTGGGTTTACTGGAAATGAACTCTTGCTTGTAGGAAGACACAGAGGCTTTGGTTTCACTCCGTTTCTGAAGGAAAATTCAGACCAGTGTGCTCATCCATGAAACACCCTCTGTTTTAACGTAAGTAGCATCCTCTTCTCTCCAGAGTCTGCAATACAGCAATATATATGAGCAAGTACAGAAAAAAAGAACTGTGTTTCCTACTCATACGGACCATATCTAGTTGAACTCTGCTTAATAAACTGTAACAAACCACAGCACCTCTTACATAGATGCTCTTTAGTTAATAGTGAAAAACGTATTGGGTTCATGAACTGTGTAAATTCATTTGAGCCGAAAAATCACTGGGTTTACCGGAAATGAACTCTTGCTTGTAGAAAGACACAGGGTTAGGTTTAACTCCGTTTGAGAAGGGAAATTCAGACCAGAGTTCTCATCCATGAAACACACTCTGTTTTAATCCAAGAAGCATGCTCTTCTTCCCAGCATCTCTAATACAGCAAGAAACATGAGCATGCCCCGAAAAAAAGAACTGTGTTTCCTACTCATACGGACCATATCTAGCGGAACTCAGATTATGAAACTGTAACAAACTACAGCATCTCTTACATAGATGCTCTTTAGTTAATAGTGAACAACGTGTTGGGTTCGTGAACTGTATAAATTCATTTGAGCTGAAAAATCACTGGGCTTACCGGAAATGAACTCTTGCTTGTAGGAAGAAACAGAGCCTTTGGTTTATATCCGTTTCTGATGGAAAATTCACACCGGTGTTCTCATCCATGAAACATATTCTGTTTTAACTCAAGAAGCATGCTCTTCTTTCCAGCGTCTCTAATACAGCAAGAAACATGAGCATGCCCAGAAAAAATGAACTGTGTTTCTTACTCATATGGACTATATCCAGCTAAACTCTGCTTATGAAATTGTAACAAACCACAGCATCTCTTAAATAGATGCTCTTTAGTTAATAGTGAAAAACATGTTGGGTTCGTGAACTGTGTAAATTCATTTGAGCCGAAAAATCAATGGGTTTACCAGAAATGAACTCTTGCTTGTAGTAAGACACAGAGGCTTTGGTTTAACTCCGTTTGTGAGGGGAAATTCAGACCAGTGTTCTCATCCATGAAACACCCTCTGTTTTAACGCAAGAAGCATCCTCTTCTTTCCAGATTCCACAATACAGAAAGAAATTTGAGCATGTCCAGAAAAAAAGAACTGTGTGTCCTAATCATACGGACCATATCTAGTTGAACTCTGCTTATGAAACTGTAACAAACCACAGCATCTCTTACATAGATGCTCTTTAGTTAATAATGAAAATCATGTTGGTTTCCTGAACTGTGTAAATTCATTTGAGCCGAAAAATCACTGGGCTTACCCGAAATGAACTCTTGCTTGTAGGAAGACCCAGAGGCGTTGGTTTAACTCCGTTTGTGAACGGAAATTCAGACCAGTGTTCTCATCCATGAAACACCCTCTGTTTTAACCCAAGAAGCATCCTCTTCTGTCCAGAATCTGCAATACAGCAAGAAATATGAGCATGTCCAGAAAAAAGGAACTCTGTTTCCTACTCATACGGACCATAACTAGTTGAACTCTGATTATGAAACTGTAACAAACTATAGCATCTCTTACATAGATGCTATTTAGTTAATAGTGAAAAACGTGTTGGGTTCGTAAACTGTGTAAATACATTTGAGCCGAAAAATCACTGGGTTTACCGGAAATGAACTCTTGCTTGTAGAAAGACACAGAGACTTTGGTTTAACTCCGTTTCTGAAGGAAAATTCAGACCGGTGTTCTCATCCATGAAACACCCTCTATTTTAACGCAAGAATTATCCTCTTCTTTCCAGAGTCAGCAATACAGCAAGAAATATGAGCATGTCCAGAAAAAAAGAACTGGGTTTCCTACTCATATGGACCATATCTAGTTGAACTCTGCTTATGAAACTGTAACAAACCACAGCATCTCTTACATAGATGCTCTTTAGTTAATAGTGAAAAACGTATTGGGATCATGAACTGTGTAAATTCATTTGAGGTGAAAAATCACTGGGTTTACTGGAAATGAACTCTTGCTTGTAGGAAGACACAGAGGCTTTGGTTTCACTCCGTTTCTGAAGGAAAATTCAGACCAGTGTGCTCATCCATGAAACACCCTCTGTTTTAACGTAAGTAGCATCCTCTTCTCTCCATAGTCTGCAATACAGCAATATATATGAGCAAGTACAGAAAAAAAGAACTGTGTTTCCTACTCATACGGACCATATCTAGTTGAACTCTGCTTAATAAACTGTAACAAACCACAGCACCTCTTACATAGATGCTCTTTAGTTAATAGTGAAAAACGTATTGGGTTCATGAACTGTATAAATTCATTTGAGCCGAAAAATCACTGGGTTTACCGGAAATGAACTCTTGCTTGTAGAAAGACACAGGGTTAGGTTTAACTCCGTTTGAGAAGGGAAATTCAGACCAGAGTTCTCATCCATGAAACACACTCTGTTTTAATCCAAGAAGCATGCTCTTCTTCCCAGCATCTCTAATACAGCAAGAAACATGAGCATGCCCCGAAAAAAAGAACTGTGTTTCCTACTCATACGGACCATATCTAGCGGAACTCAGATTATGAAACTGTAACAAACTACAGCATCTCTTACATAGATGCTCTTTAGTTAATAGTGAACAACGTGTTGGGTTCGTGAACTGTATAAATTCATTTGAGCTGAAAAATCACTGGGCTTACCGGAAATGAACTCTTGCTTGTAGGAAGAAACAGAGCCTTTGGTTTATCTCCGTTTCTGATGGAAAATTCACACCGGTGTTCTCATCCATGAAACATATTCTGTTTTAACTCAAGAAGCATGCTCTTCTTTCCAGCGTCTCTAATACAGCAAGAAACATGAGCATGCCCAGAAAAAATGAACTGTGTTTCTTACTCATATGGACTATATCCAGCTAAACTCTGCTTATGAAATTGTAACAAACCACAGCATCTCTTAAATAGATGCTCTTTAGTTAATAGTGAAAAACATGTTGGGTTCGTGAACTGTGTAAATTCATTTGAGCCGAAAAATCAATGGGTTTACCAGAAATGAACTCTTGCTTGTAGTAAGACACAGAGGCTTTGGTTTAACTCCGTTTGTGAGGGGAAATTCAGACCAGTGTTCTCATCCATGAAACACCCTCTGTTTTAACGCAAGAAGCATCCTCTTCTTTCCAGATTCCACAATACAGAAAGAAATTTGAGCATGTCCAGAAAAAAAGAACTGTGTGTCCTAATCATACGGACCATATCTAGTTGAACTCTGCTTATGAAACTGTAACAAACCACAGCATCTCTTACATAGATGCTCTTTAGTTAATAATGAAAATCATGTTGGTTTCCTGAACTGTGTAAATTCATTTGAGTCGAAAAATCAGTGGGTTTACCGGAAATGAACTCTTGCTTGCAGAAAGACACAGATACTTTGATTTAACTCTGTTTGTGAAGGGAAATTCAGACCAGTGTTCTCATCCATGAAACACCCTCTGTTTTAACGCAAGCATCATCCTCGTCTTTCCAGAGTCTGCAATACAGCAAGAAATATGAGCATGTCCAGAAAAAATGAACTGTGTTTCCTACTCATACAGACCATTTCTAGTTGAACTCTGCTTATGAAACTGTAACAAACCACAGATTCTCTTACATAGTTGCTCTTTAGTTAATAGTAAAATCGTATTGGGTTCTTGAACTGTGTAAATTCATTGGAGCCAAAAAATCACTGGGTTTACCGGAAATGAACTCTTGCTTGTAGGAAGACACAGAGGCTTGGTTTCACTCTGTTTCTGAAGGGTAATTCAGACCAGAGTTCTCATCCATGAAACACACTCTGTTTTAATGCAAGAAGCATGCTCTTCTTTCCAGCATCTCTAATACAGCAAGAAACATGAGCATGCCCAGAAAAACAGAACTATGTTTCCTATTCATACAGACCATATCTAGTTGAACTCTGCTCATTAAACTGTAACAAACCACAGCATCTCTTACATAGATGCTCTTTAGTTAATAGTGAAAATCGTGTTGGGTTCGTGAACTGTGTAAATTCATTTGAGCCGAAAAATCACTGGGTTTACCGGAAATGAACTCTTGCTTGTAGGAAGACTCAGAGGCGTTGGTTTAACTCCGTTTGTGAACGGAAATTCAGACCAGTGTTCTCATCCATGAAACACCCTCTGTTTTAACGTAAATAGCATCCTCTTCTCTCCAGAGTCTGCAATACAGCAATATATATGAGCAAGTACAGAAAAAAAGAACTGTGTTTCCTACTCATACGGATCATATCTAGTTGAACTCTGCTTAATAAACTGTAACAAACCACAGCACCTCTTAAATAGATGCTCTTCAGTTAATAGTGAAAAACGTATTGGGTTCATGAACTGTGTAAATTCATTTGAGCCGAAAAATCACTGGGCTTACCCGAAATGAACTCTAGCTTGTAGGAAGACCCAGAGGCGTTGGTTTAACTCCGTTTGTGAACGGAAATTCAGACCAGTGTTCTCATCCATGAAACACCCTCTGTTTTAACCCAAGAAGCATCCTCTTCTGTCCAGAATCTGCAATACAGCAAGAAATATGAGCATGTCCAGAAAAAAGGAACTCTGTTTCCTACTCATACGGACCATAACTAGTTGAACTCTGATTATGAAACTGTAACAAACTATAGCATCTCTTACATAGATGCTATTTAGTTAATAGTGAAAAACGTGTTGGGTTCGTAAACTGTGTAAATACATTTGAGCCGAAAAATCACTGGGTTTACCGGAAATGAACTCTTGCTTGTAGAAAGACACAGAGACTTTGGTTTAACTCCGTTTCTGAAGGAAAATTCAGACCGGTGTTCTCATCCATGAAACACCCTCTATTTTAACGCAAGAATTATCCTCTTCTTTCCAGAGTCAGCAATACAGCAAGAAATATGAGCATGTCCAGAAAAAAAGAACTGGGTTTCCTACTCATATGGACCATATCTAGTTGAACTCTGCTTATGAAACTGTAACAAACCACAGCATCTCTTACATAGATGCTCTTTAGTTAATAGTGAAAAACGTATTGGGATCATGAACTGTGTAAATTCATTTGAGCTGAAAAATCACTGGGTTTACTGGAAATGAACTCTTGCTTGTAGGAAGACACAGAGGCTTTGGTTTCACTCCGTTTCTGAAGGAAAATTCAGACCAGTGTTCTCATCCATGAAACACACTCTGTTTTAACGCAAGAAGCATGCTCTTCTTTCCAGCATCTCTACTACAGCAAGAAACATGAGCATGCCCAGAAAAAAAGAACTGTATTTCCTACTCATACGGACCATATGGAGTTGAATTCTGCTCATTAAGCTGTAACAAACCACAGCATCTCTTACATAGATGCTCTTTAGTTCATAATGAAAATCGTGTTGGCTTCGTGAACTGTGTAAATTCATTTGAGCCGAAAAATCACTGGGTTTACCGGAAATGAACTCTTGCTTGGAGGAAGACAAAGAGCCTTTGGTTTAACTCCGTTTGTGAAGGGAAATTCAGATCAGTGTTCTCATCCATGAAACACCCTCTGTTTTAACGCAAGAAGCATTCTCCTCTGTCCGGAATCTGCAATAGAGCAAGAAATAGGCGTATGTCCAGAAAAAATGAACTGTGTTTCCTACTCATGCGGACCATATCCACTTGAACTCTGATTATGAAACTGTAACAAACTTCAGCATCTCTTACATAGATGCTCTTTAGTTAATAGGGAAAAACGTGTTGGGTTTATGAACTGTGTAAATTCATTTGATCCGAAAAATCACTGGGTTTACCGGAAATGAACTCTTGCTTGTAGAAAGACAAAGAGATTTTGGTTTAACTCCGTTTCTGAAGGAAAATTCAGACCAGTGTTCTCATTCATGAAACACCCTCTGTTTTAACGCAAGAAGCATCCTCTTCTTTCCAGATTCCACAATACAGAAAGAAATTTGAGCATGTCCAGAAAAAAAGAACAGTGTGTCCTAATCATACGGACCATATCTAGTTGAACTCTGCTTATGAAACTGTAACAAACCACAGCATCTCTTACATAGATGCTCTTTAGTTAATAGTGAAAAACATGTTGGTTTCCTGAACTGTGTAAATTCATTTGAGTCGAAAAATCAGTGGGTTTACCGGAAATGAACTCTTGCTTGCAGAAAGACACAGATACTTTGATTTAACTCTGTTTGTGAAGGGAAATTCAGACCAGTGTTCTCATCCATGAAACACCCTCTGTTTTAACGCAAGCATCATCCTCGTCTTTCCAGAGTCTGCAATACAGCAAGAAACATGAGCATGTCCAGAAAAAATGAACTGTGTTTCCTACTCATACAGACCATTTCTAGTTGAACTCTGCTTATGAAACTGTAACAAACCACAGATTCTCTTACATAGATGCTCTTTAGTTAATAGTAAAATCGTATTTGGTTCTTGAACTGTGTAAATTCATTGGAGCCAAAAAATCACTGGGTTTACCGGAAATGAACTCTTGCTTGTAGGAAGACACAGAGGCTTGGTTTCACTCTGTTTCTGAAGGGTAATTCAGACCAGAGTTCTCATCCATGAAACACACTCTGTTTTAATGCAAGAAGCATGCTCTTCTTTCCAGCATCTCTAATACAGCAAGAAACATGAGCATGCCCCAAAAAACAGAACTATGTTTCCTATTCATACAGACCATATCTAGTTGAACTCTGCTCATTAAACTGTAACAAACCACAGCATCTCTTACATAGATGCTCTTTAGTTAATAGTTAAAATCGTGTTGGGTTCGTGAACTGTGTAAAATCATTTGAGCCGAAAAATCACTGGATATACCGGAAATGAACTCTTGCTTGTAGAAAGACACAGAGACTTTGGTTTAACTCCGTTTCTGAAGGAAAATTCAGACCAGTGTTCTCATCCATGAAACACCCTCTGTTTTAACGCAAGAAGCATCCTATTCTTTCCAGAGTCCACAATACAGCAAGAAACAGGAGCATGTCCAGAAAAGAACTGTGTTTCCTACTAATATGGACCATATCTAGTTGAACTCTGCTTATGAAACTGTAACAAACCACAGCATCTCTTACAAAGATGCTCTTTAGTAAATAGTGAAAAACGTATTGGGTTCATGAACTGTGTAAATTTTTTTGAGCCGAAAAATCTCTGGGTTTACCGGAAATGAACTCTTGCTTGTAGGAAGACACATAGGCTTTGGTTCAACTCATTTTTGAAGGGAAATTCAGACCAGTGTTCTCATCCATGAAACTTACTCTGTTTTAACGCATGAAGCATGCTCTTCTTTCCAGCGTCTCCAATACGGTAAGAAACATGAGCATGCCCAGAAAAAAAGAACTATATTTCCTACTCATACGGAACATATCTAGTTGAACTCTGCTCATTAAACTGTAACAAACCACAGCATCTCTTACATAGATGCTCTTTAGTTAATAGTGAAAAACATGTTGGGTTCATGAACTGTGTAAATTCATTTGAGCCGAAAAAACACTGGGTTTACCAGAAATGAACTCTTGCTTGTAGTAAGACACAGAGGCTTGGTTTAACTCCGTTTGTGAAGGGACATTCAGACCAGTGTTCTCATCCATGAAACACCCTCTGTTTTAACGTAAGTAGCATCCTCTTCTCTCCAGAGTCTGCAATACAGCAATATATATGAGCAAGTACAGAAAAAAAGAACTGTGTTTCCTACTCATACGGACCATATCTAGTTGAACTCTGCTTAATAAACTGTAACAAACCACAGCACCTCTTACATAGATGCTCTTTAGTTAATAGTGAAAAACGTATTGGGTTCATGAACTGTGTAAATTCATTGGAGCCGAAAAATCACTGGGTTTACCGGAAATGAACTCTTGCTTGTAGGAAGACACAGGGTTAGGTTTAACTCGTTTGAGAAGGGAAATTCAGACCAGAGTTCTCATCCATGAAACACACTCTGTTTTAACCCAAGAAGCATGCTCTTCTCCCTAGCATCTCTAATACAGCAAGAAACATGAGCATGCCCCGAAAAAAAGAACTGTGTTTCCTACTCATACGGACCATATCTAGCGGAACTCAGATTATGAAACTGTAACAAACTACAGCATCTCTTACATAGATGCTCTTTAGTTAATAGTGAACAACGTGTTGGGTTCGTGAACTGTATAAATTCATTTGAGCCGAAAAATCACTGGGCTTACCGGAAATGAACTCTTGCTTGTAGGAAGAAACAGAGCCTTTGGTTTATCTCCGTTTCTGATGGAAAATTCACACCGGTGTTCTCATCCATGAAACATATTCTGTTTTAACTCAAGAAGCATGCTCTTCTTTCCAGCGTCTCTAATACAGCAAGAAACATGAGCATGCCCAGAAAAAATGAACAGTGTTTCTTACTCATATGGACTATATCCAGCTAAACTCTGCTTATGAAACTGTAACAAACCACAGCATCTCTTAAATAGATGCTCTTTAGTTAATAGTGAAAAACATGTTGGGTTCGTGAACTGTGTAAATTCATTTGAGCCGAAAAATCACTGGGTTTACCAGAAATGAACTCTTGCTTTTAGTAAGATACAGAGGCTTTGGTTTAACTCCGTTTGTGAGGGGAAATTCAGACCAGTGTTCTCATCCATGAAACACCCTCTGTTTTAACGCAAGAATTATCCTCTTCTTTCCAGATTCCACAATACAGAAAGAAATTTGAGCATGTCCAGAAAAAAAGAACTGTGTGTCCTAATCATACGGACCATATCTAGTTGAACTCTGCTTATGAAACTGTAACAAACCACAGCATCTCTTACATAGATGCTCTTTAGTTAATAGTGAAAAACATGTTGGTTTCCTGAACTGTGTAAATTCATTTGAGTCGAAAAATCAGTGGGTTTACCGGAAATGAACTCTTGCTTGCAGAAAGACACAGATACTTTGATTTAACTCTGTTTGTGAAGGGAAATTCAGACCAGTGTTCTCATCCATGAAACACCCTCTGTTTTAACGCAAGCATCATCCTCGTCTTTCCAGAGTCTGCAATACAGCAAGAAATATGAGCATGTCCAGAAAAAATGAACTGTGTTTCCTACTCATACAGACCATTTCTAGTTGAACTCTGCTTATGAAACTGTAACAAACCACAGATTCTCTTACATAGATGCTCTTTAGTTAATAGTAAAATCGTATTGGGTTCTTGAACTGTGTAAATTCATTGGAGCCGAAAAATCACTGGGTTTACCGGAAATGAACTCTTGCTTGTAGGAAGACACAGAGGCTTGGTTTCCCTCTGTTTCTGAAGGGTAATTCAGACCAGAGTTCTCATCCATGAAACACACTCTGTTTTAATGCAAGCATCATCCTCGTCTTTCCAGAGTCTGCAATACAGCAAGAAACATGAGCATGTCCAGAAAAAATGAACTGTGTTTCCTACTCATACAGACCATTTCTAGTTGAACTCTGCTTATGAAACTGTAACAAACCACAGATTCTCTTACATAGATGCTCTTTAGTTAATAGTAAAATCGTATTTGGTTCTTGAACTGTGTAAATTCATTGGAGCCAAAAAATCACTGGGTTTACCGGAAATGAACTCTTGCTTGTAGGAAGACACAGAGGCTTGGTTTCACTCTGTTTCTGAAGGGTAATTCAGACCAGAGTTCTCATCCATGAAACACACTCTGTTTTAATGCAAGAAGCATGCTCTTCTTTCCAGCATCTCTAATACAGCAAGAAACATGAGCATGCCCCAAAAAACAGAACTATGTTTCCTATTCATACAGACCATATCTAGTTGAACTCTGCTCATTAAACTGTAACAAACCACAGCATCTCTTACATAGATGCTCTTTAGTTAATAGTTAAAATCGTGTTGGGTTCGTGAACTGTGTAAAATCATTTGAGCCGAAAAATCACTGGATATACCGGAAATGAACTCTTGCTTGTAGAAAGACACAGAGACTTTGGTTTAACTCCGTTTCTGAAGGAAAATTCAGACCAGTGTTCTCATCCATGAAACACCCTCTGTTTTAACCCAAGAAGCATCCTCTTCTGTCCAGAATCTGCAATACAGCAAGAAATATGAGCCTGTCCAGAAAAGAACTGTGTTTCCTACTAATATGGACCATATCTAGTTGAACTCTGATTATGAAACTGTAACAAACTACAGCATCTCTTACATAGATGCTCTTTAGTTAATAGTGAAAAACGTGTTGGGTTCGTGAACTGTGTAAATTCATTTGAGCCGAAAAATCACTGGGTATACCGGAAATGAACTCTTGCTTGTAGAAAGACACAGAGACTTTTGTTTAACTCCGTTTCTGAAGGAAAATTCAGACCAGTGTTCTCATCCATGAAACACCCTCTGTTTTAACGCAAGAAGCATCCTATTCTTTCCAGAGTCCACAATACAGCAAGAAACATGAGCATGTCCAGAAAAGAACTGTGTTTCCTACTAATATGGACCATATGTAGTTGAACTCTGCTTATGAAACTGTAACAAACCACAGCATCTCTTACAAAGATGCTCTTTAGTAAATAGTGAAAAACGTATTTGGTTCATGAACTGTGTAAATTTTTTTGAGCCGAAAAATCTCTGGGTTTACCGGAAATGAACTCTTGCTTGTAGGAAGACACAGAGGCTTGGTTTCACTCTGTTTCTGAAGGGTAATTCAGACCAGAGTTCTCATCCATGAAACACACTCTGTTTTAATGCAAGAAGCATGCTCTTCTTTCCAGCATCTCTAATACAGCAAGAAACATGAGCATGCCCCAAAAAACAGAACTATGTTTCCTATTCATACAGACCATATCTAGTAGAACTCTGCTCATTAAACTGTAACAAACCACAGCATCTCTTACATAGATGCTCTTTAGTTAATAGTGAAAATCGTGTTGGGTTCGTGAACTGTGTAAATTCATTTGAGCTGAAAAATCACTGGGTTTACCGGAAATGATCTCTTGCTTGTAGGAAGACAAAGAGCCTTTGGTTTAACTCCGTTTGTGAAGGGAAATTCAGACCAGAGTTCTCATCCATGAAACACCCTCTGTTTTATCGCAAGAAGCATCCTCTTCTGTCCTGAATCTGCAATAGAGCAAGAAATATGAGCATGTCCAGAAAAAATGAACTGTGTTTCCTACTCATATGGACCATATCCAGTTGAACTCTGATTATGAAAGTGTAACAAACTACAGCATCTCTTACATAGATGCTCTTTAGTTAATAGGGAAAAACGTGTTGGGTTTATGAACTGTGTAAATTCATTTGAGCCGAAAAATCACTGGGCATACCCGAAATGAACTCTTGCTTGTAGGAAGACTCAGAGGCGTTGGTTTAACTCCATTTGTGAACGGAAATTCAGACCAGTGTTCTCATCCATGAAACACCCTCTGTTTTAACCCAAGAAGCATCCTCTTCTGTCCAGAATCTGCAATACAGCAAGAAATATGAGCATGTCCAGAAAAAAGGAACTCTGTTTCCTACTCATACGGACCATAACTAGTTGAACTCTGATTATGAAACTGTAACAACCTATAGCATCTCTTACATAGATGCTATTTAGTTAATAGTGAAAAACGTGTTGGGTTCGTAAACTGTGTAAATACATTTGAGCCGAAAAATCACTTGGTTTACCGGAAATGAACTCTTGCTTGTAGAAAGTCACAGAGACTTTGGTTTAACTCCGTTTCTGAAGGAAAATTCAGACCGGTGTTCTCATCCATGAAACACCCTCTATTTTAACGCAAGAATTATCCTCTTCTTTCCAGAGTCAGCAATACAGCAAGAAATATGAGCATGTCCAGAAAAAAAGAACTGGGTTTCCTACTCATATGGACCATATCTAGTTGAACTCTGCTTATGAAACTGTAACAAACCACAGCATCTCCTACATAGATGCTCTTTAGTTAATAGTGAAAAACGTATTGGGATCATGAACTGTGTAAATTCATTTGAGCTGAAAAATCACTGGGTTTACTGGTAATGAACTCTTGCTTGTAGGAAGACACAGAGGCTTTGGTTTCACTCCGTTTCTGAAGGAAAATTCAGACCAGTGTTCTCATCCATGAAACACACTCTGTTTTAACGCAAGAAGCATGCTCTTCTTTCCAGCATCTCTACTACAGCAAGAAACATGAGCATGCCCAGAAAAAAAGAACTGTATTTCCTACTCATACGGACCATATGGAGTTGAATTCTGCTCATTAAACTGTAACAAACCACAGCATCTCTTACATAGATGCTCTTTAGTTCATAGTGAAAATCGTGTTGGGTTCGTGAACTGTGTAAATTCATTTGAGCCGAAAAATCACTGGGTTTATCGGAAATGAACTCTTGCTTGGAGGAAGACAAAGAGCCTTTGGTTTAACTCCGTTTGTGAAGGGAAATTCAGATCAGTGTTCTCATCCATGAAACACCCTCTGTTTTAACGCAAGAAGCATTCTCCTCTGTCCAGAATCTGCAATAGAGCAAGAAATAGGAGTATGTCCAGAAAAAATGAACTGTGTTTCCTACTCATGCGGACCATATCTAGTTGAACTCTGATTATGAAACTGTAACAAACTACAGCATCTATTATATAGATGCTCTTTAGTTATTAGGGAAAAACGTGTTGGGTTCGTGAGCTGTGTAAATTCATTTGAGCTGAAAAATCACTGGGCATACCAGAAATGAACTCTTGCTTGTAGGAAGAAAAAGAGCCTTTGGTTTAACTCCGTTTGTGAAGGGATATTCAGACCAGAGTTCTCATCCATGAAACACCCTCTGTTTTAACGCAAGAAGCATCCTCTTCTGTCCTGAATCTGCAATAGAGCAAGAAATATGAGCATGTCCAGAAAAAATGAACTGTGTTTCCTACTCATACGGACCATATCCAGTTGAACTCTGATTATGAAACTGTAACAAACTACAGCATCTCTTACATAGATGCTCTTTAGTTAATAGGGAAAAACGTGTTGGGTTTATGAACTGTGTAAATTCATTTGATCCGAAAAATCACTGGGTTTACCGGAAATGAACTCTTGCTTGTAGAAAGACAAAGAGATTTTGGTTTAACTCCGTTTCTGAAGGAAAATTCAGACCAGTGTTCTCATTCATGAAACACCCTCTGTTTTAACGCAAGAAGCATCCTCTTCTTTCCAGATTCCACAATACAGAAAGAAATTTGAGCATGTCCAGAAAAAAAGAACAGTGTGTCCTAATCATACGGACCATATCTAGTTGAACTCTGCTTATGAAACTGTAACAAACCACAGCATCTCTTACATAGATGCTCTTTAGTTAATAGTGAAAAACATGTTGGTTTCCTGAACTGTGTAAATTCATTTGAGTCGAAAAATCAGTGGGTTTACCAGAAATGAACTCTTGCTTGCAGAAAGACACAGATACTTTGATTTAACTCTGTTTGTGAAGGGAAATTCAGACCAGTGTTCTCATCCATGAAACACCCTCTGTTTTAACGCAAGCATCATCCTCGTCTTTCCAGAGTCTGCAATACAGCAAGAAACATGAGCATGTCCAGAAAAAATGAACTGTGTTTCCTACTCATACAGACCATTTCTAGTTGAACTCTGCTTATGAAACTGTAACAAACCACAGATTCTCTTACATAGATGCTCTTTAGTTAATAGTAAAATCGTATTGGGTTCTTGAACTGTGTAAATTCATTGGAGCCAAAAAATCACTGGGTTTACCGGAAATGAACTCTTGCTTGTAGGAAGACTCAGAGGCGTTGGTTTAACTCCGTTTGTGAACGGAAATTCAGACCAGTGTTCTCATCCATGAAACACCCTCTGTTTTAACCCAAGAAGCATCCTCTTCTGTCCAGAATCTGCAATACAGCAAGAAATATGAGCCTGTCCAGAAAAGAACTGTGTTTCCTACTAATATGGACCATATCTAGTTGAACTCTGATTATGAAACTGTAACAAACTACAGCATCTCTTACATAGATGCTCTTTAGTTAATAGTGAAAAACGTGTTGGGTTCGTGAACTGTGTAAATTCATTTGAGCCGAAAAATCACTGGGTATACCGGAAATGAACTCTTGCTTGTAGAAAGACACAGAGACTTTTGTTTAACTCCGTTTCTGAAGGAAAATTCAGACCAGTGTTCTCATCCATGAAACACCCTCTGTTTTAACGCAAGAAGCATCCTATTCTTTCCAGAGTCCACAATACAGCAAGAAACATGAGCATGTCCAGAAAAGAACTGTGTTTCCTACTAATATGGACCATATGTAGTTGAACTCTGCTTATGAAACTGTAACAAACCACAGCATCTCTTACAAAGATGCTCTTTAGTAAATAGTGAAAAACGTATTTGGTTCATGAACTGTGTAAATTCATTTGAGCCGAAAAATCACTGGGTTTACCGGAAATGAACTCTTGCTTCTAGGAAGACACAGGGTTAGGTTTAACTCCGTTTGAGAAGGGAAATTCAGACCAGAGTTCTCATCCATGAAACACACTCTGTTTTAACCCAAGAAGCATGCTCTTCTTTCCAGCGTCTCTAATACAGCAAGAAACATGAGCATGCCCAGAAAAAATGAACTGTGTTTCTTACTCATATGGACTATATCCAGCTAAACTCTGCTTCTGAAACTGTAACAAACCACAGCATCTCTTAAATAGATGCTCTTTAGTTAATAGTGAAAAACATGTTGGGTTCGTGAACTGTGTAAATTCATTTGAGCCGAAAAATCACTGGGTTTACCAGAAATGAACTCTTGCTTGTAGTAAGACACAGAGGCTTTGGTTTAACTCTGTTTGTGAGGGGAAATTCAGACCAGTGTTCTCATCCATGAAACACCCTCTGTTTTAACGCAAGAAGCATGCTCTTCTTTCCAGCGTCTCCAATACAGCAAGAAACATGAGCATGCCCAGAAAAAAAGAACTGTGTTTCTTACTCATATGGACTATATCCAGTTAAACTCTGCTTATGAAACTGTAACAAACCACAGCATCTCTTACAAAAATGCTCTTTCATTTATAGTGAAAAACGTGTTGGGTTCGTGAACTGTGTAAATTCATTTGAGCCGAAAAATCACCGGGTTTACCGGAAATGAACTCTTGCTTGTAGTAAGACACAGAGCCTTTGGTTTAACTCCGTTTGTGAAGTCAAATTCAGATCAGTGTTCTCATCCATGAAACACCCTCTGTTTTAACGCAAGAAGCATTCTCCTCTGTCCAGAATCTGCAATAGAGCAAGAAATAGGAGTATGTCCAGAAAAAATGAACTGTGTTTCCTACTCATTCGGACCATATCTAGTTGAACTCTGATTATGAAACTGTAACAAACTACAGCATCTATTACATAGATGCTCTTTAGTTAATAGGGAAAAACGTGTTGGGTTCGTGAGCTGTGTAAATTCATTTTAGCTGAAAAATCACTGGGCATACCAGAAATGAACTCTTGCTTGTAGGAAGAAAAAGAGCCTTTGGTTTAACTCTGTTTGTGAAGGGAAATTTAGACCAGAGTTCTCATCCATGAAACACCTTCTGTTTTAACGCAAGAAGCATCCTCTTCTGTCCTGAATCTGCATTAGAGCAAGAAATATGAGCATGTCCAGAAAAAATGAACTGTGTTTCCTACTCATACCGACCATATCCAGTTGAACTCTGATTATGAAACTGTAACAAACTACAGCATCTCTTACATAGATGCTCTTTAGTTAATAGGGAAAAACGTGTTGGGTTTATGAACTGTGTAAATTCATTTGATCCGAAAAATCACTGGGTTTACCGGAAATGATCTCTTGCTTGTAGGAAGACAAAGAGCCTTGGTTTAACTCCGTTTGTGAAGGGAAATTCAGACCAGAGTTCTCATCCATGAAACACCCTCTGTTTTAACGCAAGAAGCATCCTCTTCTGTCCTGAATCTGCAATAGAGCAAGAAATATTAGCATGTCCAGAAAAAATGAACTGTGTTTCCTACTCATACGGACCATATCCAGTTGAACTCTGATTATGAAACTGTAACAAACTACAGCATCTCTTACATAGATGCTCTTTAGTTAATAGGGAAAAACGTGTTGGGTTTATGAACTGTGTAAATTCATTTGATCCGAAAAATCACTGGGTTTACCGGAAATGAACTCTTGCTTGTAGAAAGACACAGAGATTTTGGTTTAACTCCGTTTCTGAAGGAAAATTCAGACCAGTGTTCTCATTCATGAAACACCCTCTGTTTTAACGCAAGAAGCATCCTCTTCTTTCCAGATTCCACAATACAGAAAGAAATTTGAGCATGTCCAGAAAAAAAGAACAGTGTGTCCTAATCATACGGACCATATCTAGTTGAACTCTGCTTATGAAACTGTAACAAACCACAGCATCTCTTACATAGATGCTCTTTAGTTAATAGTGAAAAACATGTTGGTTTCCTGAACTGTGTAAATTCATTTGAGTCGAAAAATCAGTGGGTTTACCGGAAATGAACTCTTGCTTGCAGAAAGACACAGATACTTTGATTTAACTCTGTTTGTAAAGGGAAATTCAGACCAGAGTTCTCATCCATGAAACACACTCTGTTTTAACGCAAGAAGCATGCTCTTCTTTCCAGCATCTCTAATACAGCAAGAAACATGAGCAGGACCAGAAAAAAAGAACTATATTTCCTACTCATACGGACCATATCTAGGTGAACTCTGCTCATTAAACTGTAACAAACCACAGCATCTCTTACATAGATGCTCCTTAGTTAATAGTGAAAATCGTGTTGTGTTCCTGATCTGTGTAAATTCATTTGAGCCGAAAAACCCCAGGGTTTACCGGAAATGAACTCTTGCTTGTAGGAAGACTCAGAGGCGTTGGTTTAACTCCGTTTGTGAACGGAAATTCAGACCAGTGTTCTCATCAATGAAACACGCTCTGTTTTAACGCAAGAAGCATCCTCTTCTTTCCAGAGTCTGCAATATAGCAAGAAATATGAGCATGTCCAGAAAAAATGAACTGTGTTTCCTACTCATACAAACCATAACTAGTTGAACTCTGATTATGAAACTGTAACAAACGACGGGATCTCTTACATAGATGCTCTTTAGTTAATAGTGAAAAACGTGTTAGGTTCGTGAACTGTGTAAATTCATTTGAGCCGAAAAATCACTGGGTTTACCAGAAATGAACTCTTGCTTGGAGTAAGATACAGAGGCTTTGGTTTAACTCCGTTTGTGAGGGGAAATCAAGACCAGTGTTCTCATCCATGAAACACCCTCTGTTTTAACGCAAGAATTATCCTCTTCTTTCCAGATTCCACAATACAGAAAGAAATTTGAGCATGTCCAGAAAAAAAGAACTGTGTGTCCTAATCATACGGACCATATCTAGTTGAACTCTGCTTATGAAACTGTAACAAACCACAGCATCTCTTACATAGATGCTCTTTAGTTAATAGTGAAAAACATGTTGGTTTCCTGAACTGTGTAAATTCATTTGAGTCGAAAAATCAGTGGGTTTACCGGAAATGAACTCTTGCTTGCAGAAAGACACAGATACTTTGATTTAACTCTGTTTGTGAAGGGAAATTCAGACCAGTGTTCTCATCCATGAAACACCCTCTGTTTTAACGCAAGCATCATCCTCGTCTTTCCAGAGTCTGCAATGCAGCAAGAAATATGAGCATGTCCAGAAAAAATGAACTGTGTTTCCTACTCATACAGACCATTTCTAGTTGAACTCTGCTTATGAAACTGTAACAAACCACAGATTCTCTTACATAGATGCTCTTTAGTTAATAGTAAAATCGTATTGGGTTCTTGAACTGTGTAAATTCATTGGAGCCGAAAAATCACTGGGTTTACCGGAAATGAACTCTTGCTTGTAGGAAGACACAGAGGCTTGGTTTCACTCTGTTTCCGAAAGGTAATTCAGACCAGAGTTCTCATCCATGAAACACACTCTGTTTTAATGCAAGAAGCATGCTCTTCTTTCCAGCATCTCTAATACAGCAAGAAACATGAGCATGCCCCAAAAAACAGAACTGTGTTTCCTACTCATACAGACCATTTCTAGTTGAACTCTGCTTATGAAACTGTAACAAACCACAGATTCTCTTACATAGATGCTCTTTAGTTAATAGTAAAATCGTATTGGGTTCTTGAACTGTGTAAATTCATTGGAGCCAAAAAATCACTGGGTTTACCGGAAATGAACTCTTGCTTGTAGGAAGACACAGAGGCTTGGTTTCACTCTGTTTCTGAAGGGTAATTCAGACCAGAGTTCTCATCCATGAAACACACTCTGTTTTAATGCAAGAAGCATGCTCTTCTTTCCAGCATCTCTAATACAGCAAGAAACATGAGCATGCCCCAAAAAACAGAACTATGTTTCCTATTCATACAGACCATATCTAGTTGAACTCTGCTCATTAAACTGTAACAAACCACAGCATCTCTTACATAGATGCTCTTTAGTTAATAGTGAAAATCGTGTTGGGTTCGTGAAGTGTGTAAAATCATTTGAGCCGAAAAATCACTGGATATACCGGAAATGAACTCTTGCTTGTAGAAAGACACAGAGACTTTGGTTTAACTCCATTTCTGAAGGAAAATTCAGACCAGTGTTCTCATCCATGAAACACCCTCTGTTTTAATGCAAGAAGCATCCTATTCTTTCCAGAGTCCACAATACAGCAAGAAACATGAGCATGTCCAGAAAAGAACTGTGTTTCCTACTAATATGGACCATATCTAGTTGAACTCTGCTTATGAAACTGTAACAAACCACAGCATCTCTTACAAAGATGCTCTTTAGTAAATAGTGAAAAACGTATTTGGTTCATGAACTGTGTAAATTTTTTTGAGCCGAAAAATCTCTGGGTTTACCGGAAATGAACTCTTGCTTGTAGGAAGACACAGAGGCTTTGGTTCAATTCATTTGTGAAGGGAAATTCAGACCAGTGTTCTCATCCATGAAACTTACTCTGTTTTAACGCATGTAGCATGCTCTTCTTTCCAGCGTCTCCAATACGGTAAGAAACATGAGCATGCCCAGAAAAAAAGAACTATATTTCCTACTCATACGGAACATATCTAGTTGAACTCTGCTCATTAAACTGTAACAAACCACAGCATCTCTTACATAGATGCTCTTTAGTTAATAGTGAAAAACATGTTGGGTTCATGAACTGTGTAAATTCATTTGAGCCGAAAAAACACTGGGTTTACCAGAAATGAACTCTTGCTTGTAGTAAGACACAGAGGCTTGGTTTAACTCCGTTTGTGAAGGGACATTCAGACCAGTGTTCTCATCCATGAAACACCCTCTGTTTTAACGTAAGTAGCATCCTCTTCTCTCCAGAGTCTGCAATACAGCAATATATATGAGCAAGTACAGAAAAAAAGAACTGTGTTTCCTACTCATACGGACCATATCTAGTTGAACTCTGCTTAATAAACTGTAACAAACCACAGCACCTCTTACATAGATGCTCTTTAGTTAATAGTGAAAAACGTATTGGGTTCATGAACTGTGTAAATTCATTTGAGCCAAAAAATCACTGGGTTTACCGGAAATGAACTCTTGCTTGTAGGAAGACACAGAGGCTTTGGTTTAACTCGTTTGAGAAGGGAAATTCAGACCAGAGTTCTCATCCATGAAACACACTCTGTTTTAACCCAAGAAGCATGCTCTTCTTCCTAGCATCTCTAATACAGCAAGAAACATGAGCATGCCCCGAAAAAAAGAACTGTGTTTCCTACTCATACGGACCATATCTAGCGGAACTCAGATTATGAAACTGTAACAAACTACAGCATCTCTTACATAGATGCTCTTTAGTTAATAGTGAACAACGTGTTGGGTTCGTGAACTGTATAAATTCATTTGAGCCGAAAAATCACTGGGCTTACCGGAAATGAACTCTTGCTTGTAGGAAGAAACAGAGCCTTTGGTTTATCTCCGTTTCTGATGGAAAATTCACACCGGTGTTCTCATCCATGAAACATATTCTGTTTTAACTCAAGAAGCATGCGCTTCTTTCCAGCGTCTCTAATACAGCAAGAAACATGAGCATGCCCAGAAAAAATGAACAGTGTTTCTTACTCATATGGACTATATCCAGCTAAACTCTGCTTATGAAACTGTAACAAACCACAGCATCTCTTATATAGATGCTCTTTAGTTAATAGTGAAAAACATGTTGGGTTCGTGAACTGTGTAAATTCATTTGAGCTGAAAAATCACTGGGTTTACCAGAAATGAACTCTTGCTTGTAGTAAGATACAGAGGCTTTGGTTTAACTCCGTTTGTGAGGGGAAATTCAGACCAGTGTTCTCATCCATGAAACACCCTCTGTTTTAACGCAAGAATTATCCTCTTCTTTCCAGATTCCACAATACAGAAAGAAATTTGAGCATGTCCAGAAAAAAAGAACTGTGTGTCCTAATCATACGGACCATATCTAGTTGAACTCTGCTTATGAAACTGTAACAAACCACAGCATCTCTTACATAGATGCTCTTTAGTTAATAGTGAAAAACATGTTGGTTTCCTGAACTGTGTAAATTCATTTGAGTCGAGAAATCAGTGGGTTTACCGGAAATGAACTCTTGCTTGCAGAAAGACACAGATACTTTGATTTAACTCTGTTTGTGAAGGGAAATTCAGACCAGTGTTCTCATCCATGAAACACCCTCTGTTTTAACGCAAGCATCATCCTCGTCTTTCCAGAGTCTGCAATACAGCAAGAAATATGAGCATGTCCAGAAAAAATGAACTGTGTTTCCTACTCATACAGACCATTTCTAGTTGAACTCTGCTTATGAAACTGTAACAAACCACAGATTCTCTTACATAGATGCTCTTTAGTTAATAGTAAAATCGTATTGGGTTCTTGAACTGTGTAAATTCATTGGAGCCGAAAAATCACTGGGTTTACCGGAAATGAACTCTTGCTTGTAGGAAGACACAGAGGCTTGGTTTCACTCTGTTTCTGAAGGGTAATTCAGACCAGAGTTCTCATCCATGAAACACACTCTGTTTTAATGCAAGAAGCATGCTCTTCTTTCCAGCATCTCTAATACAGCAAGAAACATGAGCATGCCCCAAAAAACAGAACTATGTTTCCTATTCATACAGACCATATCTAGTAGAACTCTGCTCATTAAACTGTAACAAACCACAGCATATCTTACATAGATGCTCTTTAGTTAATAGTGAAAATCGTGTTGGGTTCGTGAACTGTGTAAATTCATTTGAGCTGAAAAATCACTGGGTTTACCGGAAATGATCTCTTGCTTGTAGGAAGACAAAGAGCCTTTGGTTTAACTCTGTTTGTGAAGGGAAATTCAGACCAGAGTTCTCATCCATGAAACACCCTCTGTTTTATCGCAAGAAGCATCCTCTTCTGTCCTGAATCTGCAATAGAGCAAGAAATATGAGCATGTCCAGAAAAAATGAACTGTGTTTCCTACTCATATGGACCATATCCAGTTGAACTCTGATTATGAAAGTGTAACAAACTACAGCATCTCTTACATAGATGCTCTTTAGTTAATAGGGAAAAACGTGTTGGGTTTATGAACTGTGTAAATTCATTTGAGCCGAAAAATCACTGGGCTTACCCGAAATGAACTCTTGCTTGTAGGAAGACTCAGAGGCGTTGGTTTAACTCCGTTTGTGAACGGAAATTCAGACCAGTGTTCTCATCCATGAAACACCCTCTGTTTTAACCCAAGAAGCATCCTCTTCTTTCCAGAATCTGCAATACAGCAAGAAATATGAGCATGTCCATAAAAAAGGAACTCTGTTTCCTACTCATACGGACCATAACT
This sequence comes from Onychomys leucogaster, assembly GCA_949786385.1. Classification (NCBI taxonomy): domain Eukaryota; kingdom Metazoa; phylum Chordata; class Mammalia; order Rodentia; family Cricetidae; genus Onychomys; species Onychomys leucogaster. The sequence continues at coordinate 2,878,377 of CATKUP010000012.1, read as the reverse complement.
AGTTGAACTCTGATTATGAAACTGTAACAACCTATAGCATCTCTTACATAGATGCTATTTAGTTAATAGTGAAAAACGTGTTGGGTTCGTAAACTGTGTAAATACATTTGAGCCGAAAAATCACTTGGTTTACCGGAAATGAACTCTTGTTTGTAGAAAGTCACAGAGACTTTGGTTTAACTCCGTTTCTGAAGGAAAATTCAGACCGGTGTTCTCATCCATGAAACACCCTCTATTTTAACGCAAGAATTATCCTCTTCTTTCCAGAGTCAGCAATACAGCAAGAAATATGAGCATGTCCAGAAAAAAAGAACTGGGTTTCCTACTCATATGGACCATATCTAGTTGAACTCTGCTTATGAAACTGTAACAAACCACAGCATCTCTTACATAGATGCTCTTTAGTTAATAGTGAAAAACGTATTGGGATCATGAACTGTGTAAATTCATTTGAGCTGAAAAATCACTGGGTTTACTGGTAATGAACTCTTGCTTGTAGGAAGACACAGAGGCTTTGGTTTCACTCCGTTTCTGAAGGAAAATTCAGACCAGTGTTCTCATCCATGAAACACACTCTGTTTTAACGCAAGAAGCATGCTCTTCTTTCCAGCATCTCTACTACAGCAAGAAACATGAGCATGCCCAGAAAAAAAGAACTGTATTTCCTACTCATACGGACCATATGGAGTTGAATTCTGCTCATTAAACTGTAACAAACCACAGCATCTCTTACATAGATGCTCTTTAGTTCATAGTGAAAATCGTGTTGGGTTCGTGAACTGTGTAAATTCATTTGAGCTGAAAAATCACTGGGTTTATCGGAAATGAACTCTTGCTTGGAGGAAGACAAAGAGCCTTTGGTTTAACTCCGTTTGTGAAGGGAAATTCAGATCAGTGTTCTCATCCATGAAACACCCTCTGTTTTAATGCAAGAAGCATTCTCCTCTGTCCAGAATCTGCAATAGAGCAAGAAATAGGAGTATGTCCAGAAAAAATGAACTGTGTTTCCTACTCATGCGGACCATATCTAGTTGAACTCTGATTATGAAACTGTAACAAACTACAGCATCTATTACATAGATGCTCTTTAGTTAATAGGGAAAAACGTGTTGGGTTCGTGAGCTGTGTAAATTCATTTGAGCTGAAAAATCACTGGGCATACCAGAAATGAACTCTTGCTTGTAGGAAGAAAAAGAGCCTTTGGTTTAACTCCGTTTGTGAAGGGATATTCAGACCAGAGTTCTCATCCATGAAACACCCTCTGTTTTAACGCAAGAAGCATCCTCTTCTGTCCTGAATCTGCAATAGAGCAAGAAATATGAGCATGTCCAGAAAAAATGAACTGTGTTTCCTACTCATACGGACCATATCCAGTTGAACTCTGATTATGAAACTGTAACAAACTACAGCATCTCTTACATAGATGCTCTTTAGTTAATAGGGAAAAACGTGTTGGGTTTATGAACTGTGTAAATTCATTTGATCCGAAAAATCACTGGGTTTACCGGAAATGAACTCTTGCTTGTAGAAAGACAAAGAGATTTTGGTTTAACTCCGTTTCTGAAGGAAAATTCAGACCAGTGTTCTCATTCATGAAACACCCTCTGTTTTAACGCAAGAAGCATCCTCTTCTTTCCAGATTCCACAATACAGAAAGAAATATGAGCATGTCCAGAAAAAAAGAACAGTGTGTCCTAATCATACGGACCATATCTAGTTGAACTCTGCTTATGAAACTGTAACAAACCACAGCATCTCTTACATAGATGCTCTTTAGTTAATAGTGAAAAACATGTTGGTTTCCTGAACTGTGTAAATTCATTTGAGTCGAAAAATCAGTGGGTTTACCAGAAATGAACTCTTGCTTGCAGAAAGACACAGATACTTTGATTTAACTCTGTTTGTGAAGGGAAATTCAGACCAGTGTTCTCATCCATGAAACACCCTCTGTTTTAACGCAAGCATCATCCTCGTCTTTCCAGAGTCTGCAATACAGCAAGAAACATGAGCATGTCCAGAAAAAATGAACTGTGTTTCCTACTCATACAGACCATTTCTAGTTGAACTCTGCTTATGAAACTGTAACAAACCACAGATTCTCTTACATAGATGCTCTTTAGTTAATAGTAAAATCGTATTGGGTTCTTGAACTGTGTAAATTCATTGGAGCCAAAAAATCACTGGGTTTACCGGAAATGAACTCTTGCTTGTAGGAAGACTCAGAGGCGTTGGTTTAACTCCGTTTGTGAACGGAAATTCAGACCAGTGTTCTCATCCATGAAACACCCTCTGTTTTAACCCAAGAAGCATCCTCTTCTGTCCAGAATCTGCAATACAGCAAGAAATATGAGCCTGTCCAGAAAAGAACTGTGTTTCCTACTAATATGGACCATATCTAGTTGAACTCTGATTATGAAACTGTAACAAACTACAGCATCTCTTACATAGATGCTCTTTAGTTAATAGTGAAAAACGTGTTGGGTTCGTGAACTGTGTAAATTCATTTGAGCCGAAAAATCACTGGGTATACCGGAAATGAACTCTTGCTTGTAGAAAGACACAGAGACTTTTGTTTAACTCCGTTTCTGAAGGAAAATTTAGACCAGTGTTCTCATCCATGAAACACCCTCTGTTTTAACGCAAGAAGCATCCTATTCTTTCCAGAGTCCACAATACAGCAAGAAACATGAGCATGTCCAGAAAAGAACTGTGTTTCCTACTAATATGGACCATATGTAGTTGAACTCTGCTTATGAAACTGTAACAAACCACAGCATCTCTTACAAAGATGCTCTTTAGTAAATAGTGAAAAACGTATTTGGTTCATGAACTGTGTAAATTTTTTTGAGCCGAAAAATCTCTGGGTTTACCGGAAATGAACTCTTGCTTGTAGGAAGACACAGAGGATTTGGTTTAACTCCGTTTCTGAAGGAAAATTCAGAACAGTGTTCTCATCCATGAAACTTACTCTGTTTTAACGCATGAAGCATGGTCTTCTTTCTAGCGTCTCCAATACAGTAAGAAACATGAGCATGCCCAGAAAAAAAGAACTATATTTCCTACTCATACGGAACATATCTAGTTGAACTCTGCTCATTAAACTGTAACAAACCACAGCATCTCTTACATAGATGCTCTTTAGTTAATAGTGAAAAACATGTTGGGTTCATGAACTGTGTAAATTCATTTGAGCCGAAAAAACACTGGGTTTACCAGAAATGAACTCTTGCTTGTAGTAAGACAGAGAGGCTTGGTTTAACTCCGTTTGTGAAGGGACATTCAGACCAGTGTTCTCATCCATGAAACACCCTCTGTTTTAACGTAAGTAGCATCCTCTTCTCTCCAGAGTCTGCAATACAGCAATATATATGAGCAAGTACAGAAAAAAAGAACTGTGTTTCCTACTCATACGGACCATATCTAGTTGAACTCTGCTTAATAAACTGTAACAAACCACAGCATCTCTTACATAGATGCTCTTTAGTTAATAGTGAAAAACATATTGGGTTCATGAACTGTGTAAATTCATTTGAGCCGAAAAATCACTGGGTTAACCGGAAATGAACTCTTGCTTCTAGGAAGACACAGGGTTAGGTTTAACTCCGTTTGAGAAGGGAAATTCAGACCAGAGTTCTCATCCATGAAACACACTCTGTTTTAACCCAAGAAGCATGCTCTTCTTTCCAGCGTCTCTAATACAGCAAGAAACATGAGCATGCCCAGAAAAAATGAACTGTGTTTCTTACTCATATGGACTATATCCAGCTAAACTCTGCTTCTGAAACTGTAACAAACCACAGCATCTCTTAAATAGATGCTCTTTAGTTAATAGGGAAAAACGTGTTGGGTTCGTGAGCTGTGTAAATTCATTTGAGCTGAAAAATCACTGGGCATACCAGAAATGAACTCTTGCTTGTAGGAAGAAAAAGAGCCTTTGGTTTAACTCCGTTTGTGAAGGGATATTCAGACCAGAGTTCTCATCCATGAAACACCCTCTGTTTTAACGCAAGAAGCATCCTCTTCTGTCCTGAATCTGCAATAGAGCAAGAAATATGAGCATGTCCAGAAAAAATGAACTGTGTTTCCTACTCATACGGACCATATCCAGTTGAACTCTGATTATGAAACTGTAACAAACTACAGCATCTCTTACATAGATGCTCTTTAGTTAATAGGGAAAAACGTGTTGGGTTTATGAACTGTGTAAATTCATTTGATCCGAAAAATCACTGGGTATACCGGAAATGAACTCTTGCTTGTAGAAAGACACAGAGACTTTTGTTTAACTCCGTTTCTGAAGGAAAATTTAGACCAGTGTTCTCATCCATGAAACACCCTCTGTTTTAACGCAAGAAGCATCCTATTCTTTCCAGAGTCCACAATACAGCAAGAAACATGAGCATGTCCAGAAAAGAACTGTGTTTCCTACTAATATGGACCATATGTAGTTGAACTCTGCTTATGAAACTGTAACAAACCACAGCATCTCTTACAAAGATGCTCTTTAGTAAATAGTGAAAAACGTATTTGGTTCATGAACTGTGTAAATTTTTTTGAGCCGAAAAATCTCTGGGTTTACCGGAAATGAACTCTTGCTTGTAGGAAGACACAGAGGATTTGGTTTAACTCCGTTTCTGAAGGAAAATTCAGAACAGTGTTCTCATCCATGAAACTTACTCTGTTTTAACGCATGAAGCATGGTCTTCTTTCTAGCGTCTCCAATACAGTAAGAAACATGAGCATGCCCAGAAAAAAAGAACTATATTTCCTACTCATACGGAACATATCTAGTTGAACTCTGCTCATTAAACTGTAACAAACCACAGCATCTCTTACATAGATGCTCTTTAGTTAATAGTGAAAAACATGTTGGGTTCATGAACTGTGTAAATTCATTTGAGCCGAAAAAACACTGGGTTTACCAGAAATGAACTCTTGCTTGTAGTAAGACAGAGAGGCTTGGTTTAACTCCGTTTGTGAAGGGACATTCAGACCAGTGTTCTCATCCATGAAACACCCTCTGTTTTAACGTAAGTAGCATCCTCTTCTCTCCAGAGTCTGCAATACAGCAATATATATGAGCAAGTACAGAAAAAAAGAACTGTGTTTCCTACTCATACGGACCATATCTAGTTGAACTCTGCTTAATAAACTGTAACAAACCACAGCATCTCTTACATAGATGCTCTTTAGTTAATAGTGAAAAACATATTGGGTTCATGAACTGTGTAAATTCATTTGAGCCGAAAAATCACTGGGTTAACCGGAAATGAACTCTTGCTTCTAGGAAGACACAGGGTTAGGTTTAACTCCGTTTGAGAAGGGAAATTCAGACCAGAGTTCTCATCCATGAAACACACTCTGTTTTAACCCAAGAAGCATGCTCTTCTTTCCAGCGTCTCTAATACAGCAAGAAACATGAGCATGCCCAGAAAAAATGAACTGTGTTTCTTACTCATATGGACTATATCCAGCTAAACTCTGCTTCTGAAACTGTAACAAACCACAGCATCTCTTAAATAGATGCTCTTTAGTTAATAGGGAAAAACGTGTTGGGTTCGTGAGCTGTGTAAATTCATTTGAGCTGAAAAATCACTGGGCATACCAGAAATGAACTCTTGCTTGTAGGAAGAAAAAGAGCCTTTGGTTTAACTCCGTTTGTGAAGGGATATTCAGACCAGAGTTCTCATCCATGAAACACCCTCTGTTTTAACGCAAGAAGCATCCTCTTCTGTCCTGAATCTGCAATAGAGCAAGAAATATGAGCATGTCCAGAAAAAATGAACTGTGTTTCCTACTCATACGGACCATATCCAGTTGAACTCTGATTATGAAACTGTAACAAACTACAGCATCTCTTACATAGATGCTCTTTAGTTAATAGGGAAAAACGTGTTGGGTTTATGAACTGTGTAAATTCATTTGATCCGAAAAATCACTGGGTTTACCGGAAATGAACTCTTGCTTGTAGTAAGATACAGAGTCTTTGGTTTAACTCCGTTTGTGAAGGGAAATTCAGATCAGTGTTCTCATCCATGAAACACCCTCTGTTTTAACGCAAGAAGCATTCTCCTCTGTCCAGAATCTGCAATAGAGCAAGAAATAGGAGTATGTCCAGAAAAAATGAACTGTGTTTCCTACTCATTCGGACCATATCTAGTTGAACTCTGATTATGAAACTGTAACAAACTACAGCATCTATTACATAGATGCTCTTTAGTTAATAGGGAAAAACGTGTTGGGTTCGTGAGCTGTGTAAATTCATTTTAGCTGAAAAATCACTGGGCATACCAGAAATGAACTCTTGCTTGTAGGAAGAAAAAGAGCCTTTGGTTTAACTCCGTTTGTGAAGGGAAATTCAGACCAGAGTTCTCATCCATGAAACACCTTCTGTTTTAACGCAAGAAGCATCCTCTTCTGTCCTGAATCTGCATTAGAGCAAGAAATATGAGCATGTCCAGAAAAAATGAACTGGGTTTCCTACTCATACCGACCATATCCAGTTGAACTCTGATTATGAAACTGTAACAAACTACAGCATCTCTTACATAGATGCTCTTTAGTTAATAGGGAAAAACGTGTTGGGTTTATGAACTGTGTAAATTCATTTGATCCGAAAAATCACTGGGTTTACCGGAAATGATCTCTTGCTTGTAGGAAGACAAAGAGCCTTGGTTTAACTCCGTTTGTGAAGGGAAATTCAGACCAGAGTTCTCATCCATGAAACACCCTCTGTTTTAACGCAAGAAGCATCCTCTTCTGTCCTGAATCTGCAATAGAGCAAGAAATATTAGCATGTCCAGAAAAAATGAACTGTGTTTCCTACTCATACGGACCATATCCAGTTGAACTCTGATTATGAAACTGTAACAAACTACAGCATCTCTTACATAGATGCTCTTTAGTTAATAGGGAAAAACGTGTTGGGTTTATGAACTGTGTAAATTCATTTGATCCGAAAAATCACTGGGTTTACCGGAAATGAACTCTTGCTTGTAGAAAGACACAGAGATTTTGGTTTAACTCCGTTTCTGAAGGAAAATTCAGACCAGTGTTCTCATTCATGAAACACCCTCTGTTTTAACGCAAGAAGCATCCTCTTCTTTCCAGATTCCACAATACAGAAAGAAATTTGAGCATGTCCAGAAAAAAAGAACAGTGTGTCCTAATCATACGGACCATATCTAGTTGAACTCTGCTTATGAAACTGTAACAAACCACAGCATCTCTTACATAGATGCTCTTTAGTTAATAGTGAAAAACATGTTGGTTTCCTGAACTGTGTAAATTCATTTGAGTCGAAAAATCAGTGGGTTTACCGGAAATGAACTCTTGCTTGCAGAAAGACACAGATACTTTGATTTAACTCTGTTTGTAAAGGGAAATTCAGACCAGAGTTCTCATCCATGAAACACACTCTGTTTTAACGCAAGAAGCATGCTCTTCTTTCCAGCATCTCTAATACAGCAAGAAACATGAGCAGGACCAGAAAAAAAGAACTATATTTCCTACTCATACGGACCATATCTAGGTGAACTCTGCTCATTAAACTGTAACAAACCACAGCATCTCTTACATAGATGCTCCTTAGTTAATAGTGAAAATCGTGTTGTGTTCCTGATCTGTGTAAATTCATTTGAGCCGAAAAACCCCAGGGTTTACTGGAAATGAACTCTTGCTTGTAGGAAGACTCAGAGGCGTTGGTTTAACTCCGTTTGTGAACGGAAATTCAGACCAGTGTTCTCATCCATGAAACACCCTCTGTTTTAACGCAAGAAGCATCCTCTTCTGTCCAGAATCTTCAATACAGCAAGAAATATGAGCATGTCCAGAAAAAAGGAACTGTGTTTCCTACTCATACGGACCATAACTAGTTGAAGTCTGATTATGAAACTGTAACAACCTACAGCATCTCTTACATAGATGCTCTTTAGTTAATAGTGAAAAACGTATAGGGATCATGAACTGTGTAAATTCATTTGAGCCAAAAAATCACTGGGTTTACCGGAAATGAACTCTTGCTTGTAGGAAGACACAAAGACATTGGTTTAACTCTGTTTGCGAACGTAAATTCAGCCCAGTGTTCTCATCCATGAAACACCCTCTGTTTTAACGCAAGAAGCATCCTCTTCTTTCTAGAGTCCACAAACCAGCAAGAAATATGAGCATGTCCAGAAAAAAAGAAAAGTGTTTCCTACTCATACGGACCATATCTAGTTGAACTCTGCTTATGAAACTGTAACAAACCACAGCATCTCTTACATAGATGCTATTTAGTTAATAGTGAAAAACGTGTTGGGTTCGTGAACTGTGTAAATTCATTTGAGCCGAAAAATCACTGGGTTTACCGGAAATGAACTCTTGCTTGTAGAAAGACACAGAGACTTTGATTTAACTCCGTTTGTGAAGGGAAATTCAGACCAGTGTTCTCATCCCTGAAACACCCTCTGTATTAACACAAGAAGCATCCTCTTCTGTCCAGAATCTGCAATACAGCAAGGAATATGAGCATGTCCAGAAAAAATGAACTTTGTTTCCTACTCATATGTACCATATCTAGTGGAACTCTGAGTATGAAACTGTAACAAACTACAGCATCTCTTACCCAGATGCTCTATAGTTAATAGTGAAAAACGTGTTGGTTTCGTGAACTGTGTAAAATTATTTGAGCCGAAAAATCACTGGGCTTACCGGAAATGAACTCTTGCTTGTAGGAAGACACAAAGAATTTGGCTTAACTCCATTCCTGATGGAAAATTCAGACCGGTGTACTCATCCATGAAACATACTCTGTTTTAACGCGAGAAGCATGCTCTTCTTTCCAGCGTCTCCAATACAGCAAGAAATATGAGCATGCCCAGAAAAAAAGAACTGTGATTCTTACTCATAGGGACCATATCCAGTTAAACATTGCTTATGAAACTGTAACAAACTACAGCATCTCTTACAAAAATGTTCTTTATTTATAGTGAAAAACGTGTTGGGTCCGTGAACTGTGTAAATTCATTTGAGCTGAGAAACCCCTGGGTTTACCGGAAATGAACTCTTGCTTGTAGGAAGACTCAGAGGCGTTGGTTTAACTCCGTTTGTGAACGGAAATTCAGACCAGTGTTCTCATCCATGAAACACCCTCTGTTTTAACCCAAGAAGCATCCTCTTCTGTCCAGAATCTGCAATACAGCAAGAAATATGAGCATGTCCAAAAAAAGGAACTGTGTTTCCTACTCATACGGACCATAACTAGTTGAACTCTGATTATGAAACTGTAACAACCTACAGCTTCTCTTACATAGATGCTCTTTAGTTAATAGTGAAAAACGTGTTCGGTTCGTGAATTGTGTAAATTCTTGACCCGAAAAATCACTGGGTTTACCGGAAATGAACTCTTGCTTGTAGAAAGACACAGACACTTTGGTTTAACTCCGTTTCTGAATTAAAATTCAGACCAGTGTTCTCATCCAGGAAACACCCTCTGTTTTAACGCAAGAAGCATCCTCTTCTGTCCAGAGTCTGCAATACAGCAAGAAATATGAGCATGTCCAGAAAAAAAGAAAAGTGTTTCCTACTCATACGGACCATATCTAGTTGAACTCTGCTTATGAAACTGTAACAAACCACAGCATCTCTTACATAGATGCTCTTTAGTTAATAGTGAAAAACGTGTTGGGTTCGTGAACTGTGTAAATTCATTTGAGCCGAAAAATCACTGGGTTTACCGGAAATGAACTCTTGCTTGTAGAAAGACACAGAGACTTTGATTTAACTCCGTTTGTGAAGGGAAATTCAGACCAGTGTTCTCATCCCTGAAACACCCTCTGTATTAACGCAAGAAGCATCCTCTTCTGTCCTGAATCTGCATTAGAGCAAGAAATATGAGCATGTCCAGAAAAAATGAACTGTGTTTCCTACTCATACCGACCATATCCAGTTGAACTCTGATTATGAAACTGTAACAAACTACAGCATCTCTTACATAGATGCTCTTTAGTTAATACGGAAAAACGTGTTGGGTTTATGAACTGTGTAAATTCATTTGATCCGAAAAATCACTGGGTTTACCGGAAATGATCTCTTGCTTGTAGGAAGACAAAGAGCCTTGGTTTAACTCCGTTTGTGAAGGGAAATTCAGACCAGAGTTCTCATCCATGAAACACCCTCTGTTTTAACGCAAGAAGCATCCTCTTCTGTCCTGAATCTGCAATAGAGCAAGAAATATTAGCATGTCCAGAAAAAATGAACTGTGTTTCCTACTCATACGGACCTTATCCAGTTGAACTCTGATTATGAAACTGTAACAAACTACAGCATCTCTTACATAGATGCTCTTTAGTTAATAGGGAAAAACGTGTTGGGTTTATGAACTGTGTAAATTCATTGATCCGAAAAATCACTGGGTTTACCGGAAATGAACTCTTGCTTGTAGAAAGACACAGAAATTTTGGTTTAACTCCGTTTCTGAAGGAAAATTCAGACCAGTGTTCTCATTCATGAAACACCCTCTGTTTTAACGCAAGAAGCAACCTCTTCTTTCCAGATTCCACAATACAGAAAGAAATTTGAGCATGTCCAGAAAAAAAGAACAGTGTGTCCTAATCATACGGACCATATCTAGTTGAACTCTGCTTATGAAACTGTAACAAACCACAGCATCTCTTACATAGATGCTCTTTAGTTAATAGTGAAAAACATGTTGGTTTCCTGAACTGTGTAAATTCATTTGAGTCGAAAAATCAGTGGGTTTACCGGAAATGAACTCTTGCTTGCAGAAAGACACAGATACTTTGATTTAACTCTGTTTGTAAAGGGAAATTCAGACCAGAGTTCTCATCCATGAAACACACTCTGTTTTAACGCAAGAAGCATGCTCTTCTTTCCAGCATCTCTAATACAGCGAGAAACATGAGAAGGACCAGAAAAAAATAACTATATTTCCTACTCATACGGACCATATCTAGGTGAACTCTGCTCATGAAACTGTAACAAACCACAGCATCTCTTACATAGATGCTCCTTAGTTAATAGTGAAAATCGTGTTGTGTTCCTGATCTGTGTAAATTCATTTGAGCCGAAAAACCCCAGGGTTTACCGGAAATGAACTCTTGCTTGTAGGAAGACTCAGAGGCGTTGGTTTAACTCCGTTTGTGAACGGAAATTCAGACCAGTGTTCTCATCCATGAAACACCCTCTGTTTTATCGCAAGAAGCATCCTCTTCTGTCCTGAATCTGCAATAGAGCAAGAAATATGAGCATGTCCAGAAAAAATGAACTGTGTTTCCTACTCATATGGACCATATCCAGTTGAACTCTGATTATGAAATTGTAACAAACTACAGCATCTCTTACATAGATTCTCTTTAGTTAATAGGGAAAAACGTGTTGGGTTTATGAACTGTGTAAATTCATTTGAGCCGAAAAATCACTGGGCTTACCCGAAATGAACTCTTGCTTGTAGGAAGACTCAGAGGCGTTGGTTTAACTCCGTTTGTGAACGGAAATTCAGACCAGTGTTCTCATCCATGAAACACACTCTGTTTTAACGCAAGAAGCATGCTCTTCTTTCCAGCATCTCTACTACAGCAAGAAACATGAGCATGCCCAAAAAAAAAGAACTGTATTTCCTACTCATACGGACAATATGGAGTTGAATTCTGCTCATTAAACTGTAACAAACCACAGCATCTCTTACATAGATGCTCTTTAGTTCATAGTGAAAATCGTGTTGGGTTCGTGAACTGTGTAAATTCATTTGAGCCGAAAAATCACTGGGTTTATCGGAAATGAACTCTTGCTTGGAGGAAGACAAAGAGCCTTTGGTTTAACTCCGTTTGTGAAGGGAAATTCAGATCAGTGTTCTCATCCATGAAACACCCTCTGTTTTAACGCAAGAAGCATTCTCCTCTGTCCAGAATCTGCAATAGAGCAAGAAATAGGAGTATGTCCAGAAAAAATGAACTGTGTTTCCTACTCATGCGGACCATATCTAGTTGAACTCTGATTATGAAACTGTAACAAACTACAGCATCTATTACATAGATGCTCTTTAGTTAATAGGGAAAAACGTGTTGGGTTCGTGAGCTGTGTAAATTCATTTGAGCTGAAAAATCACTGGTCATACCAGAAATGAACTCTTGCTTGTAGGAAGAAAAAGAGCCTTTGGTTTAACTCCGTTTGTGAAGGGATATTCAGACCAGAGTTCTCATCCATGAAACACCCTCTGTTTTAACGCAAGAAGCATCCTCTTCTGTCCTGAATCTGCAATAGAGCAAGAAATATGAGCATGTCCAGAAAAAATGAACTGTGTTTCCTACTCATACGGACCATATCCAGTTGAACTCTGATTATGAAACTGTAACAAACTACATCATCTCTTACATAGATGCTCTTTAGTTAATAGGGAAAAACGTGTTGGGTTTATGAACTGTGTAAATTCATTTGATCCGAAAAATCACTGGGTTTACCGGAAATGAACTCTTGCTTGTAGAAAGACAAAGAGATTTTGGTTTAACTCCGTTTCTGAAGGAAAATTCAGACCAGTGTTCTCATTCATGAAACACCCTCTGTTTTAACACAAGAAGCATCCTCTTCTTTCCAGATTCCACAATACAGAAAGAAATATGAGCATGTCCAGAAAAAAAGAACAGTGTGTCCTAATCATACGGACCATATCTAGTTGAACTCTGCTTATGAAACTGTAACAAACCACAGCATATCTTACATAGATGCTCTTTAGTTAATAGTGAAAAACATGTTGGTTTCCTGAACTGTGTAAATTCATTTGAGTCGAAAAATCAGTGGGTTTACCAGAAATGAACTCTTGCTTGCAGAAAGACACAGATACTTTGATTTAACTCTGTTTGTGAAGGGAAATTCAGACCAGTGTTCTCATCCATGAAACACCCTCTGTTTTAACGCAAGCATCATCCTCGTCTTTCCAGAGTCTGCAATACAGCAAGAAACATGAGCATGTCCAGAAAAAATGAACTGTGTTTCCTACTCATACAGACCATTTCTAGTTGAACTCTGCTTATGAAACTGTAACAAACCACAGATTCTCTTACATAGATGCTCTTTAGTTAATAGTAAAATCGTATTGGGTTCTTGAACTGTGTAAATTCATTGGAGCCAAAAAATCACTGGGTTTACCGGAAATGAACTCTTGCTTGTAGGAAGACTCAGAGGCGTTGGTTTAACTCCGTTTGTGAACGGAAATTCAGACCAGTGTTCTCATCCATGAAACACCCTCTGTTTTAACCCAAGAAGCATCCTCTTCTGTCCAGAATCTGCAATACAGCAAGAAATATGAGCCTGTCCAGAAAAGAACTGTGTTTCCTACTAATATGGACCATATCTAGTTGAACTCTGATTATGAAACTGTAACAAACTACAGCATCTCTTACATAGATGCTCTTTAGTTAATAGTGAAAAACGTGTTGGGTTCGTGAACTGTGTAAATTCATTTGAGCCGAAAAATCACTGGGTATACCGGAAATGAACTCTTGCTTGTAGAAAGACACAGAGACTTTTGTTTAACTCCGTTTCTGAAGGAAAATTCAGACCAGTGTTCTCATCCATGAAACTTACTCTGTTTTAACGCATGAAGCATGCTCTTCTTTCCAGCGTCTCCAATACAGTAAGAAACATGAGCATGCCCAGAAAAAAAGAACTATATTTCCTACTCATACGGAACATATCTAGTTGAACTCTGCTCATTAAACTGTAACAAACCACAGCATCTCTTACATAGATGCTCTTTAGTTAATAGTGAAAAACATGTTGGGTTCATGAACTGTGTAAATTCATTTGAGCCGAAAAAACACTGGGTTTACCAGAAATGAACTCTTGCTTGTAGTAAGACACGGAGGCTTGGTTTAACTCCGTTTGTGAAGGGACATTCAGACCAGTGTTCTCATCCATGAAACACCCTCTGTTTTAACGTAAGTAGCATCCTCTTCTCTCCAGAGTCTGCAATACAGCAATATATATGAGCAAGTACAGAAAAAAAGAACTGTGTTTCCTACTCATACGGACCATATCTAGTTGAACTCTGCTTAATAAACTGTAACAAACCACAGCATCTCTTACATAGATGCTCTTTAGTTAATAGTGAAAAACATATTGGGTTCTTGAACTGTGTAAATTCATTGGAGCCAAAAAATCCCTGGGTTTACCGGAAATGAACTCTTGCTTGTAGGAAGACTCAGAGGCGTTGGTTTAACTCCGTTTGTGAACGGAAATTCAGACCAGTGTTCTCATCCATGAAACACCCTCTGTTTTAACCCAAGAAGCATCCTCTTCTGTCCAGAATCTGCAATACAGCAAGAAATATGAGCCTGTCCAGAAAAGAACTGTGTTTCCTACTAATATGGACCATATCTAGTTGAACTCTGATTATGAAACTGTAACAAACCACAGCATCTCTTACAAAGATGCTCTTTAGTAAATAGTGAAAAACGTATTTGGTTCATGAACTGTGTAAATTTTTTTGAGCCGAAAAATCTCTGGGTTTACCGGAAATGAACTCTTGCTTGTAGGAAGACACAGAGGATTTGGTTTAACTCCGTTTCTGAAGGAAAATTCAGACCAGTGTTCTCATCCATGAAAGTTACTCTGTTTTAACGCATGAAGCATGCTCTTCTTTCTAGCGTCTCCAATACAGTAAGAAACATGAGCATGCCCAGAAAAAAAGAACTATATTTCCTACTCATACGGAACATATCTAGTTGAACTCTGCTCATTAAACTGTAACAAACCACAGCATCTCTTACATAGATGCTCTTTAGTTAATAGTGAAAAACATGTTGGGTTCATGAACTGTGTAAATTCATTTGAGCCGAAAAAACACTGGGTTTACCAGAAATGAACTCTTGCTTGTAGTAAGACACGGAGGCTTGGTTTAACTCCGTTTGTGAAGGGACATTCAGACCAGTGTTCTCATCCATGAAACACCCTCTGTTTTAACGTAAGTAGCATCCTCTTCTCTCCAGAGTCTGCAATACAGCAATATATATGAGCAAGTACAGAAAAAAAGAACTGTGTTTCCTACTCATACGGACCATATCTAGTTGAACTCTGCTTAATAAACTGTAACAAACCACAGCATCTCTTACATAGATGCTCTTTAGTTAATAGTGAAAAACATATTGGGTTCATGAACTGTGTAAATTCATTTGAGCCGAAAAATCACTGGGTTTACCGGAAATGAACTCTTGCTTCTAGGAAGACACAGGGTTAGGTTTAACTCCGTTTGAGAAGGGAAATTCAGACCAGAGTTCTCATCCATGAAACACACTCTGTTTTAACCCAAGAAGCATGCTCTTCTTTCCAGCGTCTCTAATACAGCAAGAAACATGAGCATGCCCAGAAAAAATGAACTGTGTTTCTTACTCATATGGACTATATCCAGCTAAACTCTGCTTCTGAAACTGTAACAAACCACAGCATCTCTTAAATAGATGCTCTTTAGTTAATAGTGAAAAACATGTTGGGTTCGTGAACTGTGTAAATTCATTTGAGCCGAAAAATCACTGGGTTTACCAGAAATGAACTCTTGCTTGTAGTAAGACACAGAGGCTTTGGTTTAACTCTGTTTGTGAGGGGAAATTCAGACCAGTGTTCTCATCCATGAAACACCCTCTGTTTTAACGCAAGAAGCTTGCTCTTCTTTCCAGCGTCTCCAATACAGCAAGAAACATGAGCATGCCCAGAAAAAAAGAACTGTGTTTCTTACTCATATGGACTATATCCAGTTAAACTCTGCTTATGAAACTGTAACAAACCACAGCATCTCTTACAAAAATGCTCTTTCATTTATAGTGAAAAACGTGTTGGGTTCGTGAACTGTGTAAATTCATTTGAGCCGAAAAATCACCGGGTTTACCGGAAATGAACTCTTGCTTGTAGTAAGACACAGAGCCTTTGGTTTAACTCCGTTTGTGAAGGGAAATTCAGATCAGTGTTCTCATCCATGAAACACCCTCTGTTTTAACGCAAGAAGCATTCTCCTCTGTCCAGAATCTGCAATAGAGCAAGAAATAGGAGTATGTCCAGAAAAAATGAACTGTGTTTCCTACTCATTCGGACCATATCTAGTTGAACTCTGATTATGAAACTGTAACAAACTACAGCATCTATTACATAGATGCACTTTAGTTAATAGGGAAAAACGTGTTGGGTTCGTGAGCTGTGTAAATTCATTTTAGCTGAAAAATCACTGGGCATACCAGAAATGAACTCTTGCTTGTAGGAAGAAAAAGAGCCTTTGGTTTAACTCCGTTTGTGAAGGGAAATTCAGACCAGAGTTCTCATCCATGAAACACCTTCTGTTTTAACGCAAGAAGCATCCTCTTCTGTCCTGAATCTGCATTAGAGCAAGAAATATGAGCATGTCCAGAAAAAATGAACTGTGTTTCCCACTCATACCGACCATATCCAGTTGAACTCTGATTATGAAACTGTAACAAACTACAGCATCTCTTACATAGATGCTCTTTAGTTAATAGGGAAAAACGTGTTGGGTTTATGAACTGTGTAAATTCATTTGATCCGAAAAATCTCTGGGTTTACCGGAAATGATCTCTTGCTTGTAGGAAGACAAAGAGCCTTGGTTTAACTCCATTTTTGAAGGGAAATTCAGACCAGAGTTCTCATCCATGAAACACCCTCTGTTTTAACGCAAGAAGCATCCTCTTCTGTCCTGAATCTGCAATAGAGCAAGAAATATTAGCATGTCCAGAAAAAATGAACTGTGTTTCCTACTCATACGGACCATATCCAGTTGAACTCTGATTATGAAACTGTAACAAACTACAGCATCTCTTACATAGATGCTCTTTAGTTAATAGGGAAAAACGTGTTGGGTTTATGAACTGTGTAAATTCATTTGATCCGAAAAATCACTGGGTTTACCGGAAATGAACTCTTGCTTGTAGAAAGACACAGAGATTTTGGTTTAACTCCGTTTCTGAAGGAAAATTCAGACCAGTGTTCTCATTCATGAAACACCCTCTGTTTTAACGCAAGAAGCATCCTCTTCTTTCCAGATTCCACAATACAGAAAGAAATTTGAGCATGTCCAGAAAAAAAGAACAGTGTGTCCTAATCATACGGACCATATCTAGTTGAACTCTGCTTATGAAACTGTAACAAACAACAGCATCTCTTACATAGATGCTCTTTAGTTAATAGTGAAAAACATGTTGGTTTCCTGAACTGTGTAAATTCATTTGAGTCGAAAAATCAGTGGGTTTACCGGAAATGAACTCTTGCTTGCAGAAAGACACAGATACTTTGATTTAACTCTGTTTGTAAAGGGAAATTCAGACCAGAGTTCTCATCCATGAAACACACTCTGTTTTAACGCAAGAAGCATGCTCTTCTTTCCAGCATCTCTAATACAGCAAGAAACATGAGCAGGACCAGAAAAAAAGAACTATATTTCCTACTCATACGGACCATATCTAGGTGAACTCTGCTCATTAAACTGTAACAAACCACAGCATCTCTTACATAGATGCTCCTTAGTTAATAGTGAAAATCGTGTTGTGTTCCTGATCTGTGTAAATTCATTTGAGCCGAAAAACCCCAGGGTTTACCGGAAATGAACTCTTGCTTGTAGGAAGACTCAGAGGCGTTGGTTTAACTCCGTTTGTGAACGGAAATTCAGACCAGTGTTCTCATCAATGAAACACCCTCTGTTTTAACGCAAGAAGCATCCTCTTCTTTCCAGAGTCTGCAATATAGCAAGAAATATGAGCATGTCCAGAAAAAATGAACTGTGTTTCCTACTCATACAAACCATAACTAGTTGAACTCTGATTATGAAACTGTAACAAACTACGGGATCTCTTACATAGATGCTCTTTAGTTAATAGTGAAAAACGTGTTAGGTTCGTGAACTGTTTAAATTCATTTGAGCCAAAAAATCACTGGGTTTACCGGAAATGAACTCTTGCTTGTAGGAAGACACAAAGAATTTGGCTTAACTCCATTCCTGATGGAAAATTCAGACCGGTGTACTCATCCATGAAACATACTCTGTTTTAACGCGAGAAGCATGCTCTTCTTTCCAGCGTCTCCAATACAGCAAGAAACATGAGCATGC
This sequence comes from Onychomys leucogaster, assembly GCA_949786385.1. Classification (NCBI taxonomy): domain Eukaryota; kingdom Metazoa; phylum Chordata; class Mammalia; order Rodentia; family Cricetidae; genus Onychomys; species Onychomys leucogaster. The sequence continues at coordinate 2,860,277 of CATKUP010000012.1, read as the reverse complement.
CCAGAAAAAAAGAACTGTGATTCTTACTCATAGGGACCATATCCAGTTAAACTTTGCTTATGAAACTGTAACAAACCACAGAATCTCTTACAAAAATGTTCTTTCATTTATAGTGAAAAACGTGTTGGGTTCTTGAACTGTGTAAATTCATTTTAGCCGAGAAACCCCTGGGTTTACCGGAAATGATCTCTTGCCTGTAGGAAGACTCAGAGGCGTTGGTTTAACTCCGTTTGTGAACGGAAATTCAGACCAGTGTTCTCATCCATGAAACACCCTCTGTTTTAACGCAAGAAGCATCCTCTTCTGTCCAGAATCTTCAATACAGCAAGAAATATGAGCATGTCCAGAAAAAAGGAACTGTGTTTCCTACTCATACGGACCATAACTAGTTGAAGTCTGATTATGAAACTGTAACAACCTACAGCATCTCTTACATAGATGCTCTTTAGTTAATAGTGAAAAACGTATAGGGATCATGAACTGTGTAAATTCATTTGAGCCAAAAAATCACTGGGTTTACCGGAAATGAACTCTTGCTTGTAGGAAGACACAAAGACATTGGTTTAACTCTGTTTGCGAACGTAAATTCAGCCCAGTGTTCTCATCCATGAAACACCCTCTGTTTTAACGCAAGAAGCATCCTCTTCTTTCTAGAGTCCACAAACCAGCAAGAAATATGAGCATGTCCAGAAAAAAAGAAAAGTGTTTCCTACTCATACGGACCATATCTACTTGAACTCTGCTTATGAAACTGTAACAAACCACAGCATCTCTTACATAGATGCTCTTTAGTTAATAGTGACAAACGTGTTTGGTTCGTGAACTGTGTAAATTCATTTGAGCCGAAAAATCACTGGGTTTACCGGAAATGAACTCTTGCTTGTAGAAAGACACAGAGACTTTGATTTAACTCCGTTTGTGAAGGGAAATTCAGACCAGTGTTCTCATCCCTGAAACACCCTCTGTATTAACACAAGAAGCATCCTCTTCTGTCCAGAATCTGCAATACAGCAAGGAATATGAGCATGTCCAGAAAAAATGAACTTTGTTTCCTACTCATATGTACCATATCTAGTGGAACTCTGAGTATGAAACGGTAACAAACTACAGCATCTCTTACCCAGATGCTCTATAGTTAATAGTGAAAAACGTGTTGGTTTCGTGAACTGTGTAAAATTATTTGAGCCGAAAAATCACTGGGCTTACCGGAAATGAACTCTTGCTTGTAGGAAGACACAAAGAATTTGGCTTAACTCCATTCCTGATGGAAAATTCAGACCGGTGTACTCATCCATGAAACATACTCTGTTTTAACGCGAGAAGCATGCTCTTCTTTCCAGCGTCTCCAATACAGCAAGAAATATGAGCATGCCCAGAAAAAAAGAACTGTGATTCTTACTCATAGGGACCATATCCAGTTAAACATTGCTTATGAAACTGTAACAAACTACAGCATCTCTTACAAAAATGTTCTTTATTTATAGTGAAAAACGTGTTGGGTCCGTGAACTGTGTAAATTCATTTGAGCTGAGAAACCCCTGGGTTTACCGGAAATGAACTCTTGCTTGTAGGAAGACTCAGAGGCGTTGGTTTAACTCCGTTTGTGAACGGAAATTCAGACCAGTGTTCTCATCCATGAAACACCCTCTGTTTTAACGCAAGAAGCATCCTCTTCTGTCCAGAATCTGCAATACAGCAAGAAATATGAGCATGTCCAAAAAAAGGAACTGTGTTTCCTACTCATACGGACCATAACTAGTTGAACTCTGATTATGAAACTGTAACAACCTACAGCTTCTCTTACATAGATGCTCTTTAGTTAATAGTGAAAAACGTGTTGGGTTCGTGAACTGTGTAAATTCTTGACCCGAAAAATCACTGGGTTTACCGGAAATGAACTCTTGCTTGTAGAAAGACACAGACACTTTCATTTAACTCCGTTTCTGAATTAAAATTCAGACCAGTGTTCTCATCCAGGAAACACCCTCTGTTTTAACGCAAGAAGCATCCTCTTCTGTCCAGAGTCTGCAATACAGCAAGAAATATGAGCATGTCCAGAAAAAAAGAAAAGTGTTTCCTACTCATACGGACCATATCTAGTTGAACTCTGCTTATGAAACTGTAACAAACCACAGCATCTCTTACATAGATGCTCTTTAGTTAATAGTGAAAAACGTGTTGGGTTCGTGAACTGTGTAAATTCATTTGAGCCGAAAAATCACTGGGTTTACCGGAAATGAACTCTTGCTTGTAGAAAGACACAGAGACTTTGATTTAACTCCGTTTGTGAAGGGAAATTCAGACCAGTGTTCTCATCCCTGAAACACCCTCTGTATTAACACAAGAAGCATCCTCTTCTGTCCAGAATCTGCAATACAGCAAGGAATATGAGCATGTCCAGAAAAAATGAACTTTGTTTCCTACTCATATGTACCATATCTAGTTGAACTCTGAGTATGAAACTGTAACAAACTACAGCATCTCTTACCCAGATGCTCTATAGTTAATAGTGAAAAACGTGTTGGTTTCGTGAACTGTGTAAAATTATTTGAGCCGAAAAATCACTGGGCTTACCGGAAATGAACTCTTGCTTGTAGGAAGACACAAAGAATTTGGTTTAACTCCATTCCTGATGGAAAATTCAGACCGGTGTACTCATCCATGAAACATACTCTGTTTTAAAGCGAGAAGCATGCTCTTCTTTCCAGCGTCTCCAATACAGCAAGAAATATGAGCATGCCCAGAAAAAAAGAACTGTGATTCTTACTCATAGGGACCATATCCAGTTAAACATTGCTTATGAAACTGTAACAAACTACAGCATCTCTTACAAAAATGTTCTTTATTTATAGTGAAAAACGTGTTGGGTCCGTGAACTGTGTAAATTCATTTGAGCTGAGAAACCCCTGGGTTAACCGGAAATGAACTCTTGCTTGTAGGAAGACTCAGAGGCGTTGGTTTAACTCCGTTTGTGAACGGAAATTCAGACCAGTGTTCTCATCCATGAAACACCCTCTGTTTTAACGCAAGAAGCATCCTCTTCTGTCCAGAATCTGCAATACAGCAAGAAATATGAGCATGTCCAAAAAAAGGAACTGTGTTTCCTACTCATACGGACCATAACTTGTTGAACTCTGATTATGAAACTGTAACAACCTACAGCTTCTCTTACATAGATGCTCTTTAGTTAATAGTGAAATACGTGTTGGGTTCGTGAACTGTGTAAATTCTTGACCCGAAAAATCACTGGGTTTACCGGAAATGAACTCTTGCTTGTAGAAAGACACAGACACTTTGGTTTAACTCCGTTTCTGAATTAAAATTCAGACCAGTGTTCTCATCCAGGAAACACCCTCTGTTTTAACGCAAGAAGCATCCTCTTCTGTCCAGAGTCTGCAATACAGCAAGAAATATGAGCATGTCCAGAAAAAAAGAACTGGGTTTCCAACTCATATGGACCATATCTAGTTGAACTCTGCTTATGACACTGTAACAAACCACAGCATCTCTTACATAGATGCTATTTAGTTAATAGTGAAAAACGTATAGGGATCATGAACTGTGTAAATTCATTTGAGCTGAAAAATCACTGGGTTTACTGGATATGAACTCTTGCTTGTAGGAAGACACAGAGGCTTGGGTTTCACTTCGGTTCTGAAGGGAAATTCAGACCAGAGTTCTCATCCATGAAACACCCTCTGTTTTAACGCAAGAAGCATGCTCTTCTTTCCAGCATCTCTAATACAGCAAGAAACATGAGCAGGCACAGAAAAAAAGAACTATATTTCCTACTCATACGGACCATATCTAGGTGAACTCTGCTCATTAAACTGTAACAAACCACAGCATCTCTTATATAGATGTTCTTTAGTTAATAGTGAAAAACGTGTTGGGTTCGTGAACTGTGTAAATTCATTTCAGCCGAAAAACCCCTGGGTTTACCGGAAATGAACTCTTGCTTGTAGGAAGTCTCAGAGGCGTTTGTTTAACTCCATTTGTGAAGGGAAATTCAGACCAGTGTTCTCATTCCTGAAACTCCCTCTGTTTTAATGCAAGAAGCATCCTCTTCTTTCCAGAGTCTGCAATACAGCAAGAATTATGAGCATGTACAGAAAAAAAGAACTGTGTTTCCTACTCATATGGACCATATCTAGTTGAACTCTGCTTATGAAACTGTAACAAACCACAGCATCTCTTACATACATGCTCTTTAGTTAATAGTGAAAAACATGTTGGTTTCGTGAACTATGTAAATTCATTGGATCGAAAAATCACTGGGTTTACCGGAAATGAACTCTTGCTTGTAGGAAGAAACAGAGCCTTGGTTTATCCCCGTTTCTGATGGAAAATTCAGACCGGTGTTCTCATCCATGAAACATATTCTGTTTTAACGCAAGAAGCATGCTCTTCTTTCCAGCGTCTCCAATACAGCAAGAAACATGAGCATGCCCAGAAAAAAAGAACTGTATTTCTTACTCATATGGACTATATCCAGTTAAACTCTGCTTATGAAACTGTAACAAACCACAGCATCTCTTACAAAAATGCTCTTTCATTTATAGTGAAAAACGTGTTGGGTTCGTGAACTGTGTAAATTCATTTGAGCCGAAAAATCACCGGGTTTACCAGAAATGAACTCTTGCTTGTAGTAACACACAGAGGCTTTGGTTTAACTCCGTTTGTGAAGGGAAATTCAGACCAGTGTTCTCATCCATGAAACACCCTCTTTATTAACGCAAGAAGCATACTCTTTTTTCCAGAGTCTGCAATACAGCAAGAAATATGAGCATGTCCAGAAAAAAAGAACTGTGTTTCCTACTCATACGGACCATATCTAGTTGAACTCTGCTTATGAAACTGTAACAAACTACAGCATCTCTTACATAGATGCCCTTTAGTTAATAGTGAAAAACATGTTGGGTTCGTGAACTGTGTAATTTCATTTGAGCCAAAAAATCACTGGGCTTACCGGAAATGAACTCTGGCTTGTAGAAAGACACAAAGACTTTGGTTTAACTCCATTTCTAAAGGAAAATTCAGACCAGGTTTCTCATCCATGAAACACCCTCTTTATTAACGCAAGAAGCATCCTCTTCTTTCCAGACTCTGCAATACAGCAAGAAATATGAGCATGTCCAGAAAAAAAGAACTGTGTTTCCTACTCATATGGACCATATGTAGTTGAACTCTGCTTATGAAACTAACAAACCACAGCATCTCTTACATAGATGCTCTTTAGTTAATAGTGAAAAACGTATTGGGTTCATGTACTGTGTAAATTAATTTGAGCCGAAAAATCACTGGGTTTACTGGAAATGAACTCTTGCTTGTAGGAAGACACAGGGTTTGGTTTAACTCCGTTTGTGAAGGGAAAATCAGACCAGTGTTCTCATCCATGAAACACCCTCTGTTTTAACGCAAGAAGCATCCTCTTCTGTCCAGAGTCTGCACACAGCAAGAATTATGATCATGTCCAGAAAAGAACTGTGTTTCCTACTAATATGGACCATATCTAGTTGAACTCTGCTTATGAAACTGTAACAAACCACAGCATCTCTTACAAAGATGCTCTTTAGTAAATAGTGAAAAACGTATTTGGTTCATGAACTGTGTAAATTCTTCTGAGCCGAAAAATCTCTGGATTTACCGGAAATGAACTCTTGCTTGTAGGAAGACACAGAGGCTTTGGTTTCACTCTGTTTCTGAAGGGAAATTTAGACCAGAGTTCTCATCCATGAAACACACTCTGTTTTAACGCAAGAAGCATGCTCTTCTTTCCAGCATCTCTAATACAGCAAGAAACATGAGCATGTCCAGAAAAAAAGAACTATATTTCCTACTCATAAGGATCATATCCAGTTCAACACTGCTCATTAAACTGTAACAAACCACAGCATCTCTTACATAGATGCTCTTTAGTTAATAGTGAAAAACGTGTTGGGTTCGTGAACTGTGTAAATTCATTTGAGCCGAAAAATCACTGGGTATACCGGAAATGAACTCTTGCTTGTAGAAAGACACAGAGACTTTTGTTTAACTCCGTTTCTGAAGGAAAATTAAGACCAGTGTTCTCATCCATGAAACACCCTCTGTTTTAACGCAAGAAGCATCCTCTTCTTTCCAGAGTCTGCATACAGCAAGAATTATGAGCATGTCCAGAAAAGAACTGTGTTTCCTACTAATATGGACCATATCTAGTTGAACTCTGCTTATGAAACTGTAACAAACCACAGCACCTCTTACAAAGATGCTCTTTAGTAAATAGTGAAAAACGTATTTGGTTCATGAACTGTGTAAATTCTTCTGAGCCGAAAAATCTCTGGGTTTACCGGAAATGAACTCTTGCTTGTAGGAAGACACAGAGGCTTTGGTTTCACTCCGTTTCTGAAGGGAAATTCAGACCAGAATTCTCATCCATGAAACACACTCTGTTTTAACGCAAGAAGCATGCTCTTCTTTCCAGCATCTCTAATACAGCAAGAAACATGAGCATGTCCAGAAAAAAAGAACTATATTTCCTACTCATACGGATCATATCCAGTTCAACACTGCTCATTAAACTGTAACAAACCACAGCATTTCTTACATAGATGCTCTTTAGTTAATAGTGAAAATCGTGTTGGGTTCGTGAACTGTGTAAACTCATTTGAGCCGAAAAATCGCTGGGTTTACCGGAAATGAACTCTTGCTTGTAGGAAGACAAAGAGCCTTTGGTTTAACTCCGTTTGTGAAGGGAAATTCACACCAGTGTTCTCATCCATGAAACACCCTCTGTTTTAACGCAAGAAGCATCCTCTTCTGTCCAGAATCTGCAATAGAGCAAGAAATAATAGCATGTCCAGAAAAAATGACTGTGTTTCTTACTCATACGGACCATATCTAGTTGAACTCTGATTATGAAACTGTAACAAACTACAGCATCTCTTACATAGATGCTCTTTAGTTAATAGTGAAAAACGTGTTGGGTTCGTGAACTGTGTAAATTCATTTGAGCCGAAAAATCACTGGGTATACCGGAAATGAACTCTTGCTTGTAGAAAGACACAGAGACTTTTGTTTAACTCCGTTTCTGAAGGAAAATTAAGACCAGTGTTCTCATCCATGAAACACCCTCTGTTTTAACGCAAGAAGCATCCTCTTCTTTCCAGAGTCCACAGTACAGCAAGAAACATGAGCATGCCCAGAAAAAAAGAACTGTGTTTCTTACTCATATGGACTATATCAAGTTAAACTCTGCTTATGAAACTGTAGCAAACCACAGCATCTCTTACAAAAATGCTCTTTCATTTGTAGTGAAAATCGTGTTGGGTTCGTGAACTGTGTAAATTCATTTGAGCCGAAAAATCTCTGGGTTTACCGGCAATGAACTCTTGCTTGTATTAAGACACAGAGGCTTTGGATTAACTCCGTTTGTGAAGGGAAATTCAGACCAGTGTTCTCATCCATGAAACACCCTCTGTTTGAACGAAAGAAGCATCCTCTTCTTTCCAGAGTCTGCAATACAGCAAGAAATATGAGCATTTCCAGAAAATATGAACTGTGTTTCCTACTCATACGGACCATATCTAGTTGAACTCTGCTTATGAAACTTTAACAAACAACAGCATCTCTTACATTGATGCTCTTTAGTTAATAGTGAAAAACGTGTTGGGTTCGTGAACAGTGTAATTTCATTTGAACCAAAAAATCACTGGGTTTACCGACAATGAACTCTGGCTTGTAGAAAGACACAAAGACTTTGGTTTAACTCCGTTTCTGAAGGAAAATTCAGACCAGTTTTCTCATCCATGAAACACCCTCTTTCTTAACGCAAGAAGCATCCTCTTCTTTCCAGAGTCTGCCTTACAGCAAGAAATATGAGCATGTCCAGAAAAAAAGAACTGTGTTTCCTACTCATATGGACCATATGTAGTTGAACACTGCATATGAAAATAACAAACCACGGCATCTCTTACTTAGATGCTCTTTAGTTAATAGTGAAAAACGTATTGGGTTCATGTACTGTGTAAATTCATTTGAGCCGAAAAATCATTGGGTTTACCGGAAATGAACTCTTGCTTGTAGGAAGACACAGGGTTTGGTTTAACTCCGTTTGTTAAGGGAAATTCAGACCAGTGTTCTCATCCATGAAACACCATCTGTATTAACGCAAGAAGCATCCTCTTCTTTCCAGAGTCTGCAATACAGCAAGAAATATGAACAGGTCGAGAAATAAAGAACTGTGTTTCCTACTCATATGGGCCATATCTAGTTGAATTCTGCTTATGAAACTGTAACAAACCACAGCATCTCTTACATATATGCTCTTTCATTTATAGTGAAAAACGTGTTGGGTTCATGAACTGTGTAAATTCATTTGAGCCGAAAAATCACTGGGCTTACCGGAAATTAACTCTTGCTTGTAGGAAGACACAGAGCATTTGGTTTAACTCCGTTTCTGATGGAAAATTCAGACCGGTGTTCTCATCCGTGAAATACACTCTGTTTTAACGCGAGAAGCATGCTCTTCTTTCCAGAGTCTCCAATACAGCAAGAAACATGAGCATGTCCAGAAACAATGAACTGTTTCCTACTCATACGGACCATATCTAGTTGAACTCATATTATGAAACTGTAACAAACTACAGCATCTCTTACATAGATGCTCTTTAGTTAATAGTGAAAATCGTTTTGGTTTCGTGAACTGTGTAAATTCATTTGACCAGAAAAATTACTGGGTTTTCCGGAAATGAACTCTTGCTTGTAGGAAAACAAAGAGCCTTTGGTTTAACTCCGTTTGTGAATGAAAATACAGACCAGAGTTCTCATCCATGAAACACCCTCCGTTTTAACGCAAGAAGCATCATCTTCTGCCCAGAATCTTCAATACAGCAAGAAATATGAGCATGTCCAGAAAAAATGAACTGTGTTTCCTACTCATACGGACCATATCTAGTTGAACTCTGCTTATGAAACTGTAACAAACTACAGCATCTCTTACATAGATGCCCTTTAGTTAATAGTGAAAAACGTGTTGGGTTCGTGAACTGTGTAATTTCATTTGAGCCAAAAAATCACTGGGCTTACGGGAAATGAACTCTGGCTTGTAGAAAGACACAAAGACTTTGGTTTAACTCCATTTCTAAAGGAAAATTCAGACGAGGTTTCTCATCCATGAAACACCCTCTTTATTAACGCAAGAAGCATCCTCTTCTTTCCAGAGTCTGAAATACAGCAAGAAATATGAGCATGTCCAGAAAAAAAGAACTGTGTTTCCTACTCATATGGACCATATGTAGTTGAACTCTGCTTATGAAACTAACAAACCACAGCATCTCTTACATAGATGCTCTTTAGTTAATAGTGAAAAACGTATTGGGTTCATGTACTGTGTAAATTCATTTGAGCCGAAAAATCACTGGGTTTACCGGAAAAGAACTCTTGCTTGTAGGAAGACACAGGGTTTGGTTTAACTCCATTTGTTAAGGGAAATTCAGACCAGTGTTCTCATCCATGAAACACCCTCTGTTTTAACGCAAGAAGCATCCTCTTCTTTCCAGAGTCTGCATACAGCAAGAATTATGAGCATGTCCAGAAAAGAACTGTGTTTCCTACTAATATGGACCATATCTAGTTGAACTCTGCTTAATAAACTGTAACAAACCACAGCATCTCTTACATAGATGCTCTTTAGTTAATAGTGAAAAACGTATTGGGTTCATGAACTGTGTAAATTCATTTGAGCCGAAAAATCACTGGGTTTACCGGAAATGAACTCTTGCTTGTAGGAAGACACAGGGTTAGGTTTAACTCCGTTTGAGAAGGGAAATTCAGACCAGAGTTCTCATCCATGAAACACACTCTGTTGTAACGCAAGAAGCATGCTCTTCTTTCCAGCATCTCTAATATAGCAAGAAACATGAGCATGTCCAGAAAAAAAGAACTATATTTCCTACTCATACGGATCATATCCAGTTCAACACTGCTCATTAAACTGTAACAAACCACAGCATCTCTTACATAGATGCTCTTTAGTTAATAGTGAAAATCGTGTTGGGTTCGTGAACTGTGTAAATTCATTTGAGCCGAAAAATCACTGGGTTTACCGGAAATGAACTCTTGCTTGTAGGAAGACAAAGAGCCTTTGGTTTAACTCCGTTTGTGAAGAGAAATTCAGACCAGTGTTCTCATCCATGAAACACCCTCTGTTTTAACGCAAGAAGCATCCTCTTCTGTCCAGAATCTGCAATAGAGCAAGAAATAATACCATGTCCAGAAAAAATGAACTGTGTTTCTTACTCATACGGACCATATCTAGTTGAACTCTGATTATGAAACTGTAACAAACTACAGCATCTCTTACATAGATGCTCTTTAGTTAATAGTGAAAAACGTGTTGGGTTCGTGAACTGTGTAAATTCATTTGAGCCGAAAAATCACTGGGTAAACCGGAAATGAACTCTTGCTTGTAGAAAGACACAGAGACTTTTGTTTAACTCCGTTTTTGAAGGAAAATTCAGACCAGTGTTCTCATCCATGAAACACCCTCTGTTTTAACGGAAGAAGCATCCTCTTCTTTCCAGAGTCCACAATACAGCAAGAAACATGAGCATGTCCAGAAAAGAACTGTGTTTCCTACTAATATGGACCATATCTAGTTGAACTCTGCTTATGAAACTGTAACAAACCACAGCATCTCTTACAAAGATGCTCTTTAGTAAATAGTGAAAAACGTATTTGGTTCATGAACTGTGTAAATTTTTTTGAGCCGAAAAATCTCTGGGTTTACCGGAAATGAACTCTTGCTTGTAGGAAGACACAGGGTTTGGTTTAACTCCATTTGTTAAGGGAAATTCAGACCAGTGTTCTCATCCATGAAACACCCTCTGTTTTAACGCAAGAAGCATCCTCTTCTTTCCAGAGTCTGCATACAGCAAGAATTATGAGCATGTCCAGAAAAGAACTGTGTTTCCTACTAATATGGACCATATCTAGTTGAACTCTGCTTAATAAACTGTAACAAACCACAGCATCTCTTACATAGATGCTCTTTAGTTAATAGTGAAAAACGTATTGGGTTCATGAACTGTGTAAATTCATTTGAGCCGAAAAATCACTGGGTTTACCGGAAATGAACTCTTGCTTGTAGGAAGACACAGGGTTAGGTTTAACTCCGTTTGAGAAGGGAAATTCAGACCAGAGTTCTCATCCATGAAACACACTCTGTTGTAACGCAAGAAGCATGCTCTTCTTTCCAGCATCTCTAATATAGCAAGAAACATGAGCATGTCCAGAAAAAAAGAACTATATTTCCTACTCATACGGATCATATCCAGTTCAACACTGCTCATTAAACTGTAACAACCCACAGCATCTCTTACATAGATGCTCTTTAGTTAATAGTGAAAATCGTGTTGGGTTCGTGAACTGTGTAAATTCATTTGAGCCGAAAAATCACTGGGTTTACCGGAAATGAACTCTTGCTTGTAGGAAGACAAAGAGCCTTTGGTTTAACTCCGTTTGTGAAGAGAAATTCAGACCAGTGTTCTCATCCATGAAACACCCTCTGTTTTAACGCAAGAAGCATCCTCTTCTGTCCAGAATCTGCAATAGAGCAAGAAATAATACCATGTCCAGAAAAAATGAACTGTGTTTCTTACTCATACGGACCATATCTAGTTGAACTCTGATTATGAAACTGTAACAAACTACAGCATCTCTTACATAGATGCTCTTTAGTTAATAGTGAAAAACGTGTTGGGTTCGTGAACTGTGTAAATTCATTTGAGCCGAAAAATCACTGGGTATACCGGAAATGAACTCTTGCTTGTAGAAAGACACAGAGACTTTTGTTTAACTCCGTTTTTGAAGGAAAATTCAGACCAGTGTTCTCATCCATGAAACACCCTCTGTTTTAACGGAAGAAGCATCCTCTTCTTTCCAGAGTCCACAATACAGCAAGAAACATGAGCATGTCCAGAAAAGAACTGTGTTTCCTACTAATATGGACCATATCTAGTTGAACTCTGCTTATGAAACTGTAACAAACCACAGCATCTCTTACAAAGATGCTCTTTAGTAAATAGTGAAAAACGTATTTGGTTCATGAACTGTGTAAATTTTTTTGAGCCGAAAAATCTCTGGGTTTACCGGAAATGAACTCTTGCTTGTAGGAAGACACAGAGGCTTTGGTTTAACTCCGTTTCTGAAGGAAAATTCAGACCAGTGTTCTCATCCATGAAACTTACTCTGTTTTAACGCATGAAGCATGCTTTTCTTTCCAGCGTCTCCAATACAGTAAGAAACATGAGCATGCCCAGAAAAAAAGAACTATATTTCCTACTCATACGGAACATATCTAGTTGAACTCTGCTCATTAAACTGTAACAAACCACAGCATCTCTTACATAGATGCTTTTTAGTTAATAGTGAAAAACATGTTGGGTTCATGAACTGTGTAAATTCATTTGAGCCGAAAAAACACTGGGTTTACCAGAAATGAACTCTTGCTTGTAGTAAGACACAGAGGCTTGGTTTAACTCCGTTTGTGAAGGGACATTCAGACCAGTGTTCTCATCCATGAAACACCCTCTGTTTTAACGTAAGTAGCATCCTCTTCTCTCCAGAGTCTGCAATACAGCAATATATATGAGCAAGTACAGAAAAAAAGAACTGTGTTTCCTACTCATACGGACCATATCTAGTTGAACTCTGCTTAATAAACTGTAACAAACCACAGCATCTCTTACATAGATGCTCTTTAGTTAATAGTGAAAAACGTATTGGGTTCATGAACTGTGTAAATTCATTTGAGCCGAAAAATCACTGGGTTTACCGGAAATGAACTCTTGCTTGTAGGAAGACACAGGGTTAGGTTTAACTCCGTTTGAGAAGGGAAATTCAGACCAGAGTTCTCATCCATGAAACACACTCTGTTTTAACCCAAGAAGCATGCTCTTCTTCCTAGCATCTCTAATACAGCAAGAAACATGAGCATGCCCCGAAAAAAAGAACTGTGTTTCCTACTCATAGGGACCATATCTAGCGGAACTCAGATTATGAAACTGTAACAAACTACAGCATCTCTTACATATATGCTCTTTAGTTAAGAGTGAACAACGTGTTGGGTTTGTGAACTGTGTAAATTCATTTGAGCCGAAAAATCACTGGGCTTACCGGAAAAGAACTCTTGCTTGTAGGAAGAAACAGAGCCTTTGGTTTATCTCCGTTTCTGATGGAAAATTCACACCGGTGTTCTCATCCATGAAACATATTCTGTTTTAACTCAAGAAGCATGCTCTTCTTTCCAGCGTCTCTAATACAGCAAGAAACATGAGCATGCCCAGAAAAAATGAACTGTGTTTCTTACTCATATGGACTATATCCAGCTAAACTCTGCTTATGAAACTGTAACAAACCACAGCATCTCTTACAAAAAATGCTCTTTCATTTATAGTGAAAATCGTGTTGGGTTCGTGAACTGTGTAAATTCATTTGAGCCGAAATCTCACTGGGTTTACCGGCAATGAACTCTTGCTTGTAGTAAGACACAGAGGCTTTGGTTTAACTCCGTTTGTGAAGGGAAATTCAGACCAGTGTTCTCATCCATGAAACACCCTCTGTTTGAACGAAAGAAGCATCGTCTTCTTTGCAGAGTCTGCAATACAGCAAGAAATATGAGCATGTCCAGAAAAAATGAACTGTGTTTCCTACTCATACGGACCATATCTAGTTGAACTCTGCTTATGAAACTGTAACAAACCACAGCATCTCTTACATAGATGCTCTTTAGTTAATAGTGAAAAACGTGTTGGGTTCGTGAACTGTGTAAATTCATTTGAGCCGAAAAATCCCTGGGCTTACCGGAAATGAACTATTGCTTGTAGGAAGAAACAGAGCCTTTGGTTTAACTCCGTTTCTGATGGAAAATTCAGTCCGGTGTTCTCATCCATGAAACTTACTCTGTTTTAACGCATGAAGCATGCTCTTCTTTCCAGCGTCTCCAATACAGTAAGAAACATGAGCATGCCCAGAAAAAAAGACTATATTTCCTACTCATACGGACCATATCTAGTTGAACTCTGCTCATTAAACTGTAACAAACCACAGCATCTCTTAAATAGATGCTCTTTAGTTAATAGTGAAAAACGTATTGGGTTCATGAACTGTGTAAATTCATTTGAGCCGAAAAATCACTGGGTTTACCGGAAATGAACTCTTGCTTGTAGGAAGACACAGGGTTAGGTTTAACTCCGTTTGAGAAGGGAAATTCAGACCAGAGTTCTCATCCATGAAACTTACTCTGTTTTAACGCATGAAGCATGCTCTTCTTTCCAGCGTCTCCAATACAGTAAGAAACATGAGCATGCACAGAAAAAAAGAACTGTGTTTCTTACTCATATGGACTATATCCAGTGAAACTCTGCTTATGAAACTGTAACAAACCACAGCATCTCTTACAAAAATGCTCTTTCATGTATAGTGAAAAACGTGTTGTGTTCGTGAACTGTGTAAATTCATTTGAGCCGAAAAATCACTGGGTTTACCGGAAATGAACTCTTGCTTGTAGTAAGACACAGAGGCTTTGGTTTAACTCCGTTTGTGAAGGGAAATTCAGACCAGTGTTCTCATCCATGAAACACCCTTTGTTTTAACGCAAGAAGCATCCTCTTCTTTCCAGAGTCTGCAATACAGCAAGAAATATGAGCATGTCCAGAAAAAAAGAACTGTGTTTCCTACTCATACGGACCATAAGTAGTTGAACTCTGCTTATGAAACTGTAACAACCTACAGCATCTCTTACATAGATGCTCTTTAGTTAATAGTGAAAAACGTATTGGGTTCATGTACTGTGTAAATTCATTTGAGCCGAAAAATCACTGGGTTTACCGGAAATGAACTTTTCCTTGTAGGAAGACACAGGGTTTGGTTTGACTCCGTTTTGTTAAGGGAAATTCAGACCAGTGTTCTCATCCATGAAACACCATCTGTTTTAATGCAAGAAGCATCCTCTTCTTTCCAGAGTCTGCATACAGCAAGAATTATGAGCATGTCCAGAAAAGAACTATGTTTCCTACTAATATGGACCATATCTAGTTGAACTCTGCTTATGAAACTGTAACAATCCACAGCATCTCTTACAAAGATGCTCTTTAGTAAATAGTGAAAAACGTAATTGGTTCATGAACTGTGTAAATTCTTTTGAGCCGAAAAATCTCTGGGTTTACCAGAAATGAACTCTTGCTTGTAGGAAGACACAGAGGCTTTGGTTTCACTCCGTTTCTGAAGGGAAATTCAGACCAGAGTTCTCATCCATGAAACACACTCTGTTTTAACGCAAGAAGCATGCTCTTCTTTCCAGCATCTCTAATACAGCAAGAAACATGAGCATGTCCAGAAAAAAAGAACTATATTTCCTACTCATACGGATCATATCCAGTTCAACACTGCTCATTAAACTGTAACAAACCACAGCATCTCTTACATAGATGCTCTTTAGTTAATAATGAAAATCGTGTTGGGTTCGTGAACTGTGTAAATTCATTTGAGCCGAAAAATCACTGGGTTTACCGGAAATGAACTCTTGCTTGTAGGAAGACAAAGAGCCTTTGGTTTAACTCCGTTTGTGAAGGGAAATTCACACCAGTGTTCTCATCCATGAAACACCCTCTGTTTTAACGCAAGAAACATCCTCTTCTGTCCAGAATCTGCAATAGAGCAAGACATAATAGCATGTCCAGAAAAAATGAACTGTGTTTCTTACTCATACGGACCATATCTAGTTGAACTCTGATTATGAAACTGTAACAAACTACAGCATCTCTTACACAGATGCTCTTTAGTTAATAGTGAAAAACGTGTTGGGTTCGTGAACTGCGTAAATTCATTTGAGCCGAAAAATCACTGGGTATTCCGGAAATGAACTCTTGCTTGTAGAAAGACACAGAGACTTTTGTTTAACTCCGTTTCTGAAGGAAAATTCAGACCAGTGTTCTCATCCATGAAACAACATCTGTTTTAACGCAAGAAGCATCCTCTTCTTTCCAGAGTCCACAATACAGCAAGAAACATGAGCATGTCCAGAAAAGAACTGTGTTTCCTACTAATATGGACCATATCTAGTTGAACTCTGCTTATGAAACTGTAACAAACCACAGCATCTCTCACAAAGATGCTCTTTAGTAAATAGTGAAAAACGTATTTGGTTCATGAACTGTGTAAATTCATTTGAGCCGAAAAATCACTGGGTATACTGGATATGAACTCTTGCTTGTAGAAAGACACAGAGACTTTTGTTTAACTCCGTTTCTGAAGGAAAATTCAGACCAGTGTTCTCATCCCTGAAACTTACTATGTTTTAACGCATGAAGCATGCTCTTCTTTCCTGCGTCTCCAATACAGTAAGAAACATGAGCATGCCCAGAAAAAAAGAAGTATATTTCCTACTCATACGGAACATATCTAGTTGAACTCTGCACATTAAACTGTAACAAACCACAGCATCTCTTACATAGATGCTCTTTAGTTAATAGTGAAAAACATGTTGGGTTCATGAACTGTGTAAATTCATTTGAGCCGAAAAAACACTGGGTTTACCAGAAATGAACTCTTGCTTGTAGTAAGACACAGAGGCTTGGTTTAACTCCGTTTGTGAAGGGACATTCAGACCAGTGTTCTCATCCATGAAACACCCTCTGTTTTAACGTAAGTAGCATCCTCTTCTCTCCAGAGTCTGCAATACAGCAATATATATGAGCAAGTACAGAAAAAAAGAACTGTGTTTCCTACTCATACGGACCATATCTAGATGAACTCTGCTTAATAAACTGTAACAAACCACAGCATCTCTTACATAGATGCTCTTTAGTTAATAGTGAAAAAAGTATTGGGTTCATGAACTGTGTAAATTCATTTGAGCCTGAAATATCACTGTGTTTACCGGAAATGAACTCTTGCTTGTAGGAAGACACAGGGTTAGGTTTAACTCCGTTTGAGAAGGGAAATTCAGACCAGAGTTCTCATCCATGAAACACACTCTGTTTTAACCCAAGAAGCATGCTCTTCTTCCTAGCATCTCTAATACAGCAAGAAACATGAGCATGCCCCGAAAAAAAGAACTGTGTTTCCTACTCATACGGACCATATCTAGCGGAACTCAGATTATGAAACTGTAACAAACTACAGCATCTCTTACATAGATGCTCTTTAGTTAATAGTGAACAACGTGTTGGGTTCGTGAACTGTGTAAATTCATTTGAGCCGAAAAATCACTGGGCTTACCGGAAATGAACTCTTGCTTGTAGGAAGAAACAGATCCTTTGGTTTATCTCCGTTTCTGATGGAAAATTCACACCGGTGTTCTCATCCATGAAACATATACTGTTTTAACTCAAGAAGCATGCTCTTCTTTCCACCGTCTCTAATACAGCAAGAAACATGAGCATGCCCAGAAAAAATGAACTGTGTTTCTTACTCATATGGACTATATCCAGCTAAACTCTGCTTATGAAACTGTAACAAACCACAGCATCTCTTACAAAAATGCTCTTTCATTTATAGTGAAAATCGTGTTGGGTTCGTGAACTGTGTAAATTCATTTGAGCCGAAAAATCACTGGGTTTACCGGCAATGAACTCTTGCTTGTAGTAAGACACAGAGGCTTTGGTTTAACTCCGTTTGTGAAGGGAAATTCAGACCAGTGTTCTCATCCATGAAACACCCTCTGTTTGAACGAAAGAAGCATCCTCTTCTTTGCAGAGTCTGCAATACAGCAAGAAATATGAGCATGTCCAGAAAAAATGAACTGTGTTTCATACTCATACGGACCATATCTAGTTGAACTCTGCTTATGAAACTGTAACAAACCACAGCATCTCTTACATAGATGCTCTTTAGTTAATAGTGAAAAACGTGTTGGGTTCGTGAACTGTGTAAATTCATTTGAGCCGAAAAATCCCTGGGCTTACCGGAAATGAACTATTCCTTGTAGGAAGAAACAGAGCCTTTGGTTTAACTCCGTTTCTGATGGAAAATTCAGTCCGGTGTTCTCATCCATGAAACACCCTCTGTTTTAACGCAAGAAGCATCCTCTTCTCTCCAGAGTCTGCAATACAGCAATATATATGAGCATGTACAGAAAAAAAGAACTGTTTTTCCTACTCATACGGACCATATCTAGTTGAACTCTGCTTATTAAACTGTAACAAACAACAGCATCTCTTACATAGATGCTCTTTAGTTAATAGTGAAAAACGTATTGGGTTCATGAACTGTGTAAATTCATTTGAGCCGAAAAATCACTGGGTTTACCGGAAATGAACTCTTGCTTGTAGGAAGACACAGGGTTAGGTTTAACTCCGTTTGAGAAGGGAATTTCAGACCAGCGTTCTCATCCATGAAACACACTCTGTTTTAACCCAAGAAGCATGCTCTTCTTCCTAGCATCTCTAATACAGCAAGAAACATGAGCATGCCCCGAAAAAAAGAACTGTGTTTCCTACTCATACGGACCATATCTAGTGGAACTCAGATTATGAAACTGTAACAAACTACAGCATCTCTTAAATAGATGCTCTTTAGTTAATAGTGAAAAACATGTTGGGTTCGTGAACTGTGTGAATTCATTTGAGTCAAAAAATCACTGGGTTTACCGACAATGAACTTTTGCTTGTAGAAAGACACAAAGACTTTGGTTTAACTCCGTTTCTGAAGGAAAATTCAGACCATTTTCTCATCCATGAAACACCCTCTGTTTTAACGCACGAAGCATCCTCTTCTTCCCAGAGTCTGCATACAGCAAGAATTATGAGCATGTCCAGAAAAGAACTATGTTTCCTACTAATATGGACCATATCTAGTTGAACTCTGCTTATGAAACTGTAACAAACCACAGCATCTCTTACAAAGATGCTCTTTAGTAAATAGTGAAAAACGTATTTGGTTCATGAACTGTGTAAATTCTTTTGAGCCGAAAAATCTCTGGGTTTACCGGAAATGAACTCTTGCTTGTAGGAAGACACAGAGGCTTTGGTTTCACACCGTTTCGGAAGGGAAATTCAGACCAGAGTTCTCATCCATGAAACACACTCTGTTTTAATGCAAGAAGCATGCTCTTCTTCCAGCATCTCTAATACAGCAAGAAACATGAGCATGTCCAGAAAAAAAGAACTATATTTCCTATTCATACAGATCATATCCAGTTCAACACTGCTCATTAAACTGTATCAAACCACAGCATCTCTTACATAGATGCTCTTTAGTTAATAGTGAAAAACATGTTGGGTTCATGAACTGTGTAAATTCATTTGAGCCGAAAAAACACTGGGTTTACCAGAAATGAACTCTTGCTTGTAGTAAGACACAGAGGCTTGGTTTAACTCCGTTTGTGAAGGGACATTCAGACCAGTGTTCTCATCCATGAAACACCCTCTGTTTTAACGTAAGTAGCATCCTCTTCTCTCCAGAGTCTGCAATACAGCAATATATATGAGCAAGTACAGAAAAAAAGAACTGTGTTTCCTACTCATACGGACCATATCTAGATGAACTCTGCTTAATAAACTGTAACAAACCACAGCATCTCTTACATAGATGCTCTTTAGTTAATAGTGAAAAAAGTATTGGGTTCATGAACTGTGTAAATTCATTTGAGCCTGAAATATCACTGTGTTTACCGGAAATGAACTCTTGCTTGTAGGAAGACACAGGGTTAGGTTTAACTCCGTTTGAGAAGGGAAATTCAGACCAGAGTTCTCATCCATGAAACACACTCTGTTTTAACCCAAGAAGCATGCTCTTCTTCCTAGCATCTCTAATACAGCAAGAAACATGAGCATGCCCCGAAAAAAAGAACTGTGTTTCCTACTCATACGGACCATATCTAGTGGAACTCAGATTATGAAACTGTAACAAACTACAGCATCTCTTACATAGATGCTCTTTAGTTAATAGTGAACAACGTGTTGGGTTCGTGAACTGTGTAAATTCATTTGAGCCGAAAAATCACTGGGCTTACCGGAAATGAACTCTTGCTTGTAGGAAGAAACAGATCCTTTGGTTTATCTCCGTTTCTGATGGAAAATTCACACCGGTGTTCTCATCCATGAAACATATTCTGTTTTAACTCAAGAAGCATGCTCTTCTTTCCACCGTCTCTAATACAGCAAGAAACATGAGCATGCCCAGAAAAAATGAACTGTGTTTCTTACTCATATGGACTATATCCAGCTAAACTCTGCTTATGAAACTGTAACAAACCACAGCATCTCTTACAAAAATGCTCTTTCATTTATAGTGAAAATCGTGTTGGGTTCGTGAACTGTGTAAATTCATTTGAGCCGAAAAATCACTGGGTTTACCGGCAATGAACTCTTGCTTGTAGTAAGACACAGAGGCTTTGGTTTAACTCCGTTTGTGAAGGGAAATTCAGACCAGTGTTCTCATCCATGAAACACCCTCTGTTTGAACGAAAGAAGCATCCTCTTCTTTGCAGAGTCTGCAATACAGCAAGAAATATGAGCATGTCCAGAAAAAATGAACTGTGTTTCATACTCATACGGACCATATCTAGTTGAACTCTGCTTATGAAACTGTAACAAACCACAGCATCTCTTACATAGATGCTCTTTAGTTAATAGTGAAAAACGTGTTGGGTTCGTGAACTGTGTAAATTCATTTGAGCCGAAAAATCCCTGGGCTTACCGGAAATGAACTATTCCTTGTAGGAAGAAACAGAGCCTTTGGTTTAACTCCGTTTCTGATGGAAAATTCAGTCCGGTGTTCTCATCCATGAAACACCCTCTGTTTTAACGCAAGAAGCATCCTCTTCTCTCCAGAGTCTGCAATACAGCAATATATATGAGCATGTACAGAAAAAAAGAACTGTTTTTCCTACTCATACGGACCATATCTAGTTGAACTCTGCTTATTAAACTGTAACAAACAACAGCATCTCTTACATAGATGCTCTTTAGTTAATAGTGAAAAACGTATTGGGTTCATGAACTGTGTAAATTCATTTGAGCCGAAAAATCACTGGGTTTACCGGAAATGAACTCTTGCTTGTAGGAAGACACAGGGTTAGGTTTAACTCCGTTTGAGAAGGGAATTTCAGACCAGCGTTCTCATCCATGAAACACACTCTGTTTTAACCCAAGAAGCATGCTCTTCTTCCTAGCATCTCTAATACAGCAAGAAACATGAGCATGCCCCGAAAAAAAGAACTGTGTTTCCTACTCATACGGACCATATCTAGTGGAACTCAGATTATGAAACTGTAACAAACTACAGCATCTCTTAAATAGATGCTCTTTAGTTAATAGTGAAAAACATGTTGGGTTCGTGAACTGTGTGAATTCATTTGAGTCAAAAAATCACTGGGTTTACCGACAATGAACTTTTGCTTGTAGAAAGACACAAAGACTTTGGTTTAACTCCGTTTCTGAAGGAAAATTCAGACCATTTTCTCATCCATGAAACACCCTCTGTTTTAACGCACGAAGCATCCTCTTCTTCCCAGAGTCTGCATACAGCAAGAATTATGAGCATGTCCAGAAAAGAACTATGTTTCCTACTAATATGGACCATATCTAGTTGAACTCTGCTTATGAAACTGTAACAAACCACAGCATCTCTTACAAAGATGCTCTTTAGTAAATAGTGAAAAACGTATTTGGTTCATGAACTGTGTAAATTCTTTTGAGCCGAAAAATCTCTGGGTTTACCGGAAATGAACTCTTGCTTGTAGGAAGACACAGAGGCTTTGGTTTCACACCGTTTCGGAAGGGAAATTCAGACCAGAGTTCTCATCCATGAAACACACTCTGTTTTAATGCAAGAAGCATGCTCTTCTTCCAGCATCTCTAATACAGCAAGAAACATGAGCATGTCCAGAAAAAAAGAACTATATTTCCTATTCATACAGATCATATCCAGTTCAACACTGCTCATTAAACTGTATCAAACCACAGCATCTCTTACATAGATGCTCTTTAGTTAATAGTGAAAATCGTGTTGGGTTCGTGAACTGTGTAAATTCATTTGAGCAGAAAAATCACTGGATTTACCGGAAATGAACTCTTGATTGTAGGAAGACAAAGAGCCTTTGGTTTAACTACGTTTGTGAAGGGAAATAAAGAACAGTGTTCTCATCCATGAAACACCCTCTGTTTTAACGCAAGAAGCATCCTCTTCTCTCCAGAGTCTGCAATACAGCAATATATATGAGCCTGTGCAGAAAAAAAGAACTGTTTTTCCTACTCATACGGACCATATCTAGTTGAACTCTGCTTATGAAATTGTAACAAACCACAGCATCTCTTACATAGATGCTCTTTAGTTAATAGTGAAAAACGTATTGGGTTCAGGAAATGTGTAAATTCATTTGAGCCGAAAAATCACTGGGTTTACCGGAAATGAACTCTTGCTTGTAGGAAGACACAGGGTTAGGTTTAACTCCGTTTGAGAAGGGAAATTCAGACCAGAGTTCTCATCCATGAAACTTACTCTGTTTTAACGCATGAAGCATGCTCTTCTTTCCAGCGTCTCCAATACAGTAAGAAACATGAGCATGCACAGAAAAAAAGAACTGTGTTTCTTACTCATATGGACTATATCCAGTGAAACTCTGCTTATGAAACTGTAACAAACCACAACATCTCTTACAAAAATGCTCTTTCATGTATAGTGAAAAACGTGTTGTGTTCGTGAACTGTGTATATTCATTTGAGCCGAAAAATCACTGGGTTTACCGGAAATGAACTCTTGCTTGTAGTAAGACACAGAGGCTTTGGTTTAACTCCGTTTGTGAAGGGAAATTCAGACCAGTGTTCTCATCCATGAAACACCCTTTGTTTTAACGCAAGAAGCATCCTCTTCTTTCCAGAGTCTCAAATACAGCAAGAAATATGAGCATGTCCAGAAAAAAAGAACTGTGTTTCCTACTCATACGGACCATAAGTAGTTGAACTCTGCTTATGAAACTGTAACAACCTACAGCATCTCTTACATAGATGCTCTTTAGTTAATAGTGAAAAACGTGTTGGGTTCGTGAACTGTGTAAATTCATTTGAGCCGAAAAATCACTGGGTATACTGGAAATGAACTCTTGCTTGTAGAAAGACACAGAGACTTTTGTTTAACTCCGTTTCTGAAGGAAAATTCAGACCAATGTTCTCATCCATGAAACAACCTCTGTTTTAACGCAAGAATCATCCTCTTCTTTCCAGAATCTGCAATACAGCAAGAAATATGAGCATGACCCGAAAAAAAGAACTGTGTTTCCTACCCTTACGGACCATATCTAGTGGAATTCAGATTATGAAACTGTAACAAACTACAGCATCTCTTAAATAGATGCTCTTTAGTTAATAGTGAAAAACATGTTGGGTTCATGAACTGTGTGAATTCATTTGAGCCAAAAAATCACTGGGTTTACCGACAATGAACTTTTGCTTGTAGAAAGACACAAAGACTTTGGTTTAACTCCGTTTCTGAAGGAAAATTCAGACCAGTTTTCTCATCCATGAAACACCCTCTTTATTAACGCAAGAAGCATCCTCTTCTTTCCAGAGTCTGCAATACAGCAAGAAATATGAGCATATCCAGAAAAAAAGAACTGTGTTTCCTACTCATATGGACCATATGTAGTTGAACTCTGCTTATGAAACTAACAAACCACAGCATCTCTTACATAGATGTTCTTTAGTTAATAGTGAAAAACGTATTGGGTTCATGAACTGTGTAAATTCATTTGAGCCTGAAAAATCACTGTGTTTACCGGAAATGAACTCTTGCTTGTAGGAAGACACAGGGTAAGGTTTAACTCCGTTTTGTTAAGGGAAATTCAGACCAGTGTTCTCATCCATGAAACACCCTCTGTTTTAACGCAAGAAGCATCCTCTTCTTTCCAGAGTCTGCATACAGCAAGAATTATGAGCATGTCCAGAAAAGAACTATGTTTCCTACTAATATGGACCATATCTAGTTGAACTCTGCTTATGAAACTGTAACAATCCACAGCATCTCTTACAAAGATGCTCTTTAGTAAATAGTGAAAAACGTAATTGGTTCATGAACTGTGTAAATTCTTTTGAGCCGAAAAATCTCTGGGTTTATCGGAAATGAACTCTTGCTTGTAGGAAGACACAGAGGCTTTGGTTTCACTCCGTTTCTGAAGGGAAATTCAGACCAGAGTTCTCATCCATGAAACACACTCTGTTTTAATGCAAGAAGCATGCTCTTCTTCCAGCATCTCTAATACAGCAAGAAACATGAGCATGTCCAGAAAAAAAGAACTACATTTCCTACTCATAGAGATCATATCCAGTTCAACACTGCTCATTAAACTGTATCAAACCACAGCATCTCTTACATAGATGCTCTTTAGTTAATAGTGAAAATCGTGTTGGGTTCGTGAACTGTGTAAATTCATTTGAGCCGAAAAATCACTGGGTTTACCGGAAATGAACTCTTGCTTGTAGGAAGACACAGAGTTAGGTTTAACTCTGTTTGAGAAGGGAAATTCAGACCAGAGTTCTCATCCATGAAACACACTCTGTTTTAACCCAAGAAGCATGCTCTTCTTCCTAGCATCTCTAATACAGCAAGAAACATGAGCATGCCCCGAAAAAAAGAACTGTGTTTCCTACTCATACGGACCATTTCTAGTGGAACACAGATTATGAAACTGTAACAAACTACAGCATCTCTTAAATAGATGCTCTTTAGTTAATAGTGAAAAACATGTTGGGTTCGTGAACTGTGTGAATTCATTTGAGCCAAAAAATCACTGGGTTTACCGACAATGAACTTTTGCTTGTAGAAAGACACAAAGAGTTTGGTTTAACTCCGTTTCTGAAGGAAAATTCAGACCAGTTTTCTCATCCATGAAACACCCTCTTTATTAACGCAAGATGCATCCTCTTCTTTAAAGAGTCTGCAATACAGCAAGAAATATGAGCATATCCAGAAAAAAAGAACTGTGTTTCCTACTCATATGGACCATATCTAGTTGAACTCTGCTTATGAAACTGTAACAAACCACAGCATCTCTTACAAAGATGCTCTTTAGTAAATAGTGAAAAACGTATTTGGTTCATGAACTGTGTAAATTCTTTTGAGCCGAAAAATCTCTGGGTTTACCGGAAATGAACTCTTGCTTGTAGGAAGACACAGAGGCTTTGGTTTCACACCGTTTCGGAAGGGAAATTCAGACCAGAGTTCTCATCCATGAAACACACTCTGTTTTAATGCAAGAAGCATGCTCTTCTTCCAGCATCTCTAATACAGCAAGAAACATGAGCATGTCCAGAAAAAAAGAACTATATTTCCTATTCATACAGATCATATCCAGTTCAACACTGCTCATTAAACTGTATCAAACCACAGCATCTCTTACATAGATGCTCTTTAGTTAATAGTGAAAATCGTGTTGGGTTCGTGAACTGTGTAAATTCATTTGAGCCGAAAAATCACTGGATTTACCGGAAATGAACTCTTGATTGTAGGAAGACAAAGAGCCTTTGGTTTAACTACGTTTGTGAAGGGAAATAAAGAACAGTGTTCTCATCCATGAAACACCCTCTGTTTTAACGCAAGAAGCATCCTCTTCTCTCCAGAGTCTGCAATACAGCAATATATATGAGCCTGTGCAGAAAAAAAGAACTGTTTTTCCTACTCATACGGACCATATCTAGTTGAACTCTGCTTATGAAATTGTAACAAACCACAGCATCTCTTACATAGATGCTCTTTAGTTAATAGTGAAAAACGTATTGGGTTCAGGAAATGTGTAAATTCATTTGAGCCGAAAAATCACTGGGTTTACCGGAAATGAACTCTTGCTTGTAGGAAGACACAGGGTTAGGTTTAACTCCGTTTGAGAAGGGAAATTCAGACCAGAGTTCTCATCCATGAAACTTACTCTGTTTTAACGCATGAAGCATGCTCTTCTTTCCAGCGTCTCCAATACAGTAAGAAACATGAGCATGCACAGAAAGAAAGAACTGTGTTTCTTACTCATATGGACTATATCCAGTGAAACTCTGCTTATGAAACTGTAACAAACCACAACATCTCTTACAAAAATGCTCTTTCATGTATAGTGAAAAACGTGTTGTGTTCGTGAACTGTGTATATTCATTTGAGCCGAAAAATCACTGGGTTTACCGGAAATGAACTCTTGCTTGTAGTAAGACACAGAGGCTTTGGTTTAACTCCGTTTGTGAAGGGAAATTCAGACCAGTGTTCTCATCCATGAAACACCCTTTGTTTTAACGCAAGAAGCATCCTCTTCTTTCCAGAGTCTCAAATACAGCAAGAAATATGAGCATGTCCAGAAAAAAAGAACTGTGTTTCCTACTCATACGGACCATAAGTAGTTGAACTCTGCTTATGAAACTGTAACAACCTACAGCATCTCTTACATAGATGCTCTTTAGTTAATAGTGAAAAACGTGTTGGGTTCGTGAACTGTGTAAATTCATTTGAGCCGAAAAATCACTGGGTATACTGGAAATGAACTCTTGCTTGTAGAAAGACACAGAGACTTTTGTTTAACTCCGTTTCTGAAGGAAAATTCAGACCAATGTTCTCATCCATGAAACAACCTCTGTTTTAACGCAAGAATCATCCTCTTCTTTCCAGAATCTGCAATACAGCAAGAAATATGAGCATGACCCGAAAAAAAGAACTGTGTTTCCTACCCTTACGGACCATATCTAGTGGAATTCAGATTATGAAACTGTAACAAACTACAGCATCTCTTAAATAGATGCTCTTTAGTTAATAGTGAAAAACATGTTGGGTTCATGAACTGTGTGAATTCATTTGAGCCAAAAAATCACTGGGTTTACCGACAATGAACTTTTGCTTGTAGAAAGACACAAAGACTTTGGTTTAACTCCGTTTCTGAAGGAAAATTCAGACCAGTTTTCTCATCCATGAAACACCCTCTTTATTAACGCAAGAAGCATCCTCTTCTTTCCAGAGTCTGCAATACAGCAAGAAATATGAGCATATCCAGAAAAAAAGAACTGTGTTTCCTACTCATATGGACCATATGTAGTTGAACTCTGCTTATGAAACTAACAAACCACAGCATCTCTTACATAGATGTTCTTTAGTTAATAGTGAAAAACGTATTGGGTTCATGAACTGTGTAAATTCATTTGAGCCTGAAAAATCACTGTGTTTACCGGAAATGAACTCTTGCTTGTAGGAAGACACAGGGTTAGGTTTAACTCCGTTTTGTTAAGGGAAATTCAGACCAGTGTTCTCATCCATGAAACACCCTCTGTTTTAACGCAAGAAGCATCCTCTTCTTTCCAGAGTCTGCATACAGCAAGAATTATGAGCATGTCCAGAAAAGAACTATGTTTCCTACTAATATGGACCATATCTAGTTGAACTCTGCTTATGAAACTGTAACAATCCACAGCATCTCTTACAAAGATGCTCTTTAGTAAATAGTGAAAAACGTAATTGGTTCATGAACTGTGTAAATTCTTTTGAGCCGAAAAATCTCTGGGTTTATCGGAAATGAACTCTTGCTTGTAGGAAGACACAGAGGCTTTGGTTTCACTCCGTTTCTGAAGGGAAATTCAGACCAGAGTTCTCATCCATGAAACACACTCTGTTTTAATGCAAGAAGCATGCTCTTCTTCCAGCATCTCTAACACAGCAAGAAACATGAGCATGTCCAGAAAAAAAGAACTACATTTCCTACTCATAGAGATCATATCCAGTTCAACACTGCTCATTAAACTGTATCAAACCACAGCATCTCTTACATAGATGCTCTTTAGTTAATAGTGAAAATCGTGTTGGGTTCGTGAACTGTGTAAATTCATTTGAGCCGAAAAATCACTGGGTTTACCGGAAATGAACTCTTGCTTGTAGGAAGACACAGAGTTAGGTTTAACTCTGTTTGAGAAGGGAAATTCAGACCAGAGTTCTCATCCATGAAACACACTCTGTTTTAACCCAAGAAGCATGCTCTTCTTCCTAGCATCTCTAATACAGCAAGAAACATGAGCATGCCCCGAAAAAAAGAACTGTGTTTCCTACTCATACGGACCATTTCTAGTGGAACACAGATTATGAAACTGTAACAAACTACAGCATCTCTTAAATAGATGCTCTTTAGTTAATAGTGAAAAACATGTTGGGTTCGTGAACTGTGTGAATTCATTTGAGCCAAAAAATCACTGGGTTTACAGACAATGAACTTTTGCTTGTAGAAAGACACAAAGAGTTTGGTTTAACTCCGTTTCTGAAGGAAAATTCAGACCAGTTTTCTCATCCATGAAACACCCTCTTTATTAACGCAAGATGCATCCTCTTCTTTAAAGAGTCTGCAATACAGCAAGAAATATGAGCATATCCAGAAAAAAAGAACTGTGTTTCCTACTCATATGGACCATATGTAGTTGAAATCTGCTTATGAAACTAACAAACCACAGCATCTCTTACATAGATGCTCTTTAGTTAATAGTGAAAAACGTATTGGGTTCATGTACTGTGTAAATTCATTTGAGCCGAAAAATCACTGGGTTTACCGGAAATGAACTCTTCCTTGTAGGAAGACACAGGGTTTGGTTTAACTCCGTTTGTTAAGGGAAATTCAGACCAGTGTTCTCATCCATGAAACACCCTCTGTTTTAACGCAAGAAGCATCCTCTTCTTTCCAGAGTCTGCATACAGCAAGAATTATGAGCATGTCCAGAAAAGAACTATGTTTCCTACTAATATGGACCATATCTAGTTGAACTCTGCTTATGAAACTGTAACAAACCACAGCATCTCTTACAAAGATGCTCTTTAGTAAATAGTGAAAAACGTAATTGGTTCATGAACTGTGTAAATTCTTTTGAGCCGAAAAATCTCTGGGATTACCGGAAATGAACTCTTGCTTGTAGGAAGACAAAGAGCCTTTGGTTTAACTCCGTTTGTGAAGGGAAATTCAGACCGTTGTTCTCATCCATGAAACACCCTCTGTTTTAACGCAATAAGCATCCTCTTCTGTCCAGAATCTGCAATAGAGCAAGAAATAAGAGCATGTCCAGAAAAAATGAACTGTGTTTCTTACTCATACGGACCATATCTAGTTGAACTCTGATTATGAAACTGTAACAAACTACAGCATCTCTTACATAGATGCTCTTTAGTTAATAGTGAAAAACGTGTTGGGTTCGTGAACTGTGTAAATTCATTTGAGCCGAAAAATCACTGGGTTTACCGGAAATGAACTCTTGCTTGTAGTAAGACACAGAGGCTTTGGTTTAACTCCGTTTGTGAAGGGAAATTCAGACCAGTGTTCTCATCCATGAAACACCCTTTGTTTTAACGCAAGAAGCATCCTCTTCTTTCCAGAGTCTGCAATACAGCAAGAAATATGAGCATGTCCAGAAAAAAAGAACTGTGTTTCCTATTCATACGGACCATATCTAGTTGAACTCTGCTTATGAAACTGTAACAACCTACAGCATCTCTTACATAGATGCTCTTTAGTTAATAGTGAAAATCGTGTTGGGTTCGTGAACTGTGTAAATTCATTTGAGCCGAAAAATCACTGGGTATACTGGAAATGAACTCTTGCATGTAGAAAGACACAGAGACTTTTGTTTAACTCCGTTTCTGAAGGAAAATTCAGACCAGTGTTCTCATCCATGAAACAACCTCTGTTTTAACGCAAGAATCATCCTCTTCTTTCCAGAGTCCACAATACAGCAAGAAATATGAGCATGTTCAGACAAAAAGAACAGTGTTTCCTACTCATACAGATCATATCTACTTGAACTCTGCTTATGAAACTGTAACAAACCACAGCATCTGTTACATAGATGCTCTTTCATTTATAGTGAAAAACGTGTTGGGTTCGTGAACTGTGTAAATTCATTTGAGCCGAAAAATCACTGGGTTTACCGGCAATGAACTCTTGCTTGTAGTAAGACACAGAGGCTTTGGTTTAACTCCGTTTGTGAAGGGAAATTCAGACCAGTGTTGTTATCCATGAAACACCCTCTGTTTGAACGAAAGAAGCATCCTCTTCTTTCCAGAATCTGCAATACAGCAAGAAATATGAGCATTTCCAGAAAAAAAGAACTGTGTTTCCTACTCATATGGACCATATGTAGTTGAACTCTGCTTATGAAACTAACAAACCACAGCATCTCTTACATAGATGCTCTTTAGTTAATAGTGAAAAACGTATTGGGTTCATGTACTGTGTAAATTCATTTGAGCCGAAAAATCACTGGGTTTACCGGAAATGAACTCTTCCTTGTAGGAAGACACAGGGTTTGGTTTAACTCCGTTTGTTAAGGGAAATTCAGACCAGTGTTCTCATCCATGAAACACCCTCTGTTTTAACGCAAGAAGCATCCTCTTCTTTCCAGAGTCTGCATACAGCAAGAATTATGAGCATGTCCACAAAATAACTATGTTTCCTACTAATATGGACCATATCTAGTTGAACTCTGCTTATGAAACTGTAACAAACCACAGCATCTCTTACAAAGATGCTCTTTAGTAAATAGTGAAAAACGTAATTGGTTCATGAACGGTGTAAATTCTTTTGAGCCGAAAAATCTCTGGGTTTACCGGAAATGAACACTTGCTTGTAGGAAGACACAGAGGCTTTGGTTTCACTCCGTTTCTGAAGGGAAATTCAGACCAGAGTTCTCATCCATGAAACACACTCTGTTTTAATGCAAGAAGCATGCTCTTCTTCCAGCATCTCTAATACAGCAAGAAACATGAGCATGTCCAGAAAAAAAGAACTATATTTCCTATTCATACATATCATATCCAGTTCAACACTGCTCATTAAACTGTATCAAACCACAGCATCTCTTACATAGATGCTCTTTAGTTAATAGTGAAAATCGTGTTGGGTTCGTGAACTGTGTAAATTCATTTGAGCCGAAAAATCACTGGATTTACCGGAAATGAACTCTTGCTTGTAGGAAGACAAAGAGCCTTTGGTTTAACTCCGTTTGTGAAGGGAAATTCAGACCAGTGTTCTCATCCATGAAACACCCTCTGTTTTAACGCAACAAGCATCCTCTTCTCTCCAGAGTCTGCAATACAGCAATATACATGAGCATGTGCAGAAAAAAAGCACTGTTTTTCCTACTCATACGGACCATATCTAGTTGAACTCTGCTTATTAAACTGTAACAAACCACAGCATCTCTTACATAGATGCTCTTTAGTTAATAGTGAAAAACATATTGGGTTCATGAACTGTGTAAATTCATTTGAGCCGAAAAATCACTGGGTTTATCGGAAATGAACTCTTGCTTGTATGAAGACACAGGGTTATGGTTAACTCCGTTTGAGAAGGGAAATTCAGACCAGAGTTCTCATCCATGAAACACACTCTGTTTTAACCCAAGAAGCATGCTCTTCTTCCTAGCATCTCTAATACAACAAGAAACATGAGCATGACCCGAAAAAAAGAACTGTGTTTCCTACTCATACGGACCATATCTAGTGGAACTCAGATTATGAAACTGTAACAAACTACAGCATCTCTTAAATAGATGCTCTTTAGTTAATAGTGAAAAACATGTTGGGTTCATGAACTGTGTGAATTCATTTGAGCCAAAAAATCACTGGGTTTACCGACAATGAACTTTTGCTTGTAGAAAGACACAAAGACTTTGGTTTAACTCCGTTTCTGAAGGAAAATTCAGACCAGTTTTCTCATCCATGAAACACCCTCTTTATTAACGCAAGAAGCATCCTCTTCTTTCCAGAGTCTGCAATACAGCAAGAAATATGAGCATATCCAGAAAAAAAGAACTGTGTTTCCTACTCATATGGACCATATGTAGTTGAACTCTGCTTATGAAACTAACAAACCACAGCATCTCTTACATAGATGCTCTTTAGTTAATAGTGAAAATCGTGTTGGGTTCGTGAACTGTGTAAATTCATTTGAGCCGAAAAATCACTGGGTTTACCGGAAATGAACTCTTGCTTGTAGGAAGACAAAGAGCCTTTGGTTTAACTCCGTTTGTGAAGGGAAATTCAGACCAGTGTTCTCATCCATGAAACACCCTCTGTTTTAATGCAAGAAGCATCCTCTTCTGTCCAGAATCTGCAATAGAGCAAGAAATAAGAGCATGTCCAGAAAAAATGAACTGTGTTTCTTACTCATACGGATCATATCTAGTTGAACTCTGATTATGAAACTGTAACAAACTACAGCATCTCTTACATAGATGCTCTTTAGTTAATAGTGAAAAACGTGTTGGGTTCGTGAACTGTGTAAATTCATTTGAGCCGAAAAATCCCTGGGCTTACCGGAAATGAACTATTGCTTGTAGGAAGACCCAGAGGCTTTGGTTTAACTCCGTTTGTGAAGGGAAATTCAGACCGTTGTTCTCATCCATGAAACTTACTCTGTTTTAACGCATGAAGCATGCTCTTCTTTCCAGCGTCTCCAATACAATAAGAAACATGAGCATGCACAGAAAAAAAGAACTGTGTTTCTTACTCATATGGACTATATCCAGTGATACTCTGCTTATGAAACTTTAACAAACCATAGCATCTCTTACAAAGATGCTCTTTAGTAAATAGTGAAAAACGTAATTGGTTCATGAACTCTGTAAATTCTTTTGAGCCGAAAAATCTCTGGGTTTACCGGAAATGAACTCTTGCTTGTAGGAAGAAACAGAGGCTTTGGTTTCACTCCGTTTCTGAAGGGAAATTCAGACCAGAGTTCTCATCCATGAAACACACTCTGTTTTAATGCAAGAAGCATGCTCTTCTTCCAGCATCTCTAATACAGCAAGAAACATGAGCATGTCCAGAAAAAAAGAACTATATTTCATACTCATACAGATCATATCCAGTTCAACACTGCTCATTAAACTGTATCAAACCACAGCATCTCTTACATAGATGCTCTTAAGTTAATAGTGAAAATCGTGTTGGGTTCGTGAACTGTGTAAATTCATTTGAGCCGAAAAATCACTGGGTTTACCGGAAATGAACTCTTGCTTGTAGGAAGACAAAGAGCCTTTGGTTTAACTCCGTTTGTGAAGGGAAATTCAGACCAGTGTTCTCATCCATGAAACACCGGCTGTTTTAACGCAAGAAGCATCCTCTTCTGTCCAGAATCTGCAATAGAGCAAGAAATAAGAGCATGTCCAGAAAAAATGAACTGTGTTTCTTACTCATACGGACCATATCTAGTTGAACTCTGATTATGAAACTGTAACAAACTACAGCATCTCTTACATAGATGCTCTTTAGTTAATAGTGAAAAACGTGTTGGGTTCGTGAACTGTGTAAATTCATTTGAGCCGAAAAATCCCTGGGCTTACCGGAAATGAACTATTGCTAGTAGGAAGACACAGAGGATTTGTTTTAACTCCGTTTGTGAAGGGAAATTCAGACCAGTGTTCTCATCCATGAAACTTACTCTGTTTTAACGCATGAAGCATGCTCTTCTTTCCAGCATCTCCAATACAGTAAGAAACATGAGCATGCACAGAAAAAAAGAACTGTGTTTCCTACTCATACGGACCATATCTAGTTGAACTCTGCTTATGAAACTGTAACAACCTACAGCATCTCTTACATAGATGCTCTTTAGTTAATAGTGAAAAACGTGTTGGGTTCGTGAACTGTGTAAATTCATTTGAGCCGAAAAATCACTGGGTATACTGGAAATGAACTCTTGCTTGTAGAAAGACACAGAGACTTTTGTTTAACTCCGTTTCTGAAGGAAAATTCAGTCCAGTGTTCTCATCCATGAAACAACCTCTGTTTTAACGCAAGAATCATCCTCTTCTTTCCAGAGTCCCCAATACAGCAAGAAATATGAGCATGTTCAGAAAAAAAGGACAGTGTTTCCTACTCATACGGACCATATCTACTTGAACTCTGCTTATGAAACTGTAACAAACCACAGCATCTCTTACATAGATGCTCTTTCATTTATAGTGAAAAACGTGTTGGGTTCGTGAACTGTGTAAATTCATTTGAGCCGAAAAATCACTGGGTTTACCGGAAATGAACTCTTGCTTGTAGTAAGACACAGAGACTTTGGTTTAACTCCGTTTGTGAAGGGAAATTCAGACCAGTGTTCTCATCCATGAAACACCCTTTGTTTTAACGCAAGAAGCATCCTCTTCTTTCCAGATTCTGCAATACAGCAAGAAATATGAGCATGTCCAGAAAAAAAAAAACTGTGTTTCCTACTCATATGGACCATATCTAGTTGAACTCTGCTTATGAAACTGTAACAACCTACAGCATCTCTTACATAGATCCTCTTTAGTTAATAGTGAAAAACGTGTTGGGTTCGTGAACTGTGTAAATTCATTTGAGCCGAAAAAATCACTGGGTATACTGGAAATGAACTCTTGCTTGTAGAATGACACAGAGACTTTTGTTTAACTCCGTTTCTGAAGGAAAATTCAGTCCAGTGTTCTCATCATGAAACAACCTCTGTTTTAACGCAAGAATCATCCTCTTCTTTCCAGAGTCCCCAATACAGCAAGAAATATGAGCATGTTCGGAAAAAAAGGACAGTGTTTCCTACTCATACGGACCA
This sequence comes from Onychomys leucogaster, assembly GCA_949786385.1. Classification (NCBI taxonomy): domain Eukaryota; kingdom Metazoa; phylum Chordata; class Mammalia; order Rodentia; family Cricetidae; genus Onychomys; species Onychomys leucogaster. The sequence goes on along the minus strand of CATKUP010000012.1, from coordinate 2,825,725 downwards.
TATCTACTTGAACTCTGCTTATGAAACTGTAACAAACCACAGCATATCTTACATAGATGCTCTTTCATTTATAGTGAAAAACGTGTTGGGTTCGTGAACTGTGTAAATTCATTTGAGCCGAAAAATCACTGGGTTTACCGGCAATGAACTCTTGCTTGTAGTAAGACACAGAGGCTTTGGTTCAACTCCGTTTGTGAAGGGAAATTCAGACCAGTGTTCTCATCCATGAAACACCCTCTGTTAGAAAGAAAGAAGCATCCTCTTCTTTGCAGAGTCTACAATACAGCAAGAAACATGAGCATGCCCCGAAAAAAAGAACTGTGTTTCCTACTCATACGGACCATATCTAGTGGAACTCAGATTATGAAACTGCAACAAACTACAGCATCTCTTAAATAGATGCTCTTTAGTTAATAGTGAAAAACGTATTGGGTGCATGTACTGTGTAAATTCATTTGAGCCGAAAAATCACTGGGTTTACCGGAAATGAACTCTTCCTTGTAGGAAGACACAGGGTTTGGTTTAACTCCGTTTGTTAAGGGAAATTCAGACCAGTGTTCTCATCCATGAAACACCCTCTGTTTTAACGCAAGAAGCATCCTCTTCTTTCCAGAGTCTGCATACAGCAAGAATTATGAGCATGTCCAGAAAAGAACTGTGTATCCAACTAATATGGACCATATCTTTTTGAACTCTGCTTATGAAACTGTAACAAACCACAGCATCTCTTACAAAGATGCTCTTTAGTAAATAGTGAAAAACGTAATTGGTTCATGAACTTTGTAAATTCTTTTGAGCCGAAAAATCTCTGGGTTTACCGGAAATGAACTCTTGCTTGTAGGAAGACACAGAGGCTTTCGTTTCACTCCGTTTCTGAAGAGAAATTCAGACCAGAGTTCTCATCCATGAAACGCACTCTGTTTTAACGCAAGAAGCATGCTCTTCTTCCAGCATTTCTAATACAGCAAGAAACATGAGCATGTCCAGAAAAAAAGAACTATATTTCCTACTCATACAGATCATATCCAGTTCAACACTGCTCATTAAACTGTATCAAAACACAGCATCTCTTACATAGATGCTCTTTAGTTAATAGTGAAAAACGTGTTGGGTTCGTGAACTGTGTAAATTCATTTGAGCCGAAAAATCACTGGGTTTACCGGCAATGAACTCTTGCTTGTAGTAAGACAGAGAGGCTTTGGTTTAACTCCGTTTGTGAAGGGAAATTCAGACCAGTGTTTTCATCCATGAAACACCCTCTGTTTGAACGAAAGAAGCATCCTCTTCTTTCCCGAGTCTGCAATACAGCAAGAAATATGAGCATGACCAGAAAAAATGAACTGTGTTTCCTACTCATACGGACCATATCTAGTTGAACTCTGCTTATGAAACTGTAACAAACCACTGCATCTCTTACATAGATGCTCTTTAGTTAATAGTGAAAAACGTCTTGGGTTCGTGAACTGTGTAATTTCATTTGAGCCAAAAAATCACTGAGTTTACCGACAATGAACTCTGGCTTGTAGAAAGACACAAAGACTTTGGTTTAACTCCGTTTCTGAAGGAAAATTCAGACCAGTTTTCTCATCCATGTAACACCCTCTTTATTAACGCAAGAAGCATCCTCTTCTTTCCAGAGTCTGCAATACAGCAAGAAATATGAGCATGTCCAGAAAAAAAGAACTGTGTTTCCTACTCATATGGACCATATCTAGTTGAACTCTGCTTATGAAACTGTAACAACGTACAGCATCTCTTACATAGATGCTCTTTAGTTAATAGTGAAAAACGTGTTGGGTTCGTGAACTGTGTAAATTCATTTGAGCCGAAAAAATCACTGGGTATACTGGAAATGAACTCTTGCTTGTAGAAAGACACAGAGACTTTTGTTTAACTCCGTTTCTGAAGGAAAATTCAGTCCAGTGTTCTCATCATGAAACAACCTCTGTTTTAACGCAAGAATCATCCTCTTCTTTCCAGAGTCCCCAATACAGCAAGAAATATGAGCATGTTCAGAAAAAAAGGACAGTGTTTCCTACTCATACGGACCATATCTACTTGAACTCTGCTTATGAAACTGTAACAAACCACAGCATCTCTTACATAGATGCTCTTTCATTTATAGTGAAAAACGTGTTGGGTTCGTGAACTGTGTAAATTCATTTGAGCCGAAAAATCACTGGGTTTACCGGCAATGAACTCTTGCTTGTAGTAAGACACAGAGGCTTTGGTTTAACTCCGTTTGTGAAGGGAAATTCAGACCAGTGTTCTCATCCATGAAACACCCTCTGTTAGAAAGAAAGAAGCATCCTCTTCTTTCCAGAGTCTGCAATACAGCAAGAAACATGAGCATGCCCCGAAAAAAAGAACTGTGTTTCCTACTCATACGGACCATATCTAGTGGAACTCAGATTATGAAACTGAAACAAACTACAGCATCTCTTAAATAGATGCTCTTTAGTTAATAGTGAAAAACGTATTGGGTTCATGTACTGTGTAAATTCATTTGAGCCGAAAAATCACTGGGTTTACCGGAAATGAACTCTTCCTTGTAGGAAGACACAGGGTTTGGTTTAACTCCGTTTGTTAAGGGAAATTCAGACCAGTGTTCTCATCCATGAAACACCCTCTGTTTTAACGCAAGAAGCATCCTCTTCTTTCCAGAGTGTGCATACAGCAAGAATTATGAGCATGTCCAGAAAAGAACTGTATATCCAACTAATATGGACCATATCTTTTTGAACTCTGCTTATGAAACTGTAACAAACCACAGCATCTCTTACAAAGATGCTCTTTAGTAAATAGTGAAAAACGTAATTGGTTCATGAACTGTGTAAATTCTTTTGAGCCGAAAAATCTCTGGGTTTACCGGAAATGAACTCTTGCTTGTAGGAAGACACAGAGGCTTTCGTTTCACTCCGTTTCTGAAGAGAAATTCAGACCAGAGTTCTCATCCATGAAACGCACTCTGTTTTAACGCAAGAAGCATGCTCTTCTTCCAGCATTTCTAATACAGCAAGAAACATGAGCATGTCCAGAAAAAAAGAACTATATTTCCTACTCATACAGATCATATCCAGTTCAACACTGCTCATTAAACTGTATCAAAACACAGCATCTCTTACATAGATGCTCTTTAGTTAATAGTGAAAAACGTGTTGGGTTCGTGAACTGTGTAAATTCATTTGAGCCGAAAAATCACTGGGTTTACGGGAAATGAACTCTTGCTTGTAGGAAGACAAGAGCCTTTGGTTTTACTCCGTTTGTGAAGGGAAATTCAGACCAGTGTTCTCATCCATGAAACACCCTCTGTTTTAACGCAAGAAGCATCCTCTTCTGTCCAGAATCTGCAATAGAGCAAGAAATAAGAGCATGTCCAGAAAAAATGAACTGTGTTTCTTACTCATACGGACCATATCTAGTTGAACTCTGATTATGAAACTGTAACAAACTACAGCATCTCTTACATAGATGATCTTAAGTTAATAGTGAAAAACGTGTTGGGTTTGTGAACTGTGTAAATTCCTTAGAGCCGAAAAATCACTGGGCTTACCGGAAATGAACTATTGCTTGTAGGAAGAAACAGAGCCTTTGGTTTAACTCCGTTTCTGATGGAAAATTCATACCGTTGTTCTCATCCATGAAACTTACTCTGTTTTAACGCATGAAGCATGCTCTTCTTTCCAGCGTCTCCAATACAGTAAGAAACATGAGCATGCACAGAAAAAAAGAACTGTGTTTCTTACTCATATGGACTATATCCAGTGAAATTCTGCTTATGAAACTTTAACAAACCACAGCATCTCTTGCAAAAATGCTCTTTCATGTATAGTGAAAAACGTGTTGTGTTCGTGAACTGTGTAAATTCATTTGAGCCGAAAAATCACTGGGTTTACCGGAAATGAACTCTTGCTTGTAGTAAGACACAGAGACTTTGGTTTAACTCCGTTTCTGAAGGAAAATTCAGTCCAGTGTTCTCATCCATAAAACAACCTCTGTTTTAACGCAAGAATCATCCTCTTCTTTCCAGAGTCCACAATACAGCAAGAAATATGAGCATGTTCAGAAAAAAAGAACAGTGTTTCCTACTCATACGGACCATATCTACTTGAACTCTGCTTATGAAACTGTAACAAACCACAGCATCTCTTACATAGATGCTCTTTCATTTATAGTGAAAAACGTGTTGGGTTCGTGAACTGTGTAAATTCATTTGAGCCGAAAAATCACTGGGTTTACCGGCAATGAACTCTTGCTTGTAGTAAGACACAGAGGCTTTGGTTTAACTCCGTTTGTGAAGGGAAATTCAGACCAGTGTTTTCATCCATGAAACACCCTCTGTTTGAACGAAAGAAGCATCCTCTTCTTTCCAGAGTCTGCAATACAGCAAGAAATATGAGCATGACCAGAAAAAATGAACTGTGTTTCCTACTCATACGGACCATATCTAGTTGAACTCTGCTTATGAAACTGTAACAAACCACTGCATCTCTTACATAGATGCTCTTTAGTTAATAGTGAAAAACGTGTTGGGTTCGTGAACTGTGTAATTTCATTTGAGCCAAAAAATCACTGAGTTTACCGACAATGAACTCTGTCTTGTAGTAAGACACAAAGACTTTGGTTTAACTCCGTTTCTGAAGGAAAATTCAGACCAGTTTTCTCATCCATGTAACTCCCTCTTTATTAACGCAAGAAGCATCCTCTTCTTTCCAGAGTCTGCAATATAGCAAGAATATGAGCATGTCCAGAAAAAAAGAACTCTGTTTCCTACTCATATGGACCATATCTAGTTGAACTCTGCTTATGAAACTGTAACAAACCACAGCATCTCTTACAAAGATGCTCTTTAGTAAATAGTGAAAAACGTATTTGGTTCATGAACTTTGTAAATTCTTTTGAGCCGAAAAATCTCTGGGTTTACCGGAAATGAACTCTTGCTTGTAGGAAGACACAGAGGGTTTGGTTTCACTCCGTTTCTGAAGGGAAATTCTGACCAGAGTTCTCATCCATGAAACAAACTCTGTTTTAACGCAAGAAGCATGCTCTTCTTTCCAGCATCTCTAATACAGCAAGAAACATGAGCATGTCCAGAAAAAAAGAACTATATTTCCTACTCATACGGATCATATCCAGTTCAACACTGCTCATTAAACTGTAACAAACCACAGCATCTCTTACATAGATGCTCTTTAGTTAATAGTGAAAATCGTGTTGGGTTCGTGAACTGTGTAAATTCATTTGAGCCGAAAAATCACTGGGTTTACGGGAAATGAACTCTTGCTTGTAGGAAGACACAGAGGCTTTCGTTTCACTCCGTTTCTGAAGAGAAATTCAGACCAGAGTTCTCATCCATGAAACGCACTCTGTTTTAACGCAAGAAGCATGCTCTTCTTCCAGCATTTCTAATACAGCAAGAAACATGAGCATGTCCAGAAAAAAAGAACTATATTTCCTACTCATACAGATCATATCCAGTTCAACACTGCTCATTAAACTGTATCAAAACACAGCATCTCTTACATAGATGCTCTTTAGTTAATAGTGAAAAACGTGTTGGGTTCGTGAACTGTGTAAATTCATTTGAGCCGAAAAATCACTGGGTTTACGGGAAATGAACTCTTGCTTGTAGGAAGACAAGAGCCTTTGGTTTTACTCCGTTTGTGAAGGGAAATTCAGACCAGTGTTCTCATCCATGAAACACCCTCTGTTTTAACGCAAGAAGCATCCTCTTCTGTCCAGAATCTGCAATAGAGCAAGAAATAAGAGCATGTCCAGAAAAAATGAACTGTGTTTCTTACTCATACGGACCATATCTAGTTGAACTCTGATTATGAAACTGTAACAAACTACAGCATCTCTTACATAGATGCTCTTAAGTTAATAGTGAAAAACGTGTTGGGTTTGTGAACTGTGTAAATTCCTTAGAGCCGAAAAATCACTGGGCTTACCGGAAATGAACTATTGCTTGTAGGAAGAAACAGAGCCTTTGGTTTAACTCCGTTTCTGATGGAAAATTCATACCGTTGTTCTCATCCATGAAACTTACTCTGTTTTAACGCATGAAGCATGCTCTTCTTTCCAGCGTCTCCAATACAGTAAGAAACATGAGCATGCACAGAAAAAAAGAACTGTGTTTCTTACTCATATGGACTATATCCAGTGAAATTCTGCTTATGAAACTTTAACAAACCACAGCATCTCTTGCAAAAATGCTCTTTCATGTATAGTGAAAAACGTGTTGTGTTCGTGAACTGTGTAAATTCATTTGAGCCGAAAAATCACTGGGTTTACCGGAAATGAACTCTTGCTTGTAGTAAGACACAGAGACTTTGGTTTAACTCCGTTTGTGAAGGGAAATTCAGACCAGTGTTCTCATCCATGAAACACCCTTTGTTTTAATGCAAGAAGCATCCTCTTCTTTCCAGAGTCTGCAATACAGCAAGAAATATGAGCATGTCCAGAAAAAAAGAACTGTGTTTCCTACTCATACGGACCATATCTAGTTGAACTCTGCTTATGAAACTGTAACAACCTACAGCATCTCTTACATAGATGCTCTTTACTTAATAGTGAAAAACGTGTTGGGTTCGTGAACTGTGTAAATTCATTTTAGCCGAAAAATCACTGGGTATACTGTAAATGAACTCTTGCTTGTAGAAAGACACAGAGACTTTTGTTTAACTCCGTTTCTGAAGGAAAATTCAGTCCAGTGTTCTCATCCATGAAACAACCTCTGTTTTAACGCAAGAATCATCCTCTTCTTTCCAGAGTCCACAATACAGCAAGAAATATGAGCATGTTCAGAAAAAAAGAACAGTGTTTCCTACTCATACGGACCATTTCTACTTGAACTCTGCTTATGAAACTGTAACAAACCACAGCATCTCTTACATAGATGCTCTTTCATGTATAGTGAAAAACGTGTTGTGTTCGTGAACTGTGTAAATTCATTTGAGCCGAAAAATCACTGGGTTTACCGGAAATGAACTCTTGCTTGTAGTAAGACACAGAGACTTTGGTTTAACTCCGTTTGTGAAGGGAAATTCAGACCAGTGTTCTCATCCATGAAACACCCTTTGTTTTAATGCAAGAAGCATCCTCTTCTTTCCAGAGTCTGCAATACAGCAAGAAATATGAGCATGTCCAGAAAAAAAGAACTGTGTTTCCTACTCATACGGACCATATCTAGTTGAACTCTGCTTATGAAACTGTAACAACCTACAGCATCTCTTACATAGATGCTCTTTACTTAATAGTGAAAAACGTGTTGGGTTCGTGAACTGTGTAAATTCATTTTAGCCGAAAAATCACTGGGTATACTGGAAATGAACTCTTGCTTGTAGAAAGACACAGAGACTTTTGTTTAACTCCGTTTCTGAAGGAAAATTCAGTCCAGTGTTCTCATCCATGAAACAACCTCTGTTTTAACGCAAGAATCATCCTCTTCTTTCCAGAGTCCACAATACAGCAAGAAATATGAGCATGTTCAGAAAAAAAGAACAGTGTTTCCTACTCATACGGACCATATCTACTTGAACTCTGCTTATGAAACTGTAACAAACCACAGCATCTCTTACATAGATGCTCTTTCATTTATAGTGAAAAACGTGTTGGGTTCGTGAACTGTGTAAATTCATTTGAGCCGAAAAATCACTGGGTTTACCGGCAATGAACTCTTGCTTGTAGTAAGACACAGAGGCTTTGGTTTAACTCCGTTTGTGAAGGGAAATTCAGACCAGTGTTTTCATCCATGAAACACCCTCTCTTTGAACGAAAGAAGCATCCTCTTCTTTCCAGAGTCTGCAATACAGCAAGAAATATGAGCATGACCAGAAAAAATGAACTGTGTTTCCTACTCATACGGACCATATCTAGTTGAACTCTGCTTATGAAACTGTAACAAACCACTGCATCTCTTACATAGATGCTCTTTAGTTAATAGTGAAAAACGTGTTGGGTTCGTGAACTGTGTAATTTCATTTGAGCCAAAAAATCACTGAGTTTACAGACAATGAACTCTGGCTTGTAGTAAGACACAAAGACTTTGGTTTAACTCCGTTTCTGAAGGAAAATTCAGACCAGTTTTCTCATCCATGTAACACCCTCTTTATTAACGCAAGAAGCATCCTCTTCTTTCCAGAGTCTGCAATACAGCAAGAATATGAGCATGTCCAGAAAAAAAGAACTCTGTTTCCTACTCATATGGACCATATCTAGTTGAACTCTGCTTATGAAACTGTAACAAACCACAGCATCTCTTACAAAGATGCTCTTTAGTAAATAGTGAAAAACGTATTTGGTTCATGAACTTTGTAAATTCTTTTGAGCCGAAAAATCTCTGGGTTTACCGGAAATGAACTCTTGCTTGTAGGAAGACACAGAGGGTTTGGTTTCACTCCGTTTCTGAAGGGAAATTCTGACCAGAGTTCTCATCCATGAAACAAACTCTGTTTTAACGCAAGAAGCATGCTCTTCTTTCCAGCATCTATAATACAGCAAGAAACATGAGCATGTCCAGAAAAAAAGAACTATATTTCCTACTCATACGGATCATATCCAGTTCAACACTGCTCATTAAACTGTAACAAACCACAGCATCTCTTACATAGATGCTCTTTAGTTAATAGTGAAAATCGTGTTGGGTTCGTGAACTGTGTAAATTCATTTGAGCCGAAAAATCACTGGGTTTACGGGAAATGAACTCTTGCTTGTAGGAAGACAAGAGCCTTTGGTTTTACTCCGTTTGTGAAGGGAAATTCAGACCAGTGTTCTCATCCATGAAACACCCTCTGTTTTAACGCAAGAAGCATCCTCTTCTGTCCAGAATCTGCAATAGAGCAAGAAATAAGAGCATGTCCAGAAAAAATGAACTGTGTTTCTTACTCATACGGACCATATCTAGTTGAACTCTGATTATGAAACTGTAACAAACTACAGCATCTCTTACATAGATTCTCTTAAGTTAATAGTGAAAAACGTGTTGGGTTTGTGAACTGTGTAAATTCATTAGAGCCGAAAAATCACTGGGCTTACCGGAAATGAACTATTGCTTGTAGGAAGAAACAGAGCCTTTGGTTTAACTCCGTTTCTGATGGAAAATTCATACCGTTGTTCTCATCCATGAAACTTACTCTGTTTTAACGCAGGAAGCATGCTCTCCTTTCCAGCGTCTCCAATACAGTAAGAAACATGAGCATGCACAGAAAAAAAGAACTGTGTTTCTAACTCATATGGACTATATCCAGTTAAACTCTGCTTATAAAACTGTAACAAACCACAGCATCTCTTACAAAAATGCTCTTTCATTTATAGTGAAAAACGTGTTGTGTTCGTGAACTGTGTAAATTCATTTGAGCCGAAAAATCACTGGCTTTAACGGAATTGAACTCTTGCTTGTAGTAAGACACAGAGGCTTTGGTTTAACTCCGTTTGTGAAGGGAAATTCAGACCAGTGATCTCATCCATGAAACACCCTCTGTTTTAACGCAAGAAGCATCCTCTTCTGTCCAGAGTCTGCAATACAGCAAGAAATATGAGCATGTCCAGAAAAAAAGAACTGGGTTTCCTACTCATACAGACCATATCTATTTGAACTCTGCTTATGAAACTGTAACAAACCACAGCATCTCTTACATAGATGCTCTTTAGTTAATAGTGAAAAACGTGTTGGGTTCGTGAACTTTGTAATTTCATTTGAGCCAAAAAATCACTGGGTTTAACGGAAATGAAATCTTGCTTGTAGAAAGACAAAGAGAATTTGGTTTAACTCCGTTTCTGAAGGAAAATTCAGACCAGTGTTCTCATCCATGAAACACATTCTTTTTTAACGCAAGAAGCATCCTCTTCTTTCCAGAGTCTGCAATACACCAAGAAATATGAGCATGTACAGAAAAAATGAACTGTGTTTCCTAGTCATATGGACCATATGTAGTTGAACTCTGCTTATAAAACTAACAAACCACTGCATCTCTTACAAAAATGCTCTTTCATGTATAGTGAAATACGTGTTGTGTTCGTGAACTGTGTAAATTCATTTGAGCCGAAAAATCACTGGGTTTACCGGAAATGAACTCTTGCTTGTAGTAAGACACAGAGGCTTTGGTTTAACTCCGTTTGTGAAGGGAAATTCAGACCAGTGTTCTCATTTATGAAACACCCTTTGTTTTAACGCAAGAAGCATCCTCTTCTTTCCATAGTCTGCAATACAGCAAGAAATATGAGCATGTCCAGAAAAAAAGAACTGGGTTTCCTACTCATACGGACCATATCTAGTTGAACTCTGCTTATGAAACTGTAACAACCTACAGCATCTCTTACATAGATGCTCTTTAGTTAATAGTGAAAAACGTGTTGGGTTCGTGAACTGTGTAAATTCATTTGAGCCAAAAAATCACTGGGTATACTGGAAATGAACTCTTGCTTGTAGAAAGACACAGAGACTTTTGTTTAACTCCGCTTCTGAAGGAAAATTCAGTCCAGTGTTCTCATCATGAAACAACCTCTGTTTTAACGCAAGAATCATCCTCATCTTTCCAGGGTCCCCAATACAGCAAGAAATATGAGCATGTTCAGAAAAAAAGGACAGTGTTTCCTACTCATACGGACCATATCTAATTGAACTCTGCTTATGAAACTGTAACAAACCACAGCATCTCTTACATAGATGCTCTTTCATTTATAGTGAAAAACGTGTTGGGTTCGTGAACTGTGTAAATTCATTTGAGACGAAAAATCACTGGGTTTACCGGCAATGAACTCTTGCTTGTAGTAAGACACAGAGGCTTTGGTTCAACTCCGTTTGTGAAGGGAAATTCAGACCAGTGTTCACATCCATGAAACACCCTCTGTTTGAAAGAAAGAAGCATCCTCTTCTTTCCAGAGTCTGCAATACAGCAAGAAACATGAGCATGCCCCGAAAAAAAGAACTGTGTTTCCTACTCATACGGACCATATCTAGTGGAACTCAGATTATGAAACTGTAACAAACTACAGCATCTCTTAAATAGATGCTCTTTAGTTAATAGTGAAAAACATATTGGGTTCATGTACTGTGTAAATTCATTTGAGCCGAAAAATCACTGGGTTTACCGGAAATGAACTCTTCCTTGTAGGAAGACACAGGGTTTGGTTTAACTCCGTTTGTTAAGGGAAATTCAGACCAGTGTTCTCATCCATGAAACACCCTCTGTTTTAACGCAAGAAGCATCCTCTTCTTTCCAGAGTCTGCATACAGCAAGAATTATGAGCATGTCCAGAAAATAACTGTGTATCCAACTAATATGGACCATATCTTTTTGAACTCTGCTTATGAAACTGTAACAAACCACAGCATCTCTTACAAAGATGCTCTTTATGAAATAGTGAAAAACATAATTGGTTCATGAACTGTGTAAATTCTTTTGAGCCGAAAAATCTCTGGGTTTACCGGAAATGAACTCTTGCTTGTAGGAAGACACAGAGGCTTTCATTTCACTCCGTTTCTGAAGGGAAATTCAGACCAGAGTTCTCATCCATGAAACGCACTCTGTTTTAACGCAAGAAGCATGCTCTTCTTCCAGCATTTCTAATACAGCAAGAAACATGAGCATGTCCAGAAAAAAAGAACTATATTTCCTACTCATACAGATCATATCCAGTTCAACACTGCTCATTAAACTGTATCAAACCACAGCATCTCTTACATAGATGCTCTTTAGTTAATAGTGAAAAACGTGTTGGGTTCGTGAACTGTGTAAATTCATTTGAGCCGAAAAATCCCTGGGCTTACCGGAAATGAACTATTGCTAGTAGGAAGACACAGAGGATTTGTTTTAACTCCGTTTGTGAAGGGAAATTCAGACCAGTGTTCTCATCCATGAAACTTACTCTGTTTTAACGCATGAAGCATGCTCTTCTTTCCAGCATCTCCAATACAGTAAGAAACATGAGCATGCACAGAAAAAAAGAACTGTGTTTCCTACTCATACGGACCATATCTAGTTGAACTCTGCTTATGAAACTGTAACAACCTACAGCATCTCTTACATAGATGCTCTTTAGTTAATAGTGAAAAACGTGTTGGGTTCGTGAACTGTGTAAATTCATTTGAGCCGAAAAATCACTGGGTATACTGGAAATGAACTCTTGCTTGTAGAAAGACACAGAGACTTTTGTTTAACTCCGTTTCTGAAGGAAAATTCAGTCCAGTGTTGTCATCCATGAAACAACCTCTGTTTTAACGCAAGAATCATCCTCTTCTTTCCAGAGTCCCCAATACAGCAAGAAATATGAGCATGTTCAGAAAAAAAGGACAGTGTTTCCTACTCATACGGACCATATCTACTTGAACTCTGCTTATGAAACTGTAACAAACCACAGCATCTCTTACATAGATGCTCTTTCATTTATAGTGAAAAACGTGTTGGGTTCGTGAACTGTGTAAATTCATTTGAGCCGAAAAATCACTGGGTTTACCGGAAATGAACTCTTGCTTGTAGTAAGACACTGAGACTTTGGTTTAACTCCGTTTGTGAAGGGAAATTCAGACCAGTGTTCTCATCCATGAAACACCCTTTGTTTTAACGAAAGAAGCATCCTCTTCTTTCCAGATTCTGCAATACAGCAAGAAATATGAGCATGTCCAGAAAAAAAAACTGTGCTTCCTACTCATATGGACCATATCTAGTTGAACTCTGCTTATGAAACTGTAACAACCTACAGCATCTCTTACATAGATGCTCTTTAGTTAATAGTGAAAAACGTGTTGGGTTCGTGAACTGTGTAAATTCATTTGAGCCGAAAAAATCACTGGGTATACTGGAAATGAACTCTTGCTTGTAGAATGACACAGAGACTTTTGTTTAACTCCGTTTCTGAAGGAAAATTCAGTCCAGTGTTCTCATCATGAAACAACCTCTGTTTTAACGCAAGAATCATCCTCTTCTTTCCAGAGTCCCCAATACAGCAAAAAATATGAGCATGTTCGGAAAAAAAGGACAGTGTTTCCTACTCATACGGACCATATCTACTTGAACTCTGCTTATGAAACTGTAACAAACCACAGCATACCTTCATAGATGCTCTTTCATTTATAGTGAAAAACGTGTTGGGTTCGTGAACTGTGTAAATTCATTTGAGCCGAAAAATCACTGGGTTTACCGGCAATGAACTCTTGCTTGTAGTAAGACACAGAGGCTTTGGTTCAACTCCGTTTGTGAAGGGAAATTCAGACCAGTGTTCTCATCCATGAAACACCCTCTGTTAGAAAGAAAGAAGTATCCTCTTCTTTGCAGAGTCTACAATACAGCAAGAAACATGAGCATGCCCCAAAAAAAGAACTGTGTTTCCTACTCATACGGACCATATCTAGTGGAACTCAGATTATGAAACTGCAACAAACTACAGCATCTCTTAAATAGATGCTCTTTAGTTAATAGTGAAAAACGTATTGGGTGCATGTACTGTGTAAATTCATTTGAGCCGAAAAATCACTGGGTTTACCGGAAATGAACTCTTCCTTGTAGGAAGACACAGGGTTTGGTTTAACTCCGTTTGTTAAGGGAAATTCAGACCAGTGTTCTCATCCATGAAACACCCTCTGTTTTAACGCAAGAAGCATCCTCTTCTTTCCAGAGTCTGCATACAGCAAGAATTATGAGCATGTCCAGAAAAGAACTGTGTATCCAACTAATATGGACCATATCTTTTTGAACTCTGCTTATGAAACTGTAACAAACCACAGCATCTCTTACAAAGATGCTCTTTAGTAAATAGTGAAAAACGTAATTGGTTCATGAACTGTGTAAATTCTTTTGAGCCGAAAAATCTCTGGGTTTACCGGAAATGAACTCTTGCTTGTAGGAAGACACAGAGGCTTTCGTTTCACTCCGTTTCTGAAGAGAAATTCAGACCAGAGTTCTCATCCATGAAACGCACTCTGTTTTAACGCAAGAAGCATGCTCTTCTTCCAGCATTTCTAATACAGCAAGAAACATGAGCATGTCCAGAAAAAAAGAACTATATTTCCTACTCATACAGATCATATCCAGTTCAACACTGCTCATTAAACTGTATCAAAACACAGCATCTCTTACATAGATGCTCTTTAGTTAATAGTGAAAAACGTGTTGGGTTCGTGAACTGTGTAAATTCATTTGAGCCGAAAAATCACTGGGTTTACCGGCAATGAACTCTTGCTTGTAGTAAGACACAGAGGCTTTGGTTCAACTCCGTTTGTGAAGGGAAATTCAGACCAGTGTTCTCATCCATGAAACACCCTCTGTTAGAAAGAAAGAAGTATCCTCTTCTTTGCAGAGTCTACAATACAGCAAGAAACATGAGCATGCCCCGAAAAAAAGAACTGTGTTTCCTACTCATACGGACCATATCTAGTGGAACTCAGATTATGAAACTGCAACAAACTACAGCATCTCTTAAATAGATGCTCTTTAGTTAATAGTGAAAAACGTATTGGGTGCATGTACTGTGTAAATTCATTTGAGCCGAAAAATCACTGGGTTTACCGGAAATGAACTCTTCCTTGTAGGAAGACACAGGGTTTGGTTTAACTCTGTTTGTTAAGGGAAATTCAGACCAGTGTTCTCATCCATGAAACACCCTCTGTTTTAACGCAAGAAGCATCCTCTTCTTTCCAGAGTCTGCATACAGCAAGAATTATGAGCATGTCCAGAAAATAACTGTGTATCCAACTAATATGGACCATATCTTTTTGAACTCTGCTTATGAAACTGTAACAAACCACAGCATCTCTTACAAAGATGCTCTTTAGTAAATAGTGAAAAACGTAATTGGTTCATGAACTTTGTAAATTCTTTTGAGCCGAAAAATCTCTGGGTTTACCGGAAATGAACTCTTGCTTGTAGAAAGACACAGAGACTTTTGTTTAACTCCGTTTCTGAAGGAAAATTCAGACCAGTTTTCTCATCCATGTAACACCCTCTTTATTAACGCAAGAAGCATCCTCTTCTTTCCAGAGTCTGCAATACAGCAAGAAATATGAGCATGTCCAGAAAAAAAGAACTGTGTTTCCTACTCATATGGACCATATCTAGTTGAACTCTGCTTATGAAACTGTAACAACGTACAGCATCTCTTACATAGATGCTCTTTAGTTAATAGTGAAAAACGTGTTGGGTTCGTGAACTGTGTAAATTCATTTGAGCCGAAAAAATCACTGGGTATACTGGAAATGAACTCTTGCTTGTAGAAAGACACAGAGACTTTTGTTTAACTCCGTTTCTGAAGGAAAATTCAGTCCAGTGTTCTCATCATGAAACAACCTCTGTTTTAACGCAAACATCATCCTCTTCTTTCCAGAGTCCCCAATACAGCAAGAAATATGAGCATGTTCAGAAAAAAAGGACAGTGTTTCCTACTCATACGGACCATATCTACTTGAACTCTGCTTATGAAACTGTAACAAACCACAGCATCTCTTACATAGATGCTCTTTCATTTATAGTGAAAAACGTGTTGGGTTCGTGAACTGTGTAAATTCATTTGAGCCGAAAAATCACTGGGTTTACCGGCAATGAACTCTTGCTTGTAGGAAGACACAGGGTTTGGTTTAACTCCGTTTGTTAAGGGAAATTCAGACCAGTGTTCTCATCCATGAAACACCCTCTGTTTTAACGCAAGAAGCATCCTCTTCTTTCCAGAGTGTGCATACAGCAAGAATTATGAGCATGTCCAGAAAAGAACTGTATATCCAACTAATATGGACCATATCTTTTTGAACTCTGCTTATGAAACTGTAACAAACCACAGCATCTCTTACAAAGATGCTCTTTAGTAAATAGTGAAAAACGTAATTGGTTCATGAACTGTGTAAATTCTTTTGAGCCGAAAAATCTCTGGGTTTACCGGAAATGAACTCTTGCTTGTAGGAAGACACAGAGGCTTTCGTTTCACTCCGTTTCTGAAGAGAAATTCAGACCAGAGTTCTCATCCATGAAACGCACTCTGTTTTAACTCAAGAAGCATGCTCTTCTTCCAGCATTTCTAATACAGCAAGAAACATGAGCATGTCCAGAAAAAAAGAACTATATTTCCTACTCATACAGATCATATCCAGTTCAACACTGCTCATTAAACTGTATCAAAACACAGCATCTCTTACATAGATGCTCTTTAGTTAATAGTGAAAAACGTGTTGGGTTCGTGAACTGTGTAAATTCATTTGAGCCGAAAAATCACTTGGTTTACCGGCAATGAACTCTTGCTTGTAGTAAGACAGAGAGGCTTTGGTTTAACTCCGTTTGTGAAGGGAAATTCAGACCAGTGTTTTCATCCATGAAACACCCTCTGTTTGAACGAAGGAAGCATCCTCTTCTTTCCCGAGTCTGCAATACAGCAAGAAATATGAGCATGACCAGAAAAAATGAACTGTGTTTCCTACTCATACGGACCATATCTAGTTGAACTCTGCTTATGAAACTGTAACAAACCACTGCATCTCTTACATAGATGCTCTTTAGTTAATAGTGAAAAACGTGTTGGGTTCGTGAACTGTGTAATTTCATTTGAGCCAAAAAATCACTGAGTTTACCGACAATGAACTCTGGCTTGTAGAAAGACACAAAGACTTTGGTTTAACTCCGTTTCTGAAGGAAAATTCAGACCAGTTTTCTCATCCATGTAACACCCTCTTTATTAACGCAAGAAGCATCCTCTTCTTTCCAGAGTCTGCAATACAGCAAGAAATATGAGCATGTCCAGAAAAAAAGAACTGTGTTTCCTACTCATATGGACCATATCTAGTTGAACTCTGCTTATGAAACTGTAACAACGTACAGCATCTCTTACATAGATGCTCTTTAGTTAATAGTGAAAAACGTGTTGGGTTCGTGAACTGTGTAAATTCATTTGAGCCGAAAAAATCACTGGGTATACTGGAAATGAACTCTTGCTTGTAGAAAGACACAGAGACTTTTGTTTAACTCCGTTTCTGAAGGAAAATTCAGTCCAGTGTTCTCATCATGAAACAACCTCTGTTTTAACGCAAGAATCATCCTCTTCTTTCCAGAGTCCCCAATACAGCAAGAAATATGAGCATGTTCAGAAAAAAAGGACAGTGTTTCCTACTCATACGGACCATATCTACTTGAACTCTGCTTATGAAACTGTAACAAACCACAGCATCTCTTACATAGATGCTCTTTCATTTATAGTGAAAAACGTGTTGGGTTCGTGAACTGTGTAAATTCATTTGAGCCGAAAAATCACTGGGTTTACGGGAAATGAACTCTTGCTTGTAGGAAGACAAGAGCCTTTGGTTTTACTCCGTTTGTGAAGGGAAATTCAGACCAGTGTTCTCATCCATGAAACACCCTCTGTTTTAACGCAAGAAGCATCCTCTTCTGTCCAGAATCTGCAATAGAGCAAGAAATAAGAGCATGTCCAGAAAAAATGAACTGTGTTTCTTACTCATACGGACCATATCTAGTTGAACTCTGATTATGAAACTGTAACAAACTACAGCATCTCTTACATAGATGCTCTTAAGTTAATAGTGAAAAACGTGTTGGGTTTGTGAACTGTGTAAATTCCTTAGAGCCGAAAAATCACTGGGCTTACCGGAAATGAACTATTGCTTGTAGGAAGAAACAGAGCCTTTGGTTTAACTCCGTTTCTGATGGAAAATTCATACCGTTGTTCTCATCCATGTAACTTACTCTGTTTTAACGCATGAAGCATGCTCTTCTTTCCAGCGTCTCCAATACAGTAAGAAACATGAGCATGCACAGAAAAAAAGAACTGTGTTTCTTACTCATATGGACTATATCCAGTGAAATTCTGCTTATGAAACTTTAACAAACCACAGCATCTCTTGCAAAAATGCTCTTTCATGTATAGTGAAAAACGTGTTGTGTTCGTGAACTGTGTAAATTCATTTGAGCCGAAAAATCACTGGGTTTACCGGAAATGAACTCTTGCTTGTAGTAAGACACAGAGACTTTGGTTTAACTCCGTTTCTGAAGGAAAATTCAGTCCAGTGTTCTCATCCATAAAACAACCTCTGTTTTAACGCAAGAATCATCCTCTTCTTTCCAGAGTCCACAATACAGCAAGAAATATGAGCATGTTCAGAAAAAAAGAACAGTGTTTCCTACTCATACGGACCATATCTACTTGAACTCTGCTTATGAAACTGTAACAAACCACAGCATCTCTTACATAGATGCTCTTTCATTTATAGTGAAAAACGTGTTGGGTTCGTGAACTGTGTAAATTCATTTGAGCCGAAAAATCACTGGGTTTACTGGCAATGAACTCTTGCTTGTAGTAAGACACAGAGGCTTTGGTTTAACTCCGTTTGTGAAGGGAAATTCAGACCAGTGTTTTCATCCATGAAACACCCTCTGTTTGAACGAAAGAAGCATCCTCTTCTTTCCAGAGTCTGCAATACAGCAAGAAATATGAGCATGACCAGAAAAAATGAACTGTGTTTCCTACTCATACGGACCATATCTAGTTGAACTCTGCTTATGAAACTGTAACAAACCACTGCATCTCTTACATAGATGCTCTTTAGTTAATAGTGAAAAACGTGTTGGGTTCGTGAACTGTGTAATTTCATTTGAGCCAAAAAATCACTGAGTTTACCGACAATGAACTCTGGCTTGTAGTAAGACACAAAGACTTTGGTTTAACTCCGTTTCTGAAGGAAAATTAAGACCAGTTTTCTCATCCATGTAACACCCTCTTTATTAACGCAAGAAGCATCCTCTTCTTTCCAGAGTCTGCAATATAGCAAGAATATGAGCATGTCCAGAAAAAAAGAACTCTGTTTCCTACTCATATGGACCATATCTAGTTGAACTCTGCTTATGAAACTGTAACAAACCACAGCATCTCTTACAAAGATGCTCTTTAGTAAATAGTGAAAAACGTATTTGGTTCATGAACTTTGTAAATTCTTTTGAGCCGAAAAATCTCTGGGTTTACCGGAAATGAACTCTTGCTTGTAGGAAGACACAGAGGGTTTGGTTTCACTCCGTTTCTGAAGGGAAATTCTGACCAGAGTTCTCATCCATGAAACAAACTCTGTTTTAACGCAAGAAGCATGCTCTTCTTTCCAGCATCTATAATAC
Source organism: Onychomys leucogaster (assembly GCA_949786385.1). Taxonomy (NCBI): domain Eukaryota; kingdom Metazoa; phylum Chordata; class Mammalia; order Rodentia; family Cricetidae; genus Onychomys; species Onychomys leucogaster. The sequence continues at coordinate 2,806,631 of CATKUP010000012.1, read as the reverse complement.
AGCAAGAAACATGAGCATGTCCAGAAAAAAAGAACTATATTTCCTACTCATACGGATCATATCCAGTTCAACACTGCTCATTAAACTGTAACAAACCACAGCATCTCTTACATAGATGCTCTTTAGTTAATAGTGAAAATCGTGTTGGGTTCGTGAACTGTGTAAATTCATTTGAGCCGAAAAATCACTGGGATTACGGGAAATGAACTCTTGCTTGTAGGAAGACAAGAGCCTTTGGTTTTACTCCGTTTGTGAAGGGAAATTCAGACCAGTGTTCTCATCCATGAAACACCCTCTGTTTTAACGCAAGAAGCATCCTCTTCTGTCCAGAATCTGCAATAGAGCAAGAAATAAGAGCATATCCAGAAAAAATGAACTGTGTTTCTTACTCATACGGACCATATCTAGTTGAACTCTGATTATGAAACTGTAACAAACTACAGCATCTCTTACATAGATTCTCTTAAGTTAATAGTGAAAAACGTGTTGGGTTTGTGAACTGTGTAAATTCATTAGAGCCGAAAAATCACTGGGCTTACCGGAAATGAACTATTGCTTGTAGGAAGAAACAGAGCCTTTGGTTTAACTCCGTTTCTGATGGAAAATTCATACCGTTGTTCTCATCCATGAATCTTACTCTGTTTTAACGCAGGAAGCATGCTCTTCTTTCCAGCGTCTCCAATACAGTAAGAAACATGAGCATGCACAGAAAAAAGGAACTGTGTTTCTAACTCATATGGACTATATCCAGTTAAACTCTGCTTATAAAACTGTAACAAACCACAGCATCTCTTACAAAAATGCTCTTTCATTTATAGTGAAAAACGTGTTGTGTTCGTGAACTGTGTAAATTCATTTGAGCCGAAAAATCACTGGCTTTAACGGAATTGAACTCTTGCTTGTAGTAAGACACAGAGGCTTTGGTTTAACTCCGTTTGTGAAGGGAAATTCAGACCAGTGATCTCATCCATGAAACACCCTCTGTTTTAACGCAAGAAGCATCCTCTTCTGTCCAGAGTCTGCAATACAGCAAGAAATATGAGCATGTCCAGAAAAAAAGAACTGGGTTTCCTACTCATACAGACCATATCTATTTGAACTCTGCTTATGAAACTGTAACAAACCACAGCATCTCTTACATAGATGCTCTTTAGTTAATAGTGAAAAACGTGTTGTGTTCGTGAACTGTGTAAATTCATTTGAGCCGAAAAATCACTGGGTTTACCGGAAATGAACTCTTGCTTGTAGTAAGACACAGAGGCTTTGGTTTAACTCCGTTTGTGAAGGGAAATTCAGACCAGTGTTCTCATTTATGAAACACCCTTTGTTTTAACGCAAGAAGCATCCTCTTCTTTCCATAGTCTGCAATACAGCAAGAAATATGAGCATGTCCAGAAAAAAAGAACTGGGTTTCCTACTCATGCGGACCATATCTAGTTGAACTCTGCTTATGAAACTGTAACAACCTACAGCATCTCTTACATAGATGCTCTTTAGTTAATAGTGAAAAACGTGTTGGGTTCGTGAACTGTGTAAATTCATTTGAGCCAAAAAATCACTGGGTATACTGGAAATGAACTCTTGCTTGTAGAAAGACACAGAGACTTTTGTTTAACTCCGCTTCTGAAGGAAAATTCAGTCCAGTGTTCTCATCATGAAACAACCTCTGTTTTAACGCAAGAATCATCCTCATCTTTCCAGGGTCCCCAATACAGCAAGAAATATGAGCATGTTCAGAAAAAAAGGACAGTGTTTCCTACTCATACGGACCATATCTAATTGAACTCTGCTTATGAAACTGTAACAAACCACAGCATCTCTTACATAGATGCTCTTTCATTTATAGTGAAAAACGTGTTGGGTTCGTGAACTGTGTAAATTCATTTGAGACGAAAAATCACTGGGTTTACCGGCAATGAACTCTTGCTTGTAGTAAGACACAGAGGCTTTGGTTCAACTCCGTTTGTGAAGGGAAATTCAGACCAGTGTTCACATCCATGAAACACCCTCTGTTTGAAAGAAAGAAGCATCCTCTTCTTTCCAGAGTCTGCAATACAGCAAGAAACATGAGCATGCCCCGAAAAAAAGAACTGTGTTTCCTACTCATACGGACCATATCTAGTGGAACTCAGATTATGAAACTGTAACAAACTACAGCATCTCTTAAATAGATGCTCTTTAGTTAATAGTGAAAAACATATTGGGTTCATGTACTGTGTAAATTCATTTGAGCCGAAAAATCACTGGGTTTACAGGAAATGAACTCTTCCTTGTAGGAAGACACAGGGTTTGGTTTAACTCCGTTTGTTAAGGGAAATTCAGACCAGTGTTCTCATCCATGAAACACCCTCTGTTTTAACGCAAGAAGCATCCTCTTCTTTCCAGAGTCTGCATACAGCAAGAATTATGAGCATGTCCAGAAAATAACTGTGTATCCAACTAATATGGACCATATCTTTTTGAACTCTGCTTATGAAACTGTAACAAACCACAGCATCTCTTACAAAGATGCTCTTTATGAAATAGTGAAAAACATAATTGGTTCATGAACTGTGTAAATTCTTTTGAGCCGAAAAATCTCTGGGTTTACCGGAAATGAACTCTTGCTTGTAGGAAGACACAGAGGCTTTCATTTCACTCCGTTTCTGAAGGGAAATTCAGACCAGAGTTCTCATCCATGAAACACACTCTGTTTTAACGCAAGAAGCATGCTCTTCTTCCAGCATTTCTAATACAGCAAGAAACATGAGCATGTCCAGAAAAAAAGAACTATATTTCCTATTCATACAGATCATATCCAGTTCAACACTGCTCATTAAACTGTATCAAACCACAGCATCTCTTACATAGATGCTCTTTAGTTAATAGTGAAAAACGTATTGGGTTCATGAACTGTGTAAATTCTTTTGAGCCGACAAATCGCTGGGTTTACCGGAAATGAACTCTTCCTTGTAGTAAGACAAAGAGGCTTAGTTTCACTCCGTTTGTCAAGGGATAGTCAGACCAGAGTTCTCATCCATGAAACACACTCTGTTTTAACGCAAGAAGCATGCTCTTCTTTCCAGCATCTCTAATATAGCAAGAAACATGAGCATGTCCAGAAAAAAAGAACTATATTGCCTACTCATACGGATCATATCCAGTTCAACACTGCTCATTAAACTGTAACAAACCACAGCATCTCTTACATTGATGCTCTTTAGTTAATAGTGAAAATCGTGTTGGGTTCGTGAACTGTGTAAATTTATTTGAGCCGAAAAATCACTGGGTTTACCGGAAATGAACTCTTGCTTGTAGTAAGACACAGAGGCTTTGGTTTAACTCCATAGGTGAAGGGAAATTCAGACCAGTGTTCTCATCCATGAAACACCCTCTGTTTTAACGCAAGAAGCATCCTCTTCTGTCCAGAATCTGCAATAGAGCAAGAAATAAGAGCATGTCCAGAAAAAATGAACTGTGTTTCTTACTCATACGGACCATATCTAGTTGAACTCTGATTATGAAAAAGTAACAAACTACAGCATCACTTATATATATGCTCTTTAGTTAATAGTGAAAAACGTGTTGGGTTTGTGAACTGTGTAAATACATTTGAGCCGAAAAATCACTGGGCTTACCGTAAATGAACTACTGCTTGTAGGAAGAAACAGAGCCTTTGGTTTAACTCCGTTTCTGATGGAAAATTCAGACCGGTGTTCTCATCCATGAAACTTACTCTGTTTTAACGCATGAAGCATGCTCTTCTTTCCAGCGTCTCCAATACAGTAAGAATCATGAGCATGCACAGAAAAAAAGAACTGTGTTTCTTACTCATATGGACTATATCCAGTTAAACTCTGCTTATGAAACTGTAACAAACCACAGCTTCTCTTACAAAAATGCTCTTTCATTTATAGTGAAAACGTGTTGTGTTCGTGAACTGTGTAAATTCATTTGAGCCGAAAAATCACTGGGTTTACCGGAAATGAACTCTTGCTTGTAGTAAGACTCAGAGGCTTTGGTTTAACTCCGTTTGTGAAGGGAAATTCAGACCAGTGTTCTCATTTATGAAACACCCTTTGTTTTAACGCAAGAAGCATCCTCTTCTTTCCAGAGTCCACAATACAGCAAGAAATATGAGCATGTCCAGAAAAAATGAACTGTGTTTCCAACTCATACCGACCATAACTAGTTGATCTGTGATTATGAAACTGTAACAAACTATAGCATATCTTACATAGATGCTCTTTAGTTAACAGTGAAAAACTTTTTGGGTTCGTGAACTGTGTAAATTCATTTGTGCCGAAAAATCACTGGGTATACTGGAAATTAAGTCTTGCTTGTAGAAAGACACAGAGGCTTTGGTTTAACTCCATTTGTGAAGGGAAATTCAGACCAGTGTTCTCATCCATGAAACACCCTCTGTTTTAACGCAAGAACCATCCTTTTCTGTCCACAGTCTGCAATACAGCAAGAAATATGAGCATGTTCAGAAAAAAAGAACAGTGTTTCCTACTCATACAGATCATATCTAGTTGAACTCTGCTTATGAAACTGTAACAAACCACAGCATCTCTTACATAGATGCTCTTTAGTCAATAGTGAAAAACGTGTTGGGTTCGTGAACTTTGTAATTTCATTTGAGCCAAAAAATCACTGGGTTTACCGGAAATGAAATCTTGCTTGTAGAAAGACAAAGAGACTTTGGTTTAACTCCGTTTCTGAAGGAAAATTCAGACCAGTGTTCTCATCCATGAAACACACTCTTTTTTAACGCAAGAAGCATCCTCTTCTTTCCAGAGTCTGCAATACACCAAGAAATATGAGCATGTACAGAAAAAATGAACTGTGTTTCCTACTCATATGGACCATATGTAGTTGAACTCTGCTTATAAAACTAACAAACCACTGCATCTCTTACAAAAATGCTCTTTCATGTATAGTGAAATACGTGTTGTGTTCGTGAACTGTGTAAATTCATTTGAGCCGAAAAATCACTGGGTTTACCGGAAATGAACTCTTGCTTGTAGTAAGACACAGAGGCTTTGGTTTAACTCCGTTTGTGAAGGGAAATTCAGACCAGTGTTCTCATTTATGAAACACCCTTTGTTTTAACGCAAGAAGCATCCTCTTCTTTCCATAGTCTGCAATACAGCAAGAAAAATGAGCATGTCCAGAAAAAAGAACTGGGTTTCCTACTCATACGGACCATATCTAGTTGAACTCTGCTTATGAAACTGTAACAACCTACAGCATCTCTTACATAGATGCTCTTTAGTTAATAGTGAAAAACGTGTTGGGTTCGTGAACTGTGTAAATTCATTTGAGCCAAAAAATCACTGGGTATACTGGAAATGAACTCTTGCTTGTAGAAAGACACAGAGACTTTTGTTTAACTCCGCTTCTGAAGGAAAATTCAGTCCAGTGTTCTCATCATGAAACAACCTCTGTTTTAACGCAAGAATCATCCTCATCTTTCCAGGGTCCCCAATACAGCAAGAAATATGAGCATGTTCAGAAAAAAAGGACAGTGTTTCCTACTCATACGGACCATATCTAATTGAACTCTGCTTATGAAACTGTAACAAACCACAGCATCTCTTACATAGATGCTCTTTCATTTATAGTGAAAAACGTGTTGGGTTCATGAACTGTGTAAATTCATTTGAGACGAAAAATCACTGGGTTTACCGGCAATGAACTCTTGCTTGTAGTAAGACACAGAGGCTTTGGTTCAACTCCGTTTGTGAAGGGAAATTCAGACCAGTGTTCACATCCATGTAACACCCTCTGTTTGAAAGAAAGAAGCATCCTCTTCTTTCCAGAGTCTGCAATACAGCAAGAAACATGAGCATGCCCCGAAAAAAAGAACTGTGTTTCCTACTCATACGGACCATATCTAGTGGAACTCAGATTATGAAACTGTAACAAACTACAGCATCTCTTAAATAGATGCTCTTTAGTTAATAGTGAAAAACATATTGGGTTCATGTACTGTGTAAATTCATTTGAGCCGAAAAATCACTGGGTTTACCGGAAATGCACTCTTCCTTGTAGGAAGACACAGGGTTTGGTTTAACTCCGTTTGTTAAGGGAAATTCAGACCAGTGTTCTCATCCATGAAACACCCTCTGTTTTAACGCAAGAAGCATCCTCTTCTTTCCAGAGTCTGCATACAGCAAGAATTATGAGCATGTCCAGAAAATAACTGTGTATCCAACTAATATGGACCATATCTTTTTGAACTCTGCTTATGAAACTGTAACAAACCACAGCATCTCTTACAAAGATGCTCTTTATGAAATAGTGAAAAACATAATTGGTTCATGAACTGTGTAAATTCTTTTGAGCCGAAAAATCTCTGGGTTTACCGGAAATGAACTCTTGCTTGTAGGAAGACACAGAGGCTTTCATTTCACTCCGTTTCTGAAGGGAAATTCAGACCAGAGTTCTCATCCATGAAACGCACTCTGTTTTAACGCAAGAAGCATGCTCTTCTTCCAGCATTTCTAATACAGCAAGAAACATGAGCATGTCCAGAAAAAAAGAACTATATTTCCTATTCATACAGATCATATCCAGTTCAACACTGCTCATTAAACTGTATCAAACCACAGCATCTCTTACATAGATGCTCTTTAGTTAATAGTGAAAAACGTATTGGGTTCATGAACTGTGTAAATTCTTTTGAGCCGACAAATCGCTGGGTTTACCGGAAATGAACTCTTCCTTGTAGTAAGACAAAGAGGCTTAGTTTCACTCCGTTTGTCAAGGGATAGTCAGACCAGAGTTCTCATCCATGAAACACACTCTGTTTTAACGCAAGAAGCATGCTCTTCTTTCCAGCATCTCTAATATAGCAAGAAACATGAGCATGTCCAGAAAAAAAGAACTATATTGCCTACTCATACGGATCATATCCAGTTCAACACTGCTCATTAAACTGTAACAAACCACAGCATCTCTTACATTGATGCTCTTTAGTTAATAGTGAAAATCGTGTTGGGTTCGTGAACTGTGTAAATTTATTTGAGCCGAAAAATCACTGGGTTTACCGGAAATGAACTCTTGCTTGTAGTAAGACACAGAGGCTTTGGTTTAACTCCATAGGTGAAAGGAAATTCAGACCAGTGTTCTCATCCATGAAACACCCTCTGTTTTAACGCAAGAAGCATCCTCTTCTGTCCAGAATCTGCAATAGAGCAAGAAATAAGAGCATGTCCAGAAAAAATGAACTGTGTTTCTTACTCATACGGACCATATCTAGTTGAACTCTGATTATGAAAAAGTAACAAACTACAGCATCACTTATATATATGCTCTTTAGTTAATAGTGAAAAACGTGTTGGGTTTGTGAACTGTGTAAATACATTTGAGCCGAAAAATCACTGGGCTTACCGTAAATGAACTACTGCTTGTAGGAAGAAACAGAGCCTTTGGTTTAACTCCGTTTCTGATGGAAAATTCAGACCGGTGTTCTCATCCATGAAACTTACTCTGTTTTAACGCATGAAGCATGCTCTTCTTTCCAGCGTCTCCAATACAGTAAGAAACATGAGCATGCACAGAAAAAAAGAACTGTGTTTCTTACTCATATGGACGATATCCAGTTAAACTCTGCTTATGAAACTGTAACAAACCACAGCTTCTCTTACAAAAATGCTCTTTCATTTATAGTGAAAACGTGTTGTGTTCGTGAACTGTGTAAATTCATTTGAGCCGAAAAATCACTGGGTTTACCGGAAATGAACTCTTGCTTGTAGTAAGACTCAGAGGCTTTGGTTTAACTCCGTTTGTGAAGGGAAATTCAGACCAGTGTTCTCATTTATGAAACACCCTTTGTTTTAACGCAAGAAGCATCCTCTTCTTTCCAGAGTCCACAATACAGCAAGAAATATGAGCATGTCCAGAAAAAATGAACTGTGTTTCCAACTCATACCGACCATAACTAGTTGATCTGTGATTATGAAACTGTAACAAACTATAGCATATCTTACATAGATGCTCTTTAGTTAACAGTGAAAAACTTTTTGGGTTCGTGAACTGTGTAAATTCATTTGTGCCGAAAAATCACTGGGTATACTGGAAATTAAGTCTTGCTTGTAGAAAGACACAGAGGCTTTGGTTTAACTCCATTTGTGAAGGGAAATTCAGACCAGTGTTCTCATCCATGAAACACCCTCTGTTTTAACGCAAGAAGCATCCTTTTCTGTCCACAGTCTGCAATACAGCAAGAAATATGAGCATGTTCAGAAAAAAAGAACAGTGTTTCCTACTCATACAGACCATATCTAGTTGAACTCTGCTTATGAAACTGTAACAAACCACAGCATCTCTTACATAGATGCTCTTTAGTCAATAGTGAAAAACGTGTTGGGTTCGTGAACTTTGTAATTTCATTTGAGCCAAAAAATCACTGGGTTTACCGGAAATGAAATCTTGCTTGTAGAAAGACAAAGAGACTTTGGTTTAACTCCGTTTCTGAAGGAAAATTCAGACCAGTGTTCTCATCCATGAAACACACTCTTTTTTAACGCAAGAAGCATCCTCTTCTTTCCAGCGTCTGCAATACACCAAGAAATATGAGCATGTACAGAAAAAATGAACTGTGTTTCCTACTCATATGGACCATATGTAGTTGAACTCTGCTTATGAAACTAACAAACCAGAGCATCTCTTACATAGATGCTCTTTAGTTAATAGTGAAAAACGTATTGGGTTCATGAACTGTGTAAATTCATTTGAGCCGACAAATCTCTGGGTTTACCGGAAATGAACTCTTGCTTGTAGGAAGACAAAGAGGCTTTGGTTTCACTCTGTTTGTCAAGGGATATTCAGACCAGAGTTCTCATCCATGAAACACACTCTGTTTTAACGCAAGAAGCATGATCTTCTTTCCAGCATCTCTAATACAGCAAGAAACATGAGCATGCCAGGAAAAAAAGAACTGTGTTTCTTACTCGTATGGACTATATCCAGTTAAACTCTGCTTATGAAACTGTAACAAACCACAGCATCTCTTACAAAAATGCTCGTTCATTTATAGTGAAAAACGTGTTGGGTTCCTGAACTGTGTAAATTCATTTGAGCCAAAAAATCACTGGGTTTACCGGAAATGAACTCTTGCTTGTAGAAAGACACAGAGACTTTTGTTTAACTCCGTTTCTGAAGGAAAATTCAGACCAGTGTTCTCATCCATGAAACACCCTCTGTTTTAACGCAAGAAGCATCCTCTTCTTTCCAGAGTCCACAACACAGCAAGAAATATGATCATGTTCAGAAAAAGAGAACAGTGTTTCCTACTCATACAGACCATATCTACTTGAACTCTGCTTATGAAACTGTAACAAACCACAGCATCTCTTACATAGATGCTCTTTCATTTATAGTGAAAAACGTGTTGGGTTCGTGAACTGTGTAAATTTATTTGAGCCAAAAATCACTGTGTTTACCGGAAATGAACTCTTGCTTGTAGAAAGACACAGAGGCTTTGTTTTAACTCCGTTTCTGAAGGAAAATTCAGACCAGTGTTCTCATTCATGAAACACCCTCTGTTTTAACGCAAGAAGCATCCTCCTCTTTCCAGAGTCTGCATACAGCAAGAATTATGAGCATGTCAAGAAAAGAACTGTGTTTCCTACTAATATGGACCATATCTAGTTGAACTCTGCTTATGAAACTGTAACAAACCACAGCATCTCTTACAACGATGCTCTTTAGTAAATAGTGAAAAACGTATTTGGTTCATGAACTGTGTAAATTCTTTTGTGCCGAAAAATCAGTGGGTTTACCGGAAATGAACTCTTGCTCGTAGGAAGACAGAGAGGGTTTGGTTTCACTCCGTTTCTGAAGGGAAATTCTGACCAGAGTTCTCATCCATGAAACAAACTCTGTTTTAATGCAAGAAGCATGCTCTTCTTTCCAGCATTTCTAATACAGCAAGAATCCTGAGCATGTCTAGAAAAAAAAGAAGTATATTTCCTACTCATACGGATCATATCCAGTTCTACACTGCTCATTAAACTGTAACAAACCACAGCATCTCTTACAAAGATGCTCTTTAGTAAATAGTGAAAAACGTATTTGGTTCAAGAACTGTGTAAATTCTTTTGAGCCGAGAAATCTCTGGGTTTACCGGAAATGAACTCTTGCTTGTAGGAAGACACAGAGGCTGTAGTTTAACTCCGTTTGTGAAGGGAAATTCAGACCAGTGTTCTCATCCATGAAACACCCTCTGTTTTAAGGCAAGAAGCATCCTATTCTGTCCAGAATCTGCAATTCAGCAAGAAATATGAGCATGTCCAGAAAAAATGAACTGTGTTTCCAACTCATACCGACCATAACTAGTTGAACTGTGATTATGAAACTGTAACAAACTATAGCATTTCTTACATAGATGCTCTTTCATTTAGAGTGAAAAACGTGTTGGGTTCGTGAACTGTGTAAATTTATTTGTGCCGAAAAATCACTGGGTATACTGGAAATGAAGTCTTGATTGTAGAAAGACACAGAGACTTTTGTTTAACTCCGTTTCTGAAGGAAAATTCAGACCAGTGTTCTCATCCATCAAACACCCTCTGTTTTATCGCAAGAAGCCTCCTCTTCTTTCCTGAGTCCACAATACAGCAAGAAATATGAGCATGTTCAGAAAAAAGAACAGTGTTTCCTACTCATACGGACCATATCTAATTGAACTTTGCTTATGAAACTGTAACTAACCACAGCATCTCTTACATAGATGCTCTTTAATTTATAGTGAAAAACGTGTTGGGTTCGTGAACTGTGTAAATTCATTTGAGCCGAAAAATCACTGGGTTTACCGGAAATGAACTCTTTCTTGTAGTAAGACACAGAGGCTTTGGTTTAACTCCGTTTGTGAAGGGAAATTCAGACCAGTGTTCTCATCCATGAAACACCCTCTGTTTTAACGCAAGAAGCATCCTCTTCTTTCCAGAGTCTGCATACAGCAAGAATTATGAGCATGTCCAGAAAATAACTGTGTATCCAACTAATATGGACCATATCTTTTTGAACTCTGCTTATGAAACTGTAACAAACCACAGCATCTCTTACAAAGATGCTCTTTATGAAATAGTGAAAAACATAATTGGTTCATGAACTGTGTAAATTCTTTTGAGCCGAAAAATCTCTGGGTTTACCGGAAATGAACTCTTGCTTGTAGGAAGACACAGAGGCTTTCATTTCACTCCGTTTCTGAAGGGAAATTCAGACCAGAGTTCTCATCCATGAAACGCACTCTGTTTTAACGCAAGAAGCATGCTCTTCTTCCAGCATTTCTAATACAGCAAGAAACATGAGCATGTCCAGAAAAAAAGAACTATATTTCCTACTCATACAGATCATATCCAGTTCAACACTGCTCATTAAACTGTATCAAACCACAGCATCTCTTACATAGATGCTCTTTAGTTAATAGTGAAAAACGTATTGGGTTCATGAACTGTGTAAATCTTTTGAGCCGACAAATCGCTGGGTTTACTGGAAATGAACTCTTGCTTGTAGGAAGACAAAGAGGCTTGGTTTCACTCTGTTTGTCAAGGGATATTCAGACCAGAGTTCTCATCCATGAAACACACTCTGTTTTAACGCAAGAAGCATGCTCTTCTTTCCAGCATCTCTAATACAGCAAGAAACATGAGCATGCCCAGAACAAAAGAACTGTGTTTCTTACTCATATGGACTATATCCAGTTAAACTCTGCTTAAGAAACTGTAACAAACCACAGCATCTCTTACGAAAATGCTCTTTCATTTAAAGTGAAGAACGTGTTGGGTTTGTGAACTGTGTAAATTCATTTGAGCCAAAAAATCACTGGGTTTACCGGAAATGAACTCTTGCTTGTAGGAAGACACAGAGGCTTTGGTTTCACTCCGTTTCTGAAGGGAAATTCAGACCAGAGTTCTCATCCATGAAACACACTCTGTTTTAACGCAAGAAGCATGCTCTTCTTTCCAGCATCTCTAATACAGCAAGAAACATGAGCATGCCCAGAACAAAAGAACTGTGTTTCTTACTCATATGGACTATATCCAGTTTAACTCTGCTTATGAAACTGTAACAAACCACAGCATCTCTTACAAAAATGCTCTTTCATTTATAGTGAAAAACGTGTTGGGTTCGTGAACTGTGTAAATTCATTTGAGCCAAAAAATCACTGGGTTTTCCGGAAATGAACTCTTGCCTGTAGTAAGACACAGAGGCTTTGGTTTAACTCCGTTTGTGAAGGGAAATTCAGACCAGTGTTCTCATCCATGAAACACCCTCTGTTTTAACGCAAGAAGCATCCTCTTCTTTCCAGAGTCTGCAATACAGCAAGAAATATGGGCATGTCCAGAAAAAAAGAACTGTGTTTCCTACTCATTCGGACCATATCTAGTTGAACTCAGCTTATGAAACTGTAACAAACCACTGCATCTCTTACGTAGATTCTCTTTAGTTAATAGTGAAAAACGTGTTGGGTTCGTGAACTTTGTAATTTCATTTGAGCCAAAATATCACTGGGTTTACCGGAAATGAAATCTTGCTTGTAGAAAGACACAGAGACTTTGGTTTAACTCCGTTTCTGAAGGAAAATTCAGACCAGTGATCTCATCCATGAAACACACTCTTTTTTAAAGCAAGAAGCATCCTCTTCTTTCCAGAGTCTGCAATACAGCAAGAAATATGAGCATGTCCAGAAAAAAAGAACTGTGTTTCCTACTCATATGGACCATATGTAGTTGAACTCTGCTTATGAAACTAACAAACCACAGCATCTCTTACAAAGATGCTCTTTAGTTAATAGTGAGAAAGTATTGGGTTCATGAACTGTGTAAATTCATTTGAGCCAACAAATCGCTGGGTTTACTGGAAATGAACTCTTGCTTGTAGGAAGACAAAGAGGCTTGGTTTCACTCTGTTTGTCAAGGGATATTCAGACCAGAGTTCTCATCCATGAAACACACTCTGTTTTAACGCAAGAAGCATGCTCTTCTTTCCAGCATCTCTAATACAGCAAGAAACATTAGCATGCCCAGAACAAAAGAACTGTGTTTCTTACTCATATGGACTATATCCAGTTAAACTCTGCTTATGAAACTGTAACAAACCACAGCATCTCTTAAAAAAATGCTCTTTCATTTATAGTGAAAAACGTGTTGGGTTTGTGAACTGTGTAAATTCATTTGAGCCAAAAAATCACTGGGTTTACCGGAAATGAACTATTGCTTGTAGTAAGACACAGAGGCTTTGGTTTAACTCCGTTTGTGAAGGGAAATTCAGAACAGTGTTCTCATCCATGAAACACCCTCTGTTTTAAGTCAAGAAGCATCCTATTCTGTCCAGAATCTGCAATACAGCAAGAAATATGAGCATGTCCAGAAAAAAAGAACTGTGTTTCCTACTCATATGGACCATATGTAGTTGAACTCTGCTTATGAAACTAACAAACCACAGCATCTCTTACATAGATGCTCTTTAGTTAATAGTGAGAAAGTATTGGGTTCATGAACTGTGTAAATTCATTTGAGCCGACAAATCGCTGGGTTTACTGGAAATGAACTCTTGCTTGTAGGAAGACAAAGAGGCTTGGTTTCACTCTGTTTGTCAAGGGATATTCAGACCAGAGTTCTCATCCATGAAACACACTCTGTTTTAACGCAAGAAGCATGCTCTTCTTTCCAGCATCTCTAATACAGCAAGAAACATGAGCATGCCCAGAACAAAAGAATTGTGTTTCTTACTCATATGGACTATATCCAGTTAAACTCTGCTTAAGAAACTGTAACAAACCACAGCATCTCTTACAAAAATGCTCTTTCATTTATAGTGAAGAACGTGTTGGGTTTTTGAACTGTGTAAATTCATTTGAGCCAAAAAATCACTGGGTTTACCGGAAATGAACTCTTGCTTGTAGTAAGACACAGAGGCTTTGGTTTAACTCCGTTTGTGAAGGGAAATTCAGACCAGTGTTCTCATCCATGAAACACCCTCTGTTTTAACGCAAGAAGCATCCTCTTCTGTCCAGAGTCTGCAATACAGCAAGAAATATGAGCATGTCCAGGAAAAAAGAACTGTGTTTCCTACTCATACGGACCATATCTAGTGGAACTCTGCTTATGAAACTGTAACAAACCACAGCATCTCTTACATAGATGCTCTTTAGTTAATAGTGAAAAACCTGTTGGGTTCGTGAACTTTGTAATTTCATTTGAGCCAACAAATCACTGGGTTTACCGGAAATGAACTCTTGCTTGGAGAAAGACACAGAGACTTTGGTTTAACTCCGTTTCGGAAGGAAAATTCAGACCACTGTTCTCATCCATGAAACACACTCTTTTTTAACCCTAGTAGCATCCTCTTCTTTCCAGAGTCTGCAATACAACAAGAAATATGAGCATGTCCAGAAAAAAAGAACTGTGTTTCCTACTCATATGGACCATATGTAGTTGAACTCTGCTTATGAAACTAACAAACCACAGCATCTCTTACATAGATGCTCTTTAGTTAATAGTGAAAAACGTATTGGGTTCATGAACTGTGTAAATTCATTTGAGCCGACAAATCGCTGGGTTTACTGGAAATGAACTCTTGCTTGTAGGAAGACAAAGAGGCTTGGTTTCACTCTGTTTGTCAAGGGATATTCAGACCAGAGTTCTCATCCATGAAACACACTCTGTTTTAACGCAAGAAGCATGCTCTTCTTTCCAGCATCTCTAATACAGCAAGAAACATGAGCATGCCCAGAAAAAAAGAACTGTGTTTCTTACTCATATGGACTATATCCAGTTAAACTCTGCTTATGAAACTGTAACAAACCACAGCATCTCTTACAAAAATGCTCTTTAGTAAATAGTGAAAAACGTGTTGGGTTTGTGAATGTGTAAAATCATTTGAGCCAAAAAATCACTGGGTTTACCGGAAATGAACTCTTGCTTGTAGTAAGACACAGAGGCTTTGGTTTAACTCCGTTTGTGAATGGAAATTCAGACCAGTGTTCTCATCCATTAAACACCCTCTGTTTTAAGGCAAGAAGCATCCTATTCTGTCCAGATTCTGCAATACAGCAAGAAATATGAGCATGTCCAGAAAAAATGAACTGTGTTTCCAACTCATACCGACCATAACTAATTGAACTGTGATTATGAAACTGTAACAAACTATAGCATTTCTTACATAGATGCTCTTTAGTTAACAGTGAAAAACTTTTTGGGTTCGTGAACTGTGTAAATTCATTTGTGCCGAAAATTCACTGGGTATACTGGAAATGAAGTCTTGCTTGTAGAAAGACACAGAGACTTTTGTTTAACTCCGTTTCTGAAGGAAAATTCAGACCAGTGTTCTCATCCATCAAACACCCTCTGTTTTAACGCAAGAAGCCTCCTCTTCTTTCCAGAGTCCACAATACAGCAAGAAATATGAGCATGTTCAGAAAAAAAGAACAGTGTTTCCTACTCATACGGACCATATCTAATTGAACTTTGCTTATGAAACTGTAACAAACCACAGCATCTCTTACATAGATGCTCTTTCATTTATAGTGAAAAACGTGTTGGGTTCGTGAACTGTGTAAATTCATTTGAGGCGACAAATTGCTGGGTTTACCGGAAATGAACTCTTGCTTGTAGGAAGACAAAGAGTCTTTGGTTTCACTCTGTTTGTCAAGGGATATTCAGACCAGAGTTCTCATCCATGAAACACACTCTGTTTTAACGCAAGAAGCATGATCTTCTTTCCAGCATCTCTAATACAGCAAGAAACATGAGCATGACCAGAAAAAAAGAACTGTGTTTCTTACTCATATGGACTATATCCAGTTAAACTCTGCTTATGAAACTGTAACAAACCACAGCATCTCTTACAAAAATGCTCGTTCATTTATAGTGAAAAACGTGTAGGGTTCGTGAACTGTGTAAATTCATTTGAGCCGAAAAATCACTGGTTTTTCCGGAAATGAACTCTTGCTTGTAGTAAGACACAGAGGCTTTGGTTTAACTCCGTTTGTGAAGGGAAATTCAGACCAGAGTTCTCATCAATGAAACACACTCTGTATTAACGCAAGAAGCATCCTCTTCTTTCCAGAGTCTGCAATACAGCAAGAAATATGAGCATGTCCAGAAAAAAAGAACTGTGTTTCCTACTCATTCGGACCATATCTAGTTGAACTCTGCTTATGAAACTGTAACAAACCACTGCATCTCTTACGTAGATGCTCGTTAGTTAATAGTGAAAAACGTGTTGGGTTCGTGAAATGTGTAATTTCATTTGAGCCAAAAAATCACTGGGTTTACTGGAATTGAACTCTTGCTTGTAGAAAGACACAGTGACTTTGGTTTAACTCCGTTTCTGAAGGAAAATTCAGACCAGTGTTCTCATCCATGAAACACCCTCTTTTTTAACGCAAGAAGCATACTCTTCTTTCAAAATCTGCAATACAGCAAGAAATGTAAGCATGTCCAGAAAAATAGAACTGTGTTTCCTACTCATATGGACCATATGTAGTTGAACTCTGCTTATGAAACTATCAAACCACAGCATCTCTTACATAGATGCTCTTTAGTTAATAGTGAGAAAGTATTGGGTTCATGAACTGTGTAAATTCATTTGAGCCGACAAATCGCTGGGTTTACTGGAAATGAACTCTTGCTTGTAGGAAGACAAAGAGGCTTGGTTTCACTCTGTTTGTCAAGGGATATTCAGACCAGAGTTCTCATCCATGAAACACACTCTGTTTTAACGCAAGAAGCATGCTCTTCTTTCCAGCATCTCTAATACAGCAAGAAACATGAGCATGCCCAGAACAAAAGAACTGTGTTTCTTACTCATATGGACTATATCCAGTTAAACTCTGCTTAAGAAACTGTAACAAACCACAGCATCTCTTACAAAAATGCTCTTTCATTTAAAGTGAAGAACGTGTTGGGTTTGTGAACTGTGTAAATTCATTTGAGCCAAAAAATCACTGGGTTTACCGGAAATGAACTCTTGCTTATAGGAAGACACAGAGGCTTTGGTTTCACTCCGTTTCTGAAGGGAAATTCAGACCAGAGTTCTCATCCATGAAACACACTCTGTTTTAACGCAAGAAGCATGCTCTTCTTTCCAGCATCTCTAATACAGCAAGAAACATGAGCATGCCCAGAACAAAAGAACTGTGTTTCTTACTCATATGGACTATATCCAGTTTAACTCTGCTTATGAAACTGTAACAAACCACAGCATCTCTTACAAAAATGCTCTTTCATTTATAGTGAAAAACGTGTTGGGTTCGTGAACTGTGTAAATTCATTTGAGCCAAAAAATCACTGGGTTTTCCGGAAATGAACTCTTGCCTGTAGTAAGACACAGAGGCTTTGGTTTAACTCCGTTTGTGAAGGGAAATTCAGACCAGTGTTCTCATCCATGAAACACCCTCTGTTTTAACGCAAGAAGCATCCTCTTCTTTCCAGAGACTGCAATACAGCAAGAAATATGAGCATGTCCAGAAAAAAAGAACTGTGTTTCCTACTCAATCGGACCATATCTAGTTGAACTCAGCTTATGAAACTGTAACAAACCACTGCATCTCTTACGTAGATTCTCTTTAGTTAATAGTGAAAAACGTGTTGGGTTCGTGAACTTTGTAATTTCATTTGAGCCAAAATATCACTGGGTTTACCGGAAATGAAATCTTGCTTGTAGAAAGACACAGAGACTTTGGTTTAACTCCGTTTCTGAAGGAAAATTCAGACCAGTGATCTCATCCATGAAACACACTCTTTTTTAAAGCAAGAAGCATCCTCTTCTTTCCAGAGTCTGCAATACAGCAAGAAATATGAGCATGTCCAGAAAAAAAGAACTGTGTTTCCTACTCATATGGACCATATGTAGTTGAACTCTGCTTATGAAACTAACAAACCACAGCATCTCTTACAAAGATGCTCTTTAGTTAATAGTGAGAAAGTATTGGGTTCATGAACTGTGTAAATTCATTTGAGCCAACAAATCGCTGGGTTTACTGGAAATGAACTCTTGCTTGTAGGAAGACAAAGAGGCTTGGTTTCACTCTGTTTGTCAAGGGATATTCAGACCAGAGTTCTCATCCATGAAACACACTCTGTTTTAACGCAAGAAGCATGCTCTTCTTTCCAGCATCTCTAATACAGCAAGAAACATGAGCATGCCCAGAACAAAAGAACTGTGTTTCTTACTCATATGGACTATATCCAGTTAAACTCTGCTTATGAAACTGTAACAAACCACAGCATCTCTTAAAAAAATGCTCTTTCATTTATAGTGAAAAACGTGTTGGGTTTGTGAACTGTGTAAATTCATTTGAGCCAAAAAATCACTGGGTTTACCGGAAATGAACTATTGCTTGTAGTAAGACACAGAGGCTTTGGTTTAACTCCGTTTGTGAAGGGAAATTCAGACCAGTGTTCTCATCCATGAAACACCCTCTGTTTTAAGGCAAGAAGCATCCTATTCTGTCCAGAATCTGCAATACAGCAAGAAATATGAGCATGTCCAGAAAAAATGAACTGTGTTTCCAACTCATACCGACCATAAATAGTTGAACTGTGATTATGAAACTGTAACAAACTATAGCATTTCTTACATAGATGCTCTTTAGTTAACAGTGAAAAACTTTTTGGGTTCGTGAACTGTGTAAATTCATTTGTGCCGAAAAATCACTGGGTATACTGGAAATGAACTCTTGCTTGTAGAAAGACACAGAGACTTTTGTTTAACTCCGTTTCTGAAGGAAAATTCAGACCAGTGTTCTCATCCATCAAACACCCTCTGTTTTATCGCAAGAAGCCTCCTCTTCTTTCCAGAGTCCACAATACAGCAAGAAATATGAGCATGTTCAGAAAAAAAGAACAGTGTTTCCTACTCATACGGACCATATCTAATTGAACTTTGCTTATGAAACTGTAACAAACCACAGCATCTCTTACATAGATGCTCTTTCATTTATAGTGAAAAACGTGTTGGGTTCGTGAACTGTGTAAATTCATTTGAGGCGACAAATCGCTGGGTTTACCGGAAATGAACTCTTGCTTGTAGGAAGACAAAGAGTCTTTGGTTTCACTCTGTTTGTCAAGGGATATTCAGACCAGAGTTCTCATCCATGAAACACACTCTGTTTTAACGCAAGAAGCATGATCTTCTTTCCAGCATCTCTAATACAGCAAGAAACATGAGCATGACCAGAAAAAAAGAACTGTGTTTCTTACTCATATGGACTATATCCAGTTAAACTCTGCTTTTGAAACTGTAACAAACCACAGCATCTCTTACAAAAATGCTCGTTCATTTATAGTGAAAAACGTGTTGTGTTCGTGAACTGTGTAAATTCATTTGAGCCGAAAAATCACTGGGTTTTCCGGAAATGAAGTCTTGCTTGTAGTAAGACACAGAGGCTTTGGTTTAACTCCGTTTGTGAAGGGAAATTCAGACCAGTGTTCTCATCCATGAAACACCCTCTGTTTTAACACAAGAAGCATCCTCTTCTTTCCAGAGTCTGCAATACAGCAAGAAATATGAGCATGTCCAGAAAAAAAGAACTGTGTTTCCTACTCATTCGGACCATATCTAGTTGAACTCTGCTTATGAAACTGTAACAAACCACTGCATCTCTTACGTAGATGCTCTTTAGTTAATAGTGAAAAACGTGTTGGGTTCGTGAAATGTGTAATTTCATTTGAGCCAAAAAATCACTGGGTTTACTGGAATTGAACTCTTGCTTGTAGAAAGACACAGTGACATTGGTTAAACTCCGTTTCTGAAGGAAAATTCAGACCAGTGTTCTCATCCATGAAACACCCTCTTTTTTAACGCAAGAAGCATACTCTTCTTTCAAAATCTGCAATACAGCAAGAAATGTAAGCATGTCCAGAAAAATAGAACTGTGTTTCCTACTCATATGGACCATATGTAGTTGAACTCTGCTTATGAAACTAACAAACCACAGCATCTCTTACATAGATGCTCTTTAGTTAATAGTGAGAAAGTATTGGGTTCATGAACTGTGTAAATTCATTTGAGCCGACAAATCGCTGGGTTTACTGGAAATGAACTCTTGCTTGTAGGAAGACAAAGAGGCTTGGTTTCACTCTGTTTGTCAAGGGATATTCAGACCAGAGTTCTCATCCATGAAACACACTCTGTTTTAACGCAAGAAGCATGCTCTTCTTTCCAGCATCTCTAATACAGCAAGAAACATGAGCATGCCCAGAACAAAAGAACTGTGTTTCTTACTCATATGGACTATATCCAGTTAAACTCTGCTTAAGAAACTGTAACAAACCACAGCATCTCTTACAAAAATGCTCTTTCATTTATATTGAAAAACGTGTTGGGTTTGTGAACTGTGTAAATTCATTTGAGCCAAAAAATCACTGGGTTTACCGGAAATGAACTCTTGCTTGTAGTAAGACACAGAGGCTTTGGTTTAACTCCGTTTGTGAAGGGAAATTCAGACCAGTGTTCTCATCCATGAAACACCCTCTGTTTTAAGGCAAGAAGCATCCTATTCTGTCCAGAATCTGCAATACAGCAAGAAATATGAACATGTCCAGAAAAAATGAACTGTGTTTCCAACTCATACCGACCATAAATAGTTGAACTGTGATTATGAAACGGTAACAAACTATAGCATATCTTACATAGATGCTCTTTAGTTAACAGTGAAAAACTTTTTGGGTTCGTGAACTGTGTAAATTCATTTGAGCCGAAAACTCACTGGGAATACTGGAAATGAACTCTTGCTTGTAGAAAGACACAGAGACTTTTCCTTAACTCCGTTTCTGAAGGAAAATTCAGACCAGTGTTCTCATCCATGAAACAACCTTTGTTTTAACGCAAGAAGCATCCTCTTGTTTCCAGAGTCCACAATACAGCAAGAAATAGGAGCATGTTCAGAAAAAAAGAACAGTGTTTCCTACTCATACGGACCATATCTACTTGAACTCTGCTTATGAAACTGAAACAAAACACAGCATCTCTTACATAGATGCTCTTTCATTTATAGTGAAAAACATGTTGGGTTCGTGAACTGTGTAAATTTATTTGAGCCTAAAAATCACTGGGTTTACCGGAAATGAACTCTTGCTTGTAGTAAGACACAGAGGCTTTGGTTTAACTCCGTTTGTGAAGGGAAATTCAGACCAGTGTTCTCATCCATGAAACACCCTCTGTTTTAACGCAAGAAGCATCCTCTTCTGTCCAGAGTCTGCAATACAGCAAGAAATATGAGCATGTCCAGAAAAAAAGAACTGTGTTTCCTACTCATACGGACCATATCTAGTGGAACTCTGCTTATGCAACTGTAACAAACCACAGCATCTCTTACATAGATGCTCTTTAGTTAATAGTGAAAAACCTGTTGGGTTCGTGAACTTTGTAATTTCATTTGAGCCAACAAATCACTGGGTTTACCGGAAATGAACTCTTGCTTGTAGGAAGACACAGAGGCTTTGGTTTCACTCCGTTTCTGAAGGGAAATTCAGACCAGAGTTCTCATCCATGAAACACACTCTGTTTTAACGCAAGAAGCATGCTCTTCTTTCCAGCATCTCTAATACAGCAAGAAACATGAGCATGCCCAGAACAAAAGAACTGTGTTTCTTACTCATATGGACTATATCCAGTTAAACTCTGCTTATGAAACTGTAACAAACCACAGCATCTCTTACAAAAATGCTCTTTCATTTATAGTGAAAAACGTGTTGGGTTCGTGAACTGTGTAAATTCATTTGAGCCAAAAAATCACTGGGTTTTCCGGAAATGAACTCTTGCTTGTAGTAAGACACAGCGGCTTTGGTTTAACTCCGTTTGTGAAGGGAAATTCAGACCAGTGTTCTCACCATGAAACACCCTCTGTTTTAACGCAAGAAGCATCCTCTTCTTTCCAGAGTCTGCAATACAGCAAGAAATATGCGCATGTCCAGAAAAAAAGAACTGTGTTTCCTACTCATTCGGACCATATCTAGTTGAACTCAGCTTATGAAAGTGTAACAAACCACAGCATCTCTTACATAGATGCTCTTTAGTTAATAGTGAAAAACGTGTTGGGTTCGTGAACTTTGTAATTTCATTTGAGCCAAAATATCACTGGTTTTACCAGAAATGAAATCTTGCTTGTAGAAAGACACAGAGACTTTGGTTTAACTCCGTTTCTGAAGGAAAATTCAGACCAGTGATCTCATCCATGAAACACACTCTTTTTTAAAGCAAGAAGCATCCTCTTCTTTCCAGAGTTTGCAATACAGCAAGAAATATGAGCATGTCCAGAAAAAAGAACTGTGTTTCCTACTCATATGGACCATATGTAGTTGAACTCTGCTTATGAAACTAACAAAACACAGCATCTCTTACATAGATGCTCTTTAGTTAATAGTGAGAAAGTATTGGGTTCATGAACTGTGTAAATTCATTTGAGCCGACAAATCCCTGGGTTTACTGGAAATGAACTCTTGCTTGTAGGAAGACAAAGAGGCTTGGTTTCACTCTGTTTGTCAAGGGATATTCAGACCAGAGTTCTCATCCATGAAACACACTCTGTTTTAACGCAAGAAGCATGCTCTTCTTTCCAGCATCTCTAATACAGCAAGAAACATGAGCATGCCCAGAACAAAAGAACTGTGTTTCTTACTCATATGGACTATATCCAGTTAAACTCTGCTTAAGAAACTGTAACAAACCACAGCATCTCTTACAAAAATGCTCTTTCATTTATATTGAAAAACGTGTTGGGTTTGTGAACTGTGTAAATTCATTTGAGCCAAAAAATCACTGGGTTTACCGGAAATGAACTCTTGCTTGTAGTAAGACACAGAGGCTTTGGTTTAACTCCGTTTGTGAAGGGAAATTCAGACCAGTGTTCTCATCCATGAAACACCCTCTGTTTTAAGGCAAGAAGCATCCTATTCTGTCCAGAATCTGCAATACAGCAAGAAATATGAGCATGTCCAGAAAAAATGAACTGTGTTTCCAACTCATACCGACCATAAATAGTTGAACTGTGATTATGAAACTGTAACAAACTATAGCATATCTTACATAGATGCTCTTTAGTTAACAGTGAAAAACTTTTTGGGTTCGTGAACTGTGTAAATTCATTTGTGCCGAAATATCACTGGGTATACTGGAAATGAAGTCTTGCTTGTAGAAAGACACACAGACTTTTGTATAACTCCGTTTCTGAAGGAAAATTCAGACCAGTGTTCTCAACCATCAAACACCCTCTGTTTTAACGCAAGAAGCCTCCTCTTCTTTCCAGAGTCCACAAAACAGCAAGAAATATGAGCATGTTCAGAAAAAAAGAACAGTGTTTCCTACTCATACGGACCATATCTAATTGAACTTTGCTTATGAAACTGTAACAAACCACAGCATCTCTTACATAGATGCTCTTTCATTTATAGTGAAAAACGTGTTGGGTTCGTGAACTGTGTAAATTTATTTGAGCCGACAAATCGCTGGGGTTACCGGAAATGAACTCTTGCTTGTAGGAAGACAAAGAGGCTTTGGTTTCACTCTGTTTGTCAAGGGATATTCAGACCAGAGTTCTCATCCATGAAACACACTCTGTTTTAACGCAAGAAGCATGATCTTCTTTCCAGCATCTCTAATACAGCAAGAAACATGAGCATGCCAGGAAAAAAAGAACTGTGTTTCTTACTCATATGGACTATATCCAGTTAAACTCTCCTTATGAAACTGTAACAAACCACAGCATCTCTTACAAAAATGCTCGTTCATTTATAGTGAAAAACGTGTTGGGTTCGTGAACTGTGTAAATTCATTTGAGCCGAAAAATCACTGGGTTTTCCGGAAATGAACTCTTGCTTGTAGTAAGACACAGAGGCTTTGGTTTAACTCCGTTTGTGAAGGGAAATTCAGACCAGTGTTCTCATCCATGAAACACCCTCTGTTTTAACGCAAGAAGCATCCTCTTCTTTCCAGATTCTGCAATACAGCAAGAAATATGAGCATGTCCAGAAAAAAAGAACTGTGTTTCCTACTCATACGGACCATATCTAGTTGAACTCTGCTTATGAAACTGTAACAAACCACAGCATCTCTTACATAGATGCTCTTTAGTTAATAGTGAAAAACGTGTTGGGTTCGTGAACTTTGTAATTTCATTTGAGCCAAAATATCACTGGGTTTACTGGAAATGAAATCTTGCTTGTAGAAAGACACAGAGACTTTGTTTTAACTCCGTTTCTGAAGGAAAATTCAGACCAGTGATCTCATCCATGAAACACACTCTTTTTTAAAGCAAGAAGCATCCTCTTCTTTCCAGCGTCTGCAATACAGCAAGAAATATGAGCATGTCCAGAAAAAAAGAACTGTGTTTCCTACTCATATGGACCATATGTAGTTGAACTCTGCTTATGAAACTAACAAACCACAGCATCTCTTACATAGATGCTCTTTAGTTAATAGTGAGAAAGTATTGGGTTCATGAACTGTGTAAATTCATTTGAGCCGACAAATCGCTGGGTTTACCGGAAATGAACTCTTGCTTGTAGGAAGACAAAGAGTCTTTGGTTTCACTCTGTTTGTCAAGGGATATTCAGACCAGAGTTCTCATCCATGAAACACACTCTGTTTTAACGCAAGAAGCATGATCTTCTTTCCAGCATCTCTAATACAGCAAGAAACATGAGCATGACCAGAAAAAAAGAACTGTGTTTCTTACTCATATGGACTATATCCAGTTAAACTCTGCTAATGAAACTGTAACAAACCACAGCATCTCTTACAAAAATGCTCGTTCATTTATAGTGAAAAACGTGTAGGGTTCGTGAACTGGGTAAATTCATTTGAGCCGAAAAATCACTGGGTTTTCCAGAAATGAACTCTTGCTTGTAGTAAGACACAGAGGCTTTGGTTTAACTCCGTTTGTGAAGGGAAATTCAGACCAGTGTTCTCATCCATGAAACACCCTCTGTTTTAACGCAAGAAGCATCCTCTTCTTTCCAGAGTCTGCAATACAGCAAGAAATATGAGCATGTCCAGAAAAAAAGAACTGTGTTTCCTACTCATTCGGACCATATCTAGTTGAACTCTGCTTATGAAACTGTAACAAACCACTGAATCTCTTACGTAGATGCTCTTTAGTTAATAGTGAAAAACGTGTTGGGTTCGTGAAATGTGTAATTTAATTTGAGCCAAAAAATCACTGGGTTTACTGGAAATGAACTCTTGCTTGTAGAAAGACACAGTGACTTTGGTTAAACTCCGTTTCTGAAGGAAAATTCAGACCAGTGTTCTCATCCATGAAACACCCTCTTTTTTAACGCAAGAAGCATACTCTTCTTTCAAAGTATGCAATACAGCATGAAATGTAAGCATGTCCAGAAAAATAGAACTGTGTTTCCTACTCATATGGACCATATGTAGTTGAACTCTGCTTATGAAACTAACAAACCACAGCATCTCTTACATAGATGCTCTTTAGTTAGTAGTGAAAAACGTATTGGGTTCATGTACAGTGTAAATTAATTTGAGCCGAAAAATCACTGGGTTTTCCGGAAATGAACTCTTGCTTGTAGGAAGACAAAGAGCCTTCGGTTTAACTCCGTTTGTGAAGGGAAATTCAGACCAGAGTTCTCATCCATGAAACACACTCTGTATTAACGCAAGAAGCATGCTCTTCTTTCCAGAGTCTGCATACAGCAAGAATTATGAGCATGTCCATATAAGATCTGTGTTTCCTAGTAATATGGACCATATCTAGTTGAACTCTGCTTATTAAACTGTAACAAACCACAGCATCTCTTACAAAGATGCTCTTTAGTAAATAGTGAAAAACGTATTTGGTTCAAGAACTCTGTAAATTCTTTTGAGCCAGAAATCTCTGGGTTTACCGGAAATGAACTCTTACTTGTAGGAAGACACAGAGGCTTTGGTTTCACTCCGTTACTGAAGGGAAATTCAGAACAGAGTTCTCATCCATGAAACAAACTCTGTTTTAACGCAAGAAGCATGCTCTTCTTTCCAGCATCTCTAATACAGCAAGAAACATGAGCATGCACAGAAAAAAAGAACTGTGTTTCTTACTCATATGGACTATATCCAGTTAAACTCTCCTTATGAAACTGTAACAAACCACAGCATCTCTTACAAAAATGCTCGTTCATTTATAATGAAAAACGTGTTTGGTTCGTGAACTGTGTAAATTCATTTGAGCCAAAAAATCACTGGGTTTTCCGGAAATGAACTCTTGCTTGTAGTAAGACACAGAGGCTTTGGTTTAACTCCGTTTGTGAAGGGAAATTCAGACCAGTGTTCTCATCCATGAAACACCCTCTGTTTTAACGCAAGAAGCATCCTCTTCTTTCCAGATTCTGCAATACAGCAAGAAATATGAGCATGTCCAGACAAAAAGAACTGTGTTTCCTACTCATTCGGACCATATCTAGTTGAACTCTGCTTATGAAACTGTAACAAACCACTGCATCTCTTAGGTAGATGCTCTTTAGTTAATAGTGAAAAACGTGTTGGGTTCGTGAAATGTGTAATTTCATTTGAGCCGAAAAATTACTGGGTTTTCCGGAAATGAACTCTTGCTTGTAGGAAGACACAGAGGCTTTGGTTTCACTCCGTTTCTGAAGGGAAATTCAGACCAGAGTTCTCATCCATGAAACACACTCTGTTTTAACGCAAGAAGCATGCTCTTCTTTCCAGCATCTCTAATACAGCAAGAAACATGAGCATGCCCAGAACAAAAGAACTGTGTTTCTTACTCATATGGACTATATCCAGTTAAACTCTGCTTATGAAACTGTAACAAACCACAGCATCTCTTACAAAAATGCTCTTTCATTTATAGTGAAAAACGTGTTGGGTTCGTGAACTGTGTAAATTCATTTGAGCCAAAAAATCACTGGGTTTTCCGGAAATGAACTCTTGCTTGTAGTAAGACACAGCGGCTTTGGTTTAACTCCGTTTGTGAAGGGAAATTCAGACCAGTGTTCTCACCATGAAACACCCTCTGTTTTAACGCAAGAAGCATCCTCTTCTTTCCAGAGTCTGCAATACAGCAAGAAATATGCGCATGTCCAGAAAAAAAGAACTGTGTTTCCTACTCATTCGGACCATATCTAGTTGAACTCAGCTTATGAAAGTGTAACAAACCACAGCATCTCTTACATAGATGCTCTTTAGTTAATAGTGAAAAACGTGTTGGGTTCGTGAACTTTGTAATTTCATTTGAGCCAAAATATCACTGGTTTTACCAGAAATGAAATCTTGCTTGTAGAAAGACACAGAGACTTTGGTTTAACTCCGTTTCTGAAGGAAAATTCAGACCAGTGATCTCATCCATGAAACACACTCTTTTTTAAAGCAAGAAGCATCCTCTTCTTTCCAGAGTTTGCAATACAGCAAGAAATATGAGCATGTCCAGAAAAAAGAACTGTGTTTCCTACTCATATGGACCATATGTAGTTGAACTCTGCTTATGAAACTAACAAAACACAGCATCTCTTACATAGATGCTCTTTAGTTAATAGTGAGAAAGTATTGGGTTCATGAACTGTGTAAATTCATTTGAGCCGACAAATCCCTGGGTTTACTGGAAATGAACTCTTGCTTGTAGGAAGACAAAGAGGCTTGGTTTCACTCTGTTTGTCAAGGGATATTCAGACCAGAGTTCTCATCCATGAAACACACTCTGTTTTAACGCAAGAAGCATGCTCTTCTTTCCAGCATCTCTAATACAGCAAGAAACATGAGCATGCCCAGAACAAAAGAACTGTGTTTCTTACTCATATGGACTATATCCAGTTAAACTCTGCTTAAGAAACTGTAACAAACCACAGCATCTCTTACAAAAATGCTCTTTCATTTATATTGAAAAACGTGTTGGGTTTGTGAACTGTGTAAATTCATTTGAGCCAAAAAATCACTGGGTTTACCGGAAATGAACTCTTGCTTGTAGTAAGACACAGAGGCTTTGGTTTAACTCCGTTTGTGAAGGGAAATTCAGACCAGTGTTCTCATCCATGAAACACCCTCTGTTTTAAGGCAAGAAGCATCCTATTCTGTCCAGAATCTGCAATACAGCAAGAAATATGAGCATGTCCAGAAAAAATGAACTGTGTTTCCAACTCATACCGACCATAAATAGTTGAACTGTGATTATGAAACTGTAACAAACTATAGCATATCTTACATAGATGCTCTTTAGTTAACAGTGAAAAACTTTTTGGGTTCGTGAACTGTGTAAATTCATTTGTGCCGAAATATCACTGGGTATACTGGAAATGAAGTCTTGCTTGTAGAAAGACACACAGACTTTTGTATAACTCCGTTTCTGAAGGAAAATTCAGACCAGTGTTCTCAACCATCAAACACCCTCTGTTTTAACGCAAGAAGCCTCCTCTTCTTTCCAGAGTCCACAAAACAGCAAGAAATATGAGCATGTTCAGAAAAAAAGAACAGTGTTTCCTACTCATACGGACCATATCTAATTGAACTTTGCTTATGAAACTGTAACAAACCACAGCATCTCTTACATAGATGCTCTTTCATTTATAGTGAAAAACGTGTTGGGTTCGTGAACTGTGTAAATTTATTTGAGCCGACAAATCGCTGGGGTTACCGGAAATGAACTCTTGCTTGTAGGAAGACAAAGAGGCTTTGGTTTCACTCTGTTTGTCAAGGGATATTCAGACCAGAGTTCTCATCCATGAAACACACTCTGTTTTAACGCAAGAAGCATGATCTTCTTTCCAGCATCTCTAATACAGCAAGAAACATGAGCATGCCAGGAAAAAAAGAACTGTGTTTCTTACTCATATGGACTATATCCAGTTAAACTCTCCTTATGAAACTGTAACAAACCACAGCATCTCTTACAAAAATGCTCGTTCATTTATAGTGAAAAACGTGTTGGGTTCGTGAACTGTGTAAATTCATTTGAGCCGAAAAATCACTGGGTTTTCCGGAAATGAACTCTTGCTTGTAGTAAGACACAGAGGCTTTGGTTTAACTCCGTTTGTGAAGGGAAATTCAGACCAGTGTTCTCATCCATGAAACACCCTCTGTTTTAACGCAAGAAGCATCCTCTTCTTTCCAGATTCTGCAATACAGCAAGAAATATGAGCATGTCCAGAAAAAAAGAACTGTGTTTCCTACTCATACGGACCATATCTAGTTGAACTCTGCTTATGAAACTGTAACAAACCACAGCATCTCTTACATAGATGCTCTTTAGTTAATAGTGAAAAACGTGTTGGGTTCGTGAACTTTGTAATTTCATTTGAGCCAAAATATCACTGGGTTTACTGGAAATGAAATCTTGCTTGTAGAAAGACACAGAGACTTTGTTTTAACTCCGTTTCTGAAGGAAAATTCAGACCAGTGATCTCATCCATGAAACACACTCTTTTTTAAAGCAAGAAGCATCCTCTTCTTTCCAGCGTCTGCAATACAGCAAGAAATATGAGCATGTCCAGAAAAAAAGAACTGTGTTTCCTACTCATATGGACCATATGTAGTTGAACTCTGCTTATGAAACTAACAAACCACAGCATCTCTTACATAGATGCTCTTTAGTTAATAGTGAGAAAGTATTGGGTTCATGAACTGTGTAAATTCATTTGAGCCGACAAATCGCTGGGTTTACCGGAAATGAACTCTTGCTTGTAGGAAGACAAAGAGTCTTTGGTTTCACTCTGTTTGTCAAGGGATATTCAGACCAGAGTTCTCATCCATGAAACACACTCTGTTTTAACGCAAGAAGCATGATCTTCTTTCCAGCATCTCTAATACAGCAAGAAACATGAGCATGACCAGAAAAAAAGAACTGTGTTTCTTACTCATATGGACTATATCCAGTTAAACTCTGCTAATGAAACTGTAACAAACCACAGCATCTCTTACAAAAATGCTCGTTCATTTATAGTGAAAAACGTGTAGGGTTCGTGAACTGGGTAAATTCATTTGAGCCGAAAAATCACTGGGTTTTCCAGAAATGAACTCTTGCTTGTAGTAAGACACAGAGGCTTTGGTTTAACTCCGTTTGTGAAGGGAAATTCAGACCAGTGTTCTCATCCATGAAACACCCTCTGTTTTAACGCAAGAAGCATCCTCTTCTTTCCAGAGTCTGCAATACAGCAAGAAATATGAGCATGTCCAGAAAAAAAGAACTGTGTTTCCTACTCATTCGGACCATATCTAGTTGAACTCTGCTTATGAAACTGTAACAAACCACTGAATCTCTTACGTAGATGCTCTTTAGTTAATAGTGAAAAACGTGTTGGGTTCGTGAAATGTGTAATTTAATTTGAGCCAAAAAATCACTGGGTTTACTGGAAATGAACTCTTGCTTGTAGAAAGACACAGTGACTTTGGTTAAACTCCGTTTCTGAAGGAAAATTCAGACCAGTGTTCTCATCCATGAAACACCCTCTTTTTTAACGCAAGAAGCATACTCTTCTTTCAAAGTATGCAATACAGCATGAAATGTAAGCATGTCCAGAAAAATAGAACTGTGTTTCCTACTCATATGGACCATATGTAGTTGAACTCTGCTTATGAAACTAACAAACCACAGCATCTCTTACATAGATGCTCTTTAGTTAGTAGTGAAAAACGTATTGGGTTCATGTACAGTGTAAATTAATTTGAGCCGAAAAATCACTGGGTTTTCCGGAAATGAACTCTTGCTTGTAGGAAGACAAAGAGCCTTCGGTTTAACTCCGTTTGTGAAGGGAAATTCAGACCAGAGTTCTCATCCATGAAACACACTCTGTATTAACGCAAGAAGCATGCTCTTCTTTCCAGAGTCTGCATACAGCAAGAATTATGAGCATGTCCATATAAGATCTGTGTTTCCTAGTAATATGGACCATATCTAGTTGAACTCTGCTTATTAAACTGTAACAAACCACAGCATCTCTTACAAAGATGCTCTTTAGTAAATAGTGAAAAACGTATTTGGTTCAAGAACTCTGTAAATTCTTTTGAGCCAGAAATCTCTGGGTTTACCGGAAATGAACTCTTACTTGTAGGAAGACACAGAGGCTTTGGTTTCACTCCGTTACTGAAGGGAAATTCAGAACAGAGTTCTCATCCATGAAACAAACTCTGTTTTAACGCAAGAAGCATGCTCTTCTTTCCAGCATCTCTAATACAGCAAGAAACATGAGCATGCACAGAAAAAAAGAACTGTGTTTCTTACTCATATGGACTATATCCAGTTAAACTCTCCTTATGAAACTGTAACAAACCACAGCATCTCTTACAAAAATGCTCGTTCATTTATAATGAAAAACGTGTTTGGTTCGTGAACTGTGTAAATTCATTTGAGCCAAAAAATCACTGGGTTTTCCGGAAATGAACTCTTGCTTGTAGTAAGACACAGAGGCTTTGGTTTAACTCCGTTTGTGAAGGGAAATTCAGACCAGTGTTCTCATCCATGAAACACCCTCTGTTTTAACGCAAGAAGCATCCTCTTCTTTCCAGATTCTGCAATACAGCAAGAAATATGAGCATGTCCAGACAAAAAGAACTGTGTTTCCTACTCATTCGGACCATATCTAGTTGAACTCTGCTTATGAAACTGTAACAAACCACTGCATCTCTTAGGTAGATGCTCTTTAGTTAATAGTGAAAAACGTGTTGGGTTCGTGAAATGTGTAATTTCATTTGAGCCGAAAAATTACTGGGTTTTCCGGAAATGAACACTTTCTTGTAGTAAGACACAGAGGCTTTGGTTTAACTCCGTTTGTGAAGGGAAATTCAGACCAGTGTTCTAATCCATGAAACACCCTCTGTTTTAACGCAAGAAGCATCCTCTTATGTCCAGAGTCTGCAATACAGCAAGAAATATGAGCATGTCCAGAAAAAAAGAACGGTGTTTCCTACTCATACGGACAATATCTAGTTGAACTCTGCTTATGAAACTGTAACAAACCACAGCATCTCTTACATAGATGCTCTTTCATTTATAGTGAAAAACGTGTCGGGTTCGTGAACTGTGTAAATTTATTTGAGACGACAAATCGCTGGGTTTACCGGAAATGAACTCTTTCTTGTAGTAAGACACAGAGGCTTTGGTTTAACTCCGTTTGTGAAGTGAAATTCAGACCAGTGTTCTCATCCATGAAACACCCTCTGTTTTAACGCAAGAAGCATCCTCTTCTGTCCAGAGTCTGCAATACAGCAAGAAATATGAGCATGTCCAGAAAAAAAGAACTGTGTTTCCTACTCACACGGACCATATCTAGTGGAACTCTGCTTATGAAATTGTAACAAACCACAGCATCTCTTACATAGATGCTCTTTAGTTAATAGTGAAAAACGTGTTGGGTTCGTGAACTGTGTAAATTCATTTGAGCCGAAAAATCACTGGGTATACTGGAAATGAACTCTTGCTTGTAGAAAGACACAGAGACTTTTGTTTAACTCCGTTTCTGAAGGAAAATTCAGTCCAGTGTTCTCATCCATGAAACAACCTCTATTTTAAAACAAGAAGCATCCTCTTCTTTCCAGAGTCCACAATACAGCAAGAAATATGAGCATATTCAGAAAAAAAGAACAGTGTTTCCTACTCATACGGACCATATCTACTTGAACTCTACTTATGAAACTGTAACAAACCACAGCATCTCTTACATAGATGCTCTTTCATTTGTAGTGAAAAACGTGTTGGGTTCGTGAACTGTGTAAATTTATTTGAGCCGACAAATCGCTGGGTTTACCGGAAATGAACTCTTGCTTGTAGGAAGACAAAGAGGCTTTGGTTTCACTCTGTTTGTCAAGGGATATTCAGACCAGAGTTCTCATCCATGAAACACACTCTGTTTTAACGCAAGAAGCATGATCTTCTTTCCAGCATCTCTAAAACAGCAAGAAATTGAGCATGTCCAGAAAAAAAGAACTGTGTTTCCTACTCATACGGACCATATCTAGTGGAACTCTGCTTATGAAACTGTAACAAACCACAGCATCTCTTACATAGATGCTCTTTAGTTAATAGTGAAAAACGTGTTGGATTCGTGAACTTTGTAATTTCATTTGAGCCAAAAAATCACTGGGTTTACCGGAAATGAACTCTTGCTTGTAGAAAGACAGAGAGACTTTGGCTTAACTCCGTTTCGGAAGGAAAATTCAGACCACTGTTCTCATCCATGAAACACACTCTTCTTTACCCTAGTAGCATCCTCTTCTTTCCAGAGTCTGCAATACAACAAGAAATATGAGCATGTCCAGAAAAAAAGAACTGTGTTTGCTACTCATATGGACCATATGTAGTTGAACTCTGCTTATGAAACTAACAAACCACAGCATCTCTTACATAGATGCTCTTTAGTTAATAGTGAAAAACGTATTGGGTTCATGAACTGTGTAAATTCATTTGAGCCGACAAATCGCTGGGTTTACTGGAAATGAACTCTTGCTTGTAGGAAGACAAAGAGGCTTGGTTTCACTCTGTTTGTCAAGGGATATTCTGACCAGAGTTCTCATCCATGAAACAAACTCTGTTTTAACGCAAGAAGCATGCTCTTCTTTCCAGCAATTCTAATACAGCAAGAAACCTGAGCATGTCCAGAATAAAAGAAGTATATTTCCTACTCATACGGATCATATCCAGTTCAACACTGCTCATTAAACTTTTACAAACCACAGCATCTCTTACATACATGCTCTTTAGTTAATAGTGAAAATCGTGTTGGGTTCGTGTACTGTGTGAATTCATTTGAGCCGAAAAATCACTGGGTTTACCGGAAATGAACTCTTGCTTGTAGGAAGACAAGAGCCTTTGGTTTTACTCCGTTTGTGAAGGGAAATTCAGACCAGTGTTCACATCGATGAAACACACTCTGTTTTAACCCAAGAAGCATCCTCTTCTGTCCAGAATCTCCAATAGAGCAAGAAATAAGAGCATGTCCAGAAAAAATGAACTGTGTTTCTTACTCATACGGACCATATCTAGTTGAACTCTGATTATGAAACTGTAACAAACTACAGCATCTCTTACATAGATGCTCTTTAGTTAATAGTGAAAAACGTGTTGGGTTTGTGATCTGTGTAAATACATTTGAGCCGAAAAATCACTGGGCTTACCGGAAATGAACTATTGCTTGTAGGAAGAAACAGAGCCTTTGGTTTAACTCCGTTTCTGATGGAAAATTCAGACCGGTGTTCTCATCCATGAAACTTACTCTGTTTTAACGCATGAAGCATGCTCTTCATTCCAGCATCTCCAATACAGTAAGAAACATGAGCATGCACAGAAAAAAAGAACTGTGTTTCTTACTCATATGGACTATATCCAGTTAAACTCTGCTTATGAAACTGTAACAAACCACAGCATCTCTTACAAAAATGCTCTTTCATTTATAGTGAAAAACGTGTTGTGTTCGTGAACTGTGTAAATTCATTTGAGCCGAAAAATCACTGGGTTTACCGGAAATGAACTCTTGCTTGTAGTAAGACTCAGAGGCTTTGGTTTAACTCCGTCTGTGAAGGGAAATGCAGACCAGTGTTCTCATTTATGAAACACCCTTTGTTTTAACGCAAGAAGCATCCTCTTCTGTCCAGAGTGTGCAATACAGCAAGAAATATGAGCATGTCCAGAAAAAAAGAACTGTGTTTCCTACTCATTCGGACCATATCTAGTTGAACTCTGCTTATGAAACTGTAACAAACCACAGCATCTCTTACATAGATGCTCTTTAGTTAATAGTGAAAAACGTGTTGGGTTCGTGAAATGTGTAATTTCATTTGAGCCAACAAATCACTGGGTTTACCGGAAATGAACTCTTGCTTGTGGGAAGACACAGAGCCTTTGGTTTAACTCCGTTTGTGAAGGGAAATTCAGACCAGTGTTCTCATCCATGAAACACCCTCTGTTTTAACGCAAGAAGCATCCTCTTCTGTCCAGAGTCTGCAATACGGCAAGAAATATGAGCATGTCCAGAAAAAAAGAACTCTGTTTCCTACTCATATGGACCATATCTAGTGGAACTCTGCTTATGAAACTGTAACAAACCACAGCATCTCTTACATAGATGCTCTTTAGTTAATAGTGAAAAACGTGTTGGGTTCGTGAAATGTGTAATTTCATTCTAGCCAACAAATCACTGGGTTTACCGGAAATGAACTCTTGCTTGGAGAAAGACACAAGACTTTGGTTTAACTCCGTTTCGGAAGGAAAATTCAGACCACTGTTCTCATCCATGAAACACACTCTTTTTTAACCCTAGTAGCATCCTCTTCTTTCCAGAGTCTGCAATACAACAAGAAATATGAGCATGTCCAGAAAAAAAGAACTGTGTTTCCTACTCATATGGACCATATGTAGTTGAACTCTGCTTATGAAACTAACAAACCACAGCATCTCTTACATAGATTCTCTTTAGTTAATAGTTAAAAACGTATTGGGTTCATGAACTGTGTAAATTAATTTGAGCCGACAAATCGCTTGGTTTACTGAAAATGAACTCTTGCTTGTAGGAAGACAAAGAGGCTTGGTTTCAATCTGTTTGTCAAGGGATATTCAGACCAGAGTTCTCATCCATGAAACACACTCTGTTTTAACGCAAGAAGCATGCTCTTCTTTCCAGCATCTCTAATACAGCAAGAAACATGAGCATGCCCAGAAAAAATGAACTGTGTTTCTTACTCATATGGACTATATCCAGTTAAACTCTGCTTATGAAACTGTAACAAACCACAGCATCTCTTACAAAAATGCTCTTTCATTTATAGTGAAAAACGTGTTGGGTTTCTGAACTGTGTAAATTCATTTGAGCCAAAAAATCACTGGGTTTACCAGAAATGAACTCTTGCTTGTAGTAAGACACAGGCTTTGGTTTAACTCCGTTTGTGAAGGAAAATTCAGACCAGTGATCTCATCCATGAAACACACTCTTTTTTAAAGCAAGAAGCATCCTCTTCTTTCCAGAGTCTGCAATACAGCAAGAAATATTAGCATGTCAAGAAAAAAAGAACTGTGTTTCCTACTCATATGGACCATATGTAGTTGAACTCTGCTTATGAAACTAACAAACCACAGCATCTCTTACATAGATGCTCTTTAGTTAATAGTGAGAAACGTATTGGGTTCATGAACTGTGTAAATTCATTTGAGCCGACAAATCGCTGGGTTTCCCGGAAATGAACTCTTGCTTGTAGGAAGACAAAGAGCCTTCGGTTTAACTCCGTTTGTGAAGGGAAATTCAGACCAGAGTTCTCATCCATGAAACACACTCTGTATTAACGCAAGAAGCATGCTCTTCTTTCCAGAGTCTGCATACAGCAAGAATTATGAGCATGTCCAGATAAGATCTGTGTTTCCTACTAATATGGACCATATCTAGTTGAACTCTGCTTATTAAACTGTAACAAACCACAGCATCTCTTACAAAGATGCTCTTTAGTAAATAGTGAAAAACGTATTTGGTTCAAGAACTGTGTAAATTCTTTTGAGCCGAGAAATCTCTGGGTTTACCGGAAATGAACTCTTGCTTGTAGGAAGACACAGAGGCTTTGGTTTCACTCCGTTTCTGAAGGGAAATTCAGACCAGAGTTCTCATCCATGAAACAAACTCTGTTGTAACGCAAGAAGCATGCTCTTCTTTCCAGCATCTCTAATACAGCAAGAAACATGAGCATGCACAGAAAAAAAGAACTGTGTTTCTTACTCATATGGACTATATCCAGTTAAACTCTGCTTATGAAACTGTAACAAACCACAGCATCTCTTACAAAATTGCTCTTTCATTTATAGTGAAAAACGTGTTGTGTTCGTGAACTGTGTAAATTCATTTGAGCCGAAAAATCACTGGGTTTACCGGAAATGAACTCTTGCTTGTAGTAAGACTCAGAGGCTTTGGTTTAACTACGTTTGTGAAGGGAAATTCAGACCAGTGTTCTCATTTATGAAACACCCTTTGTTTTAACGCAAGAAGCATCCTCTTCTTTCCAGAGTCTGCAATACAGCAAGAAATATGAGCATGTCCAGAATAAAAGAACTGTGTTTCCTACTCATATGGACCATATCTAGTTGAACTCTGCTTATGAAACTGTAACAACCTACAGCATCTCTTACATAGATGCTCTTTAGTTAATAGTGAAAAACGTGTTGGGTTCGTGAACTTTGTAAATTCAATTGAGCCGAAAACTCACTGGGAATACTGGAAATGAACTCTTGCTTTTAGAAAGACACAGAGACTTTTGTTTAACTCCGTTTCTGAAGGAAAATTCAGACCAGTGTTCTCTTCCATGAAACAAACTCTGTTTTAACGCAAGAAGCATCCTCTTGTTTCCAGAGTCCACAATACAGCAAGAAATAGGACCATGTTCAGAAAAAAAGAACAGTGTTTCCTACTCATACGGACCATATCTACTTGAACTCTGCTTATGAAACTAAAACAAAACACAGCATCTCTTACATAGATGCTCTTTAGTTAATAGTGAAAAACGTATTGGGTTCATGAACTGTGTAAATTCATTTGAGCCGACAAATCGCTGGGTTTACTGGAAATGAACTCTTGCTTGTAGGAAGACAAAGAGGCTTGGTTTCACTCTGTTTGTCAAGGGATATTCAGACCAGAGTTCTCATCCATGAAACACACTCTGTTTTAACGCAAGAAGCATGCTCTTCTTTCCAGCATCTCTAATACAGCAAGAAACATGAGCATGCCCAGAACAAAAGAACTGTGTTTCTTACTCATATGGACTATATCCAGTTAAACTTTGCTTATGAAACTGTAACAAACCACAGCATCTCTTACAAAAATGCTCTTTCATTTATAGTGAAAAACGTGTTGGGTTTGTGAACTGTGTAAATTCATTTGAGCCAAAAAATCACTGGGTTTACCGGAAATGATCTCTTGCTTGTAGTAAGACACAGAGGCTTTGGTTTAACTCCGTTTGTGAAGGGAAATTCAGACCAGTGTTCTCATCCATGAAACACCCTCTGTTTTAAGGCAAGAAGCATCCTATTCTGTCCAGAATCTGCAATACAGCAAGAAATATGAGCATGTCCAGAATAAATGAACTGTGTTTCCAACTCATACGGACCATAACTAGTTGAACTGTGATTATGAAACTGTAACAAACTATAGCATATCTTACATAGATGCTCTTTAGTTAACAGTGAAAAACGTGTTGGGTTCGTGAACTGTGTAAATTCATTTGAGCCGATAAATCACTGGGTTTACCGGAAATGAACTCTTTCTTGTAGTAAGACAAAGAGGCTTTGGTTTAACTCCGTTTGTGAAGGGAAATTCAGACCAGTGTTCTCATCCATGAAACACCCTCTGTTTTAACGCAAGAAGCATCCTCTTCTGTCCAGAGTCTGCAATACAGCAAGAAATATGAGCATGTCCAGAAAAAAATAACTGGGTTTCCTACTCATACAGACCATATCTAGTTGAACTCTGCTTATGAAACTGTAACAAACCACAGCATCTCTTACATAGATGCTATTTAGTTAATAGTGAAAAACGTGTTGGGTTCGTGAACTTTGTAATTTCATTTGAGCCAAATAATCACTGGGTTTACCGGAAACGAAATCTTGCTTGTAGAAAGACACAGAGACTTTGGTTTAACTCCGTTTCTGAAGGAAAATTCAGACCAGAGTTCTCATCCATGCAACACACTCTGTATTAACACAAGAAGCATGCTCTTCTTTCCAGAGTCTGCATACAGCAAGAAATATGAGCATGTCCAGAAAAAAAGAACTGTGTTTCCTACTCATACGGACCATATCTAGTTGAACTCTGCTTATTAAACTGTAACAAACCACAGCATCTCTTACAAAGATGCTCTTTAGTAAATAGTGAAAAACGTATTTGGTTCAAGAACTGTGTAAATTCTTTTGAGCCAAGAAATCTCTGGGTTTACCAGAAATGAACTCTTGCTTGTAGGAAGACACAGAGGCTTTGGTTTCACTCCGTTTCTGAAGGGAAATTCAGACCAGAGTTCTCATCCATGAAACAAACTCTGTTTTAACGCAAGAAGCATGCTCATCTTTCCAGCATCTCTAATACAGCAAGAAACATGAGCATGTCCAGAAAAAAAGGACTATGTTTCCTGCTCATACGGATCATATCCAGTTCAACACTGCTCATTAACTGTAACAAACCACAGCATCTCTTACATAGATGCTCTTTAGTTAATAGTGAAAATCGTGTTGGGTTCGTGAACTGTGTAAATTCATTTGAGACGAAAAATCACTGGGTTTACCTGAAATGAACTCTTGCTTGTAGTAAGACAAAGAGGCTTTGGTTTAACTCCGTTTGTGAAGGGAAATTCAGACCAGTGTTCTCATCCATGAAACACCCTCTGTTTTAAGGCAAGAAGCATCCTATTCTGTCCAGAATCTGCAATACAGCAAGAAATATGAGCATGTCCAGAATAAATGAACTGTGTTTCCAACTCATACGGACCATAACTAGTTGAACTGTGATTATGAAACTGTAACAAACTATAGCATATCTTACATAGATGCTCTTTAGTTAACAGTGAAAAACGTGTTGGGTTCGTGAACTGTGTAAATTCATTTGAGCCGAAAAATCACTGGGTTTACCGGAAATGAACTCTTTCTTGTAGTAAGACACAGAGGCTTTGGTTTAACTCCGTTTGTGAAGGGAAATTCAGACCAGTGTTCTCATCCATGAAACACCCTCTGTTTTAACGCAAGAAGCATCCTCTTCTGTCCAGAGTCTGCAATACAGCAAGAAATATGAGCATGTCCAGAAAAAAATAACTGGGTTTCCTACTCATACAGACCATATCTAGTTGAACTCTGCTTATGAAACTGTAACAAACCACAGCATCTCTTACATAGATGCTATTTAGTTAATAGTGAAAAACGTGTTGGGTTCGTGAACTTTGTAATTTCATTTGAGCCAAAAAATCACTGGGTTTACCGGAAACGAAATCTTGCTTGTAGAAAGACACAGAGACTTTGGTTTAACTCCGTTTCTGAAGGAAAATTCAGACCAGAGTTCTCATCCATGCAACACACTCTGTATTAACACAAGAAGCATGCTCTTCTTTCCAAAGTCTGCATACAGCAAGAAATATGAGCATGTCCAGAAAAAAAGAACTGTGTTTCCTACTCATACGGACCATATCTAGTTGAACTCTGCTTATTAAACTGTAACAAACCACAGCATCTCTTACAAAGATGCTCTTTAGTAAATAGTGAAAAACGTATTTGGTTCAAGAACTGTGTAAATTCTTTTGAGCCAAGAAATCTCTGGGTTTACCGGAAATGAACTCTTGCTTGTAGTAACACACAGAGGCTTTGGTTTCACTCCGTTTCTGAAGGGAAATTCAGACCAGAGTTCTCATCCATGAAACAAACTCTGTTTTAACGCAAGAAGCATGCTCATCTTTCCAGCATCTCTAATACAGCAAGAAACATGAGCATGTCCAGAAAAAAAGGACTATATTTCCTGCTCATACGGATCATATCCAGTTCAACACTGCTCATTAACTGTAACAAACCACAGCATCTCTTACATAGATGCTCTTTAGTTAATAGTGAAAATCGTGTTGGGTTCGTGAACTGTGTAAATTCATTTGAGCCGAAAAATCACTGGGTTTACCTGAAATGAACTCTTGCTTGTAGTAAGACAAAGAGCCTTTGGTTTAACTCCGCTTGTGAAGGGAAATTCAGTCCAGAGTTCTCATCCATGAAACACCCTCTATTTTAACGCAAGAAGCATCCTCTTCTGTCCAGAATCTGCAATAGAGCAAGAAATAAGAGCATGTCCAGAAAAAATGAAATGTGTTTCTTACTCATACGGACCATATCTAGTTTAACTCTGATTATGAAACTGTAACAAACTACAGCATCTCTTACATAGATGCTCTTTAGTTAATAGTGAAAAACGTGTTGGGTTCGTGAACTGTGTAAATTCATTTGAGCCAAAAAATCACTGGGTATACTGGAAATGAACTCTTGCTTGTAGAAAGACACAGAGACTTTTGTTTAACTCCGTTTCTGAAGGAAAATTCAGACCGGTGTTCTCATTATGAAACTTACTCTGTTTTAACGCATGAAGCATGCTCTTCTTTCCAGCGTCTCCAATACAGTAAGAAACATGAGCATGCACACAAAAAAAGAACTGTGTTTCTTACTCATATGGACTATATCCAGTTAAACTTTGCTTATGAAACTGTAACAAACCACAGCATCTCTTACAAAAATGCTCTTTCATTTATAGTGAAAAACGTGTTGTGTTCGTGAACTGTGTAAATTTTTTGAGCCGAAAAATCACTGGATTTACCGGAAATGAACTCTTGCTTGTAGTAAGACTCAGAGGCTTTGGTTTAACTACGTTTGTGAAGGGAAATTCAAACCAGTGTTCTCATTTATGAAACACCCTTTGTTTTAACGCAAGAAGCATCCTATTCTTTCCAGAGTCTGCAATACAGCAAGAAATATGAGCATGTCCAGAATAAAAGAACTGTGTTTCCTAATCATACGGACCATATCTAGTTGAACTCTGCTTATGAAACTGTAACAACCTACAGCATCTCTTACATAGATGCTCTTTAGTTAATAGTGAAAACGTGTTGGGTTCGTGAACTTTGTAAATTCATTTGAGCCGAAAACTCACTGGGTATACTGAAATGAACTCTTGCTTGTAGAAAGACACAGAGACTTTTGTTTAACACCGTTTCTGAAGGAAAATTCAGACCAGTATTCTCATCCATGAAACAACCTCTGTTTTAACGCAAGAAGCATCCTCTTCTTTCCAGAGTTCACAATACAGCAAGAAATATGAGCATGTCCAGAAAAATGAACTGTGTTTCCTACTCATACGGACCATATCTAGTGGAACTCTGCTTATGAAACTGTAACAAACCACAGCATCTCTTACATAGATGCTCTTTAGTTAATAGTGAAAAACGTGTTGGGTTCGTGAACTTTGTAATTTCATTTGAGCCAAAAAATCACTGGGTTTACCGGAAATGAAATCTTGCTTGTAGAAAGACACAGAGACTTTGGTTTAACTCCGTTTCTGAAGGAAAATTCAGACCAGTGTTCTCATTAATGAAACACACTCTTTTTTAACGCAAGAAGCATCCTCTTCTTTCCAGAGTCTGCAATACAGCAAGAAATATGAGCATGTCCAGAAAAAAAGAACTGTGTTTCCTACTCATTCGGACCATATCTAGTTGAACTCTGCTTATGAAACTGTAACAAACCACTGCAACTCTTACGTAGATGCTCTTTAGTTAATAGTGAAAAACGTGTTGGGTTCGTGAAATGTGTAATTTCATTTGAGCCGAAAAATCACTGGGTTTTCCGGAAATGAACTCTTGCTTGTAGAAAGACACAGAGACTTTGGTTTAACTCCGTTTCTGAAGGAAAATTCAGACCAGTGATCTCATCCATGAAACACACTCTTTTTTAAAGCAAGAAGCATCCTCTTCTTTCCAGAGTCTGCAATACAGCAAGAAATATGAGCATGTCAAGAAAAAAAGAACTGTGTTTCCTACTCATATGGACCATATGTAGTTGAACTCTGCTTATGAAACTAACAAACCACAGCATCTCTTACATAGATGCTCTTTAGTTAATAGTGAGAAACGTATTGGGTTCATGAACTGTGTAAATTCATTTGAGCCGACAAATCACTGGGTTTACCGGAAATGAACTCTTGCTTGTAGGAAGACAAAGAGCCTTCGGTTTAACTCCGTTTGTGAACGGAAATTCTGACCAGAGTTCTCATCCATGAAACACACTCTGTATTAACGCAAGAAGCATGCTCTTCTTTCCAGAGTCTGCATACAGCAAGAATTATGAGCATGTCCAGATACGATCTGTGTTTCCTACTAATATGGACCATATCTAGTTGAACTCTGCTTATTAAACTGTAACAAACCACAGCATCTCTTACAAAGATGCTCTTTAGCAAATAGTGAAAAACGTATTTGGTTCAAGAACTGTGTAAATTCTTTTGAGCCGAGAAATCTCTGGGTTTACCGGAAATGAACTCTTGCTTGTAGGAAGACACAGAGGCTTTGGTTTCACTCCGTTTCTGAAGGGAAATTCAGACCAGAGTTCTCATCCATGAAACAAACTCTGTTGTAACGCAAGAAGCATGCTCTTCTTTCCAGCATCTCTAATACAGCAAGAAACATGAGCATGCACAGAAAAAAAGAACTGTGTTTCTTACTCATATGGACTATATCCAGTTAAACTCTGCTTATGAAACTGTAACAAACCACAGCATCTCTTACAAAATTGCTCTTTCATTTATAGTGAAAAACGTGTTGTGTTCGTGAACTGTGTAAATTCATTTGAGCCGAAAAATCACTGGGTTTACCGGAAATGAACTCTTGCTTGTAGTAAGACTCAGAGGCTTTGGTTTAACTACGTTTGTGAAGGGAAATTCAGACCAGTGTTCTCATTTATGAAACACCCTTTGTTTTAACGCAAGAAGCATCCTCTTCTTTCCAGAGTCTGCAATACAGCAAGAAATATGAGCATGTCCAGAATAAAAGAACTGTGTTTCCTACTCATATGGACCATATCTAGTTGAACTCTGCTTATGAAACTGTAACAACCTACAGCATCTCTTACATAGATGCTCTTTAGTTAATAGTGAAAAACGTGTTGGGTTCGTGAACTTTGTAAATTCAATTGAGCCGAAAACTCACTGGGAATACTGGAAATGAACTCTTGCTTTTAGAAAGACACAGAGACTTTTGTTTAACTCCGTTTCTGAAGGAAAATTCAGACCAGTGTTCTCTTCCATGAAACAAACTCTGTTTTAACGCAAGAAGCATCCTCTTGTTTCCAGAGTCCACAATACAGCAAGAAATAGGACCATGTTCAGAAAAAAAGAACAGTGTTTCCTACTCATACGGACCATATCTACTTGAACTCTGCTTATGAAACTAAAACAAAACACAGCATCTCTTACATAGATGCTCTTTAGTTAATAGTGAAAAACGTATTGGGTTCATGAACTGTGTAAATTCATTTGAGCCGACAAATCGCTGGGTTTACTGGAAATGAACTCTTGCTTGTAGGAAGACAAAGAGGCTTGGTTTCTCTCTGTTTGTCAAGGGATATTCAGACCAGAGTTCTCATCCATGAAACACACTCTGTTTTAAGGCAAGAAGCATGCTCTTCTTTCCAGCATCTCTAATACAGCAACAAACATGAGCA
Organism: Onychomys leucogaster; assembly: GCA_949786385.1. Lineage (NCBI taxonomy): Eukaryota > Metazoa > Chordata > Mammalia > Rodentia > Cricetidae > Onychomys > Onychomys leucogaster. The sequence goes on along the minus strand of CATKUP010000012.1, from coordinate 2,762,500 downwards.
TGCCCAGAACAAAAGAACTGTGTTTCTTACTCATATGGACTATATCCAGTTAAACTCTGCTTATGAAACTGTAACAAACCACAGCATCTCTTACAAAAATGCTCTTTCATTTATAGTGAAAAACGTGTTGGGTTTGTGAACTGTGTAAATTCATTTGAGCCAAAAAATCACTGGGTTTACCGGAAATGATCTCTTGCTTGTAGTAAGACACAGAGGCTTTGGTTTAACTCCGTTTGTGAAGGGAAATTCAGACCAGTGTTCTCATCCATGAAACACCCTCTGTTTTAAGGCAAGAAGCATCCTATTCTGTCCAGAATCTGCAATACAGCAAGAAATATGAGCATGTCCAGAATAAATGAACTGTGTTTCCAACTCATACGGACCATAACTAGTTGAACTGTGATTATGAAACTGTAACAAACTATAGCATATCTTACATAGATGCTCTTTAGTTAACAGTGAAAAACGTGTTGGGTTCGTGAACTGTGTAAATTCATTTGAGCCGAAAAATCACTGGGTTTACCGGAAATGAACTCTTTCTTGTAGTAAGACACAGAGGCTTTGGTTTAACTCCGTTTGTGAAGGGAAATTCAGACCAGTGTTCTCATCCATGAAACACCCTCTGTTTTAACGCAAGAAGCATCCTCTTCTGTCCAGAGTCTGCAATACAGCAAGAAATATGAGCATGTCCAGAAAAAAATAACTGGGTTTCCTACTCATACAGACCATATCTAGTTGAACTCTGCTTATGAAACTGTAACAAACCACAGCATCTCTTACATAGATGCTATTTAGTTAATAGTGAAAAACGTGTTGGGTTCGTGAACTTTGTAATTTCATTTGAGCCAAAAAATCACTGGGTTTACCGGAAACGAAATCTTGCTTGTAGAAAGACACAGAGACTTTGGTTTAACTCCGTTTCTGAAGGAAAATTCAGACCAGAGTTCTCATCCATGCAACACACTCTGTATTAACACAAGAAGCATGCTCTTCTTTCCAAAGTCTGCATACAGCAAGAAATATGAGCATGTCCAGAAAAAAAGAACTGTGTTTCCTACTCATACGGACCATATCTAGTTGAACTCTGCTTATTAAACTGTAACAAACCACAGCATCTCTTACAAAGATGCTCTTTAGTAAATAGTGAAAAACGTATTTGGTTCAAGAACTGTGTAAATTCTTTTGAGCCAAGAAATCTCTGGGTTTACCGGAAATGAACTCTTGCTTGTAGGAAGACACAGAGGCTTTGGTTTCACTCCGTTTCTGAAGGGAAATTCAGACCAGAGTTCTCATCCATGAAACAAACTCTGTTTTAACGCAAGAAGCATGCTCATCTTTCCAGCATCTCTAATACAGCAAGAAACATGAGCATGTCCAGAAAAAAAGGACTATATTTCCTGCTCATACGGATCATATCCAGTTCAACACTGCTCATTAACTGTAACAAACCACAGCATCTCTTACATAGATGCTCTTTAGTTAATAGTGAAAATCGTGTTGGGTTCGTGAACTGTGTAAATTCATTTGAGCCGAAAAATCACTGGGTTTACCTGAAATGAACTCTTGCTTGTAGTAAGACAAAGAGCCTTTGGTTTAACTCCGCTTGTGAAGGGAAATTCAGTCCAGAGTTCTCATCCATGAAACACCCTCTGTTTTAACGCAAGAAGCATCCTCTTCTGTCCAGAATCTGCAATAGAGCAAGAAATAAGAGCATGTCCAGAAAAAATGAAATGTGTTTCTTACTCATACGGACCATATCTAGTTTAACTCTGATTATGAAACTGTAACAAACTACAGCATCTCTTACATAGATGCTCTTTAGTTAATAGTGAAATACGTGTTGGGTTCATGAACTGTGTAAATTCATTTGAGCCAAAAAATCACTGGGTATACTGGAAATGAACTCTTGCTTGTAGAAAGACATAGAGACTTTGGTTTAACTCCGTTTCTGAAGGAAAATTCAGACCGGTGTTCTCATTATGAAACTTACTCTGTTTTAACGCATGAAGCATGCTCTTCTTTCCAGCGTCTCCAATACAGTAAGAAACATGAGCATGCACACAAAAAAAGAACTGTGTTTCTTACTCATATGGACTATATCCAGTTAAACTTTGCTTATGAAACTGTAACAAACCACAGCATCTCTTACAAAAATGCTCTTTCATTTATAGTGAAAAACGTGTTGTGTTCGTGAACTGTGTAAATTTTTTGAGCCGAAAAATCACTGGATTTACCGGAAATGAACTCTTGCTTGTAGTAAGACTCAGAGGCTTTGGTTTAACTACGTTTGTGAAGGGAAATTCAAACCAGTGTTCTCATTTATGAAACACCCTTTGTTTTAACGCAAGAAGCATCCTATTCTTTCCAGAGTCTGCAATACAGCAAGAAATATGAGCATGTCCAGAATAAAAGAACTGTGTTTCCTAATCATACGGACCATATCTAGTTGAACTCTGCTTATGAAACTGTAACAACCTACAGCATCTCTTACATAGATGCTCTTTAGTTAATAGTGAAAATGTGTTGGGTTCGTGAACTTTGTCAATTCATTTGAGCCGAAAACTCACTGGGTATACTGAAATGAACTCTTGCTTGTAGAAAGACACAGAGACTTTTGTTTAACACCGTTTCTGAAGGAAAATTCAGACCAGTATTCTCATCCATGAAACAACCTCTGTTTTAACGCAAGAAGCATCCTCTTCTTTCCAGAGTTCACAATACAGCAAGAAATATGAGCATGTCCAGAAAAATGAACTGTGTTTCCTACTCATACGGACCATATCTAGTGGAACTCTGCTTATGAAACTGTAACAAACCACAGCATCTCTTACATAGATGCTCTTTAGTTAATAGTGAAAAACGTGTTGGGTTCGTGAACTTTGCAATTTCATTTGAGCCAAAAAATCACTGGGTTTACCGGAAATGAAATCTTGCTTGTAGAAAGACACAGAGACTTTGGTTTAACTCCGTTTCTGAAGGAAAATTCAGACCAGTGTTCTCATTAATGAAACACACTCTTTTTTAACGCAAGAAGCATCCTCTTCTTTCCAGAGTCTGCAATACAGCAAGAAGTATGAGCATGTCCAGAAAAAAAGAACTGTGTTTCCTACTCATTCGGACCATATCTAGTTGAACTCTGCTTAGGAAACTGTAACAAACCACTGCAACTCTTACGTAGATGCTCTTTAGTTAATAGTGAAAAACGTGTTGGGTTCGTGAAATGTGTAATTTCATTTGAGCCGAAAAATCACTGGGTTTTCCGGAAATGAACTCTTGCTTGTAGAAAGACACAGAGACTTTGGTTTAACTCCGTTTCTGAAGGAAAATTCAGACCAGTGATCTCATCCATGAAACACACTCTTTTTTAAAGCAAGAAGCATCCTCTTCTTTCCAGAGTCTGCAATACAGCAAGAAATATGAGTATGTCAAGAAAAAAAGAACTGTGTTTCCTACTCATATGGACCATATGTAGTTGAACTCTGCTTATGAAACTAACAAACCACAGCATCTCTTACATAGATGCTCTTTAGTTAATAGTGAGAAACGTATTAGGTTCATGAACTGTGTAAATTCATTTGAGCCGACAAATCGCTGGGTTTACCGGAAATGAACTCTTGCTTGTAGGAAGACAAAGAGCCTTCGGTTTAACTCCGTTTGTGAACGGAAATTCTGACCAGAGTTCTCATCCATGAAACACACTCTGTATTAACGCAAGAAGCATGCTCTTCTTTCCAGAGTCTGCATACAGCAAGAATTATGAGCATGTCCAGATAAGATCTGTGTTTCCTACTAATATGGACCATATCTAGTTGAACTCTGCTTATTAAACTGTAACAAACCACAGCATCTCTTACAAAGATGCTCTTTAGTAAATAGTGAAAAACGTATTTGGTTCAAGAACTGTGTAAATTCTTTTGAGCCGAGAAATCTCTGGGTTTACTGGAAATGAAGTCTTGCTTGTAGAAAGACACAGAGACTTTTGTTTAACTCCGTTTCTGAAGGAAAATTCAGACCAGCGTTCTCATCCATGAAACACCCTCTTTTTTAACACAAGAAGCATACTCTTCTTTCCAAAGTCTGCAATACAGCAAGAAATGTCAGCATGTCCAGAAAAAAAGAACTGTGTTTCCTACTCATATGGACCATATGTAGTTGAACTCTGCTTATGAAACTAACAAACCACAGCATCTCTTACATAGATGCTCTTTAGTTAATAGTGAAAAACCTATTGGGTTCATGTACTGTGTAAATTCATTTGAGCCGAAAAATCACTGGGTTTACCGGAAATGAACTCTTGCTTGTAGGAAGACAAACAGCCTTCGGTTTAACTCTGTTTGTGAAGTGAAATTCAGACCAGTGTTCTCATCCATGAAACACCCTCTGTTTTAACGCAAGAAGCATCCTCTTCTGTCCAGAATCTGCAATAGAGCAAGAAATAAGAGCATGTCCAGAAAAAATGAACTGTGTTTCTTACTCATACGAACCATATCTAGTTGAACTCTGATTACGAAACTGTAACAAACTACAGCATCTCTTACATAGATGCTCTTTAGTTAATAGTGAAAAACGTGTTGGGTTCGTGAACTGTGTAAATTCATTTGAGCCGAAAAATCACTGGGCTTACCGGAAATGAACTATTGCTTGTAGGAAGAAACAGAGCCTTTGGTTTAACTCCGTTTCTGATGGAAAATTCAGACCGGTGTTCTCATCCATGAAACATACTCTGTTTTAACGCATGAAGCATGCTCTTCTTTCCAGCGTCTCAAAGAGTAAGAAACATGATCATGCACAGAAAAAAAGAACTGTGTTTCTTACTCATATGGACTATATCCAGGTAAACTCTGCTTATGAAACTCTAACAAACCACAGCATCTCTTACAAAAATGCTCTTTCATTTACAGTGAAAAACGTGTGGTGTACCTGAACTGTGTAAATTCATTTGAGCCGAAAAATCACTGGGTTTACCGGAAATGAACTCTTGCTTATAGTAAGACACAGAGGATTTGGTTTAACTCCGTTTGTGAAGGGAAATTCAGACCAGTGTTCTCATCCATGAAACACCCTCAGTTTTAATGCAAGAAGCATCCTCTTCATTCCAGAGTCTGCATACAGCAAGAATTATGAGCATGTCCAGATAAGAACTGAGTTTCCTACTAATATGGACCATATCTAGTTGAACTCTGCTTATGAAACTGTAACAAACCACAGCATCTCTTACAAAGATGCTCTTTAGTAAATAGTGAAAAACATATTTGGTTCATGAACTGTGTAAATTCTTTTGAGCCGAAAAATCTCTGGGTTTACCGGAAGTGAACTCTTGCTTGTAGTAAGACACAGAAGCTTTGGTTTAACTCTGATTGTGAAGGGAAATTCAGACCAGTGTTCTCATCCATGAAACACCCTCTGTTTTAACGCAAGAAGCATCCTCTTCTGTCCAGAGTCTGCAATACAGCAAGAAATATGAGCATGTCCAGAAAAATGAACTGTGTTTCCTACTCATACGGACCATATCTAGTGGAACTCTGCTTATGAAACTGCAACAAACCACAGCATCTCTTACATAGATGCTCTTTAGTTAATAGTGAAAAACGTGTTGGGTTCGTGAACTTTGTAATTTCATTTGAGCCAAAAAATCACTGGGTTTACCGGAAATGAACTCTTGCTTGTAGAAAGACACATAGACTTTGGTTTAACTCCGTTTCAGAAGGAAAATTCGGACCACTGTTCTCATCCATGAAACACACTCTTTTTTAACCCTAGTAGCATCCTCTTCTTTCCAGAGTCTGCAATACAACAAGAAATATGAGCATGTCCAGAAAAAAAGAACTGTTTTTCCTACTCATATGGACCATATGTAGTTGAACTCTGCTTATGAAACTAACAAAACACAGCATCTCTTACATAGATGCTCTTTAGTTAATAGTGAAAAACGTATTGGGTTCATGAACTGTGTAAATTCATTTGAGCCGACAAATCGCTGGGTTTACTGGAAATGAACTCCTGCTTGTAGGAAGACAAAGAGGCTTGGTTTCACTCTGTTTGTCAAGGGATATTCAGACCAGAGTTATCATCCATGAAACACACTCTGTTTTAACGCAAGAAGCATGCTCTTCTTTCCAGCATCTCTAATACAGCAAGAAACATGAGCATGCCCAGAACAAAAGAACTGTGTTTCTGACTCATATGGACTATATCCAGTTAAACTCTGCTTATGAAACTGTAACAAACCACAGCATCTCTTACAAAAATGCTCTTTCATTTATAGTGAAAAACGTGTTGGGTTTGTGAACTGTGTAAATTCATTTGAGCCAAAAAATCACTGGGTTTACCGGAAATGAACTCTTGCTTGTAGTAAGACACAGAGGCTTTGGTTTAACTCCGTTTGTGAAGGGAAATTCAGACCAGTGTTCTCATCCATGAAACACCCTCTGTTTTAAGGCAAGAAGCATCCTATTCTGTCCAGAATCTGCAATACAGCAAGAAATATGAGCATGTCCAGAAAAAATGAACTGTGTTTCCAACTCAAACGGACCATAACTAGTTGAACTGTGATTATGAAACTGTAACAAACTATAGCATATCTTACATAGATGCTCTTTAGTTAACAGTGAAAAACTTTATGGGTTCGTGAACTGTGTAAATTCATTTGAGCCGAAAAATCACTGGGCTTACCGGAAATGAACACTTGCTTTTAGGAAGAAACAGAGCCTTAGGGAAAGCTCTGATTCTGATGGAAAATTCAGACCGGTGTTCTCATCCATGAAACACATTCTGTTTTAATGCAAGAAGCATGCTCTTCTTACCAGTGTCTCCAATACAGTAAGAAACATGAGCATGCACACAAAAAAAGAACTGTGTTTCTTACTCATATGGACTATATCCAGTTAAACTTTGCTTATGAAACTGTAACAAACCACAGCATCTCTTACAAAAATGCTCTTTCATTTATAGTGAAAAACGTGTTGTGTTCGTGAACTGTGTAAATTTTTTGAGCCGAAAAATCACTGGATTTACCGGAAATGAACTCTTGCTTGTAGTAAGACTCAGAGGCTTTGGTTTAACTACGTTTGTGAAGGGAAATTCAAACCAGTGTTCTCATTTATGAAACACCCTTTGTTTTAACGCAAGAAGCATCCTATTCTTTCCAGAGTCTGCAATACAGCAAGAAATATGAGCATGTCCAGAATAAAAGAACTGTGTTTCCTAATCATACGGACCATATCTAGTTGAACTCTGCTTATGAAACTGTAACAACCTACAGCATCTCTTACATAGATGCTCTTTAGTTAATAGTGAAAACGTGTTGGGTTCGTGAACTTTGTAAATTCATTTGAGCCGAAAACTCACTGGGTATACTGAAATGAACTCTTGCTTGTAGAAAGACACAGAGACTTTTGTTTAACACCGTTTCTGAAGGAAAATTCAGACCAGTATTCTCCTCCATGAAACAACCTCTGTTTTAACGCAAGAAGCATCCTCTTCTTTCCAGAGTTCACAATACAGCAAGAAATATGAGCATGTCCAGAAAAATGAACTGTGTTTCCTACTCATACGGACCATATCTAGTGGAACTCTGCTTATGAAACTGTAACAAACCACAGCATCTCTTACATAGATGCTCTTTAGTTAATAGTGAAAAACGTGTTGGGTTCGTGAACTTTGCAATTTCATTTGAGCCAAAAAATCACTGGGTTTACCGGAAATGAAATCTTGCTTGTAGAAAGACACAGAGACTTTGGTTTAACTCCGTTTCTGAAGGAAAATTCAGACCAGTGTTCTCATTAATGAAACACACTCTTTTTTAACGCAAGAAGCATCCTCTTCTTTCCAGAGTCTGCAATACAGCAAGAAATATGAGCATGTCCAGAAAAAAAGAACTGTGTTTCCTACTCATTCGGACCATATCTAGTTGAACTCTGCTTATGAAACTGTAACAAACCACTGCAACTCTTACGTAGATGCTCTTTAGTTAATAGTGAAAAACGTGTTGGGTTCGTGAAATGTGTAATTTCATTTGAGCCGAAAAATCACTGGGTTTTCCGGAAATGAACTCTTGCTTGTAGAAAGACAAAGAGCCTTCGGTTTAACTCCGTTTGTGAAGGGAAATTCTGACCAGAGTTCTCATCCATGAAACACACTCTGTATTAACGCAAGAAGCATGCTCTTCTTTCCAGAGTCTGCATACAGCAAGAATTATGAGCATGTCCAGATAAGATCTGTGTTTCCTACTAATATGGACCATATCTAGTTGAACTCTGCTTATTAAACTGTAACAAACCACAGCATCTCTTACAAAGATGCTCTTTAGTAAATAGTGAAAAACGTATTTGGTTCAAGAACTGTGTAAATTCTTTTGAGCCGAGAAATCTCTGGGTTTACTGGAAATGAAGTCTTGCTTGTAGAAAGACACAGAGACTTTTGTTTAACTCCGTTTCTGAAGGAAAATTCAGACCAGCGTTCTCATCCATGAAACACCCTCTTTTTTAACACAAGAAGCATACTCTTCTTTCCAAAGTCTGCAATACAGCAAGAAATGTCAGCATGTCCAGAAAAAAAGAACTGTGTTTCCTACTCATATGGACCATATGTAGTTGAACTCTGCTTATGAAACTAACAAACCACAGCATCTCTTACATAGATGCTCTTTAGTTAATAGTGAAAAACCTATTGGGTTCATGTACTGTGTAAATTCATTTGAGCCGAAAAATCACTGGGTTTACCGGAAATGAACTCTTGCTTGTAGGAAGACAAACAGCCTTCGGTTTAACTCTGTTTGTGAAGTGAAATTCAGACCAGTGTTCTCATCCATGAAACACCCTCTGTTTTAACGCAAGAAGCATCCTCTTCTGTCCAGAATCTGCAATAGAGCAAGAAATAAGAGCATGTCCAGAAAAAATGAACTGTGTTTCTTACTCATACGAACCATATCTAGTTGAACTCTGATTACGAAACTGTAACAAACTACAGCATCTCTTACATAGATGCTCTTTAGTTAATAGTGAAAAACGTGTTGGGTTCGTGAACTGTGTAAATTCATTTGAGCCGAAAAATCACTGGGCTTACCGGAAATGAACTATTGCTTGTAGGAAGAAACAGAGCCTTTGGTTTAACTCCGTTTCTGATGGAAAATTCAGACCGGTGTTCTCATCCATGAAACATACTCTGTTTTAACGCATGAAGCATGCTCTTCTTTCCAGCGTCTCAAAGAGTAAGAAACATGATCATGCACAGAAAAAAAGAACTGTGTTTCTTACTCATATGGACTATATCCAGGTAAACTCTGCTTATGAAACTCTAACAAACCACAGCATCTCTTACAAAAATGCTCTTTCATTTACAGTGAAAAACGTGTGGTGTACCTGAACTGTGTAAATTCATTTGAGCCAAAAAATCACTGGGTTTACCGGAAATGAACTCTTGCTTATAGTAAGACACAGAGGATTTGGTTTAACTCCGTTTGTGAAGGGAAATTCAGACCAGTGTTCTCATCCATGAAACACCCTCAGTTTTAATGCAAGAAGCATCCTCTTCATTCCAGAGTCTGCATACAGCAAGAATTATGAGCATGTCCAGATAAGAACTGAGTTTCCTACTAATATGGACCATATCTAGTTGAACTCTGCTTATGAAACTGTAACAAACCACAGCATCTCTTACAAAGATGCTCTTTAGTAAATAGTGAAAAACGTATTTGGTTCATGAACTGTGTAAATTCTTTTGAGCCGAAAAATCTCTGGGTTTACCGGAAGTGAACTCTTGCTTGTAGTAAGACACAGAAGCTTTGGTTTAACTCTGATTGTGAAGGGAAATTCAGACCAGTGTTCTCATCCATGAAACACCCTCTGTTTTAACGCAAGAAGCATCCTCTTCTGTCCAGAGTCTGCAATACAGCAAGAAATATGAGCATGTCCAGAAAAATGAACTGTGTTTCCTACTCATACGGACCATTTCTAGTGGAACTCTGCTTATGAAACTGCAACAAACCACAGCATCTCTTACATAGATGCTCTTTAGTTAATAGTGAAAAACGTGTTGGGTTCGTGAACTTTGTAATTTCATTTGAGCCAAAAAATCACTGGGTTTACCGGAAATGAACTCTTGCTTGTAGAAAGACACATAGACTTTGGTTTAACTCCGTTTCAGAAGGAAAATTCGGACCACTGTTCTCATCCATGAAACACACTCTTTTTTAACCCTAGTAGCATCCTCTTCTTTCCAGAGTCTGCAATACAACAAGAAATATGAGCATGTCCAGAAAAAAAGAACTGTGTTTCCTACTCATATGGACCATATGTAGTTGAACTCTGCTTATGAAACTAACAAAACACAGCATCTCTTACATAGATGCTCTTTAGTTAATAGTGAAAAACGTATTGGGTTCATGAACTGTGTAAATTCATTTGAGCCGACAAATCGCTGGGTTTACTGGAAATGAACTCTTGCTTGTAGGAAGACAAAGAGGCTTGGTTTCACTCTGTTTGTCAAGGGATATTCAGACCAGAGTTATCATCCATGAAACACACTCTGTTTTAACGCAAGAAGCATGCTCTTCTTTCCAGCATCTCTAATACAGCAAGAAACATGAGCATGCCCAGAACAAAAGAACTGTGTTTCTGACTCATATGGACTATATCCAGTTAAACTCTGCTTATGAAACTGTAACAAACCACAGCATCTCTTACAAAAATGCTCTTTCATTTATAGTGAAAAACGTGTTGGGTTTGTGAACTGTGTAAATTCATTTGAGCCAAAAAATCACTGGGTTTACCGGAAATGAACTCTTGCTTGTAGTAAGACACAGAGGCTTTGGTTTAACTCCGTTTGTGAAGGGAAATTCAGACCAGTGTTCTCATCCATGAAACACCCTCTGTTTTAAGGCAAGAAGCATCCTCTTCTGTCCAGAATCTGCAATACAGCAAGAAATATGAGCATGTCCAGAAAAAATGAACTGTGTTTCCAACTCAAACGGACCATAACTAGTTGAACTGTGATTATGAAACTGTAACAAACTATAGCATATCTTACATAGATGCTCTTTAGTTAACAGTGAAAAACTTTATGGGTTCGTGAACTGTGTAAATTCATTTGAGCCGAAAAATCACTGGGCTTACCGGAAATGAACACTTGCTTTTAGGAAGAAACAGAGCCTTAGGGAAAGCTCTGATTCTGATGGAAAATTCAGACCGGTGTTCTCATCCATGAAACACATTCTGTTTTAATGCAAGAAGCATGCTCTTCTTACCAGTGTCTCCAATACAGTAAGAAACATGAGCATGCACACAAAAAAAGAACTGTGTTTCTTACTCATATGGACTATATCCAGTTAAACTTTGCTTATGAAACTGTAACAAACCACAGCATCTCTTACAAAAATGCTCTTTCATTTATAGTGAAAAACGTGTTGTGTTCGTGAACTGTGTAAATTTTTTGAGCCGAAAAATCACTGGATTTACCGGAAATGAACTCTTGCTTGTAGTAAGACTCAGAGGCTTTGGTTTAACTACGTTTGTGAAGGGAAATTCAAACCAGTGTTCTCATTTATGAAACACCCTTTGTTTTAACGCAAGAAGCATCCTATTCTTTCCAGAGTCTGCAATACAGCAAGAAATATGAGCATGTCCAGAATAAAAGAACTGTGTTTCCTAATCATACGGACCATATCTAGTTGAACTCTGCTTATGAAACTGTAACAACCTACAGCATCTCTTACATAGATGCTCTTTAGTTAATAGTGAAAACGTGTTGGGTTCGTGAACTTTGTAAATTCATTTGAGCCGAAAACTCACTGGGTATACTGAAATGAACTCTTGCTTGTAGAAAGACACAGAGACTTTTGTTTAACACCGTTTCTGAAGGAAAATTCAGACCAGTATTCTCCTCCATGAAACAACCTCTGTTTTAACGCAAGAAGCATCCTCTTCTTTCCAGAGTTCACAATACAGCAAGAAATATGAGCATGTCCAGAAAAATGAACTGTGTTTCCTACTCATACGGACCATATCTAGTGGAACTCTGCTTATGAAACTGTAACAAACCACAGCATCTCTTACATAGATGCTCTTTAGTTAATAGTGAAAAACGTGTTGGGTTCGTGAACTTTGCAATTTCATTTGAGCCAAAAAATCACTGGGTTTACCGGAAATGAAATCTTGCTTGTAGAAAGACACAGAGACTTTGGTTTAACTCCGTTTCTGAAGGAAAATTCAGACCAGTGTTCTCATTAATGAAACACACTCTTTTTTAACGCAAGAAGCATCCTCTTCTTTCCAGAGTCTGCAATACAGCAAGAAATATGAGCATGTCCAGAAAAAAAGAACTGTGTTTCCTACTCATTCGGACCATATCTAGTTGAACTCTGCTTATGAAACTGTAACAAACCACTGCAACTCTTACGTAGATGCTCTTTAGTTAATAGTGAAAAACGTGTTGGGTTCGTGAAATGTGTAATTTCATTTGAGCCGAAAAATCACTGGGTTTTCCGGAAATGAACTCTTGCTTGTAGAAAGACAAAGAGCCTTCGGTTTAACTCCGTTTGTGAAGGGAAATTCTGACCAGAGTTCTCATCCATGAAACACACTCTGTATTAACGCAAGAAGCATGCTCTTCTTTCCAGAGTCTGCATACAGCAAGAATTATGAGCATGTCCAGATAAGATCTGTGTTTCCTACTAATATGGACCATATCTAGTTGAACTCTGCTTATTAAACTGTAACAAACCACAGCATCTCTTACAAAGATGCTCTTTAGTAAATAGTGAAAAACGTATTTGGTTCAAGAACTGTGTAAATTCTTTTGAGCCGAGAAATCTCTGGGTTTACTGGAAATGAAGTCTTGCTTGTAGAAAGACACAGAGACTTTTGTTTAACTCCGTTTCTGAAGGAAAATTCAGACCAGCGTTCTCATCCATGAAACACCCTCTTTTTTAACACAAGAAGCATACTCTTCTTTCCAAAGTCTGCAATACAGCAAGAAATGTCAGCATGTCCAGAAAAAAAGAACTGTGTTTCCTACTCATATGGACCATATGTAGTTGAACTCTGCTTATGAAACTAACAAACCACAGCATCTCTTACATAGATGCTCTTTAGTTAATAGTGAAAAACCTATTGGGTTCATGTACTGTGTAAATTCATTTGAGCCGAAAAATCACTGGGTTTACCGGAAATGAACTCTTGCTTGTAGGAAGACAAACAGCCTTCGGTTTAACTCTGTTTGTGAAGTGAAATTCAGACCAGTGTTCTCATCCATGAAACACCCTCTGTTTTAACGCAAGAAGCATCCTCTTCTGTCCAGAATCTGCAATAGAGCAAGAAATAAGAGCATGTCCAGAAAAAATGAACTGTGTTTCTTACTCATACGAACCATATCTAGTTGAACTCTGATTACGAAACTGTAACAAACTACAGCATCTCTTACATAGATGCTCTTTAGTTAATAGTGAAAAACGTGTTGGGTTCGTGAACTGTGTAAATTCATTTGAGCCGAAAAATCACTGGGCTTACCGGAAATGAACTATTGCTTGTAGGAAGAAACAGAGCCTTTGGTTTAACTCCGTTTCTGATGGAAAATTCAGACCGGTGTTCTCATCCATGAAACATACTCTGTTTTAACGCATGAAGCATGCTCTTCTTTCCAGCGTCTCAAAGAGTAAGAAACATGATCATGCACAGAAAAAAAGAACTGTGTTTCTTACTCATATGGACTATATCCAGGTAAACTCTGCTTATGAAACTCTAACAAACCACAGCATCTCTTACAAAAATGCTCTTTCATTTACAGTGAAAAACGTGTGGTGTACCTGAACTGTGTAAATTCATTTGAGCCGAAAAATCACTGGGTTTACCGGAAATGAACTCTTGCTTATAGTAAGACACAGAGGATTTGGTTTAACTCCGTTTGTGAAGGGAAATTCAGACCAGTGTTCTCATCCATGAAACACCCTCAGTTTTAATGCAAGAAGCATCCTCTTCATTCCAGAGTCTGCATACAGCAAGAATTATGAGCATGTCCAGATAAGAACTGAGTTTCCTACTAATATGGACCATATCTAGTTGAACTCTGCTTATGAAACTGTAACAAACCACAGCATCTCTTACAAAGATGCTCTTTAGTAAATAGTGAAAAACGTATTTGGTTCATGAACTGTGTAAATTCTTTTGAGCCGAAAATCTCTGGGTTTACCGGAAGTGAACTCTTGCTTGTAGTAAGACACAGAAGCTTTGGTTTAACTCTGATTGTGAAGGGAAATTCAGACCAGTGTTCTCATCCATGAAACACCCTCTGTTTTAACGCAAGAAGCATCCTCTTCTGTCCAGAGTCTGCAATACAGCAAGAAATATGAGCATGTCCAGAAAAATGAACTGTGTTTCCTACTCATACGGACCATTTCTAGTGGAACTCTGCTTATGAAACTGCAACAAACCACAGCATCTCTTACATAGATGCTCTTTAGTTAATAGTGAAAAACGTGTTGGGTTCGTGAACTTTGTAATTTCATTTGAGCCAAAAAATCACTGGGTTTACCGGAAATGAACTCTTGCTTGTAGAAAGACACATAGACTTTGGTTTAACTCCGTTTCAGAAGGAAAATTCGGACCACTGTTCTCATCCATGAAACACACTCTTTTTTAACCCTAGTAGCATCCTCTTCTTTCCAGAGTCTGCAATACAACAAGAAATATGAGCATGTCCAGAAAAAAAGAACTGTGTTTCCTACTCATATGGACCATATGTAGTTGAACTCTGCTTATGAAACTAACAAAACACAGCATCTCTTACATAGATGCTCTTTAGTTAATAGTGAAAAACGTATTGGGTTCATGAACTGTGTAAATTCATTTGAGCCGACAAATCGCTGGGTTTACTGGAAATGAACTCTTGCTTGTAGGAAGACAAAGAGGCTTGGTTTCACTCTGTTTGTCAAGGGATATTCAGACCAGAGTTATCATCCATGAAACACACTCTGTTTTAACGCAAGAAGCATGCTCTTCTTTCCAGCATCTCTAATACAGCAAGAAACATGAGCATGCCCAGAACAAAAGAACTGTGTTTCTGACTCATATGGACTATATCCAGTTAAACTCTGCTTATGAAACTGTAACAAACCACAGCATCTCTTACAAAAATGCTCTTTCATTTATAGTGAAAAACGTGTTGGGTTTGTGAACTGTGTAAATTCATTTGAGCCAAAAAATCACTGGGTTTACCGGAAATGAACTCTTGCTTGTAGTAAGACACAGAGGCTTTGGTTTAACTCCGTTTGTGAAGGGAAATTCAGACCAGTGTTCTCATCCATGAAACACCCTCTGTTTTAAGGCAAGAAGCATCCTCTTCTGTCCAGAATCTGCAATACAGCAAGAAATATGAGCATGTCCAGAAAAAATGAACTGTGTTTCCAACTCAAACGGACCATAACTAGTTGAACTGTGATTATGAAACTGTAACAAACTATAGCATATCTTACATAGATGCTCTTTAGTTAACAGTGAAAAACTTTATGGGTTCGTGAACTGTGTAAATTCATTTGAGCCGAAAAATCACTGGGCTTACCGGAAATGAACACTTGCTTTTAGGAAGAAACAGAGCCTTAGGGAAAGCTCTGATTCTGATGGAAAATTCAGACCGGTGTTCTCATCCATGAAACACATTCTGTTTTAATGCAAGAAGCATGCTCTTCTTACCAGTGTCTCCAATACAGTAAGAAACATGAGCATGCACACAAAAAAAGAACTGTGTTTCTTACTCATATGGACTATATCCAGTTAAACTTTGCTTATGAAACTGTAACAAACCACAGCATCTCTTACAAAAATGCTCTTTCATTTATAGTGAAAAACGTGTTGTGTTCGTGAACTGTGTAAATTTTTTGAGCCGAAAAATCACTGGATTTACCGGAAATGAACTCTTGCTTGTAGTAAGACTCAGAGGCTTTGGTTTAACTACGTTTGTGAAGGGAAATTCAAACCAGTGTTCTCATTTATGAAACACCCTTTGTTTTAACGCAAGAAGCATCCTATTCTTTCCAGAGTCTGCAATACAGCAAGAAATATGAGCATGTCCAGAATAAAAGAACTGTGTTTCCTAATCATACGGACCATATCTAGTTGAACTCTGCTTATGAAACTGTAACAACCTACAGCATCTCTTACATAGATGCTCTTTAGTTAATAGTGAAAACGTGTTGGGTTCGTGAACTTTGTAAATTCATTTGAGCCGAAAACTCACTGGGTATACTGAAATGAACTCTTGCTTGTAGAAAGACACAGAGACTTTTGTTTAACACCGTTTCTGAAGGAAAATTCAGACCAGTATTCTCCTCCATGAAACAACCTCTGTTTTAACGCAAGAAGCATCCTCTTCTTTCCAGAGTTCACAATACAGCAAGAAATATGAGCATGTCCAGAAAAATGAACTGTGTTTCCTACTCATACGGACCATATCTAGTGGAACTCTGCTTATGAAACTGTAACAAACCACAGCATCTCTTACATAGATGCTCTTTAGTTAATAGTGAAAAACGTGTTGGGTTCGTGAACTTTGCAATTTCATTTGAGCCAAAAAATCACTGGGTTTACCGGAAATGAAATCTTGCTTGTAGAAAGACACAGAGACTTTGGTTTAACTCCGTTTCTGAAGGAAAATTCAGACCAGTGTTCTCATTAATGAAACACACTCTTTTTTAACGCAAGAAGCATCCTCTTCTTTCCAGAGTCTGCAATACAGCAAGAAATATGAGCATGTCCAGAAAAAAAGAACTGTGTTTCCTACTCATTCGGACCATATCTAGTTGAACTCTGCTTATGAAACTGTAACAAACCACTGCAACTCTTACGTAGATGCTCTTTAGTTAATAGTGAAAAACGTGTTGGGTTCGTGAAATGTGTAATTTCATTTGAGCCGAAAAATCACTGGGTTTTCCGGAAATGAACTCTTGCTTGTAGAAAGACACAGAGACTTTGGTTTAACTCCGTTTCTGAAGGAAAATTCAGACCAGTGATCTCATCCATGAAATACACTCTTTTTTAAAGCAAGAAGCATCCTCTTCTTTCCAGAGTCTGCAATACAGCAAGAAATATGAGCATGTCAAGAAAAAAAGAACTGTGTTTCCTACTCATATGGACCATATGTATTTGAACTCTGCTTATGAAACTAACAAACCACAGCATCTCTTACATAGATGCTCTTTAGTTAATAGTGAGAAACGTATTTGGTTCAAGAACTGTGTAAATTCTTTTGAGCCGAGAAATCTCTGGGTTTACTGGAAATGAAGTCTTGCTTGTAGAAAGACACAGAGACTTTTGTTTAACTCCGTTTCTGAAGGAAAATTCAGACCAGCGTTCTCATCCATGAAACACCCTCTTTTTTAACACAAGAAGCATACTCTTCTTTCCAAAGTCTGCAATACAGCAAGAAATGTCAGCATGTCCAGAAAAAAAGAACTGTGTTTCCTACTCATATGGACCATATGTAGTTGAACTCTGCTTATGAAACTAACAAACCACAGCATGTCTTACATAGATGCTCTTTAGTTAATAGTGAAAAACCTATTGGGTTCATGTACTGTGTAAATTCATTTGAGCCGAAAAATCACTGGGTTTACCGGAAATGAACTCTTGCTTGTAGGAAGACAAACAGCCTTCGGTTTAACTCTGTTTGTGATGTGAAATTCAGACCAGTGTTCTCATCCATGAAACACCCTCTGTTTTAACGCAAGAAGCATCCTCTTCTGTCCAGAATCTGCAATAGAGCAAGAAATAAGAGCATGTCCAGAAAAAATGAACTGTGTTTCTTACTCATACGAACCATATCTAGTTGAACTCTGATTACGAAACTGTAACAAACTACAGCATCTCTTACATAGATGCTCTTTAGTTAATAGTGAAAAACGTGTTGGGTTCGTGAACTGTGTAAATTCATTTGAGCCGAAAAATCACTGGGCTTACCGGAAATGAACTATTGCTTGTAGGAAGAAACAGAGCCTTTGGTTTAACTCCGTTTCTGATGGAAAATTCAGACCGGTGTTCTCATCCATGAAACATACTCTGCTTTAACGCATGAAGCATGCTCTTCTTTCCAGCGTCTCAAAGAGTAAGAAACATGATCATGCACAGAAAAAAAGAACTGTGTTTCTTACTCATATGGACTATATCCAGGTAAACTCTGCTTATGAAACTCTAACAAACCACAGCATCTCTTACAAAAATGCTCTTTCATTTACAGTGAAAAACGTGTGGTGTACCTGAACTGTGTAAATTCATTTGAGCCGAAAAATCACTGGGTTTACCGGAAATGAACTCTTGCTTATAGTAAGACACAGAGGCTTTGGTTTAACTCCGTTTGTGAAGGGAAATTCAGACCAGTGTTCTCATCCATGAAACACCCTCAGTTTTAACGCAAGAAGCATCCTCTTCATTCCAGAGTCTGCATACAGCAAGAATTATGAGCATGTCCAGATAAGAACTGAGTTTCCTACTAATATGGACCATATCTAGTTGAACTCTGCTTATTAAACTGTAACAAACCACAGCATCTCTTACAAAGATGCTCTTTAGTAAATAGTGAAAAACGTATTTGGTTCAAGAACTGTGTAAATTCTTTTGAGCCGAGAAATCTCTGGGTTTACTGGAAATGAAGTCTTGCTTGTAGAAAGACACAGAGACTTTTGTTTAACTCCGTTTCTGAAGGAAAATTCAGACCAGCGTTCTCATCCATGAAACACCCTCTTTTTTAACACAAGAAGCATACTCTTCTTTCCAAAGTCTGCAATACAGCAAGAAATGTCAGCATGTCCAGAAAAAAAGAACTGTGTTTCCTACTCATATGGACCATATGTAGTTGAACTCTGCTTATGAAACTAACAAACCACAGCATCTCTTACATAGATGCTCTTTAGTTAATAGTGAAAAACCTATTGGGTTCATGTACTGTGTAAATTCATTTGAGCCGAAAAATCACTGGGTTTACCGGAAATGAACTCTTGCTTGTAGGAAGACAAACAGCCTTCGGTTTAACTCTGTTTGTGAAGTGAAATTCAGACCAGTGTTCTCATCCATGAAACACCCTCTGTTTTAACGCAAGAAGCATCCTCTTCTGTCCAGAATCTACAATAGAGCAAGAAATAAGAGCATGTCCAGAAAAAATGAACTGTGTTTCTTACTCATACGAACCATATCTAGTTGAACTCTGATTACGAAACTGTAACAAACTACAGCATCTCTTACATAGATGCTCTTTAGTTAATAGTGAAAAACGTGTTGGGTTCGTGAACTGTGTAAATTCATTTGAGCCGAAAAATCACTGGGCTTACCGGAAATGAACTATTGCTTGTAGGAAGAAACAGAGCCTTTGGTTTAACTCCGTTTCTGATGGAAAATTCAGACCGGTGTTCTCATCCATGAAACATACTCTGTTTTAACGCATGAAGCATGCTCTTCTTTCCAGCGTCTCAAAGAGTAAGAAACATGATCATGCACAGAAAAAAAGAACTGTGTTTCTTACTCATATGGACTATATCCAGGTAAACTCTGCTTATGAAACTCTAACAAACCACAGCATCTCTTACAAAAATGCTCTTTCATTTACAGTGAAAAACGTGTGGTGTACCTGAACTGTGTAAATTCATTTGAGCCGAAAAATCACTGGGTTTACCGGAAATGAACTCTTGCTTATAGTAAGACACAGAGGATTTGGTTTAACTCCGTTTGTGAAGGGAAATTCAGACCAGTGTTCTCATCCATGAAACACCCTCAGTTTTAATGCAAGAAGCATCCTCTTCATTCCAGAGTCTGCATACAGCAAGAATTATGAGTATGTCCAGATAAGAACTGAGTTTCCTACTAATATGGACCATATCTAGTTGAACTCTGCTTATGAAACTGTAACAAACCACAGCATCTCTTACAAAGATGCTCTTTAGTAAATAGTGAAAAACGTATTTGGTTCATGAACTGTGTAAATTCTTTTGAGCCGAAAATCTCTGGGTTTACCGGAAGTGAACTCTTGCTTGTAGTAAGACACAGAAGCTTTGGTTTAACTCTGATTGTGAAGGGAAATTCAGACCAGTGTTCTCATCCATGAAACACCCTCTGTTTTAACGCAAGAAGCATCCTCTTCTGTCCAGAGTCTGCAATACAGCAAGAAATATGAGCATGTCCAGAAAAATGAACTGTGTTTCCTACTCATACGGACCATTTCTAGTGGAACTCTGCTTATGAAACTGCAACAAACCACAGCATCTCTTACATAGATGCTCTTTAGTTAATAGTGAAAAACGTGTTGGGTTCGTGAACTTTGTAATTTCATTTGAGCCAAAAAATCACTGGGTTTACCGGAAATGAACTCTTGCTTGTAGAAAGACACATAGACTTTGGTTTAACTCCGTTTCAGAAGGAAAATTCGGACCACTGTTCTCATCCATGAAACACACTCTTTTTTAACCCTAGTAGCATCCTCTTCTTTCCAGAGTCTGCAATACAACAAGAAATATGAGCATGTCCAGAAAAAAAGAATTGTGTTTCCTACTCATATGGACCATATGTAGTTGAACTCTGCTTATGAAACTAACAAAACACAGCATCTCTTACATAGATGCTCTTTAGTTAATAGTGAAAAACGTATTGGGTTCATGAACTGTGTAAATTCATTTGAGCCGACAAATCGCTGGGTTTACTGGAAATGAACTCTTGCTTGTAGGAAGACAAAGAGGCTTGGTTTCACTCTGTTTGTCAAGGGATATTCAGACCAGAGTTATCATCCATGAAACACACTCTGTTTTAACGCAAGAAGCATGCTCTTCTTTCCAGCATCTCTAATACAGCAGGAAACATGAGCATGCCCAGAACAAAAGAACTGTGTTTCTGACTCATATGGACTATATCCAGTTAAACTCTGCTTATGAAACTGTAACAAACCACAGCATCTCTTACAAAAATGCTCTTTCATTTATAGTGAAAAACGTGTTGGGTTTGTGAACTGTGTAAATTCATTTGAGCCAAAAAATCACTGGGTTTACCGGAAATGAACTCTTGCTTGTAGTAAGACACAGAGGCTTTGGTTTAACTCCGTTTGTGAAGGGAAATTCAGACCAGTGTTCTCATCCATGAAACACCCTCTGTTTTAAGGCAAGAAGCATCCTCTTCTGTCCAGAATCTGCAATACAGCAAGAAATATGAGCATGTCCAGAAAAAATGAACTGTGTTTCCAACTCAAACGGACCATAACTAGTTGAACTGTGATTATGAAACTGTAACAAACTATAGCATATCTTACATAGATGCTCTTTAGTTAACAGTGAAAAACTTTATGGGTTCGTGAACTGTGTAAATTCATTTGAGCCGAAAAATCACTGGGCTTACCGGAAATGAACACTTGCTTTTAGGAAGAAACAGAGCCTTAGGGAAAGCTCTGATTCTGATGGAAAATTCAGACCGGTGTTCTCATCCATGAAACACATTCTGTTTTAATGCAAGAAGCATGCTCTTCTTACCAGTGTCTCCAATACAGTAAGAAACATGAGCATGCACACAAAAAAAGAACTGTGTTTCTTACTCATATGGACTATATCCAGTTAAACTTTGCTTATGAAACTGTAACAAACCACAGCATCTCTTACAAAAATGCTCTTTCATTTATAGTGAAAAACGTGTTGTGTTCGTGAACTGTGTAAATTTTTTGAGCCGAAAAATCACTGGATTTACCGGAAATGAACTCTTGCTTGTAGTAAGACTCAGAGGCTTTGGTTTAACTACGTTTGTGAAGGGAAATTCAAACCAGTGTTCTCATTTATGAAACACCCTTTGTTTTAACGCAAGAAGCATCCTATTCTTTCCAGAGTCTGCAATACAGCAAGAAATATGAGCATGTCCAGAATAAAAGAACTGTGTTTCCTAATCATACGGACCATATCTAGTTGAACTCTGCTTATGAAACTGTAACAACCTACAGCATCTCTTACATAGATGCTCTTTAGTTAATAGTGAAAACGTGTTGGGTTCGTGAACTTTGTAAATTCATTTGAGCCGAAAACTCACTGGGTATACTGAAATGAACTCTTGCTTGTAGAAAGACACAGAGACTTTTGTTTAACACCGTTTCTGAAGGAAAATTCAGACCAGTATTCTCCTCCATGAAACAACCTCTGTTTTAACGCAAGAAGCATCCTCTTCTTTCCAGAGTTCACAATACAGCAAGAAATATGAGCATGTCCAGAAAAATGAACTGTGTTTCCTACTCATACGGACCATATCTAGTGGAACTCTGCTTATGAAACTGTAACAAACCACAGCATCTCTTACATAGATGCTCTTTAGTTAATAGTGAAAAACGTGTTGGGTTCGTGAACTTTGCAATTTCATTTGAGCCAAAAAATCACTGGGTTTACCGGAAATGAAATCTTGCTTGTAGAAAGACACAGAGACTTTGGTTTAACTCCGTTTCTGAAGGAAAATTCAGACCAGTGTTCTCATTAATGAAACACACTCTTTTTTAACGCAAGAAGCATCCTCTTCTTTCCAGAGTCTGCAATACAGCAAGAAATATGAGCATGTCCAGAAAAAAAGAACTGTGTTTCCTACTCATTCGGACCATATCTAGTTGAACTCTGCTTATGAAACTGTAACAAACCACTGCAACTCTTACGTAGATGCTCTTTAGTTAATAGTGAAAAACGTGTTGGGTTCGTGAAATGTGTAATTTCATTTGAGCCGAAAAATCACTGGGTTTTCCGGAAATGAACTCTTGCTTGTAGAAAGACAGAGAGACTTTGGTTTAACTCCGTTTCTGAAGGAAAATTCAGACCAGTGATCTCATCCATGAAATACACTCTTTTTTAAAGCAAGAAGCATCCTCTTCTTTCCAGAGTCTGCAATACAGCAAGAAATATGAGCATGTCAAGAAAAAAAGAACTGTGTTTCCTACTCATATGGACCATATGTATTTGAACTCTGCTTATGAAACTAACAAACCACAGCATCTCTTACATAGATGCTCTTTAGTTAATAGTGAGAAACGTATTTGGTTCAAGAACTGTGTAAATTCTTTTGAGCCGAGAAATCTCTGGGTTTACTGGAAATGAAGTCTTGCTTGTAGAAAGACACAGAGACTTTTGTTTAACTCCGTTTCTGAAGGAAAATTCAGACCAGCGTTCTCATCCATGAAACACCCTCTTTTTTAACACAAGAAGCATACTCTTCTTTCCAAAGTCTGCAATACAGCAAGAAATGTCAGCATGTCCAGAAAAAAAGAACTGTGTTTCCTACTCATATGGACCATATGTAGTTGAACTCTGCTTATGAAACTAACAAACCACAGCATGTCTTACATAGATGCTCTTTAGTTAATAGTGAAAAACCTATTGGGTTCATGTACTGTGTAAATTCATTTGAGCCGAAAAATCACTGGGTTTACCGGAAATGAACTCTTGCTTGTAGGAAGACAAACAGCCTTCGGTTTAACTCTGTTTGTGATGTGAAATTCAGACCAGTGTTCTCATCCATGAAACACCCTCTGTTTTAACGCAAGAAGCATCCTCTTCTGTCCAGAATCTGCAATAGAGCAAGAAATAAGAGCATGTCCAGAAAAAATGAACTGTGTTTCTTACTCATACGAACCATATCTAGTTGAACTCTGATTACGAAACTGTAACAAAGTACAGCATCTCTTACATAGATGCTCTTTAGTTAATAGTGAAAAACGTGTTGGGTTCGTGAACTGTGTAAATTCATTTGAGCCGAAAAATCACTGGGCTTACCGGAAATGAACTATTGCTTGTAGGAAGAAACAGAGCCTTTGGTTTAACTCCGTTTCTGATGGAAAATTCAGACCGGTGTTCTCATCCATGAAACATACTCTGCTTTAACGCATGAAGCATGCTCTTCTTTCCAGCGTCTCAAAGAGTAAGAAACATGATCATGCACAGAAAAAAAGAACTGTGTTTCTTACTCATATGGACTATATCCAGGTAAACTCTGCTTATGAAACTCTAACAAACCACAGCATCTCTTACAAAAATGCTCTTTCATTTACAGTGAAAAACGTGTGGTGTACCTGAACTGTGTAAATTCATTTGAGCCGAAAAATCACTGGGTTTACCGGAAATGAACTCTTGCTTATAGTAAGACACAGAGGCTTTGGTTTAACTCCGTTTGTGAAGGGAAATTCAGACCAGTGTTCTCATCCATGAAACACCCTCAGTTTTAACGCAAGAAGCATCCTCTTCATTCCAGAGTCTGCATACAGCAAGAATTATGAGCATGTCCAGATAAGAACTGAGTTTCCTACTAATATGGACCATATCTAGTTGAACTCTGCTTATGAAACTGTAACAAACCACAGCATCTCTTACAAAGATGCTCTTTAGTAAATAGTGAAAAACGTATTTGGTTCATGAACTGTGTAAATTCTTTTGAGCCGAAAAATCTCTGGGTTTACCGGAAGTGAACTCTTGCTTGTAGTAAGACACAGAAGCTTTGGTTTAACTCTGATTGTGAAGGGAAATTCAGACCAGGGTTCTCATCCATGAAACACCCTCTGTTTTAACGCAAGAAGCATCCTCTTCTGTCCAGAGTCTGCAATACAGCAAGAAATATGAGCATGTCCAGAAAAATGAACTGTGTTTCCTACTCATACGGACCATTTCTAGTGGAACTCTGCTTATGAAACTGCAACAAACCACAGCATCTCTTACATAGATGCTCTTTAGTTAATAGTGAAAAACGTGTTGGGTTCGTGAACTTTGTAATTTCATTTGAGCCAAAAAATCACTGGGTTTACCGGAAATGAACTCTTGCTTGTAGAAAGACACATAGACTTTGGTTTAACTCCGTTTCAGAAGGAAAATTCGGACCACTGTTCTCATCCATGAAACACACTCTTTTTTAACCCTAGTAGCATCCTCTTCTTTCCAGAGTCTGCAATACAACAAGAAATATGAGCATGTCCAGAAAAAAAGAACTGTGTTTCCTACTCATATGGACCATATGTAGTTGAACTCTGCTTATGAAACTAACAAAACACAGCATCTCTTACATAGATGCTCTTTAGTTAATAGTGAAAAACGTATTGGGTTCATGAACTGTGTAAATTCATTTGAGCCGACAAATCGCTGGGTTTACTGGAAATGAACTCTTGCTTGTAGGAAGACAAAGAGGCTTGGTTTCACTCTGTTTGTCAAGGGATATTCAGACCAGAGTTATCATCCATGAAACACACTCTGTTTTAACGCAAGAAGCATGCTCTTCTTTCCAGCATCTCTAATACAGCAAGAAACATGAGCATGCCCAGAACAAAAGAACTGTGTTTCTTACTCATATGGACTATATCCAGTTTAACTCTGCTTATGAAACTGTAACAAACCACAGCATCTCTTACAAAAATGCTCTTTCATTTATAGTGAAAAACGTGTTGGGTTTGTGAACTGTGTAAATTCATTTGAGCCAAAAAATCACTGGGTTTACCGGAAATGAACTCTTGCTTGTAGTAAGACACAGAGGCTTTGGTTTAACTCCGTTTGTGAAGGGAAATTCAGACCAGTGTTCTCATCCATGAAACACCCTCTGTTTTAAGGCAAGAAGCATCCTATTCTGTCCAGAATCTGCAATACAGCAAGAAATATGAGCATGTCCAGAAAAAATGAACTGTGTTTCCAACTCAAACGGACCATAACTAGTTGAACTGTGATTATGAAACTGTAACAAACTATAGCATATCTTACATAGATGCTCTTTAGTTAACAGTGAAAAACTTTATGGGTTCGTGAACTGTGTAAATTCATTTGAGCCGAAAAATCACTGGGCTTACCGGAAATGAACACTTGCTTTTAGGAAGAAACAGAGCCTTAGGGAAAGCTCTGATTCTGATGGAAAATTCAGACCGGTGTTCTCATCCATGAAACACATTCTGTTTTAATGCAAGAAGCATGCTCTTCTTACCAGTGTCTCCAATACAGCAAAAAACATGAGCATGCCCAGAAAAAAAGAACTGTGTTTCTTACTCATATGGACCATATGTAGTTGAACTCTGCTTATGAAACTAACAAACCACAGCATCTCTTACATAGATGCTCTTTAGTTAATAGTGAAAAACGTATTGGGTTCATGTACTGGTAAATTCATTTGAGCCCAAAAATCACTGGGTTTACCGGAAATGAACTCTTGCTTGTAGGAAGACACAGGGTTTGGTTTAACTCCGTTTGTTAAGGGAAATTCAGACCAGTGTTCTCATCCATGAAACACCCTCTGTTTTAACGCAAGAAGCATCCTCTTTTTTCCAGAGTCTGCATACAGCAAGAATTATGAGCATGTCCAGAAAAAAAGAACTATATTTCCTTCTCATACGGATCATATCCAGTTCAACACTGCTCATTAAACTGTAACAAACCACAGCATCTCTTACATAGATGCTCTTTAGTTAATAGTGAAAATCGTGTTGGGTTCGTGAAATGTGTAATTTCATTTGAGCCAAAAAATCACTGGGTTTACCGGAAATGAACTCTTGCTTGTAGGAAGACACAGGGTTTGGTTTAACTCCGTGTCTGAAGGAAAATTCAGACCAGCGTTCTCATCCATGAAACACCCTCTGTTTTAACGCAAGAAGCATCCTCTTCTGTCCAGAATCTGCAATAGAGCAAGAAATAAGAGCATGTCCAGAAAAAAAGAACTGTGTTTCTTACTCATATGGACTATATCCAGTTAAACTCTGCTTATGAAACTGTAACAAACCACAGCATCTCTTACAAAAATGCTCGTTCATTTATAGTGAAAAACGTGTTGGGTTCGTGAACTGTGTAAATTCATTTGAGCCGAAAAATCACTGGGTTTTCCGGAAATGAACTCTTGCTTGTAGTAAGACACAGAGGCTTTGGTTTAACTCCGTTTGTGAAGGGTAATTCAGACCAGTGTTCTCATCCATGAAACACCCTCTGTTTTAACGCAAGAAGCATCCTCTTCTTTCCAGAGTCTGCAATACAGCCAGAAATATGAGCATATCCAGAAAAAAAGAACTGTGTTTCCTACTCATTCGGACCATATCTAGTTGAACTCTGCTTATGAAACTGTAACAAACCACTGCATCTCTTACGTAGATGCTCTTTAGTTAATAGTGAAAAACGTGTTGGGTTCGTGAAATGTGTAATTTCATTTGAGCCAAAAAATCACTGGGTTTACTGGAAATGAACTCTTGCTTGTAGAAAGACACAGAGACTTTGGTTTAACTCCGTTTCTGAAGGAAAATTCAGACCAGCGTTCTCATCCATGAAACACCCTCTTTTTTAACACAAGAAGCATACTCCTCTTTCCAAAGTCTGCAATACAGCAAGAAATGTGAGCATGTCCAGAAAAAAAGAACTGTGTTTCCTACTCATATGGACCATATGTAGTTGAACTCTGCTTATGAAACTAACAAACCACAGCATCTCTTACATTGATGCTCTTTAGTTAATAGTGAAAAACGTATTGGGTTCATGTACTGTGTAAATTCATTTGAGCCGAAAAATCACTGGGTTTACCGGAAATGAACTCTTGCTTGTAGGAAGACAAACAGCCTTCGGTTTAACTCCGTTTGTGAAGGGAAATTCAGACCAGAGTTCTCATCCATGAAACACACTCTGTTTTAACCCAAGAAGCATGCTCTTCTTCCTAGCATCTCTAATACAGCAAGAAACATGAGCATGCCCCGAAAAAAAGAACTGTGTTTCCTACTCATACGGACCATATCTAGTGGAACTCAGAATATGAAACTGTAACAAACTACAGCATCTCTTACATAGATGCTCTTTAGTTAATAGTGAACAACGTGTTGGGTTCGTGAACTGTGTAAATTCATTTGAGCCGAAAAATCACTGGGCTTACCGGAAATGAACTCTTGCTTTTAGGAAGAAACAGAGCCTTTGGTTTATCTCCGTTTCTGATAGAAAATTCAGACCGGTGTTCTCATCCATGAAACACATTCTGTTTTAACACAAGAAGCATGCTCTTCTTTCCAGTGTCTCCAATACAGCAAGAAACATGAGCATGCCCAGAAAAAAAGAACTGTGTTTCTTACTCATATGGTCTATATCCAGTTAAACTCTGCTTATGAAACTGTAACAAACCACAGCATCTCTTAAAAAATGCTCTTTCATTTATAGTGAAAAACGTGTTGGGTTCGTGAACTGTGTAATTTCATTTGAGCCGAAAAATCACTGGGTTTACCGACAATGAACTCTGGCTTGTAGAAAGACACAGAGACATTGGTTTAACTCCGTTTCTGAAGGAAAATTCAGACCAGTGTTCTCATCCATGAAACACCCTCTGTTTGAACGCAAGAAGCATCCTCTTCTTTCCAGAGTCCACAATACAGCAAGAAATATGAGCATGTTCAGAAAAAAGAACAGTGTTTCCTACTCGTACGGACCATATCTACTTGAACTCTGCTTATGAAACTGTAACAAACCACAGCATATCTTACATAGGTGCTCTTTCATTTATAGTGAAAAACGTGTTGGGTTCGTGAACTGTGTAAATTCATTTGAGCCGAAAAATCACTGGGTTTACCGGAAATGAACTCTTGCTTGTAGTAAGACACAGAGGCTTTGGTTTAACTCCGTTTGTGAAGGGTAATTCAGACCAGTGTTCTCATCCATGAAACACCCTCTGTTTTAACGCAAGAAGCCTCCTCTTCTTTCCAGAGTCTGCAATACAGCAAGAAATATGAGCATATCCAGAAAAAAAGAACTGTGTTTCCTACTCATTCGGACCATATCTAGTTGAACTCTGCTAATGAAACTGTAACAAACCACTGCATCTCTTACGTAGATGCTCTTTAGTTAATAGTGAAATACGTGTTGGGTTCGTGAAATGTGTAATTTCATTTGAGCCAAAAAATCACTGGGTTTACTGGAAATGAACTCTTGCTTGTAGAAAGACACAGAGACTTTGGTTTAACTCCGTTTCTGAAGGAAAATTCAGACCAGCGTTCTCATCCATGAAACACCCTCTTTTTTAACACAAGAAGCATACTCCTCTTTCCAAAGTCTGCAATACAGCAAGAAATGTGAGCATGTCCAGAAAAAAAGAACTGTGTTTCCTACTCATATGGACCATATGTAGTTGAACTCTGCTTATGAAACTAACAAACCACAGCATCTCTTACATTGATGCTCTTTAGTTAATAGTGAAAAACGTATTGGGTTCATGTACTGTGTAAATTCATTTGAGCCGAAAAATCACTGGGTTTACCGGAAATGAACTCTTGCTTGTAGGAAGACAAACAGCCTTCGGTTTAACTCCGTTTGTGAAGGGAAATTCAGACCAGAGTTCTCATCCATGAAACACACTCTGTTTTAACCCAAGAAGCATGCTCTTCTTCCTAGCATCTCTAATACAGCAAGAAACATGAGCATGCCCCGAAAAAAAGAACTGTGTTTCCTACTCATACGGACCATATCTAGTGGAACTCAGAATATGAAACTGTAACAAACTACAGCATCTCTTACATAGATGCTCTTTAGTTAATAGTGAACAACGTGTTGGGTTCGTGAACTGTGTAAATTCATTTGAGCCGAAAAATCACTGGGCTTACCGGAAATGAACTCTTGCTTTTAGGAAGAAACAGAGCCTTTGGTTTATCTCCGTTTCTGATAGAAAATTCAGACCGGTGTTCTCATCCATGAAACACATTCTGTTTTAACACAAGAAGCATGCTCTTCTTTCCAGTGTCTCCAATACAGCAAGAAACATGAGCATGCCCAGAAAAAAAGAACTGTGTTTCTTACTCATATGGTCTATATCGAGTTAAACTCTGCTTATGAAACTGTAACAAACCACAGCATCTCTTAAAAAATGCTCTTTCATTTATAGTGAAAAACGTGTTGGGTTCGTGAACTGTGTAATTTCATTTGAGCCGAAAAATCACTGGGTTTACCGACAATGAACTCTGGCTTGTAGAAAGACACAGAGACATTGGTTTAACTCCATTTCTGAAGGAAAATTCAGACCAGTGTTCTCATCCATGAAACACCCTCTGTTTGAACGCAAGAAGCATCCTCTTCTTTCCAGAGTCCACAATACAGCAAGAAATATGAGCATGTTCAGAAAAAAGAACAGTGTTTCCTACTCGTACGGACCATATCTACTTGAACTCTGCTTATGAAACTGTAACAAACCACAGCATCTCTTACATAGGTGCTCTTTCATTTATAGTGAAAAACGTGTTGGGTTCGTGAACTGTGTAAATTCATTTGAGCCGAAAAATCACTGGGTTTACCGGAAATGAACTCTTGCTTGTAGTAAGACACAGAGGCTTTGGTTTAACTCCGTTTGTGAAGGGTAATTCAGACCAGTGTTCTCATCCATGAAACACCCTCTGTTTTAACGCAAGAAGCATCCTCTTCTTTCCAGAGTCTGCAATACAGCAAGAAATATGAGCATATCCAGAAAAAAAGAACTGTGTTTCCTACTCATTCGGACCATATCTACTTGAACTCTGCTTATGAAACTGTAACAAACCACTGCATCTCTTACGTAGATGCTCTTTAGTTAATAGTGAAATACGTGTTGGGTTCGTGAAATGTGTAATTTCATTTGAGCCAAAAAATCACTGGGTTTACTGGAAATGAACTCTTGCTTGTAGAAAGACACAGAGACTTTGGTTTAACTCCGTTTCTGAAGGAAAATTCAGACCAGCGTTCTCATCCATGAAACACCCTCTTTTTTAACACAAGAAGCATACTCCTCTTTCCAAAGTCTGCAATACAGCAAGAAATGTGAGCATGTCCAGAAAAAAAGAACTGTGTTTCCTACTCATATGGACCATATGTAGTTGAACTCTGCTTATGAAACTAACAAACCACAGCATCTCTTACATTGATGCTCTTTAGTTAATAGTGAAAAACGTATTGGGTTCATGTACTGTGTAAATTCATTTGAGCCGAAAAATCACTGGGTTTACCGGAAATGAACTCTTGCTTGTAGGAAGACAAACAGCCTTCGGTTTAACTCCGTTTGTGAAGGGAAATTCAGACCAGAGTTCTCATCCATGAAACACACTCTGTTTTAACCCAAGAAGCATGCTCTTCTTCCTAGCATCTCTAATACAGCAAGAAACATGAGCATGCCCCGAAAAAAAGAACTGTGTTTCCTACTCATACGGACCATATCTAGTGGAACTCAGAATATGAAACTGTAACAAACTACAGCATCTCTTACATAGATGCTCTTTAGTTAATAGTGAACAACGTGTTGGGTTCGTGAACTGTGTAAATTCATTTGAGCCGAAAAATCACTGGGCTTACCGGAAATGAACTCTTGCTTTTAGGAAGAAACAGAGCCTTTGGTTTATCTCCGTTTCTGATAGAAAATTCAGACCGGTGTTCTCATCCATGAAACACATTCTGTTTTAACACAAGAAGCATGCTCTTCTTTCCAGTGTCTCCAATACAGCAAGAAACATGAGCATGCCCAGAAAAAAAGAACTGTGTTTCTTACTCATATGGTCTATATCGAGTTAAACTCTGCTTATGAAACTGTAACAAACCACAGCATCTCTTAAAAAATGCTCTTTCATTTATAGTGAAAAACGTGTTGGGTTCGTGAACTGTGTAATTTCATTTGAGCCGAAAAATCACTGGGTTTACCGACAATGAACTCTGGCTTGTAGAAAGACACAGAGACATTGGTTTAACTCCGTTTCTGAAGGAAAATTCAGACCAGTGTTCTCATCCATGAAACACCCTCTGTTTGAACGCAAGAAGCATCCTCTTCTTTCCAGAGTCCACAATACAGCAAGAAATATGAGCATGTTCAGAAAAAATAACAGTGTTTCCTACTCATACGGACCATATCTACTTGAACTCTGCTTATGAAACTGTAACAAACCACAGCATCTCTTACATAGGTGCTCTTTCATTTATAGTGAAAAACGTGTTGGGTTCGTGAACTGTGTAAATTCATTTGAGCCGAAAAATCACTGGGTTTACCGGAAATGAACTCTTGCTTGTAGTAAGACACAGAGGCTTTGGTTTAACTCCGTTTGTGAAGGGAAATTCAGACCAGTGTTCTCATCCATGAAACACCCTCTGTTTTAACGCAAGAAGCATCGTCTTCTGTCCAGAGTCTGCAATACAGCAAGAAATATGAGCATGTCCAGAAAAAAAGAACTGTGTTTCCTACTCATACGGACCATATCTAGTTGAACTCTGCTTATGAAACTGTAACAAACCACAGCATCTCTTACATAGATGCTCTTTAGTTAATAGTGAAAAACGTGTTGGGTTCGTGAACTTTGTAATTTCATTTGAGCCAAAAAAGCACTTGGTTTACCGGAAATGAAAACTTGCTTGTAGAAAGACACAGAGACTTTGGTTTAACTCCGTTTCGGAAGGAAAATTCAGACCACTGTTCTCATCCATGAAACACCCTCTTTTTTAACGCAAGAAGCATCCTCTTCTTTCCAGAGTCTGCAATACAGCAAGAAATATGAGCATGTCCAGAAAAAAAGAACTGTGTTTCCTACTCATATGGACCATATGTAGTTGAACTCTGCTTATGAAACTAACAAACCACAGCATCTCTTACATAGATGCTCTTTAGTTAATAGTGAAAAACGTATTGGGTTCATGAACTGTGTAAATTCATTTGAGCCAACAAATCACTGGGTTTACCGGAAATGAACTCTTGCTTGTAGGAAGACAAAGAGGCTTTGGTTTCACTCTGTTTGTCAAGGGATATTCAGACCAGAGTTCTCATCCATGAAACACACTCTGTTTTAACGCAAGAAGCATGATCTTCTTTCCAGCATCTCTAATATAACAAGAAACATGAGCATGCCCAGAAAAAAAGAACTGTGTTTCTTACTCATATGGACTATATCCAGTTAAACTCTGCTTAGGAAACTGTAACAAACCACAGCATCTCTTTCAAAAATGCTCGTTCATTTATAGTGAAAAACGTGTTGGGTTCGTGAACTGTGTGAATTCATTTGAGCCGAAAAATCACTGGGTTTTCCGGAAATGAACTCTTTCTTGTAGTAAGACACAGAGGCTTTGGTTTAACTCCGTTTGTGAAGTTAAATTCAGACCAGTGTTCTCATCCATGAAACACCCTCTGTTTTAACGCAAGAAGCTTCCTCTTCTTTCCAGAGTCTGCAATACAGCAAGAAATATGAGCATGTCCAGAAAAAAAGAACTGTGTTTCCTACTCATTCGGACCATATCTAGTTGAACTCTGCTTATGAAACTGTAACAAACCACTGCATCTCTTACGTAGATGCTCTTTAGTTAATAGTGAAAAACGTGTTGGGTTCGTGAAATGTGTAATTTCATTTGAGCCAAAAAATCACTGGGTTTACTGGAAATGAACTCTTGCTTGTAGAAAGACACAGAGACTTTGGTTTAACTCCGTTTCTGAAGGAAAATTCAGACCAGCGTTCTCATCCATGAAACACCCTCTTTTTTAACACAAGAAGCATACTCCTCTTTCCAAAGTCTGCAATACAGCAAGAAATGTGAGCATGTCCAGAAAAAAAGAACTGTGTTTCCTACTCATATGGACCATATGTAGTTGAACTCTGCTTATGAAACTAACAAACCACAGCATCTCTTACATTGATGCTCTTTAGTTAATAGTGAAAAACGTATTGGGTTCATGTACTGTGTAAATTCATTTGAGCCTAAAAATCACTGGGTTTACCGGAAATGAACTCTTGCTTGTAGGAAGACAAACAGCCTTCGGTTTAACTCCGTTTGTGAAGGGAAATTCAGACCAGAGTTCTCATCCATGAAACACACTCTGTTTTAACCCAAGAAGCACGCTCTTCTTCCTAGCATCTCTAATACAGCAAGAAACATGAGCATGCCCCGAAAAAAAGAACTGTGTTTCCTACTCATACGGACCATATCTAGTGGAACTCAGGATATGAAACTGTAACAAACTACAGCATCTCTTACATAGATGCTCTTTAGTTAATAGTGAAAAACGTGTTGGGTTCGTGAAATGTGTAATTTCATTTGAGCCGAAAAATCACTGGGTTTACCGGAAATGAACTCTTGCGTGTAGGAAGACACAGGGTTTGGTTTAACTCCGTTTGTGAAGGGAAATTCAGACAAGAGTTCTCATCCATGAAACACACTGTGTTTTAACCCAAGAAGCATGCTCTTCTTCCTAGCTTCTCTAATACAGCAAGGAACATGAGCATGCCCCGAAAAAAAGAACTGTGTTTCCTACTCATACGGACCATATCTAGTGGAACTCAGATTATAAAAATTGTAAAAAACTACAGCATCTCTTACATAGATGCTCTTTAGTTAATAGTGAACAACGTGTTGGGTTCGTGAACTGTGTAAATTCATTTGAGCCGAAAAATCACTGGGCTTACCGGAAATGAACACTTGCTTTTAGGAAGAAACAGAGCCTTTGGGAAATCCCCGATTCTGATGGAAAATTCAGACCGGTGTTCTCATCCATGAAACACATTCTGTTTTAATGCAAGAAGCATGCTCTTCTTTCCAGTGTCTCCAATACAGCAAAAAACATGAGCATGCCCAGAAAAAAAGAACTGTGTTTCTTACTCATATGGACCATATGTAGTTGAACTCTGCTTATGAAACTAACAAACCACAGCATCTCTTACATAGATGCTCTTTAGTTAATAGTGAAAAACGTATTGGGTTCATGTACTGTGTAAATTCATTTGAGCCCAAAAATCACTGGGTTTACCGGAAATGAACGCTTGTAGGAAGACAAAGAGCCTTTGGTTTAACGCCGTTTGTGAAGGGAAATTCAGACCAGTGTTCTCATCCATGAAACACCCTCTGTTTTAACGCAAGAAGCATCCTCTTCTGTCCAGAATCTGCAATAGAGCAAGAAATAAGAGCATGTCCAGAAAAAAAGAACTGTGTTTGTTACTCATATGGACTATATCCAGTTAAACTCTGCTTATGAAACTGTAACAAACCACAGCATCTCTTACAAAAATGCTCGTTCATTTATAGTGAAAAACGTGTTGGGTTCGTGAACTGTGTAAATTCATTTGAGCCGAAAAATCACTGGGTTTTCCGGGAATGAACTCTTGCTTGTAGGAAGACACAGAGGCTTTGGTTTAACTCTGTTTGTGAAGGTTAATTCAGACCAGTGTTCTCATCCATGAAACACCCTCTGTTTTATGCAAGAAGCATCCTCTTCTTTCCAGAGTCTGCACTACAGCAGGAAATATGAGCATGTCCAGAAAAAAAGAACTGTGTTTCCTACTCATTCGGACCATATCTAGTTGAACTCTGCTTATGAAACTGTAACAAACCACTGCATCTCTTACGTAGATGCTCTTTAGTTAATAGTGAAAAACGTGTTGGGTTCGTGAAATGTGTAATTTCATTTGAGCCAAAAAATCACTGGGTTTACTGGAAATGAACTCTTGCTTGTAGAAAGACACAGTGACTTTGGTTTAACTCCGTTTCTGAAGGAAAATTCAGACCAGTGTTCTCATCCATGAAACACCCTCTTTTTTAACGCAAGAAGCATACTCCTCTTTCCAAAGTCTGCAATACAGCAAGAAATGTAAGCATGTCCAGAAAAATAGAACTGTGTTTCCTACTCATATGGACCATATGTAGTTGTACTCTGCTTATGAAACTAACAAACCACAGCATCTCTTACATAGATGCTCTTTAGTTAATAGTGAAAAACGTATTGGGTTCATGTACTGTGTAAATTCATTTGAGCCGAAAAATCACTGGGTTTTCTGGAAATGAACTCTTGCTTGTAGGAAGACAAAGAGCCTTCGGTTTAACTCCGTTTGTAAAGGGAAATTCAGACCAGAGTTCTCATCCATGAAACACACTCTGTATTAACGCAAGAAGCATGCTCTTCTTTCCAGAGTCTGCATACAGCAAGAATTATGAGCATGTCCAGAAAAAAAGAACTGTGTTTCCTACTCATATGGACCATATGTAGTTGAACTCTGCTTATGAAACTAACAAACCACAGCATCTCTTACATAGATGCTCTTTAGTTAATAGTGAAAAACGTATTGGGTTCATGAACTGTGTAAATTCATTTGAGCCAACAAATCACTGGGTTTACCGGAAATGAACTCTTGCTTGTAGGAAGACAAAGAGGCTTTGGTTTCACTCTGTTTTTCAAGGGATATTCAGACCAGAGTTCTCATCCATGAAACACACTCTGTTTTAACGCAAGAAGCATGATCTTCTTTCCAGCATCTCTAATATAGCAAGAAACATGAGCATGCCCAGAAAAAAAGAACTGTGTTTCTTACTCATATGGACTATATCCAGTTAAACTCTGCTTAGGAAACTGTAACAAACCACAGCATCTCTTTCAAAAATGCTCGTTCATTTATAGTGAAAAACGTGTTGGGTTCGTGAACTGTGTGAATTCATTTGAGCCGAAAAATCACTGGGTTTTCCGGAAATGAACTCTTTCTTGTAGTAAGACACAGAGGCTTTGGTTTAACTCCGTTTGTGAAGGGAAATTCAGACCAGTGTTCTCATCCATGAAACACCCTCTGTTTTAACGCAAGAAGCATCCTCTTCTTTCCAGAGTCTGCAATACAGCAAGAAATATGAGCATGTCCAGAAAAAAAGAACTGTGTTTCCTACTCATTCGGACCATATCTAGTTGAACTCTGCTTATGAAACTGTAACAAACCACTGCATCTCTTACGTAGATGCTCTTTAGTTAATAGTGAAAAACGTGTTGGGTTCGTGAAATGTGTAATTTCATTTGAGCCAAAAAATCACTGGGTTTACTGGAAATGAACTCTTGCTTGTAGAAAGACACAGAGACTTTGGTTTAACTCCGTTTCTGAAGGAAAATTCAGACCAGCGTTCTCATCCATGAAACACCCTCTTTTTTAACACAAGAAGCATACTCCTCTTTCCAAAGTCTGCAATACAGCAAGAAATGTGAGCATGTCCAGAAAAAAAGAACTGTGTTTCCTACTCATATGGACCATATGTAGTTGAACTCTGCTTATGAAACTAACAAACCACAGCATCTCTTACATTGATGCTCTTTAGTTAATAGTGAAAAACGTATTGGGTTCATGTACTGTGTAAATTCATTTGAGCCGAAAAATCACTGGGTTTACCGGAAATGAACTCTTGCTTGTAGAAAGACAAACAGCCTTCGGTTTAACTCCGTTTGTGAAGGGAAATTCAGACCAGAGTTCTCATCCATGAAACACACTCTGTTTTAACCCAAGAAGCACGCTCTTCTTCCTAGCATCTCTAATACAGCAAGAAACATGAGCATGCCCCGAAAAAAAGAACTGTGTTTCCTACTCATACGGACCATATCTAGTGGAACTCAGAATATGAAACTGTAACATACTACAGCATCTCTTACATAGATGCTCTTTAGTTAATAGTGAACAACGTGTTGGGTTCGTGAACTGTGTAAATTCATTTGAGCCGAAAAATCACTGGGCTTACCGGAAATGAACTCTTGCTTTTAGGAAGAAACAGAGCCTTTGGTTTATCTCCGTTTCTGATAGAAAATTCAGACCGGTGTTCTCATCCATGAAACACATTCTGTTTTAACACAAGAAGCATGCTCTTCTTTCCAGTGTCTCCAATACAGCAAGAAACATGAGCATGCCCAGAAAAAAAGAACTGTGTTTCTTACTCATATGGTCTATATCCAGTTAAACTCTGCTTATGAAACTGTAACAAACCACAGCATCTCTTAAAAAATGCTCTTTCATTTATAGTGAAAAACGTGTTGGGTTCGTGAAC
The DNA here is from genome assembly GCA_949786385.1 of Onychomys leucogaster. NCBI lineage: Eukaryota > Metazoa > Chordata > Mammalia > Rodentia > Cricetidae > Onychomys > Onychomys leucogaster. Next base: position 2,724,780 of record CATKUP010000012.1, on the reverse strand, counting down.
TGTGTAATTTCATTTGAGCCGAAAAATCACTGGGTTTACCGACAATGAACTCTGGCTTGTAGAAAGACACAGAGACATTGGTTTAACTCCGTTTCTGAAGGAAAATTCAGACCAGTGTTCTCATCCATGAAACACCCTCTGTTTGAACGCAAGAAGCATCCTCTTCTTTCCAGAGTCCACAATACAGCAAGAAATATGAGCATGTTCAGAAAAAAAGAACAGTGTTTCCTACTCATACGGACCATATCTACTTGAACTCTGCTTATGAAACTGTAACAAACCACAGCATCTCTTACATAGGTGCTCTTTCATTTATAGTGAAAAACGTGTTGGGTTCGTGAACTGTGTAAATTCATTTGAGCCGAAAAATCACTGGGTTTACCGGAAATGAACTCTTGCTTGTAGTAAGACACAGAGACTTTGGTTTAACTCCGTTTCGGAAGGAAAATTCAGACCACTGTTCTCATCCATGAAACACCCTCTTTTTTAACGCAAGAAGCATCCTCTTCTTTCCAGAGTCTGCAATACAGCAAGAAATATGAGCATGTCCAGAAAAAAAGAACTGTGTTTCCTACTCATATGGACCATATGTAGTTGAACTCTGCTTATGAAACTAACAAACCACAGCATCTCTTACATAGATGCTCTTTAGTTAATAGTGAAAAACGTATTGGGTTCATGAACTGTGTAAATTCATTTGAGCCAACAAATCACTGGGTTTACCGGAAATGAACTCTTGCTTGTAGGAAGACAAAGAGGCTTTGGTTTCACTCTGTTTGTCAAGGGATATTCAGACCAGAGTTCTCATCCATGAAACACACTCTGTTTTAACGCAAGAAGCATGATCTTCTTTCCAGCATCTCTAATATAGCAAGAAACATGAGCATGCCCAGAAAAAAAGAACTGTGTTTCTTACTCATATGGACTATATCCAGTTAAACTCTGCTTAGGAAACTGTAACAAACCACAGCATCTCTTACAAAAATGCTCGTTCATTTATAGTGAAAAACGTGTTGGGTTCGTGAACTGTGTGAATTCATTTGAGCCGAAAAATCACTGGGTTTTCCGGAAATGAACTCTTTCTTGTAGTAAGACACAGAGGCTTTGGTTTAACTCCGTTTGTGAAGGGAAATTCAGACCAGTGTTCTCATCCATGAAACACCCTCTGTTTTAACGCAAGAAGCATCCTCTTCTTTCCAGAGTCTGCAATACAGCAAGAAATATGAGCATGTCCAGAAAAAAAGAACTGTGTTTCCTACTCATTCGGACCATATCTAGTTGAACTCTGCTTATGAAACTGTAACAAACGACTGCATCTTTTACATAGATGCTCTTTAGTTAATAGTGAAAAACGTGTTGGGTTCGTGAAATGTGTAATTTCATTTGAGCCGAAAAATCACTGGGTTTACCGGAAATGAACTCTTGCGTGTAGGAAGACACAGGGTTTGGTTTAACTCCGTTTGTGAAGGGAAATTCAGACAAGAGTTCTCATCCATGAAACACACTGTGTTTTAACCCAAGAAGCATGCTCTTCTTCCTAGCTTCTCTAATACAGCAAGGAACATGAGCATGCCCCAAAAAAAAGAACTGTGTTTCCTACTCATACGGACCATATCTAGTGGAACTCAGATTATAAAAATTGTAAAAAACTACAGCATCTCTTACATAGATGCTCTTTAGTTAATAGTGAACAACGTGTTGGGTTCGTGAACTGTGTAAATTCATTTGAGCCGAAAAATCACTGGGCTTACCGGAAATGAACACTTGCTTTTAGGAAGAAACAGAGCCTTTGGGAAATCCCCGATTCTGATGGAAAATTCAGACCGGTGTTCTCATCCATGAAACACATTCTGTTTTAATGCAAGAAGCATGCTCTTCTTTCCAGTGTCTCCAATACAGCAAAAAACATGAGCATGCCCAGAAAAAAAGAACTGTGTTTCTTACTCATATGGACCATATGTAGTTGAACTCTGCTTATGAAACTAACAAACCACAGCATCTCTTACATAGATGCTCTTTAGTTAATAGTGAAAAACGTATTGGGTTCGTGAACTGTGTGAATTCATTTGAGCCAAAAATCACTGGGTTTTCCGGAAATGAACTCTTGCTTGTAGTAAGACACAGAGGCTTTGGTTTAACTCCGTTTGTGAAGGGAAATTGAGACCAGTGTTCTCATTCATGAAACACCCTCTGTTTTAACGCAAGAAGCATGCTCTTCTTTCCAGAGTCTGCATACAGCAAGAATTATGAGCATGTCCAGATAAAAACTGTGTTTCCTACTAATATGGACCATATCTAGTTGAACTCTGCTTATTAAACTGTAACAAACCACAGCATCTCTTACATAGATGCTCTTTAGTTAATAGTGAAAAACGTACTGGGTTCATGAACTGTGTAAATTCATTTGAGCCTAAAAATCACTGGGTTTACCGGAAATGAACTCTTGCTTGTAGGAAGACACAGGGTTTGGTTTAACTCCGTTTGTGAAGGGAAATTCAGACCAGAGTTCTCATCCATGAAACACACTCTGTTTTAACCCAAGAAGCATGCTCTACTTCCTAGCATCTCTAATACAGCAAGAAACATGAGCATGCCCCGAAAAAAAGAACTGTGTTTCCTACTCATACGGACCATATCTAGTGGAACTCAGATTATGAAACTGTAACAAACTACAGCATCTCTTACATAGATGCTCTTTAGTTAATAGTGAACAACGTGTTGGGTTCGTGAACTGTGTAAATTCATTTGAGCCGAAAAATCACTGGGCTTACCGGAAATGAACTCTTGCTTTTAGGAAGAAACAGAGCCTTTGGTTTATCTCCGTTTCTGATGGAAAATTCAGACCGGTGTTCTCATCCATGAAACACATTCTCTTTTAACGCAAGAAGCATGCTCTTCTTTCCAGTGTCTCCAATACAGCAAGAAACATGAGCATGCCCAGAAAAAAAGAACTGTGTTTCTAACTCATATGGTCTATATCCAGTTAAACTCTGCTTATGAAACTGTAACAAACCACAGCATCTCTTACAAAAATGCTCTTTCATTTATAGTGAAAAACGTGTTGGGTTCGTGAACTGTGTAATTTCATTTGAGCCGAAAAATCACTGGGTTTACCGACAATGAACTCTGGCTTGTAGAAAGACACAGAGACATTGGTTTAACTCCGTTTCTGAAGGAAAATTCAGACCAGTGTTCTCATCCATGAAACACCCTCTGTTTGAACGCAAGAAGCATCCTCTTCTTTCCAGAGTCCACAATACAGCAAGAAATATGAGCATGTTCAGAAAAAAAGAACAGTGTTTCCTACTCATACGGACCATATCTACTTGAACTCTGCTTATGAAACTGTAACAAACCACAGCATCTCTTACATAGGTGCTCTTTCATTTATAGTGAAAAACGTGTTGGGTTCGTGAACTGTGTAAATTCATTTGAGCCGAAAAATCACTGGGTTTACCGGAAATGAACTCTTGCTTGTAGTAAGACACAGAGACTTTGGTTTAACTCCGTTTCGGAAGGAAAATTCAGACCACTGTTCTCATCCATGAAACACCCTCTTTTTTAACGCAAGAAGCATCCTCTTCTTTCCAGAGTCTGCAATACAGCAAGAAATATGAGCATGTCCAGAAAAAAAGAACTGTGTTTCCTACTCATATGGACCATATGTAGTTGAACTCTGCTTATGAAACTAACAAACCACAGCATCTCTTACATAGATGCTCTTTAGTTAATAGTGAAAAACGTATTGGGTTCATGAACTGTGTAAATTCATTTGAGCCAACAAATCACTGGGTTTACCGGAAATGAACTCTTGCTTGTAGGAAGACAAAGAGGCTTTGGTTTCACTCTGTTTGTCAAGGGATATTCAGACCAGAGTTCTCATCCATGAAACACACTCTGTTTTAATGCAAGAAGCATGATCTTCTTTCCAGCATCTCTAATATAGCAAGAAACATGAGCATGCCCAGAAAAAAAGAACTGTGTTTCTTACTCATATGGACTATATCCAGTTAAACTCTGCTTAGGAAACTGTAACAAACCACAGCATCTCTTACAAAAATGCTCGTTCATTTATAGTGAAAAACGTGTTGGGTTCGTGAACTGTGTGAATTCATTTGAGCCGAAAAATCACTGGGTTTTCCGGAAATGAACTCTTTCTTGTAGTAAGACACAGAGGCTTTGGTTTAACTCCGTTTGTGAAGGGAAATTCAGACCAGTGTTCTCATCCATGAAACACCCTCTGTTTTAACGCAAGAAGCATCCTCTTCTTTCCAGAGTCTGCAATACAGCAAGAAATATGAGCATGTCCAGAAAAAAAGAACTGTGTTTCCTACTCATTCGGACCATATCTAGTTGAACTCTGCTTATGAAACTGTAACAAACGACTGCATCTTTTACATAGATGCTCTTTAGTTAATAGTGAAAAACGTGTTGGGTTCGTGAAATGTGTAATTTCATTTGAGCCGAAAAATCACTGGGTTTACCGGAAATGAACTCTTGCGTGTAGGAAGACACAGGGTTTGGTTTAACTCCGTTTGTGAAGGGAAATTCAGACAAGAGTTCTCATCCATGAAACACACTGTGTTTTAACCCAAGAAGCATGCTCTTCTTCCTAGCTTCTCTAATACAGCAAGGAACATGAGCATGCCCCGAAAAAAAGAACTGTGTTTCCTACTCATACGGACCATATCTAGTGGAACTCAGATTATAAAAATTGTAAAAAACTACAGCATCTCTTACATAGATGCTCTTTAGTTAATAGTGAACAACGTGTTGGGTTCGTGAACTGTGTAAATTCATTTGAGCCGAAAAATCACTGGGCTTACCGGAAATGAACACTTGCTTTTAGGAAGAAACAGAGCCTTTGGGAAATCCCCGATTCTGATGGAAAATTCAGACCGGTGTTCTCATCCATGAAACACATTCTGTTTTAATGCAAGAAGCATGCTCTTCTTTCCAGTGTCTCCAATACAGCAAAAAACATGAGCATGCCCAGAAAAAAAGAACTGTGTTTCTTACTCATATGGACCATATGTAGTTGAACTCTGCTTATGAAACTAACAAACCACAGCATCTCTTACATAGATGCTCTTTAGTTAATAGTGAAAAACGTATTGGGTTCGTGAACTGTGTGAATTCATTTGAGCCAAAAATCACTGGGTTTTCCGGAAATGAACTCTTGCTTGTAGTAAGACACAGAGGCTTTGGTTTAACTCCGTTTGTGAAGGGAAATTGAGACCAGTGTTCTCATTCATGAAACACCCTCTGTTTTAACGCAAGAAGCATGCTCTTCTTTCCAGAGTCTGCATACAGCAAGAATTATGAGCATGTCCAGATAAAAACTGTGTTTCCTACTAATATGGACCATATCTAGTTGAACTCTGCTTATTAAACTGTAACAAACCACAGCATCTCTTACATAGATGCTCTTTAGTTAATAGTGAAAAACGTACTGGGTTCATGAACTGTGTAAATTCATTTGAGCCTAAAAATCACTGGGTTTACCGGAAATGAACTCTTGCTTGTAGGAAGACACAGGGTTTGGTTTAACTCCGTTTGTGAAGGGAAATTCAGACCAGAGTTCTCATCCATGAAACACACTCTGTTTTAACCCAAGAAGCATGCTCTACTTCCTAGCATCTCTAATACAGCAAGAAACATGAGCATGCCCCGAAAAAAAGAACTGTGTTTCCTACTCATACGGACCATATCTAGTGGAACTCAGATTATGAAACTGTAACAAACTACAGCATCTCTTACATAGATGCTCTTTAGTTAATAGTGAACAACGTGTTGGGTTCGTGAACTGTGTAAATTCATTTGAGCCGAAAAATCACTGGGCTTACCGGAAATGAACTCTTGCTTTTAGGAAGAAACAGAGCCTTTGGTTTATCTCCGTTTCTGATGGAAAATTCAGACCGGTGTTCTCATCCATGAAACACATTCTCTTTTAACGCAAGAAGCATGCTCTTCTTTCCAGTGTCTCCAATACAGCAAGAAACATGAGCATGCCCAGAAAAAAAGAACTGTGTTTCTAACTCATATGGTCTATATCCAGTTAAACTCTGCTTATGAAACTGTAACAAACCACAGCATCTCTTACAAAAATGCTCTTTCATTTATAGTGAAAAACGTGTTGGGTTCGTGAACTGTGTAATTTCATTTGAGCCGAAAAATCACTGGGTTTACCGGAAATGAACTCTGGCTTGTAGAAAGACACAGAGACATTGGTTTAACTCCGTTTCTGAAGGAAAATTCAGACCAGTGTTCTCATCCATGAAACACCCTCTGTTTGAACGCAAGAAGCATCCTCTTCTTTCCAGAGTCCACAATACAGCAAGAAATATGAGCATGTTCAGAAAAAAAGAACAGTGTTTCCTACTCATACGGACCATATCTACTTGAACTCTGCTTATGAAACTGTAACAAACCACAGCATCTCTTACATAGGTGCTCTTTCATTTATAGTGAAAAACGTGTTGGGTTCGTGAACTGTGTAAATTCATTTGAGCCGAAAAATCACTGGGTTTACCGGAAATGAACTCTTGCTTGTAGTAAGACACAGAGACTTTGGTTTAACTCCGTTTCGGAAGGAAAATTCAGACCACTGTTCTCATCCATGAAACACCCTCTTTTTTAACGCAAGAAGCATCCTCTTCTTTCCAGAGTCTGCAATACAGCAAGAAATATGAGCATGTCCAGAAAAAAAGAACTGTGTTTCCTACTCATATGGACCATATGTAGTTGAACTCTGCTTATGAAACTAACAAACCACAGCATCTCTTACATAGATGCTCTTTAGTTAATAGTGAAAAACGTATTGGGTTCATGAACTGTGTAAATTCATTTGAGCCAACAAATCACTGGGTTTACCGGAAATGAACTCTTGCTTGTAGGAAGACAAAGAGGCTTTGGTTTCACTCTGTTTGTCAAGGGATATTCAGACCAGAGTTCTCATCCATGAAACACACTCTGTTTTAACGCAAGAAGCATGATCTTCTTTCCAGCATCTCTAATATAGCAAGAAACATGAGCATGCCCAGAAAAAAAGAACTGTGTTTCTTACTCATATGGACTATATCCAGTTAAACTCTGCTTAGGAAACTGTAACAAACCACAGCATCTCTTACAAAAATGCTCGTTCATTTATAGTGAAAAACGTGTTGGGTTCGTGAACTGTGTGAATTCATTTGAGCCGAAAAATCACTGGGTTTTCCGGAAATGAACTCTTTCTTGTAGTAAGACACAGAGGCTTTGGTTTAACTCCGTTTGTGAAGGGAAATTCAGACCAGTGTTCTCATCCATGAAACACCCTCTGTTTTAACGCAAGAAGCATCCTCTTCTTTCCAGAGTCTGCAATACAGCAAGAAATATGAGCATGTCCAGAAAAAAAGAACTGTGTTTCCTACTCATTCGGACCATATCTAGTTGAACTCTGCTTATGAAACTGTAACAAACGACTGCATCTTTTACATAGATGCTCTTTAGTTAATAGTGAAAAACGTGTTGGGTTCGTGAAATGTGTAATTTCATTTGAGCCGAAAAATCACTGGGTTTACCGGAAATGAACTCTTGCGTGTAGGAAGACACAGGGTTTGGTTTAACTCCGTTTGTGAAGGGAAATTCAGACAAGAGTTCTCATCCATGAAACACACTGTGTTTTAACCCAAGAAGCATGCTCTTCTTCCTAGCTTCTCTAATACAGCAAGGAACATGAGCATGCCCCGAAAAAAAGAACTGTGTTTCCTACTCATACGGACCATATCTAGTGGAACTCAGATTATAAAAATTGTAAAAAACTACAGCATCTCTTACATAGATGCTCTTTAGTTAATAGTGAACAACGTGTTGGGTTCGTGAACTGTGTAAATTCATTTGAGCCGAAAAATCACTGGGCTTACCGGAAATGAACACTTGCTTTTAGGAAGAAACAGAGCCTTTGGGAAATCCCCGATTCTGATGGAAAATTCAGACCGGTGTTCTCATCCATGAAACACATTCTGTTTTAATGCAAGAAGCATGCTCTTCTTTCCAGTGTCTCCAATACAGCAAAAAACATGAGCATGCCCAGAAAAAAAGAACTGTGTTTCTTACTCATATGGACCATATGTAGTTGAACTCTGCTTATGAAACTAACAAACCACAGCATCTCTTACATAGATGCTCTTTAGTTAATAGTGAAAAACGTATTGGGTTCGTGAACTGTGTGAATTCATTTGAGCCAAAAATCACTGGGTTTTCCGGAAATGAACTCTTGCTTGTAGTAAGACACAGAGGCTTTGGTTTAACTCCGTTTGTGAAGGGAAATTGAGACCAGTGTTCTCATTCATGAAACACCCTCTGTTTTAACGCAAGAAGCATGCTCTTCTTTCCAGAGTCTGCATACAGCAAGAATTATGAGCATGTCCAGATAAAAACTGTGTTTCCTACTAATATGGACCATATCTAGTTGAACTCTGCTTATTAAACTGTAACAAACCACAGCATCTCTTACATAGATGCTCTTTAGTTAATAGTGAAAAACGTACTGGGTTCATGAACTGTGTAAATTCATTTGAGCCTAAAAATCACTGGGTTTACCGGAAATGAACTCTTGCTTGTAGGAAGACACAGGGTTTGGTTTAACTCCGTTTGTGAAGGGAAATTCAGACCAGAGTTCTCATCCATGAAACACACTCTGTTTTAACCCAAGAAGCATGCTCTACTTCCTAGCATCTCTAATACAGCAAGAAACATGAGCATGCCCCGAAAAAAAGAACTGTGTTTCCTACTCATACGGACCATATCTAGTGGAACTCAGATTATGAAACTGTAACAAACTACAGCATCTCTTACATAGATGCTCTTTAGTTAATAGTGAACAACGTGTTGGGTTCGTGAACTGTGTAAATTCATTTGAGCCGAAAAATCACTGGGCTTACCGGAAATGAACTCTTGCTTTTAGGAAGAAACAGAGCCTTTGGTTTATCTCCGTTTCTGATGGAAAATTCAGACCGGTGTTCTCATCCATGAAACACATTCTCTTTTAACGCAAGAAGCATGCTCTTCTTTCCAGTGTCTCCAATACAGCAAGAAACATGAGCATGCCCAGAAAAAAAGAACTGTGTTTCTAACTCATATGGTCTATATCCAGTTAAACTCTGCTTATGAAACTGTAACAAACCACAGCATCTCTTACAAAAATGCTCTTTCATTTATAGTGAAAAACGTGTTGTGTTCGTGAACTGTGTAAATTCATTTGAGCCGAAAAATCACTGGGTTTACCGGAAATGAACTCTTGCTTGTAGTAAGACACAGAGGCTTTGGTTTAACTCCGTTTGTGAAGGGAAATTCAGACCAGTGTTCTCATCCATGAAACACCCTCTGTTTTAACGCAAGAAGTATCCTCTTCTTTCCTGAGTCTGCAATACAGCAAGAAATATGAGCATGTCCAGAAAAAAAGAACTGTGTTTCCTACTCATACGGACCATATCCAGTTGAGCTATGCTTATGAAACTGTAACAAACCACAGCATCTCTTACATAGATGTTCTTTAGTTAATAGTGAAAAACGTGTTGGGTTCCTGAACTGTGTAATTTCATTTGAGCCGACAAATCACTGGGTTTACCGGAAATGAACTCTTGCTTGTAGGAAGACAAAGAGGCTTTGGTTTCACTCTGTTTGTCAAGGGATATTCAGACCAGAGTTCTCATCCCTGAAACACACTCTGTTTTAACGCAAGAAGCATGCTCTTCTTTCCAGTGTCTCCAATACAACAAGAAACATGAGCATGCCCAGAAAAAAAGAACTGTGTTTCTAACTCATATGGTCTATATCCAGTTAAACTCTGCTTATGAAACTGTAACAAACCACAGCATCTCTTACAAAAATGCTCTTTCATTTATAGTGAAAAACGTGTTGGGTTCGTGAACTGTGTAAATTCATTTGAGCCGAAAAATCACTGGGTTTACAGGAAATGAACTCTTGCTTGTAGTAAGACACAGAGGCTTTGGTTTAACTCCGTTTGTGAAGGGAAATTCAGACCAGTGTTCTCATCCATGAAACACCCTCTGTTTTAACGCAAGAAGTATCCTCTTCTTTCCAGAGTCTGCAATACAGCAAGAAATATGAGCATGTCCAGAAAAAAAGAACTGTGTTTCCTACTCATACGGACCATATCCAGTTGAGCTCTGCTTATGAAACTGTAACAAACCACAGCATCTCTTACATAGATGTTCTTTAGTTAATAGTGAAAAACGTGTTGGGTTCCTGAACTGTGTAATTTCATTTGAGCCAAAAAATCACTGGGTTTACCGACAATGAACTCTGGCTTGTAGAAAGACACAAAGACATTGGTTTAACTCCGTTTCTGAAGGAAAATTCAGACCAGTGTTCTCATCCATGAAACAACCGCTTTTTTAACGCAAGAAGCATCCTCTTCTTTCCAGAGTCTGCAATACGGCAAGAAATATGAGCATGTCCAGAAAAAAAGAACTGTGTTTCCTACTCATATGGACCATATGTAGTTGAACTCTGCTTATGAAACTAACAAACCACAGCATCTCTTACATAGATGCTCTTTAGTTAATAGTGAAAATCGTATTGGGTTCATGAACTGTGTAAATTCATTTGAGCCGACAAATCGCTGGGTTTACCGGAAATGAACTCTTGCTTGTAGGAAGACAAAGAGGCTTTGGTTTCACTCTGTTTGTCAAGGGATATTCAGACCAGAGTTCTCATCCCTGAAACACACTCTGTTTTAACGCAAGAAGCATGATCTTCTTTCCAGCATCTCTAATACAGCAAGAAACATGAGCATGCCCAGAAAAAAAGAACTGTGTTTCTTACTCATATGGACTATATCTAGTTAAACTCTGCTTATGAAACTGTAACAAACCACAGCATCTCTTACAAAAATGCTCGTTCATTTATAGTGAAAAACATGTTGGGTTCGTGAACTGTGTGAATTCATTTGAGCCAAAAATCACTGGTTTTTCCGGAAATGAACTCTTGCTTGTAGTAAGACACAGAGGCTTTGGTTTAACTCCGTTTGTGAAGGGAAATTCAGACCAGTGTTCTCATTCATGAAACACCCTCTGTTTTAACGCAAGAAGCATGCTCTTCTTTCCAGAGTCTGCATACAGCTAGAATTATGAGCATGTCCAGATAAAAACTGTGTTTCCTAGTAATATGGACCATATCTAGTTGAACTCTGCTTATTAAACTGTAACAAACCACAGCATCTCTTACATAGATGCTCTTTAGTTAATAGTGAAAAACGTACTGGGTTCATGAACTGTGTAAATTCATTTGAGCCGAAAAATCACTGGGTTTACCGGAAATGAACTCTTGCTTGTAGGAAGACACAGGGTTTGGTTTAACTCCGTTTGTGAAGGGAAATTCAGACCAGAGTTCTCATCCATGAAACACACTCTGTTTTAACCCAAGAAGCATGCTCTTCTTCCTAGCATCTCTAATACAGCAAGAAACATGAGCATGCCCCGAAAAAAAGAACTGTGTTTCCTACTCATACGGACCATATCTAGTGGAACTCAGATTATGAAACTGTAACAAACTACAGCATCTCTTACATAGATGCTCTTTAGTTAATAGTGAACAACGTGTTGGGTTCGTGAACTGTGTAAATTCATTTGAGCCGAAAAATCACTGGGCTTACCGGAAATGAACTCTTGCTTTTAGGAAGAAACAGAGCCTTTGGTTTATCTCCGTTTCTGATGGAAAATTCAGACCGGTGTTCTCATCCATGAAACACATTCTGTTTTAACGCAAGAAGCATGCTCTTCTTTCCAGTGTCTCCAATACAGCAAGAAACATGAGCATGCCCAGAAAAAAAGAACTGTGTTTCTAACTCATATGGTCTATATCCAGTTAAACTCTGCTTATGAAACTGTAACAAACCACAGCATCTCTTACAAAAATGCTCTTTCATTTATAGTGAAAAACGTGTTGGGTTCGTGAACTGTGTAAATTCATTTGAGCCGAAAAATCACTGGGTTTACCGGAAATGAACTCTTGCTTGTAGTAAGACACAGAGGCTTTGGTTTAACTCCGTTTGTGAAGGGAAATTCAGACCAGTGTTCTCATCCATGAAACACCATCTGTTTTAACGCAAGAAGTATCCTCTTCTTTCCAGAGTCTGCAATACAGCAAGAAATATGAGGATGTCCAGAAAAAAAGAACTGTGTTTCCTACTCATACGGACCATATCCAGTTGAGCTCTGCTTATGAAACTGTAACAAACCACAGCATCTCTTACATAGATGTTCTTTAGTTAATAGTGAAAAACGTGTTGGGTTCCTGAACTGTGTAATTTCATTTGAGCCAAAAAATCACTGGGTTTACCGACAATGAACTCTGGCTTGTAGAAAGACACAGAGACATTGGTTTAACTCCGTTTCTGAAGGAAAATTCAGACCAGTGTTCTCATCCATGAAACAAACGCTTTTTTAATGCAAGAAGCATCCTCTTCTTTCCAAGTCTGCAATACAGCAAGAAATATGAGCATGTCCAGAAAAAAAGAACTGTGTTTCCTACTCATATGGACCATATGTAGTTGAACTCTGCTTATGAAACTAACAAACCACAGAATCTCTTACATAGATGCTCTTTAGTTAATAGTGAAAAACGTATTGGGTTCATGAACTGTGTAAATTCATTTGAGCAGAAAAATCACTGGGTTTTCCGGAAATGAACTCTTGCTTGTAGGAAGACACAGGGTTTGGTTTAACTCCGTTTGTTAAGGGTAATTCAGACCAGTGTTCTCATCGATGAAACACCCTCTGTTTTAACGCAAGAAGCATCCTCTTCTTTCCAGAGTCTGCATACAGCAAGAATTATGAGCATGTCCAGAAAAAAACTGTGTTTCCTACTAATATAGACCGTATCTAGTTGAACTCTGCTTATGAAACTGTAACAAACCACTGCATCTCTTACGTAGATGCTCTTTAGTTAATAGTGAAAATCGTGTTGGGTTCGTGAAATGTGTAATTTCATTTGAGCCAAAAAATCACTGGGTTTACTGGAAATGAACTCTTGCTTGTAGAAAGACACAGTGACTTTGGTTTACCTCCGTTTCTGAAGGAAAATTCAGACCAGTGTTCTCATCCATGAAACACCCTCTTTTTTAAAGCAAGAAGCATACTCTTCTTTCCAGAGTCTGCAATACAGCAAGAAATATGAGCATGTCCAGAAAAAAAGAACTGTGTTTCCTACTCATATGGACCATATGTAGTTGAACTCTGCTTATGAAACTAACAAACCACAGCATCTCTTACATAGATGCTCTTTAATTAATAGTGAAAAACGTATTGGGTTCATGAACTATGTAAATTCATTTGAGCCGAAAAATCACTGGGTTTACTGGAAAGGAACTCTTGCTTGTAGGAAGACACAGGATTTGGTTTAACTCCGTTTGTGAAGGGAAATTCAGACCAGTGTTCTCATTCCTGAAACACCCTCTGTTTTAACGCAAGAAGCATCCTCTTCTGTCCAGAATCTGCAATAGAGCAAGAAATAAGAGCATGTCCAGAAAAAATGAACTGTGTTTCTGACTCATACGGACCATGTCTAGTTGAACTCTGATTATGAAACTGTAACAAACTACAGCATCTCTTACATAGATGCTCTTTAGTTAATAGTGAAAAACGTGTTGGGTTCATGATAGTGTAAATTTATTTGAGGTGAAAAATCACTGGCTTTACCGGAAATGAACTATTGCTTGTAGGAAGAAACAGAGCCTTTGGTTTAACTCCGTTTCTGATGGAAAATTCAGACCGTTGTTCTCATCCATGAAACATACTCTGTTTTAACGCATGAAGCATGCTCTTCTTTCCAACGTCTCCAAAAGAGTAAGAAACATGAGCATGCACAGAAAAAAAGAACTGTGTTTCTTACTCATATGGACTATATCCAGTTAAACTCTGCTTATGAAACTCTAACAAACCAAAGCATCTCTTACAAAAATGCTCTTTCATTTATAGTGAAAAACGTGTTGGGTTCGTGAACTGTGTAAATTCATTTGAGCCGAAAAATCACTGGGTTTACCGGAAATGAACTCTTGCTTGTAGTAAGACACAGAGGCTTTGGTTTAACTCCGTTTGTGAAGGGAAATTCAGACCAGTGTTCTCATCCATGAAACACCCTCTGTTTTAACGCAAGAAGCATCCTCTTCTGTCCAGAGTCTGCAATACAGCAAGAAATATGAGCATGTACATAAAAAAAGAACTGTGTTTCCTACTCATACAGACCATATCTAGTTGAACTCTGCTTATGAAACTGTAACAAACCACGGCATCTCTTACATAGATGCTCTTTAGTTAATAGTGAAAAACGTGTTGGGTTCGTGAACTTTGTAATTTCATTTGAGCCAAAAAATCACTGGGTTTACCGGAAATGAACTCTTGCTTGTAGAAAGACACAGAGACTTTGGTTTAACTCCGATTCTGAAGGAAAATACAGAGCAGTGTTCTCATCCATGAAACACCCTCTTTTTTAACGCAAGAAGCATCCTCTTCTTTCCAGAGTCTGCAATACAGCAAGAAATATGAGCATGTCCAGAAAAAAAGAACTATGTTTCCTACTCATATGGACCATATGTAGTTGAACTCTGCTTATGAAACTAACAAACCAGAAAATCTCTTACATAGATGCTCTTTAGTTAATAGTGAAAAACGTATTGGGTTCATGAACTGTGTAAATTCATTTGAGCCGAAAAATCACTGGGTTTACCGGAAAGGAACTCTTGCTTGTAGGAAGACACAAGGTTTGGTTTAACTCCGTTTGTGAAGGGAAATTCAGCCCACTGTTCTCATTCCTGAAACACCCTCTGTTTTAACGCAAGAAGCATCCTCTTCTGTCCAGAATCTGCAATAGAGCAAGAAATAAGAGCATGTCCAGAAAAAATGAACTGTGTTTCTGACTCATAAGGACCATGTCTAGTTGAACTCTGATTATGAAACTGTAACAAACTACAGCATCTCTTACATAGATGCTCTTTAGTTAATAGTGAAAAATGTGTTGGGTTCGTGAACTGTGTAAATTCATTTGAGCCGAAAAATCACTGGGCTTACCGGAAATGAACTATTGCTTGTTGGAAGAAACAGAGCCTTTGGTTTAACTCCGTTTGTGAAGTGAAATTCAGACCAGTGTTCTCATTCCTGACACACCCTCTGTTTTAACGCAAGAAGCATCCTCTTCTGTCCAGAATCTGCAATAGAGCAAGAAATAAGAGCATGCCCAGAAAAAAAGAACTGTGTTTCTTACTCATATGGACTATATCCAGTTAAACTCTGCTTATGAAGCTGTAACAAACCACAGCATCTCTTACAAAAATGCTCTTTCATTTATAGTGAAAAACGTGTTAGGTTCGTGAACTGTGTAAATTCATTTGAGCCGAAAAATCACTGGGTTTAACGGAAATGAACTCTTGCTTGTAGTAAGACACAGAGGCTTTGGTTTAACTCCGTTTGTGAAGGGAAATTCAGACCAGTGTTCTCATCCATGAAACACCCTCTGTTTTAACGCAAGAAGCATCCTCTTCTTTCCAGAGTCTGCAATACAGCAAGAAATATGAGCATGTACAGAAAAAAAGAACTGTGTTTCCTACTCATACAGACATATCTAGTTGAACTCTGCTTATGAAACTGTAACAAACCACAGCATCTCTTACATAGATGCTCTTTAGTGAATAGTGAAAAACGTGTTGGGTTCCTGAACTTTGTAAATTCATTTGAGCCAAAAAATCACTGGGTTTACCGGAAATGAACTCTTGCTTGTAGAAAGACACAGAGACTTTGGTTTAACTCCGTTTCTGAAGGAAAATACAGAGCAGTGTTCTCATCCATGAAACACCCTCTTTTTTAACGCAAGAAGCATCCTCTTCTTTCCAGAGTCTGCAATACAGCAAGAAATATGAGCATGTCAAGAAAAAAAGAACTATGTTTCCTACTCATATGGACCATATGTAGTTGAACTCTTCTTGTGAAACTGTAACAAACCACAGCATCTATTACATAGATGCTCTTTCATTTATAGTGAAAAACGTGTTGGGTTCATGAACTGTGTAAATTCATTTGAGCCGAAAAATCACTGGGTTTACCGGAAATGACCTCTTGCTTGTAGTAAGACACGTAGGCTTTGGTTTATCTCCGTTTGTGAAGGGAAATTCAGACCAGTGTTCCCATCCATGAATCACCCTCTGTTTTAATGCAAGAAGCATCCTCTTCTTTCCAGAGTCTGCAATACAGCAAGAAATATGAGCATGTCCAGAAAAAAAGAACTGTGTTTCCTACTCATATGGACCATATGTAGTTGAACTCTGCTTATGAAACTAACAAACCACAGCATCTCTTACATAGATGCTCTTTAATTAATAGTGAAAAACGTATTCGGTTCATGAACTGTGTAAATTCATTTGAGCCGAAAAATCACTGGGTTTACTGGAAAGGAACTCTTGCTTGTAGGAAGACACAGGATTTGGTTTAACTCTGTTTGTGAAGGGAAATTCAGACCAGTGTTCTCATTCCTGAAACACCCTCTGTTTTAACGCAAGAAGCATCCTCTTCTGTCCAGAATCTGCAATAGAGCAAGAAATAAGAGCATGTCCAGAAAAAATGAACTGTGTTTCTGACTCATACGGACCATGTCTAGTTGAACTCTGATTATGAAACTGTAACAAACTACAGCATCTCTTACATAGATGCTCTTTAGTTAATAGTGAAAAACGTGTTGGGTTCGTGATAGTGTAAATTTATTTGAGGTGAAAAATCACTGGGTTTACCGGAAATGAACTATTGCTTGTAGGAAGAAACAGAGCCTTTGGTATAACTCCGTTTCTAATGGAAAATTCAGACCGGTGTTCTCATCCATGAAACATACTCTGTTTTAACGCATGAAGCATGCTCTTCTTTCCAGCGTCTCCAAAAGAGTAAGAAACATGAGCATGCAAGGAAAAAAAGAACTGTGTTTCTTACTCATATGGACTATATCCAGTTAAACTCTGCTTATGAAACTCTAACAAACCACAGCATCTCTTACAAAAATGCTCTTTCATTTATAGTGAAAAACGTGTTGGGTTCGTGAACTGTGTAAATTCATTTGAGCCGAAAAATCACTGGGTTTACCGGAAATGAACTCTTGCTTGTAGTAAGACACAGAGGCTTTGGTTTAACTCCGTTTGTGAAGGGAAATTCAGACCAGTGTTCTCATCCATGAAACACCCTCTGTTTTAACGCAAGAAGCATCCTCTTCTGTCCAGAGTCTGCAATACAGCAAGAAATATGAGCATGTACATAAAAAAAGAACTGTGTTTCCTACTCATACAGACCATATCTAGTTGAACTCTGCTTATGAAACTGTAACAAACCACGGCATCTCTTACATAGATGCTCTTTAGTTAATAGTGAAAAACGTGTTGGGTTCGTGAACTTTGTAATTTCATTTGAGCCAAAAAATCACTGGGTTTACCGGAAATGAACTCTTGCTTGTAGAAAGACACAGAGACTTTGGTTTAACTCCAATTCTGAAGGAAAATACAGAGCAGTGTTCTCATCCATGAAACACCCTCTTTTTTAACGCAAGAAGCATCCTCTTCTTTCCAGAGTCTGCAATACAGCAAGAAATATGAGCATGTCCAGAAAAAAAGAACTGTTTCCTACTCATATGGACCATATGTAGTTGAACTCTGCTTATGAAACTAACAAACCAGAAAATCTCTTACATAGATGCTCTTTAGTTAATAGTGAAAAACGTATTGGGTTCATGAACTGTGTAAATTCATTTGAGCCGAAAAATCACTGGGTTTACCGGAAAGGAACTCTTGCTTGTAGGAAGACACAGGGTTTGGTTTAACTCCGTTTGTGAAGGGAAATTCAGCCCACTGTTCTCATTCCTGAAACACCCTCTGTTTTAACGCAAGAAGCATCCTCTTCTGTCCAGAATCTGCAATAGAGCAAGAAATAAGAGCATGTCCAGAAAAAATGAACTGTGTTTCTGACTCATAAGGACCATGTCTAGTTGAACTCTGATTATGAAACTGTAACAAACTACAGCATCTCTTACATAGATGCTCTTTAGTTAATAGTGAAAAATGTGTTGGGTTCGTGAACTGTGTAAATTCATTTGAGCCGAAAAATCACTGGGCTTACCGGAAATGAACTATTGCTTGTTGGAAGAAACAGAGCCTTTGGTTTAACTCCGTTTGTGAAGGGAAATTCAGACCAGTGTTCTCATTCCTGACACACCCTCTGTTTTAACGCAAGAAGCATCCTCTTCTGTCCAGAATCTGCAATAGAGCAAGAAATAAGAGCATGCCCAGAAAAAAAGAACTGTGTTTCTTACTCATATGGACTATATCCAGTTAAACTCTGCTTATGAAGCTGTAACAAACCACAGCATCTCTTACAAAAATGCTCTTTCATTTATAGTGAAAAACGTGTTAGGTTCGTGAACTGTGTAAATTCATTTGAGCCGAAAAATCACTGGGTTTAACGGAAATGAACTCTTGCTTGTAGTAAGACACAGAGGCTTTGGTTTAACTCCGTTTGTGAAGGGAAATTCAGACCAGTGTTCTCATCCATGAAACACCCTCTGTTTTAACGCAAGAAGCATCCTCTTCTTTCCAGAGTCTGCAATACAGCAAGAAACATGAGCATGTACAGAAAAAAAGAACTGTGTTTCCTACTCATACAGACCATATCTAGTTGAACTCTGCTTATGAAACTGTAACAAACCACAGCATCTCTTACATAGATGCTCTTTAGTTAATAGTGAAAAACGTGTTGGGTTCGTGAACTTTGTAAATTCATTTGAGCCAAAAAATCACTGGGTTTACCGGAAATGAACTCTTGCTTGTAGAAAGACACAGAGACTTTGGTTTAACTCCGTTTCTGAAGGAAAATACAGAGCAGTGTTCTCATCCATGAAACACCCTCTTTTTTAACGCAAGAAGCATCCTCTTCTTTCCAGAGTCTGCAATACAGCAAGAAATATGAGCATGTCAAGAAAAAAAGAACTATGTTTCCTACTCATATGGACCATATGTAGTTGAACTCTTCTTGTGAAACTGTAACAAACCACAGCATCTATTACATAGATGCTCTTTCATTTATAGTGAAAAACGTGTTGGGTTCATGAACTGTGTAAATTCATTTGAGCCTAAAAATCACTGGGTTTACCGGAAATGACCTCTTGCTTGTAGTAAGACACGGAGGCTTTGGTTTATCTCCGTTTGTGAAGGGAAATTCAGACCAGTGTTCCCATCCATGAATCACCCTCTGTTTTAATGCAAGAAGCATCCTCTTCTTTCCAGAGTCTGCAATACAGCAAGAAATATGAGCATGTCCAGAAAAAAAGAACTGTGTTTCCTACTCATATGGACCATATGTAGTTGAACTCTGCTTATGAAACTAACAAACCACAGCATCTCTTACATAGATGCTCTTTAATTAATAGTGAAAAACGTATTCGGTTCATGAACTGTGTAAATTCATTTGAGCCGAAAAATCACTGGGTTTACTGGAAAGGAACTCTTGCTTGTAGGAAGACACAGGATTTGGTTTAACTCCGTTTGTGAAGGGAAATTCAGACCAGTGTTCTCATTCCTAAAACACCTTCTGTTTTAACGCAAGAAGCATCCTCTTCTGTCCAGAATCTGCAATAGAGCAAGAAATAAGAGCATGTCCAGAAAAAATGAACTGTGTTTCTGACTCATACGGACCATGTCTAGTTGAACTCTGATTATGAAACTGTAACAAACTACAGCATCTCTTACATAGATGCTCTTTAGTTAATAGTGAAAAACGTGTTGGGTTCGTGATAGTGTAAATTTATTTGAGGTGAAAAATCACTGGGTTTACCGGAAATGAACTATTGCTTGTAGGAAGAAACAGAGCCTTTGGTATAACTCCGTTTCTAATGGAAAATTCAGACCGGTGTTCTCATCCATGAAACATACTCTGTTTTAACGCATGAAGCATGCTCTTCTTTCCAGCGTCTCCAAAAGAGTAAGAAACATGAGCATGCAAGGAAAAAAAGAACTGTGTTTCTTACTCATATGGACTATATCCAGTTAAACTCTGCTTATGAAACTCTAACAAACCACAGCATCTCTTACAAAAATGCTCTTTCATTTATAGTGAAAAACGTGTTGGGTTCGTGAACTGTGTAAATTCATTTGAGCCGAAAAATCACTGGGTTTACCGGAAATGAACTCTTGCTTGTAGTAAGACACAGAGGCTTTGGTTTAACTCCGTTTGTGAAGGGAAATTCAGACCAGTGTTCTCATCCATGAAACACCCTCTGTTTTAACACAAGAAGCATCCTCTTCTGTCCAGAGTCTGCAATACAGCAAGAAATATGAGCATCTACATGAAAAACGAACTGTGTTTCCTACTCATACAGACCATATCTAGTTGAACTCTGCTTATGAAACTGTAACAAACCACGGCATCTCTTACATAGATGCTCTTTAGTTAATAGTGAAAAACGTGTTGGGTTCGTGAACTTTGTAATTTCATTTGAGCCAAAAAATCACTGGGTTTACCGGAAATGAACTCCTGCTTGTAGAAAGACACAGAGACTTTGGTTTAATTCCGTTTCTGAAGGAAAATACAGAGCAGTGTTCTCATCCATGAAACACCCTCTTTTTTAACGGAAGAAGCATCTGCTTCTTTCTAGAGTCTGCAATACAGCAAGAAATATGAGCATGTCCAGAAAAAAAGAACTATGTTTCCTACTCATATGGACCATATGTAGTTGAACTCTGCTTATGAAACTAACAAACCACAACATCTCTTACATAGATGCTCTTTAGTTAATAGTGAAAAACGTATTGGGTTCATGAACTGTGTAAATTCATTTGAGCCAAAAATCACTGGGTTTACTGGAAAGGAACTCTTGCTTGTAGGAAGACAATGAGCCTTTGGTTTAACTCCGTTTGTGAAGGGAAATTCAGACCACTGTTCTCATTCCTGAAACACCCTCTGTTTTAACGCAAGAAGCATCCTCTTCTGTCCAGAATCTGCAATAGAGCAAGAAATAAGAGCATGTCCAGAAAAAATCAACTGTGTTTCTGACTCATAAGGACCATGTCTAGTTGAACTCTGATTATGAAACTGTAACAAACTACAGCATCTCTTACATAGATGCTCTTTAGTTAATAGTGAAAAACGTGTTGGGTTCGTGAACTGTGTAAATTCATTTGAGCCGAAAAATCACTGGGCTTACCGGAAATGAACTATTGCTTGTTGGAAGAAACAGAGCCTTTGGTTTACCTCCGTTTGTGAAGGGAAATTCAGACCAGTGTTCTCATTCCTGACACACCCTCTGTTTTAACGCAAGAAGCATCCATTTCTGTCCAGAATCTGCAATAGAGCAAGAAATAAGAGCATGCCCAGAAAAAAAAGAACTGTGTTTCTTACTCATATGGACTATATCCAGTTAAACTCTGCTTATGAAGCTGTAACAAACCGCAGCATCTCTTACAAAAATGCTCTTTCATTTATAGTGAAAAACGTGTTAGGTTCGTGAACTGTGTAAATTCATTTGATCCGAAAAATCACTGGGTTTACCGGAAATGAAGTCTTGCTTGTAGTAAGACACAGAGGCTTTGGTTTAACTCCGTTTGTGAAGGGAAATTCAGACCAGTGTTCTCATCCATGAAACACCCTCTGTTTTAACGCAAGAAGCATCCTCTTCTTTCCAGAGTCTGCAATACAGCAAGAAATATGAGCATGTCCAGAAAAAAAGAACTGTGTTTCCTACTCATTCGGACCATATCTAGTTGAACTCTGCTTATGAAACTATAACAAACCACTGCATCTTTTACATAGATGCTCTTTAGTTAATAGTGAAAAACGTGTTGGGTTCGTGAACTGTGTAATTTCATTTGAGCCAAAAAATCACTGGGTTTACTGGAAATTAACTCTTGCTTGTAGAAAGACACAGAGACTTTGGTTTAACTCCGTTTCTGAAGGAAAATTCAGACCAGCGTTCTCATCCATGAAACACCCTCTTTTTTAACACAAGAAGCATACTCTTCCTTCCAAAGTCTGCAATAGAGCAAGAAATGTGAGCATGCCCAGAAAAAAAGAACTGTGTTTCTTACTCATATGGTCTATATCCAGTTAAACTCTGCTTATGAAAGTGTAACAAACCACAGCATCTCTTACAAAAATGCTCTTTCATTTATAGTGAAAAACGTGTTGGGTTCGTGATCTGTGTAAATTCATTTGAACCGAAAAATCACTGGATTTTCCGGAAATGAACTCTTGCTTGTATTAAGACACAGAGGCTTTGGTTTAACTCCGTTTGTGAGGGGAAATTCAGACCAGTGTTCTCATCGATGAAACACCCTCTGTTTTAACGCAAGAAGCATCCTCTTCTTTCCAGAGTCTGCATACAGCAAGAATTATTAGCATGTCCATAAAAAAACTGTGTTTCCTACTAATATAGACCGTATCTAGTTGAACTCTGCTTATGAAACTGTAACAAACCACTGCATCTCTTACGTAGATGCTCTTTAGTTAATAGTGAAAATCGTGTTGGGTTCGTGAAATGTGTAATTTCATTTGAGCCAAAAAATCACTGGGTTTACTGGAAATGAACTCTTGCTTGTAGAAAGACACAGTGACTTTGGTTTAACTCCGTTTCTGAAGGAAAATTCAGACCAGTGTTCTCATCCATGAAACACCCTCTTTTTTAACGCAAGAAGCATCCTCTTCTTTCCAGAGTCTGCAATACAGCAAGAAATATGAGCATGTCCAGAAAAAAAGAACTGTGTTTCCTACTCATATGGACCATATGTAGTTGAACTCTGCTTATGAAACTAACAAACCACAGCCTCTCTTACATAGATGCTCTTTAATTAATAGTGAAAAACGTATTGGGTTCATGAACTGTGTAAATTCATTTGAGCCGAAAAATCACTGGGTTTACTGGAAAGGAACTCTTGCTTGTAGGAAGACACAGGATTTGGTTTAACTCCATTTGTGAAGGGAAATTCAGACCAGTGTTCTCATTCCTGAAACACCCTCTGTTTTAACGCAAGAAGCATCCTCTTCTGTCCAGAATCTGCAATAGAGCAAGAAATAAGAGCATGTCCAGAAAAAATGAACTGTGTTTCTGACTCATACGGACCATGTCTAATTGAACTCTGATTATGAAACTGTAACAAACTACAGCATCTCTTACATAGATGCTCTTTAGTTAATAGTGAAAAACGTGTTGGGTTCATGATAGTGTAAATTTATTTGAGGCGAAAAATCACTGGGTTTACCGGAAATGAACTATTGCTTGTAGGAAGAAACAGAGCCTTTGGTTTAACTCCGTTTCTGATGGAAAATTCAGACCGTTGTTCTCATCCATGAAACATACTCTGTTTTAACGCATGAAGCATGCTCTTCTTTCCAGCGTCTCCAAAAGAGTAAGAAACATGAGCATGCACAGAAAAAAAGAACTGTGTTTCTTACTCATATGGACTATATCTAGTTAAACTCTGCTTATGAAACTCTAACAAACCACAGCATCTCTTACAAAAATGCTCTTTCATTTATAGTGAAAAACGTGTTGGGTTCGTGAACTGTGTAAATTCATTTGAGCCGAAAAATCATTGGGTTTAACGGAAATGAACTCTTGCTTGTAGTAAGACACAGAGGCTTTGGTTTAACTCCGTTTGTGAAGGGAAATTCAGACCAGTGTTCTCATCCATGAAACACCCTCTGTTTTAACGCAAGAAGCATCCTCTTCTGTCCAGAGTCTGCAATACAGCAAGAAATATGAGCATGTACATAAAAAAAGAACTGTGTTTCCTACTCATACAGACCATATCTAGTTGAACTCTGCTTATGAAACTGTAACAAACCACGGCATCTCTTACATAGATGCTCTTTAGTTAATAGTGAAAAACGTGTTGGGTTCGTGAACTTAGTAATTTCATTTGAGCCAAAAAATCACTGGGTTTACCGGAAATGAACTCTTGCTTGTAGAAAGACACAGAGACTTTGGTTTAACTCCGTTTCTGAAGGAAAATACAGAGCAGTGTTTTCATCCATGAAACACCCTCTTTTTTAACGCAAGAAGCATCCTCTTCTTTCCAGAGTCTGCAATACAGCAAGAAATATGAGCATGTCCAGAAAAAAAGAACTATGTTTCCTACTCATATGGACCATATGTAGTTGAACTCTGCTTATGAAACTAACAAACCAGAACATCTCTTACATAGATGCTCTTTAGTTAATAGTGAAAAACGTATTGGGTTCATGATCTGTGTAATTTCATTTGAGCCGAAAAATCACTGGGTTTACCGGAAAGGAACTCTTGCTTGTAGGAAGACACAGGGTTTGGTTTAACTCCATTTGTGAAGGGAAATTCAGACCACTGTTCTCATTCCTGAAACACCCTCTGTTTTAACGCAAGAAGCATCCTCTTCTGTCCAGAATCTGCAATAGAGCAAGAAATAAGAGCATGTCCAGAAAAAATGAACTGTGTTTCTGACTCATAAGGACCATGTCTAGTTGAACTCTGATTATGAAACTGTAACAAACTACAGCATCTCTTACATAGATGCTCTTTAGTTAATAGTGAAAAACGTGTTGGGTTCGTGAACTGTGTAAATTCATTTGAGCCGAAAAATCACTGGGCTTACCGGAAATGAACTATTGCTTGTTGGAAGAAACAGAGCCTTTGGTTTACCTCCGTTTGTGAAGGGAAATTCAGACCAGTGTTCTCATTCCTGACACACCCTCTGTTTTAACGCAAGAAGCATCCATTTCTGTCCAGAATCTGCAATAGAGCAAGAAATAAGAGCATGCCCAGAAAAAAAGAACTGTGTTTCTTACTCATATGGACTATATCCAGTTAAACTCTGCTTATGAAGCTGTAACAAACCACAGCATCTCTTACAGAAATGCTCTTTCATTTATAGTGAAAAACGTGTTAGGTTCGTGAACTGCGTAAATTCATTTGATCCGAAAAATCACTGGGTTTACCGGAAATGAACTCTTGCTTGTAGTAAGACACAGAGGCTTTGGTTTACCTCCGTTTGTGAAGGGAAATTCAGACCAGTGTTCTCATCCATGAAACACCCTCTGTTTTAACGCAAGAAGCATCCTCTTCTTTCCAGAGTCTGCAATACAGCAAGAAATATGAGCATGTCCAGAAAAAAAGAACTGTGTTTCCTACTCATTCGGACCATATCTAGTTGAACTCTGCTTATGAAACTATAACAAACCACTGCATCTTTTACATAGATGCTCTTTAGTTAATAGTGAAAAACGTGTTGGGTTCGTGAACTGTGTAATTTCATTTGAGCCAAAAAATCACTGGGTTTACTGGAAATTAACTCTTGCTTGTAGAAAGACACAGAGACTTTGGTTTAACTCCGTTTCTGAAGGAAAATTCAGACCAGCGTTCTCATCCATGAAACACCCTCTTTTTTAACACAAGAAGCATACTCTTCCTTCCAAAGTCTGCAATAGAGCAAGAAATGTGAGCATGCCCAGAAAAAAAGAACTGTGTTTCTTACTCATATGGTCTATATCCAGTTAAACTCTGCTTATGAAAGTGTAACAAACCACAGCATCTCTTACAAAAATGCTCTTTCATTTATAGTGAAAAACGTGTTGGGTTCGTGATCTGTGTAAATTCATTTGAGCCGAAAAATCACTGGATTTTCCGGAAATGAACTCTTGCTTGTAGTAAGACACAGAGGCTTTGGTTTAACTCCGTTTGTGAGGGGAAATTCAGACCAGTGTTCTCATCCATGAAACACCCTCTGTTTTAACGCAAGAAGCATCCTCTTCTTTCCAGAGTCTGCAATACTGCAAGAAATATGAGCATGTCCAGAAAAAAAGAACTGTGTTTCCTACTCATACGGACCATATCCAGTTGAGCTCTGCTTATGAAACTGTAAAAAACCACAGCATTTCTTACATAGATGTTCTTTAGTTAATAGTGAAAAACGTGTTGGGTTCGTGAACTTTGTAAATTCATTTGAGCCGAAAAATCACTGGGTTTACCGGAAATGAACTCTTGCTTGTAGTAAGACACAGAGGCTTTGGTTTACCTCCGTTTGTGAAGGGAAATTCAGACCAGTGTTCTCATCCATGAAACACCCTCTGTTTTAACGCAAGAAGCATCCTCTTCTTTCCAGAGTCTGCAATACAGCAAGAAATATGAGCATGTACAGAAAAAAAGAACTGTGTTTCCTACTCATACAGACCATATCTAGTTGAACTCTGCTTATGAAACTGTAACAAACCACAGCATCTCTTACATAGATGCTCTTTAGTTAATAGTGAAAAACGTGTTGGGTTCGTGAACTTTGTAATTTCATTTGAGCCAAAAAATCACTGGGTTTACCGGAAATGAACTCTTGCTTGTAGAAAGACACAGAGACTTTGGTTTAACTCCGTTTCTGAAGGAAAATACAGAGCAGTGTTCTCATCCATGAAACACCCTCTTTTTTAACGCAAGAAGCATCTTCTTCTTTCCAGAGTCTGCAATACAGCAAGAAATATGAGCATGTCCAGAAAAAAAGAACTATGTTTCCTACTCATATGGACCATATCCAGTTGAGCTCTGCTTGTGAAACTGTAACAAACCACAGCATCTCTTACATAGATGCTCTTTCATTTATAATGAAAAACGTGTTGGGTTCATGAACTGTGTAAATTCATTTGTGTCGAAAAATCACTGGGTTTACCGGAAATGACCTCTTGCTTGTAGTAAGACACGGAGGCTTTGGTTTATCTCCGTTTGTGAAGGGAAATTCAGACCAGTGTTCCCATCCATGAAACACCCTCTGTTTTAACGCAAGAAGCATCCTCTTCTTTCCAGAGTCTGCAATACAGCAAGAAATATGAGCATGTCCAGAAAAAAAGAACTGTGTTTCCTACTCATATGGACCATATGTAGTTGAACTCTGCTTATGAAACTAACAAACCACAGCATCTCTTACATAGATGCTCTTTAATTAATAGTGAAAAACGTATTGGGTTCATGAACTGTGTAAATTCATTTGAGCCGAAAAATCACTGGGTTTACTGGAAAGGAACTCTTGCTTGTAGGAAGACACAGGATTTGGTTTAACTCCGTTTGTGAAGGGAAATTCAGACCAGTGTTCTCATATCTGAAACACCCTCTGTTTTAACGCAAGAAGCATCCTCTTCTGTACAGAATCTGCAATAGAGCAAGAAATATGAGCATGTACAGAAAAAAGGAACTGTGTTTCCTACTCATACAGACCATATCTAGTTGAACTCTGCTTATGAAACTGTAACAAACCACAGCATCTCTTACATAGATGCTCTTTAGTTAATAGTGAAAAACGTGTTGGGTTCGTGAAATTTGTAATTTCATTTGAGCCAAAAAATCACTGGGTTTACCGGAAATGAACTCTTGCTTGTAGAAAGACACAGAGACTTTGGTTTAACTACGTTTCTGAATGAAAATACAGAGCAGAGTTCTCATTCCTGAAACACCCTCTGTTTTAACGCAAGAAGCATCCTCTTCTGTCCAGAATCTGCAATAGAGCAAGAAATAAGAGCATGTCCAGAAAAAATGTACTGTGTTTCTGACTCCTACGGACCATGTGTAGTTGAACTCTGATTATGAAACTGTAACAAACTACAGCATCTCTTACATAGATGCTCTTTAGTTAATAGTGAAAAACGTGTTGGGTTCGTGATAGTGTAAATTCATTTGAGCCGAAAAATCACTGGGTTTACCGGAAATGAACTATTGCTTGTAGGAAGAAACAGAGCCTTTGGTTTAACTCCGTTTCTGATGGAAATTTCAGACCGGTGTTCTCATCCATGAAACATACTCTGTTTTAACGCATGAAGCATGCTCTTCTTTCCAGCGTCTCCAAAAGAGTAAGAAACATGAGCATGCACAGAAAAAAAGAACTGTGTTTCTTACTCATATGGTCTATATCCAGTTAAACTCTGCTTATGAAACTCTAACAAACCACAGCATCTCTTACAAAAATGCTCTTTCATTTATAGTGAAAAACGTGTTAGGTTTGTGAACTGTGTAAATTCATTTGAGCCGAAAAATCACTGGGTTTACCGGAAATGAACTCTTGCTTGTAGTAAGACACAGAGGCTTTGGTTTAACTCCGTTTGTGAAGGGAAATTCAGACCAGTGTTCTCATCCATGAAACACCCTCTGTTTTAACGCAAGAAGCATCCTCTTCTGTCCAGAGTCTGCAATACAGCAAGAAATATGAGCATGTACAGAAAAAAGGAACTGTGTTTCCTACTCATACAGACCATATCTAGTTGAACTCTGCTTATGAAACTGTAACAAACCACAGCATCTCTTACAAAGATGATCTTTAGTAAATAGTGAAAAACGTATTTGGTTCATGAACTGTGTAAATTCTTTTGAGCCGAAAAATCTCTGGGTTTACCGGAAATGTACTCTTGCTTCTAGGAAGACACAGAGGCTTTGGTTTAACTCCGTTTGTGAAGGGAAATTCAGACCAGTGTTCTCATCCATGAAACACCCTCTGTTTTAACGCAAGAAGCATCCTATTCTGTCCAGAATCTGCAATACAGCAAGAAATATGAGCATGTCCAGAAAAAATGAACTGTGTTTCCAACTCATACGGACCATAACTAGTTGAACTCTGATTATGAAACTGTAACAAACTATAGCATATCTTACATATATGCTCTTTAGTTAATAGTGAAAATCGTGTTGGGTTCGTGAACTGTGTAAATTCATTTGAGCCGAAAAATCACTGGGCTTACCGGAAATGAACTATTGCTTGTAGGAAGAAACAGAGCCTTTGGTTTCACTCTGTTTATGAAGGGAAATTCAGACCAGAGTTCTCATCCATGAAACACACTCTGTTTTAACGCAAGAAGCATGCTCTTCTTTCCAGCATCTCTAATACAGCAAGAAACATGAGCATGCCAAGAAAAAAAGAACTATATTTCCTACTCATACAGACCATATCTAGTTGAACTCTGCTTATGAAAATGTAACAAACCACAGCATCTCTTACATAGATGCTCTTTAGTTAATAGTGAAAAACGTGTTGGGTTCGTGAACTTTGTAATTTCATTTGAGCCAAAAAATCACTGGGTTTACCGGAAATGATCTCTTGCTTGTAGAAAGACACAGAGACTTTGGTTTAACTCCGTTTCTGAAGGAAAATACAGAGCAGTGTTCTCATCCATGAAACACCCTCTTTTTTAACGCAAGAAGCATCCTCTTCTTTCCAGAGTCTGCAATACAGCAAGAAATATGAGCATGTCCAGAAAAAAAGAACTATGATTCCTACTCATATGGACCATATGTAGTTGAACTCTGCTTATGAAACTAACAAACCAAAACATCTCTTACGTAGATGCTCTTTAGTTAATAGTGAAAAACGTATTGGGTTCATGAACTGTGTAAATTCATTTGAGCCGAAAAATCACTGGGTTTATCCGAAAGGAACTCTTGCTTGTAGGAAGACACAGGGTTTGGTTTAACTCCGTTTGTGAAGGGAAATTCAGACCACTGTTCTCATTCCTGAAACACCCTCTGTTTTAACGCAAGAAGCATCCTCTTCTGTCCAGAATCTGCAATAGAGCAAGAAATAAGAGCATGTCCAGAAAAAATGAACTGTGTTTCTGACTCATAAGGACCATGTCTAGTTGAACTCTGATTATGAAACTGTAACAAACTACAGCATCTCTTACATAGATGCTCTTTAGTTAATAGTGAAAAACGTGTTGGGTTCGTGAACTGTGTAAATTCATTTGAGCCGAAAAATCACTGGGCTTACCGGAAATGAACTATTGCTTGTTGGAAGAAACAGAGCCTTTGGTTTAACTCCGTATGTGAAGGGAAATTCAGACCAGTGTTCTCATTCCTGACACACCCTCTGTTTTAACGCAAGAAGCATCCTCTTCTGTCCAGAATCTGCAATAGAACAAGAAATAAGAGCATGCCCAGAAAAAAAGAACTGTGTTTCTTACTCATATGGACTATATCCAGTTAAACTCTGCTTATGAAGCTGTAACAAACCACAGCATCTCTTACAAAAATGCTCTTTCATTTATAGTGAAAAACGTGTTAGGTTCGTAAACTGTGTAAATTCATTTGATCCGAAAAATCACTGGGTTTACCGGAAATGAACTCTTGCTTGTAGTAAGACACAGAGGCTTTGGTTTAACTCCGTTTGTGAAGGGAAATTCAGACAAGTGTTCTCATCCATGAAACACCCTCTGTTTTAACGCAAGAAGCATCCTCTTCTTTCCAGAGTCTGCAATACAGCAAGAAATATGAGCATGTCCAGAAAAAAAGAACTGTGTTTCCTACTCATTCGGACCATATCTAGTTGAACTCTGCTTATGAAACTGTAACAAACCACTGCATCTTTTACATAGATGCTCTTTAGTTAATAGTGAAAAAGTGTTGGGTTCGTGAACTGTGTAATTTCATTTGAGCCCAAAAATCACTGGGTTTACTGGAAATTAACTCTTGCTTGTAGAAAGACACAGAGACTTTGGTTTAACTCCGTTTCTGAAGGAAAATTCAGACCAGCGTTCTCATCCATGAAACACCCTCTTTTTTAACACAAGAAGCATACTCTTCCTTCCAAAGTCTGCAATAGAGCAAGAAATGTGACCATGCCCAGAAAAAAAGAACTGTGTTTCTTACTCATATGGTCTATATTCAGTTAAACTCTGCTTATGAAAGTGTAACGAACCACAGCATCTCTTACAAAAATGCTCTTTCATTTATAGTGAAAAACGTGTTGGGTTCGTGATCTGTGTAAATTCATTTGAGCCGAAAAATCACTGGGTTTTCCGGAAATGAACTCTTGCTTGTAGTAAGACACAGAGGCTTTGGTTTAACTCCGTTTGTGAAGGGAAATTCAGACCAGTGTTCTCATCCATGAAACACCCTCTCTTTTAACGCGAGAAGCATCCTCTTCTGTCCAGAGTCTGCAATACAGCAAGAAATATGAGCATGTACAGAAAAAAGGAACTGTGCTTCCTACTCATACAGACCATATCTAGTTGAACTCTGCTTATGAAACTGTAACAAACCAAAGCATCTCTTACATAGATGCTCTTTAGTTAATAGTGAAAAACGTGTTGGGTTCGTGAACTTTGTAATTTCATTTGAGACAAAAAATCACTGGGTTTACCGGAAATGAACTATTGCTTGTAGGAAGAAACAGAGCCTTAGGTTTCACTCCGTTTATGAAGGGAAATTCAGACCAGAGTTCTCATCCATGAAACACACTCTGTTTTAACGCAAGAAGCATGCTCTTCTTTCTAGCATCTCTAATACAGCAAGAAACATGAGCATGCCAAGAAAAAAAGAACTATATTTCCTACTCATACAGACCATATCTAGTTGAACTCTGCTTATGAAACTGTAACAAACCACAGCATCTCTTACATAGATGCTCTTTAGTTAATAGTGAAAAACGTGCTGGGTTCGTGAACTTTGTAATTTCATTTGAGCCAAAAATCACTGGGTTTACCGGAAATGATCTCTTGCTTGTAGAAAGACACAGAGACTTTGGTTTAACTCCGTTTCTGAAGGAAAATACAGAGCAGTGTTCTCATCCATGAAACACCCTCTTTTTTAACGCAAGAAGCATCCTCTTCTTTCCAGAGTCTGCAATACAGCAAGAAATATGAGCATGTCCAGAAAAAAAGAAGTATGTTTCCTACTCATATGGACCATATGTAGTTGAACTCTGCTTATGAAACTAACAAACCACAACATCTCTTACATAGATGCTCTTTAGTTAATAGTGAAAAACGTATTGGGTTCATGAACTGTGTAAATTCATTTGAGCCGAAAAATCACTGGGTTTACCGGAAAGGAACTCTTGCTTGTAGGAAGACACAGGGTTTGGTTTAACTCCGTTTGTGAAGGGAAATTCAGACCACTGTTCTCATTCCTGAAACACCCTCTGTTTTAACGCAAGAAGCATCCTCTTCTGTCCAGAATCTGCAATAGAGCAAGAAATAAGAGCATGTCCAGAAAAAATGAACTGTGTTTCTGACTCATAAGGACCATGTCTAGTTGAACTCTAATTATGAAACTGTAACAAACTACAGCATCTCTTACATAGATGCTCTTTAGTTAATAGTGAAAAACGTGTTGGGTTCGTGAACTGTGTAAATTCATTTGAGCCGAAAAATCACGGGGTTTACCGGAAATGAACTCTTGCTTGTAGTAAGACACAGAGACTTTGGTTTAACTCCGTTTGTGAAGGGAAATTCAGACCAGTGTTCTCATCCATGAAACACCCTCTCTTTTAACGCGAGAAGCATCCTCTTCTGTCCAGAGTCTGCAATACAGCAAGAAATATGAGCATGTACAGAAAAAAGGAACTGTGCTTCCTACTCATACAGACCATATCTAGTTGAACTCTGCTTATGAAACTGTAACAAACCACAGCATCTCTTACATAGATGCTCTTTAGTTAATAGTGAAAAACGTGTTGGGTTCGTGAACTTTGTAATTTCATTTGAGACAAAAAATCACTGGGTTTACCGGAAATGAACTCTTGCTTGTAGAAAGACACAGAGACTTTGGTTTAACTACGTTTCTGAATGAAAATACAGAGCAGAGTTCTCATCCATAAAACACCCTCTTTTTTAACGCAAGAAGCATCCTCTTCTTTCCAGAGTCTGCAATACAGCAAGAAATATGAGCATGTCCAGAAAAAAAGAACTGTGTTTCCTACTCATATGGACCATATGTAGTTGAACTCTGCTTATGAAACTAACAAACCACAACATCTCTTACATAGATTCTCTTTAATTAATAGTGAAAAACGTATTGGGTTCATGAACTGTGTAAATTCATTTGAGCCGAAAAATCACTGGGTTTACCGGAAAGGAACTCTTGCTTGTAGGAAGACACAGGATTTGGTTTAACTCCATTTGTGAAGGGAAATTCAGACCAGTGTTCTCATTCCTGAAACACCCTCTGTTTTAACGCAAGAAGCATCCTCTTCTGTCCAGAATCTGCAATAGAGCAAGAAATAAGAGCATGTCCAGAAAAAATGTACTGTGTTTCTGACTCATAAGGACCATGTCTAGTTGAAATCTGATTATGAAACTGTAACAAACTACAGCATCTCTTACATAGATGCTCTTTAGTTAATAGTGAAAAACGTGTTGGGTTCGTGATAGTGTAAATTCATTTGAGCCGAAAAATCACTGGGTTTACCGGAAATGAACTATTGCTTGTAGGAAGAAACAGAGCCTTTGGTTTAACTCCGTTTCTGATGGAAAATTCAGACCGGTGTTCTCATCCATGAAACATACTCTGTTTTAACGCATGAAGCATGCTCTTCTTTCCACCGTCTCCAAAAGAATAAGAAACATGAGCATGCACAGAAAAAAAGAACTGTGTTTCTTACTCATATGTTCTATATCCAGTTAAACTCTGATTATGAAACTGTAACAAACTATAGCATATCTTACATATATGCTCTATAGTTAATAGTGAAAATCGTGTTGGGTTCGTGAACT
This sequence comes from Onychomys leucogaster, assembly GCA_949786385.1. Taxonomy (NCBI): domain Eukaryota; kingdom Metazoa; phylum Chordata; class Mammalia; order Rodentia; family Cricetidae; genus Onychomys; species Onychomys leucogaster. The sequence goes on along the minus strand of CATKUP010000012.1, from coordinate 2,691,280 downwards.
GTGTAAATTCATTTGAGCCGAAAAATCACTGGGCTTACGGGAAATGAACTATTGCTTGTAGGAAGAAACAGAGCCTTTGGTTTCACTCCGTTTATGAAGGGAAATTCAGACCAGAGTTCTCATCCATGAAACACACTCTGTTTTAACGCAAGAAGCATGCTCTTCTTTCCAGCTTCTCTAATACAGCAAGAAACATGAGCATGCCAAGAAAAAAAGAACTATATTTCCTTCATACAGACCATATCTAGTTGAACTCTACTTATGAAACTGTAACAAACCACAGCATCTCTTACATAGATGCTCTTTAGTTAATAGTGAAAAACGTATTGGGTTCATGAACTGTGTAAATTCATTTGAGCCGAAAAATCACTGGGTTACCGGAAAGGAACTCTTGCTTGTAGGAAGACACAGGGTTTGGTTTAACTCCATTTGTGAAGGGAAATTCAGACCACTGTTCTCATTCCTGAAACACCCTCTGTTTTAACGCAAGAAGCATCCTCTTCTGTCCAGAATCTGCTATAGAGCAAGAAATAAGAGCATGTCCAGAAAAAATGAACTGTGTTTCTGACTCATAAGGACCATGTCTAGTTGAACTCTGATTATGAAACTGTAACAAACTACAGCATCTCTTACATAGATGCTCTTTAGTTAATAGTGAAAAACGTGTTGGGTTCGTGAACTGTGTAAATTCATTTGAGCCGAAAAATCACTGGGCTTACCGGAAATGAACTATTGCTTGTTGGAAGAAACAGAGCCTTTGGTTTAACTCCGTTTCTGATGAAAAATTCAGACCGGTGTTCTCATCCATGAAACATACTCTGTTTTAACGCATGAAGCATGCTCTTCTTTCCAGAGTCCACAATACAGCAAGAAATATGAGCATGTTCAGAAGAAAAGAACAGTGTTTCCTACTCATACGGACCATATCTACTTGAACTCTTCTTGTGAAACTGTAACAAACCACAGCATCTATTACATAGATGCTCTTTCATTTATAGTGAAAAACTTGTTGGGTTCATGAACTGTGTAAATTCATTTGAGCCGAAAAATCCCTGGGTTTACCGGAAATGAACTCTTGCTTGTAGTAAGACACAGAGGCTTTGGTTTAACTCCGTTTGTGAAGGGCAATTCAGACCAGTGTTCCCATCCATGAAACACCCTCTGTTTTAACGCAAGAAGCATCCTCTTCTGTCCAGAGTCTGCAATACAGCAAGAAATATGAATATGTCGAGAAATAAAGAACTGTGTTTCCTACTCATATGGGCCATATCTAGTTGAATTCTGCTTATGAAACTGTAACAAACCACAGCATCTCTTACATATATGCTCTTTCACTTATAGTGAAAAACGTGTTGGGTTCATTAACTGTGTAAATTCATTTGAGCCGAAAAATCACTGGGTTTACCGGAAATGAACTGTTGCTTGTAGTAAGACATAGAGATTTTGGTTCAACTCTGTTTGTGAAGGGAATTTCAGACCAGTGTTCTCATCCATGAAACACCCTTGTTTGAACGAAAGAAGCATCCTCTTCTTTCCAGATTCTGCAATACAGCAAGAAATATGAGCATGTCCAGAAAAAAAGAACTGTGTTTCCTACTCATATGGACCATATGTATTGAACTCTGCTTATGAAACTAACAAACCACAGCATCTCCTACATAGATGCTCTTTAGTTAATAGTGAAATACGTATTGGGTTCATGAACTGTGTAAATTCATTTAGCCGACAAATCGCTGGGATTACGGGAATTGAACTCTTGCTTGTAGGAAGACGAAGATGCTTTGGTTTCACTCTGTTAGTCAAGGGATATTCAGACCAGAGTTCTCATCCATGAAACACACTCTGTATTAAAGCAAGAAGCATGCTCTTCTTTCCAGCATCTCTAATACAGCAAGAAACATGAGCATGCCCAGAAAAAAAGAACTGTGTTTCTTATTCATATGGAATATATCCAGTTAAACTGTGCTTATGAAACTGTAACAAACCACAGCATCTCTTATAAAAATGCTCTTTCATTTATAGTGAAAAACGTGTTGGGTTTGTGAACTGTGTAAATTCATTTGATCCAAAAATTCACTGGGTTTACCGGAAATGAACTCTTGCTTGTAGTAAGACACAGAGACTTTGCTTTAACTCCGTTTCTGAAGCAAAATACAGACCAGTGTTCTCATCCATGAAACACCCTCTTTTTTTTAACGCAAGAAGCATCCTCTTCTTTCCAGCGTCTGCAATACAGCAAGAAATATGAGCATGTCCAGAAAAAAAGAACTGTGTTTCCTACTCATATGTACCATATGTATTTGAACTCTGCTTATGAAACTAACAAAACACAGCATCTCTTACATAGATGCTCTTTATTTAATACTGAAAAACGTATTGGGTTCATGTACTGTGTAAATTCATTTGAGCCGAAAAATCACTGTGTTTACCGGAAATGAACTCTTGCTTGTAGGAAGACACAGGGTTTGGTTTAACTCCGTTAGTTAAGGGAAATTCAGACCAGTGTTCTCACCCATGAATCACCCTCTGTTTTAAGGCAAGAAGCATCCTCTTCTTTCCAGAGTCTGCATACAGTAAGAATTATGAGCATGTACAGATAAGAACTGTGTTTCCTACTAACATGGACCATATCTAGTTGAACTCTGATTATGAAACTGTAACAAACTACAGCATCTCTTACATAGATGCTCTTTAGTTAATAGTGAAAAACGTGTTGGGTTCGTGAACTGTGTAAATTCATTTGAGCCGAAAAATCACTGGGCTTACCGGAAATGAACTCTTGCTTGTAGTAAGAAACAGAGCCTTTGGTTTATCTCCGTTTCTGATGGAAAATTCAGACCGGTGTTCTCATCCATGAAACATATTCTGTTTTAATGCAAGAAGCATCCTCTTCTTTCCAGAGTCTGCAATACAGCAAGAAATATGAGCATGTCCAGGAAATAAGAACTGTGTTTCCTACTCATACTGACCATATCTAGTGGAACTCTGCTTATGAAACTGTAACAAACCACAGCATCTCTTACATAGATGCTCTTTAGTTAATAGTGAAAAACGTGTTGGGTTCGTGAACTGTGTAATTTCATTTGAGCCAAAAAATCACTGGGTTTACCGCCAATGAACTCTTGCTTGTAGTAAGACACAGAGGCTTTGGTTTAACTCCGTTTGTGCAGGGAAATTCAGACCAGTGTTCTCATCCATCAAACACCCTCTGTTTTAACGCAAGAAGCATCCTCTTCTTTCCAGAGTCTGCAATACAGCAAGAAATATGAGCATGTCCAGAAAATAAGAACTGTGTTTCCTACTCATACGGACCATATCTAGTTGAACTCTGCTTATTAAACTGTAACAAACCACAGCTTCTCTTACATAGATGCTCTTTTGTTAATAGTGAAAAACGTATTGGGTTCATGAACTGTGTAAATTCATTTGAGAAGAAAAATCACTGGGTTTACCAGAAATGAACTCTTGCTTGTAGGAAGACACAGGGTTTGGTTTAACTCCATTTGTGAAGGGAAATTCAGACCAGAGTTCTCATCCATGAAACACACTCTGTTTTAACCCAAGAAGCATGCAATTCTTCCTAGCATCTCTAATACAGCAAGAAACATAAGCATGCCCCGAAAAAAAGAACTGTGTTTCCTACTCATACGGACCATATCTAGTGGAACTCAGATTATGAAACTGTAACAAACTACAGCATCTCTTACATAGATGCTCTTTAGTTAATAGTGAACAACGTGTTGGGTTCGTGAACTGTGTAAATTCATTTGAGCCGAAAAATCACTGGGCTTACCGGAAATGAACTCTTGCTTGTAGTAAGAAACAGAGCCTTTGGTTTATCTCCGTTTCTGATGGAAAATTCAGACCGGTGTTCTCATCCATGAAACACCCTCTGTTTTAACGCAAGAAGCATCCCCTTCTTTCCAGACTCCACAATACAGCAAGAAATATGAGCATGTTCAGAAAAAAAGAACAGTGTTTCCTACTCATACGGACCATATCTACTTGAACTCTGCTCATGAAAGTGTAACAAACCACAGCATCTCTTACATAGATGCTCTTTCATTTATAGTGAAAAACGTGTTGGGTTCGTGAACTGTGTAAATTCAATTGTGCCGAAAAATCACTGGGTTTACCGGAAATGAACTCTTGCTTGTAGTAAGACACAGAGGCTTTGGTTTAACGCCGTTTGTGAAGGGAAATTCAGACCAGTGTTCTCATCCATGAAACACCCTCTGTTTTAACGCAAGAAGCATCCTCTTCTGTCCAGAGTCTGCAATACAGCAAGAAATATGAGAATGTCCAGAAAAAAAGAACTGTGTTTAATACTCATATGGACCATATGTAGTTGAACTCTGCTTATGAAACTAACAAACCACAGCATCTCTTACTTTGATGCTCTTTAGTTAATAGTGAAAAACGTATTGGGTTCATGAACTGTGTAAATTCATTTGAGCCGACAAATCGCTGGGTTTACCGGAAATGAACTCTTGCTTGTAGGAAGACAAAGAGGCTTTGGTTTCACTCTGTTTGTCAAGGGATATTCAGACCAGGGTTCTCATCCATGAAACATACTCTGTTTTAACGCAAGAAGCATGCCCTTCTTTCCAGCATCTCAAATACAGCAAGAAACATGAGCATGCCCAGAAAAAAAGAACTGTGTTTCTTACTCATGTGGACTATATCCAGTTAAACTCTGCTTATTAAAATGTAACAAACCACAGCATCTGTTACTTAGATGCTCTTTACTTAATAGTGAAAAATGTGTTGGGTTCGTGAACTTTGTAATTTCATTTGAGCCAAAAATTCACTGGGTTTACCGGAAATGAACTCTTGCTTGTAGAAAAACACAGAGACTTTGGTTTAAGTCCGTTTCTGAAGGAAAATTCAGACCAGTGTTCTCATCCATGAAACACACTCTTTTTTAACGCAAGAAGCATCCTCTTCTTTCCAGAGTCTGCAATACAGCAAGAAATATGAGCATGTCCAGAAAAAAAGAACTGTGTTTCCTACTCATATGGACCATATGTAGTTGAACTCTGCTTATGAAACTAACAAACCACAGCATCTCTTACTTAGATGCTCTTTAGTTAATAGTGAAAAACGTATTGGGTTCATGTACTGTGTAAATTCATTTCAGCCGAAAAATCACTGGGTTTACCGGAAATGAACTCTTGCTTGTAGGAAGACACAGGGTTTGGTTTAACTCCGTCTGTGAAGGGAAATTCAGACCAGTGTTCTCATCCATGAAACACCCTCTGTTTTAACACAAGAAGCATCCTCTTCTGTCCAGAATCTGCAATAGAGCAAGAAATAAGAGCATGTCCCGAAAAAATGAACTGTGTTTCTTACTCAACGGACCATATCTAGTTGAACTCTGATTATGCAACTGTAACAAACTACAGCATCTCTTACATAGATGCTCTTTAGTTAATAGAGAAAAAGGTATTTGGTTCATGAACTTGTAAAATCTTTTGAGCCGAAAAATCTCTGGGTTTACTGGAAATGAACTCTGGCTTGTAAGAAGACACAGAGGCTTTGGTTTCACTCCGTTTCTGAAGAGAAATTCAGACCAGATTTCTCATCCATGAAACACACTCTGTTTTAACGCAAGAAGCATGCTCTTCTTTCCAGCATCTCTAATACAGCAAGAAACATGAGCATCTCCAGAAAAAAAGAACTATATTTCCTACTCATACGGATCATATCCAGTTCAACACTGCTCATTACACTGTAACAAACCACAGCATCTCTTACATAGATGCTCTTTAGTTAATAGTGAAAATCATGTTGGGTTCGTGAACTGTGTAAATTCATTTGAGCCGAAAAATCACTGGGTTTACCGGAAATGAACTCTGGCTTGAAGGGAGGCACAGAGGCTTTGGTTTAACTCCGTTTCGGAAGGAAAATTAAGACCAGTGTTCTCATCCATGAAACACCCTCTGTTTTAACGCAAGAAGCATCCTCTTCTTTCCAGACTCCACAATACAGCAAGAAATATGAGCATGTTCAGAAAAAAAGAACAGTGTTTCCTACTCATACGGACCATATCTACTTGAACTCTGCTTATGAAAGTGTAACAAACCACAGCATCTCTTACATAGATGCTCTTTCATTTATAGTGAAAAACGTGTTGGGTTCGTGAACTGTGTAAATTCAATTGTGCCGAAAAATCACTGGGTTTACCGGAAATGAACTCTTGCTTGTAGTAAGACACAGAGGCTTTGGTTTAACGCCGTTTGTGAAGGGAAATTCAGACCAGTGTTCTCATCCATGAAACATACTCTGTTTTAACGCAAGAAGCATGCCCTTCTTTCCAGCATCTCAAATACAGCAAGAAACATGAGCATGCCCAGAAAAAAAGAACTGTGTTTCTTACTCATGTGGACTATATCCAGTTAAACTCTGCTTATTAAAATGTAACAAACCACAGCATCTGTTACTTAGATGCTCTTTACTTAATAGTGAAAAATGTGTTGGGTTCGTGAACTTTGTAATTTCATTTGAGCCAAAAATTCACTGGGTTTACCGGAAATGAACTCTTGCTTGTAGAAAAACACAGAGACTTTGGTTTAAGTCCGTTTCTGAAGGAAAATTCAGACCAGTGTTCTCATCCATGAAACACACTCTTTTTTAACGCAAGAAGCATCCTCTTCTTTCCAGAGTCTGCAATACAGCAAGAAATATGAGCATGTCCAGAAAAAAAGAACTGTGTTTCCTACTCATATGGACCATATGTAGTTGAACTCTGCTTATGAAACTAACAAACCACAGCATCTCTTACTTAGATGCTCTTTAGTTAATAGTGAAAAACGTATTGGGTTCATGTACTGTGTAAATTCATTTCAGCCGAAAAATCACTGGGTTTACCGGAAATGAACTCTTGCTTGTAGGAAGACACAGGGTTTGGTTTAACTCCGTCTGTGAAGGGAAATTCAGACCAGTGTTCTCATCCATGAAACACCCTCTGTTTTAACACAAGAAGCATCCTCTTCTGTCCAGAATCTGCAATAGAGCAAGAAATAAGAGCATGTCCCGAAAAAATGAACTGTGTTTCTTACTCAACGGACCATATCTAGTTGAACTCTGATTATGCAACTGTAACAAACTACAGCATCTCTTACATAGATGCTCTTTAGTTAATAGAGAAAAAGGTATTTGGTTCATGAACTTGTAAAATCTTTTGAGCCGAAAAATCTCTGGGTTTACTGGAAATGAACTCTGGCTTGTAAGAAGACACAGAGGCTTTGGTTTCACTCCGTTTCTGAAGAGAAATTCAGACCAGATTTCTCATCCATGAAACACACTCTGTTTTAACGCAAGAAGCATGCTCTTCTTTCCAGCATCTCTAATACAGCAAGAAACATGAGCATCTCCAGAAAAAAAGAACTATATTTCCTACTCATACGGATCATATCCAGTTCAACACTGCTCATTACACTGTAACAAACCACAGCATCTCTTACATAGATGCTCTTTAGTTAATAGTGAAAATCATGTTGGGTTCGTGAACTGTGTAAATTCATTTGAGCCGAAAAATCACTGGGTTTACCGGAAATGAACTCTGGCTTGAAGGGAGGCACAGAGGCTTTGGTTTAACTCCGTTTCGGAAGGAAAATTAAGACCAGTGTTCTCATCCATGAAACACCCTCTGTTTTAACGCAAGAAGCATCCTCTTCTTTCCAGACTCCACAATACAGCAAGAAATATGAGCATGTTCAGAAAAAAAGAACAATGTTTCCTACTCAAACGGACCATATCTACTTGAACTCTGCTTATGAAAGTGTAACAAACCACAGCATCTCTTACATAGATGCTCGTTCATTTATAGTGAAAAACGTGTTGGGTTGGTGAACTGTGTAAATTCATTTGAGCCGAAAAATCCCTGGGTTTACCAGAAATGAACTCTTGCTTGTAGTAAGACACAGAGGCTTTGGTTTAACGCCGTTTGTGAAGGGAAATTCAGACCAGTGTTCTCATCCATGAAACACCCTCTGTTTTAACGCAAGAAGCATCCTCTTCTGTCCAGAGTCTGCAATACAGCAAGAAATATGAGCATGTACAGAAAAAAAAAACTGTGTTTCCTACTCATATGGACCATATCTAGTTGAACTCTGCTTATGAAACTGTAACAAACCACAGCATCTCTTACATAGATGCTCTTTAGTTAATAGTGAAAAACGTGTTGGGTTCGTGAACTTTGTAATTTCATTTGAGCCAAAAAATCACTGGGTTTACCGGAAATGAACTCTTGCTTGTAGAAAAACACAGAGACTTTGGTTTAAGTCCGTTTCTGAAGGAAAATTCAGATCAGTGTTCTCATCCATGAAACACACTCTTTTTTAACGCAAGAAGCATCCTCTTCTTTCCAGAGTCTGCAATACAGCAAGAAATATGAGAATGTCCAGAAAAAAAGAACTGTGTTTCCTACTCATATGGACCATATGTAGTTGAACTCTGCTTATGAAACTAACAAACCACAGCATCTCTTACATAGATGCTCTTTAGTTAATACTGAAAAACCTATTGGGTTCATGTACTGTGTAAATTCATTTCAGCCGAAAAATCACTGGGTTTACCGGAAATGAACTCTTGCTTGTAGGAAGACACAGGGTTTGGTTTAACTCCATCTGTGAAGGGAAATTCAGACCAGTGTTCTCATCCATGAAACACCCTCTGTTTTAACACAAAAAGCATCCTCTTCTGTCCAGAATCTGCAATAGAGCAAGAAATAAGAACATGTCCCGAAAAAATGAACTGTGTTTCTTACTCAATGGACCATATCTAGTTGAACTCTGCTTATGAAACTGTAACAAACCACAGCATCTCTTACATAGGTGCTCTTTAGTTAATAGTGAAAAACGTGTTGGGTTCGTGAACTTTGTAATTTCATTTGAGCCAAAAAATCACTGGGTTTACCGGAAATGAACTCTTGCTTGTAGAAAAACACAGAGACTTTGGTTTAAGTCCGTTTCTGAAGGAAAATTCAGACCAGTGTTCTCATCCATGAATCACCCTCTGTTTTAACGCAAGAAGCATCCTCTTCTTTCCAGAGTCTGCATAAAGTAAGAATTATGAGCATGTCCAGATAAGAACTGTGTTTCCTACTAACATGGACCATATCTAGTTGAACTCTGATTATGAAACTGTAACAAACTACAGCATCTCTTCCATAGATGCTCTTTAGTTAATAGTGAAAAACGTGTTGGGTTCGTGAACTGTGAAAATTCATTTGAGCCGAAAAATCACTGGGCTTACCGGAAATGAACTATCGCTTGTAGGAAGAAACAGAGCCTTTGGTTTCACTCCGTTTCTGAAGGGAAATTCAGACCAGAGTTCTCATGCATGAAACACACTCTGTTTTAACGCAAGTAGCATGCTCTTCTTTCCAGCATCTCTAATACAGCAAGAAACATGAGCATGCGCAGAAAAAAAGGACTATATTTCCTACTCCTACGGACCATATCTAGTTGAACTCTGCTCATTAAACTGTAACAAACCACAGCATCTCTTAAATAGATGCTCTTTAGTTAATAGTGAAAAACATGTTGGGTTCTTGAACTGTGTAAATTCATTTGAGCCGAAAAATCACTGGGTTTACCGCAAATGAACTCTTGCTTGTAGTAAGACACAGAGGCTTTGGTTTAACTCCGTTTGTGCAGGGAAATTCAGACCAGTGTTCTCATCCATGAAACACCCTCTGTTTTAACGCAAGAAGCATCCTCTTCTTTCCAGAGTCTGCAATACAGCAAGAAATATGAGCATGTCCAGAAAAAAAGAACTGTGTTTCCTACTCATATGTACCATATGTATTTGAACTCTGCTTATGAAACTAACAAAACACAGCATCTCTTACATAGATGCTCTTTATTTAATACTGAAAAACGTATTGGGTTCATGTACTGTGTAAATTCATTTGAGCCGAAAAATCACTGTGTTTACCGGAAATGAACTCTTGCTTGTAGTAAGACACAGAGGTTTTGGTTTAACGCCATTTGTGAAGGGAAATTCAGACCAGTGTTCTCATCCATGAAACACCCTCTGTTTTAACGCAAGAAGCATCCTCTTCTGTCCAGAGTCTGCATACAGTAAGAATTATGAGCATGTCCAGATAAGAACTGTGTTTCCTACTAACATGGACCATATCTAGTTGAACTCTGATTATGAAACTGTAACAAACTACAGCATCTCTTCCATAGATGCTCTTTAGTTAATAGTGAAAAACGTGTTGGGTTCGTGAATTGTGTAAATTCATTTGAGCCGAAAAATCACTGGGCTTACCGGAAATGAACTATCGCTTGTAGGAAGAAACAGAGCCTTTGGTTTCACTCCGTTTCTGAAGGGAAATTCAGACCAGAGTTCTCATGCATGAAACACACTCTGTTTTAACGCAAGTAGCATGCTCTTCTTTCCAGCATCTCTAATACAGCAAGAAACATGAGCATGCGCAGAAAAAAAGGACTATATTTCCTACTCCTACGGACCATATCTAGTTGAACTCTGCTCATTAAACTGTAACAAACCACAGCATCTCTTAAATAGATGCTCTTTAGTTAATAGTGAAAAACATGTTGGGTTCGTGAACTGTGTAAATTCATTTGAGCCGAAAAATCACTGGGTTTACCGCAAATGAACTCTTGCTTGTAGTAAGACACAGAGGCTTTGGTTTAACTCCGTTTGTGCAGGGAAATTCAGACCAGTGTTCTCATCCATCAAACACCCTCTGTTTTAACGCAAGAAGCATCCTCTTCTTTCCAGAGTCTGCAATACAGCAAGAAATATGAGCATGTCCAGAAAATAAGAACTGTGTTTCCTACTCATACGGACCATATCTAGTTGAACTCTGCTTATTAAACTGTAACAAACCACAGCTTCTCTTACATAGATGCTCTTTTGTTAATAGTGAAAAACGTATTGGGTTCATGAACTGTGTAAATTCATTTGAGAAGAAAAATCACTGGGTTTACCAGAAATGAACTCTTGCTTGTAGGAAGACACAGGGTTTGGTTTAACTCCATTTGTGAAGGGAAATTCAGACCAGAGTTCTCATCCATGAAACACACTCTGTTTTAACCCAAGAAGCATGCAATTCTTCCTAGCATCTCTAATACAGCAAGAAACATAAGCATGCCCCGAAAAAAAGAACTGTGTTTCCTACTCATACGGACCATATGTAGTGGAACTCAGATTATTAAACTGTAACAAACTACAGCATCTCTTACATAGATGCTCTTTAGTTAATAGTGAGCAACGTGTTGGGTTCGTGAACTGTGTAAATTCATTTGAGCCGAAAAATCACTGGGCTTACCGGAAATGAACTCTTGCTTGTAGTAAGAAACAGAGCCTTTGGTTTATCTCCGTTTCTGATGGAAAATTCAGACCGGTGTTCTCATCCATGAAACATATTCTGTTTTAATGCAAGAAGCATCCTCTTCTTTCCAGAGTCTGCAATACAGCAAGAAATATGAGCATGTCCAGAAAATAAGAACTGTGTTTCCTACTCATATGGACCATATGTAGTTGAACTCTGCTTATGAAACTAAGAAACCACAGCATCTCTTACATAGATGCTCTTTAGTTAATACTGAAAAACGTATTGGGTTCATGTACTGTGTAAATTCATTTCAGCCGAAAAATCACTGGGTTTACCGGAAATGAACTCTTGCTTGTAGGAAGACAAAGAGGCTTTGGTTTCACTCTGTTTGTCAAGGGATATTCAGACCAGGGTTCTCATCCATGAAACATACTCTGTTTTAACGCAAGAAGCATGCCCTTCTTTCCAGCATCTCAAATACAGCAAGAAACATGAGCATGCCCAGAAAAAAAGAACTGTGTTTCTTACTCATGTGGACTATATCCAGTTAAACTCTGCTTATTAAAATGTAACAAACCACAGCATCTGTTACTTAGATGCTCTTTACTTAATAGTGAAAAATGTGTTGGGTTCGTGAACTTTGTAATTTCATTTGAGCCAAAAATTCACTGGGTTTACCGGAAATGAACTCTTGCTTGTAGAAAAACACAGAGACTTTGGTTTAAGTCCGTTTCTGAAGGAAAATTCAGACCAGTGTTCTCATCCATGAAACACACTCTTTTTTAACGCAAGAAGCATCCTCTTCTTTCCAGAGTCTGCAATACAGCAAGAAATATGAGCATGTCCAGAAAAAAAGAACTGTGTTTCCTACTCATATGGACCATATGTAGTTGAACTCTGCTTATGAAACTAACAAACCACAGCATCTCTTACTTAGATGCTCTTTAGTTAATAGTGAAAAACGTATTGGGTTCATGTACTGTGTAAATTCATTTCAGCCGAAAAATCACTGGGTTTACCGGAAATGAACTCTTGCTTGTAGGAAGACACAGGGTTTGGTTTAACTCCGTCTGTGAAGGGAAATTCAGACCAGTGTTCTCATCCATGAAACACCCTCTGTTTTAACACAAGAAGCATCCTCTTCTGTCCAGAATCTGCAATAGAGCAAGAAATAAGAGCATGTCCCGAAAAAATGAACTGTGTTTCTTACTCAACGGACCATATCTAGTTGAACTCTGATTATGCAACTGTAACAAACTACAGCATCTCTTACATAGATGCTCTTTAGTTAATAGAGAAAAAGGTATTTGGTTCATGAACTTGTAAAATCTTTTGAGCCGAAAAATCTCTGGGTTTACTGGAAATGAACTCTGGCTTGTAAGAAGACACAGAGGCTTTGGTTTCACTCCGTTTCTGAAGAGAAATTCAGACCAGATTTCTCATCCATGAAACACACTCTGTTTTAACGCAAGAAGCATGCTCTTCTTTCCAGCATCTCTAATACAGCAAGAAACATGAGCATCTCCAGAAAAAAAGAACTATATTTCCTACTCATACAGATCATATCCAGTTCAACACTGCTCATTACACTGTAACAAACCACAGCATCTCTTACATAGATGCTCTTTAGTTAATAGTGAAAATCATGTTGGGTTCGTGAACTGTGTAAATTCATTTGAGCCGAAAAATCACTGGGTTTACCGGAAATGAACTCTGGCTTGAAGGGAGGCACAGAGGCTTTGGTTTAACTCCGTTTCGGAAGGAAAATTAAGACCAGTGTTCTCATCCATGAAACACCCTCTGTTTTAACGCAAGAAGCATCCTCTTCTTTCCAGACTCCACAATACAGCAAGAAATATGAGCATGTTCAGAAAAAAAGAACAGTGTTTCCTACTCATACGGACCATATCTACTTGAACTCTGCTTATGAAAGTGTAACAAACCACAGCATCTCTTACATAGATGCTCTTTCATTTATAGTGAAAAACGTGTTGGGTTCGTGAACTGTGTAAATTCAATTGTGCCGAAAAATCACTGGGTTTACCGGAAATGAACTCTTGCTTGTAGTAAGACACAGAGGCTTTGGTTTAACGCCGTTTGTGAAGGGAAATTCAGACCAGTGTTCTCATCCATGAAACATACTCTGTTTTAACGCAAGAAGCATGCCCTTCTTTCCAGCATCTCAAATACAGCAAGAAACATGAGCATGCCCAGAAAAAAAGAACTGTGTTTCTTACTCATGTGGACTATATCCAGTTAAACTCTGCTTATTAAAATGTAACAAACCACAGCATCTGTTACTTAGATGCTCTTTACTTAATAGTGAAAAATGTGTTGGGTTCGTGAACTTTGTAATTTCATTTGAGCCAAAAATTCACTGGGTTTACCGGAAATGAACTCTTGCTTGTAGAAAAACACAGAGACTTTGGTTTAAGTCCGTTTCTGAAGGAAAATTCAGACCAGTGTTCTCAACCATGAAACACACTCATTTTTAACGCAAGAAGCATCCTCTTCTTTCCAGAGTCTGCAATACAGCAAGAAATATGAGCATGTCCAGAAAAAAAGAACTGTGTTTCCTACTCATATGGACCATATGTAGTTGAACTCTGCTTATGAAACTAACAAACCACAGCATCTCTTACTTAGATGCTCTTTAGTTAATAGTGAAAAACGTATTGGGTTCATGTACTGTGTAAATTCATTTCAGCCGAAAAATCACTGGGTTTACCGGAAATGAACTCTTGCTTGTAGGAAGACACAGGGTTTGGTTTAACTCCGTCTGTGAAGGGAAATTCAGACCAGTGTTCTCATCCATGAAACACCCTCTGTTTTAACACAAGAAGCATCCTCTTCTGTCCAGAATCTGCAATAGAGCAAGAAATAAGAGCATGTCCCGAAAAAATGAACTGTGTTTCTTACTCAACGGACCATATCTAGTTGAACTCTGATTATGCAACTGTAACAAACTACAGCATCTCTTACATAGATGCTCTTTAGTTAATAGTGAAAAAGGTATTTGGTTCATGAACTTGTAAAATCTTTTGAGCCGAAAAATCTCTGGGTTTACTGGAAATGAACTCTGGCTTGTAAGAAGACACAGAGGCTTTGGTTTCACTCCGTTTCTGAAGAGAAATTCAGACCAGATTTCTCATCCATGAAACACACTCTGTTTTAACGCAAGAAGCATGCTCTTCTTTCCAGCATCTCTAATACAGCAAGAAACATGAGCATCTCCAGAAAAAAAGAACTATATTTCCTACTCATACGGATCATATCCAGTTCAACACTGCTCATTACACTGTAACAAACCACAGCATCTCTTACATAGATGCTCTTTAGTTAATAGTGAAAATCATGTTGGGTTCGTGAACTGTGTAAATTCATTTGAGCCGAAAAATCACTGGGTTTACCGGAAATGAACTCTGGCTTGAAGGGAGGCACAGAGGCTTTGGTTTAACTCCGTTTCGGAAGGAAAATTAAGACCAGTGTTCTCATCCATGAAACACCCTCTGTTTTAACGCAAGAACCATCCTCTTCTTTCCAGACTCCACAATACAGCAAGAAATATGAGCATGTTCAGAAAAAAAGAACAATGTTTCCTACTCAAACGGACCATATCTACTTGAACTCTGCTTATGAAAGTGTAACAAACCACAGCATCTCTTACATAGATGCTCGTTCATTTATAGTGAAAAACGTGTTGGGTTGGTGAACTGTGTAAATTCATTTGAGCCGAAAAATCCCTGGGTTTACCGGAAATGAACTCTTGCTTGTAGTAAGACACAGAGGCTTTGGTTTAACGCCGTTTGTGAAGGGAAATTCAGACCAGTGTTCTCATCCATGAAACACCCTCTGTTTTAACGCAAGAAGCATCCTCTTCTGTCCAGAGTCTGCAATACAGCAAGAAATATGAGCATGTACAGAAAAAAAGAACTGTGTTTCCTACTCATATGGACCATATCTAGTTGAACTCTGCTTATGAAACTGTAACAAACCACAGCATCTCTTACATAGATGCTCTTTAGTTAATAGTGAAAAACGTGTTGGGTTCGTGAACTTTGTAATTTCATTTGAGCCAAAAAATCACTGGGTTTACCGGAAATGAACTCTTGCTTGTAGAAAAACACAGAGACTTTGGTTTAAGTCCGTTTCTGAAGGAAAATTCAGATCAGTGTTCTCATCCATGAAACACACTCTTTTTTAACGCAAGAAGCATCCTCTTCTTTCCAGAGTCTGCAATACAGCAAGAAACATGAGCATGCCCAGAAAAAAAGAACTGTGTTTCCTACTCATATGGACCATATGTAGTTGAACTCTGCTTATGAAACTAACAAACCACAGCATCTCTTACATAGATGCTCTTTAGTTAATACTGAAAAACCTATTGGGTTCATGTACTGTGTAAATTCATTTCAGCCAAAAAATCACTGGGTTTACCGGAAATGAACTCTTGCTTGTAGGAAGACACAGGGTTTGGTTTAACTCCGTCTGTGAAGGGAAATTCAGACCAGTGTTCTCATCCATGAAACACCCTCTGTTTTAACACAAGAAGCATCCTCTTCTGTCCAGAATCTGCAATAGAGCAAGAAATAAGAACATGTCCCGAAAAAATGAACTGTGTTTCTTACTCAATGGACCATATCTAGTTGAACTCTGCTTATGAAACTGTAACAAACCACAGCATCTCTTACATAGGTGCTCTTTAGTTAATAGTGAAAAACGTGTTGGGTTCGTGAACTTTGTAATTTCATTTGAGCCAAAAAATCACTGGGTTTACCGGAAATGAACTCTTGCTTGGAGAAAAACACAGAGACTTTGGTTTAAGTCCGTTTCTGAAGGAAAATTCAGACCAGTGTTCTCATCCATGAATCACCCTCTGTTTTAACGCAAGAAGCATCCTCTTCTTTCCAGAGTCTGCATAAAGTAAGAATTATGAGCATGTCCAGATAAGAACTGTGTTTCCTACTAACATGGACCATATCTAGTTGAACTCTGATTATGAAACTGTAACAAACTACAGCATCTCTTCCATAGATGCTCTTTAGTTAATAGTGAAAAACGTGTTGGGTTCGTGAACTGTGAAAATTCATTTGACCCGAAAAATCACTGGGCTTACCGGAAATGAACTATCGCTTGTAGGTAGAAACAGAGCCTTTGGTTTCACTCCGTTTCTGAAGGGAAATTCAGACCAGAGTTCTCATGCATGAAACACACTCTGTTTTAACGCAAGTAGCATGCTCTTCTTTCCAGCATCTCTAATACAGCAAGAATCATGAGCATGCGCAGAAAAAAAGGACTATATTTCCTACTCCTACGGACCATATCTAGTTGAACTCTGCTCATTAAACTGTAACAAACCACAGCATCTCTTAAATAGATGCTCTTTAGTTAATAGTGAAAAACATGTTGGGTTCTTGAACTGTGTAAATTCATTTGAGCCGAAAAATCACTGGGTTTACCGCAAATGAACTCTTGCTTGTAGTAAGACACAGAGGCTTTGGTTTAACTCCGTTTGTGCAGGGAAATTCAGACCAGTGTTCTCATCCATGAAACACCCTCTGTTTTAACGCAAGAAGCATCCTCTTCTTTCCAGAGTCTGCAATACAGCAAGAAATATGAGCATGTCCAGAAAATAAGAACTGTGTTTCCTACTCATACGGACCATATCTAGTTGAACTCTGCTTATTAAACTGTAACAAACCACAGCTTCTCTTACATAGATGCTCTTTTGTTAATAGTGAAAAACGTATTGGGTTCATGAACTGTGTAAATTCATTTGAGAAGAAAAATCACTGGGTTTACCAGAAATGAACTCTTGCTTGTAGGAAGACACAGGGTTTGGTTTAACTCCGTTTGTGAAGGGAAATTCAGACCAGAGTTCTCATCCATGAAACACACTCTGTTTTAACCCAAGAAGCATGCAATTCTTCCCAGCATCTCTAATACAGCAAGAAACATAAGCATGCCCCGAAAAAAAGAACTGTGTTTCCTACTCATATGGACCATATCTAGTGGAACTCAGATTATGAAACTGTAACAAACTACAGCATCTCTTACATAGATGCTCTTTAGTTAATAGTGAACAACGTGTTGGGTTCGTGAACTGTGTAAATTCATTTGAGCCGAAAAATCACTGGGCTTACCGGAAATGAACTCTTGCTTGTAGTGAGAAACAGAGCCTTTGGTTTATCTCCGTTTCTGATGGAAAATTCAGACCGGTGTTCTCATCCATGAAACATATTCTGTTTTAATGCAAGAAGCATCCTCTTCTTTCCAGAGTCTGCAATACAGCAAGAAATATGAGCATGTCCAGAAAATAAGAACTGTGTTTCCTACTCATATGGACCATATGTAGTTGAACTCTGCTTATGAAACTAACAAACCACAGCATCTCTTACATAGATGCTCTTTAGTTAATACTGAAAAACGTATTGGGTTCATGTACTGTGTAAATTCATTTCAACCGAAAAATCACTGGGTTTACCGGAAATGAACTCTTGCTTGTAGGAAGACACAGGGTTTGGTTTAACTCCGTTTGTGAAGGGAAATTCAGACCAGTGTTCTCATTCCTGAAACACCCTCTTTTTTAACGCAAGAAGCATCCTCTTCTGCCCATAATCTGCAATAGAGCAAGAAATAAGAGCATGTCCCGAAAAAATGAACTGTGTTTCTTACTCAACGGACCATATCTAGTTGAACTCTGATTATGCAACTGTAACAAACTACAGCATCTCTTACATAGATGCTCTTTAGTTAATAGTGAAAAAGGTATTTGGTTCATGAACTTGTAAAATCTTTTGAGCCGAAAAATCTCTGGGTTTACTGGAAATGAACTCTGGCTTGTCAGAAGACACAGAGGCTTTGGTTTCACTCCGTTTCTGAAGGGAAATTCAGACCAGATTTCTCATCCATGAAACACTCTGTTTTAACGCAAGAAGCATGCTCTTCTTTCCAGCATCTCTAATACAGCAAGAAACATGATCATCTCCAGAAAAAAAGAACCATATTTCCTACTCATACGGATCATATCCAGTTCAACACTGCTCATTACACTGTAACAAACCACAGCATCTCTTACATAGATGCTCTTTAGTTAATAGTGAAAATCATGTTGGGTTCGTGAACTGTGTAAATTCATTTGAGCCGAAAAATCACTGGGTTTACCGGAAATGAACTCTGGCTTGAAGGGAGGCCCAGAGGCTTTGGTTTAACTCCGTTTTGGAAGGAAAATTAAGACCAGTGTTCTCATCCATGAAACACCCTCTGTTTTAACGCAAGAAGCATCCTATTCTTTCCAGACTCCACAATACAGCAAGAAATATGAGCATGTTCAGAAAAAAAGAAAAGTGTTTCCTACTCATACGGACCATATCTACTTGAACTCTGCTTATGAAAGTGTAACAAACCACAGCATCTCTTACATAGATGCTCTTTCATTTATAGTGAAAAACGTGTTGGGTTCGTGAACTGTGTAAATTCAATTGTGCCGAAAAATCACTGGGTTTACCGGAAATGAACTCTTGCTTGTAGTAAGACACAGAGGCTTTGGTTTAACGCCGTTTGTGAAGGGAAATTCAGACCAGTGTTCTCATCCATGAAACACCCTCTGTTTTAACGCAAGAAGCATCCTCTTCTGTCCAGAGTCTGCAATACAGCAAGAAATATGAGAATGTCCAGAAAAAAAGAACTGTGTTTCCTACTCATATGGACCATATGTAGTTGAACTCTGCTTATGAAACTAACAAACCACAGCATCTCTTACTTTGATGCTCTTTAGTTAATAGTGAAAAACGTATTGGGTTCATGAACTGTGTAAATTCATTTGAGCCGACAAATCGCTGGGTTTACCGGAAATGAACTCTTGCTTGTAGGAAGACAAAGAGGCTTTGGTTTCACTCTGTTTGTCAAGGGATATTCAGACCAGGGTTCTCATCCATGAAACATACTCTGTTTTAACGCAAGAAGCATGCCCTTCTTTCCAGCATCTCAAATACAGCAAGAAACATGAGCATGCCCAGAAAAAAAGAACTGTGTTTCTTACTCATATGGACCATATCTAGTTGAACTCTGCTTATGAAACTGTAACAAACCACAGCATCTCTTACATATATGCTCTTTAGTTAATAGTGAAAAACGTGTTGGGTTCGTGAACTTTGTAATTTCATTTGAGCCAAAAAATCACTGGGTTTACCGGAAATGAACTCTTGCTTGTAGAAAAACACAGAGACTTTGGTTTAAGTCCGTTTCTGAAGGAAAACTCAGACCAGTGTTCTCATCCATGAAACACCCTCTTTTTTAAAACAAGAAGCATCCTCTTCTTTCCAGAGTCTGCAATACAGCAAGAAATATGAACATGTCGAGAAATAAAGAACTGTGTTTCCTACTCATATGGACAATATCTAGTTGAACTCTGCTTATGAAACTGTAACAAACCACAGCATCTCTTACATAGATGCTCTTTCATTTATAGTGAAAAACGTGTTGGGTCCATGAACTGTGTAAATTCATTTGAGCCGAAAAATCATTGGGTTTACCGGAAATGAACTCTTGCTTGTAGTAAGACACAGAGGTTTTGGTTTAACTCTATGTGTGAAGGGAAATTCAGACCAGTGTTCTCATCCATGAAACACCCTCTTTTTTAACGCAAGAAGCATCCTCTTCTTTCCAGAGTCTGTAATACAGCAAGAAATATGAGCATGTCCAGAAAAAAAGAACTGTGTTTCCTACTCATATGGACCATATGTAGTTGAACTCTGCTTATGAAACTAACAAACCACAGCATCTCTTACATAGATGCTCTTTAGTTAATAGTGAAAAACGTATTGGGTTCATGAACTGTGTAAATTCATTTGAGCCGACAAATCACTGGGTTTACCGGAAATGTACTCTTGCTTGTAGGAAGACAAAGAGGCTTTGGTTTCACTCTGTTTGTCAAGGGATATTCAGACCAGAGTTCTCATCCATTAAACATACTCTGTTTTAACGCAAGAAGCATGCTCTTCTTTCCAGCATCTCTAATACAGTAAGAAACATGAGCATGCCCAGAAAAAAAGAACTGTGTTTCTTACTCATATGGACTATATCCAGTTAAACTCTGCTTATGAAACTGTAACAAACCACAGCATCTCTTACAAAAATGCTCTTTCATTTATAGTGAAAAACGTGTTGTGTTCGTGAACTGTGTAAATTCATTTGAGCCGAAAAATCACTGGGTTTACCGGAAATGAACTCTTGCTTGTAGAAAGACACAGAGACTTTGGTTTAACTCCGTTTCTGAAGGAAAATTGAGACCAGTGTTCTCATCCATGAAACACCCTCTGTTTTAACGCAAGAAGCATCCTCTTCTTTCCAGAGTCCACAATAGAGCAAGAAATATGAGCATTTTCAGAAAAAAAGAACAGTGTTTCCTACGCATACAGACGATATCTAGTTGAACTCTGCTCATGAAATTGTAACAAACCACAGCATCTCTTACATAGATGCTCTTTAGTTAATAGTGAAAAACGTGTTTGGTTCGTGAAATATGTAAATTCATTTGAGCCGAAAAATCACTGGGTGTACCGGAATTGAATTCTTGCTTGTAGGAAGACACAGAGACTTTGGTTTAACTCCGTTTCTGAAGGAAAATTCAGACCAGTGTTCTCATCCATGAAACACCCTCTTTTTTAACGCAAGAAGCATCCTCTTCTTTCCAGAGTCTGCAATACAGCAAGAAATATGAACATGTCGAGAAATAAAGAACTGTGTTTCCTACTCATATGGGCCATATCTAGTTAAATTCTACTTATGAAACTGTAATAAACCACAGCATCTCTTACATATATGCTCTTTCATTTATAGTGAAAAACGTGTTGGGTTCATGAACTGTGTAAATTCATTTGAGCCGAAAAATCACTGGGTTTACCGGAAATGAACTCTTGCTTGTAGTAAGACACAGAGGTTTTGGTTTAACTCTGTTTGTGAAGGGAAATTCAGACCAGTGTTCTCATCCATGAAACACCCTTGTTTGAACGAAAGAAGCATCCTCTTCTTTCCAGAGTCTGCAATACAGCAAGAAATTTGAGCATGTCCAGAAAAAATGAAGTGTGTTTCCTACTCATACGGACCATATCTAGTTGAACTCTGCTTATGAAAATGTAACAAACCACAGCATCTCTTACATAGATCTCTTTAGTTAATAGTGAAAAACGTGTGGGGTTCGTGAACTGTGTAATTTCATTTGAGCCAAAAAACCATTGGGTTTACCGGACATGATCTCTTGATTGTAGAAAGACACAGAGACTTTGGTTTAACTCCATTTCTGAAGGAAAATTCAGTCCAGTGTTCTCATCCATGAAACACCCTCTTTTTTAACGCAAGATGCATCCTCTTCTTTCCAGAGTCTGCAATACAGCAAGAAATATGAGCATGTCCAGAAAAAAAGAACTGTGTTTCCTACTCATATGGACCATATCTAGTTGAACTCTGCTTATGAAACTGTAACACACCACAGCATCTCTTACATAGATGCTCTTTCATTTATAGTGAAAAACGTGTTGGGTCCATGAACTGTGTAAATTCATTTGAGCCGAAAAATCATTGGGTTTACCGGAAATTAACTCTTGCTTGTAGTAAGACACAGAGGTTTTGGTTTAACTCTATGTGTGAAGGGAAATTCAGACCAGTGTTCTCATCCATGAAACACCCTCTTTTTTAACGCAAGAAGCATCCTCTTCTTTCCAGAGTCTGTAATACAGCAAGAAATATGAGCATGTCCAGAAAAAAAGAACTGTGTTTCCTACTCATATGGACCATATGTAGTTGAACTCTGCTTATGAAACTAACAAACCACAGCATCTCTTACATAGATGCTCTTTAGTTAATAGTGAAAAACGTATTGGGTTCATGAACTGTGTAAATTCATTTGAGCCGACAAATCACTGGGTTTACCGGAAATGTACTCTTGCTTGTAGGAAGACAAAGAGGCTTTGGTTTCACTCTGTTTGTCAAGGGATATTCAGACCAGAGTTCTCATCCCAGAAACACACTCTGTTTTAACGCAAGAAGCATGATCTTCTTTCCAGCATCTCTAATACAGCAAGAAACATGAGCATGCCGAGAAAAAAAGAACTGTGTTTCTTACTCATATGGACTATATCCAGTTAAACTCTGCTTATGAAACTATAACAAACCACAGCATCTCTTACAAAAATGCTCTTTCATTTATAGTGAAAAACGTGTTGTGTTCGTGAACTGTGTAAATTCATTTGAGCCGAAAAATCACTGGGTTTACCGGAAATGAACTCTTGCTTGTAGAAAGACACAGAGACTTTGGTTTAACTTTGTTTCTGAAGGAAAATACAGAACAGTGTTCTCATCCATGAAACACACTCTGTTTTAACGCAAGAAGCATTCTCTTCTTTCCAGAGTCTGCAAAACAGCAAGAAATATGAGCATGTCCAGAAAAATAGAACTGTGTTTCCTACTAATATGGACCATATCTAGTTGAACTCTGCTTATGAAACTGTAACAAACCACAGCATCTCTTACATAGATCACTTTAGTTAATAGTGAAAATCGTGTTGGGTTCGTGAACTGTGTAATTTCATTTGAGCCAAAAAATCACTGGGATTACCGGAAATGAACTCTTGCTTGTAGAAAGACACAGAGACTTTGGTTTAACTCCGTTTCTGAAGGAAAATTGAGACCAGTGTTCTCATCCATGAAACACCCTCTTTTTTAAAACAAGAAGCATCCTCTTCTTTCCAGAGTCTGCAATACAGCAAGAAATATGAACATGTCGAGAAATAAAGAACTGGGTTTCCTACTCATATGGACCATATATAGTTGACCTCTGCTTATGAAACTGTAACAAACCACAGCATCTCTTACATAGATGCTCTTTCATTTATAGTGAAAAACGTGTTGGGTCCATGAACTGTGTAAATTCATTTGAGCCGAAAAATCATTGGGTTTACCGGAAATGAACTCTTGCTTGTAGTAAGACACAGAGATTTTGGTTTAACATTGTGTGTGAAGGGAAATTCAGACCAGTGTTCTCATCCATGAACCACCCTCTTTTTTAACGCAAGAAGCATCCTCTTCTTTCCAGAGTCTGCAATAGGGCAAGAAATATGAGCATGTCCAGAAAAAAAGAACTGTGTTTCCTACTCATGTGGACCATATGTAGTTGAACTCTGCTTATGAAACTAACAAACCACAGCATCTCTTACATAGATGCTCTTTAGTTAATAGTGAAAAACGTATTGGGTTCATGAACTGTGTAAATTCATTTGAGCCAACAAATCACTGGGTTTAACGGAAATGTACTCTTGCTTGTAGGAAGACAAAGAGGCTTTGGTTTCACTCTGTTTGTCAAGGGATATTCAGACCAGAGTTCTCATCCATTAAACATACTCTGTTTTAACGCAAGAAGCATGCTCTTCTTTCCAGCATCTCTAATACAGCAAGAAACATGAGCATGCCCAGAAAAAAAAAACTGTGTTTCTTACTCATATGGACTATATCCAGTTAAACTCTGCTTATGAAACTGTAACAAACCACAGCATCTCTTACAAAAATGCTCTTTCATTTATAGTGAAAAACGTGTTGTGTTCGTGAACTGTGTAAATTCATTTGAGCCGAAAAATCACTGGGTTTACCGGAAATGAACTCTTGCTTGTAGAAAGACACAGAGACTTTGGTTTAACTTCGTTTCTGAAGGAAAATACAGACCAGTGTTCTCATCCATGAAACACCCTCTTTTTTAACGCAAGAAGCATCCTCTTCTTTCCATAGTCTGCAATACAGCAAGAAATATGAGCATGTCCAGAAAAAAAGAACTGTGTTTCCTACTCATATGGACCATATCTAGTTGAACTCTGCTTATGAAACTGTAACAAACCACAGCATCTCTTACATAGATGATCTTTATTTAATAGTGGAAAACATGTTGGGTTCGTGAACTGTGTAAATTCATTTGAGCCGAAAAATCACTGGGTTTACCGGAAATGAACTCTTGCTTGTAGAAAGACACAGAGACTTTGGTTTAACTCCGTTTCTGAAGGAAAATTGAGACCAGTGTTCTCATCCATGAAACACCCTCTGTTTTAACGCAAGAAGCATCCTCTTCTTTCCAGAGTCCACAATACAGCAAGAAATATGAGCATGTTCAGAAAAAAAGAACAGTGTTTCCTACGCATACAGACCATATCTAGTTGAACTCTGCTCATGAAACTGTAACAAACCACAGCATCTCTTACATAGATGCTCTTTAGTTAATAGTGAAAAACGTGTTTGGTTCGTGAAATGTGTAAATTCATTTGAGCCGAAAAATCACTGGGTGTACCGGAATTGAATTCTTGCTTGTAGGAAGACACAGAGACTTTGGTTTAACTCCGTTTCTGAAGGAAAATTCAGACCAGTGTTCTCATCCATGAAACACCCTCTTTTTTAACGTAAGAAGCATCCTCTTCTTTCCAGAGTCTGCAATACAGCAAGAGATATGAACATGTCGAGAAATAAAGAACTGTGTTTCCTACTCATATGGGCCATATCTAGTTAAATTCTGCTTATGAAACTGTAATAAACCACAGTATCTCTTACATATATGCTCTTTCATTTATAGTGAAAAACGTGTTGGGTTCATGAACTGTGTAAATTCATTTGAGCCGAAAAATCACTGGGTTTACCGGAAATGAACTCTTGTTTGTAGTAAGAAACAGAGGTTTTGGTTTAACTCTGTTTGTGAAGGGAAATTCAGACCAGTGTTCTCATCCATGAAACACCCTTGTTTGAACGAAAGAAGCATCCTCTTCTTTCCAGAGTCTGCAATACAGCAAGAAATATGAGCATGTCCAGAAAAAATGAAGTGTGTTTCCTACTCATACGGACCATATCTAGTTGAACTCTGGTTATGAAAATGTAACAAACCACAGCATCTCTTACATAGATCTCTTTAGTTAATAGTGAAAAACGTGTGGGGTTCGTGAACTGTGTAATTTCATTTGAGCCAAAAAACCATTGGGTTTACCGGACATGATCTCTTGATTGTAGAAAGACACAGAGACTTTGGTTTAACTCCATTTCTGAAGGAAAATTCAGTCCAGTGTTCTCATCCATGAAACACCCTCTTTTTTAACGCAAGATGCATCCTCTTCTTTCCAGAGTCTGCAATACAGCAAGAAATATGAGCATGTCCAGAAAAAAAGAACTGTGTTTCCTACTCATATGGACCATATCTAGTTGAACTCTGCTTATGAAACTAACAAACCACAGCATCTCTTACATAGATTCTGTTTAGTTAATAGTGAAAAACGTATTGGGTTCATGAACTGTGTAAATTCATTTGAGCCGAAAAATCACTGGGTTTACCGGAAATGAACTCTTGCTTGTAGAAAGACACAGAGACTTTGGTTTAACTCCGTTTCTGAAGGAAAATTGAGACCAGTGTTCTCATCCATGAAACACCCTCTTTTTTAAAACAAGAAGCATCCTCTTCTTTCCAGAGTCTGCAATACAGCAAGAAATATGAACATGTCGAGAAATAAAGAACTGTGTTCCCTACTCATATGGACCATATCTAGTTGAACTCTGCTTATGAAACTGTAACAAACCACAGCATCTCTTACATAGATGCTCTTTCATTTATAGTGAAAAACGTGTTGGGTCCATGAACTGTGTAAATTCATTTGAGCCGAAAAATCATTGGGTTTACCGGAAATGAACTCTTGCTTGTAGTAAGACACAGAGGTTTTGGTTTAACTCTATGTGTGAAGGGAAATTCAGACCAGTGTTCTCATCCATGAAACACCCTCTTTTTTAACGCAAGAAGCATCCTCTTCTTTCCAGAGTCTGTAATACAGCAAGAAATATGAGCATGTCCAGAAAAAAAGAACTGTGTTTCCTACTCATATGGACCATATCTAGTTGAACTCTGCTTATGAAACTAACAAACCACAGCATCTCTTACATAGATGCTCTTTAGTTAATAGTGAAAAACGTATTGGGTTCATGAACTGTGTAAATTCATTTGAGCCGACAAATCACTGGGTTTACCGGAAATGTACTCTTGCTTGTAGGAAGACAAAGAGGCTTTGGTTTCACTCTGTTTGTCAAGGGATATTCAGACCAGAGTTCTCATCCATTAAACATACTCTGTTTTAACGCAAGAAGCATGCTCTTCTTTCCAGCATCTCTAATACAGTAAGAAACATGAGCATGCCCAGAAAAAAAGAACTGTGTTTCTTACTCATATGGACTATATCCAGTTAAACTCTGCTTATGAAACTGTAACAAACCACAGCATCTCTTACAAAAATGCTCTTTCATTTATAGTGAAAAACGTGTTGTGTTCGTGAACTGTGTAAATTCATTTGAGCCGAAAAATCACTGGGTTTACCGGAAATGAACTCTTGCTTGTAGAAAGTCACAGAGACTTTGGTTTAACTTCGTTTCTGAAGGAAAATACAGACCAGTGTTCTCATCCATGAAACACCCTCTTTTTTAACGCAAGAAGCATCCTCTTCTTTCCATAGTCTGCAATACAGCAAGAAATATGAGCATGTCCAGAAAAAAAGAACTGTTTCCTACTCATATGGACCATATGTAGTTGAACTCTGCTTATGAAACTGTAACAAACCACAGCATCTCTTACATAGATGATCTTTATTTAATAGTGAAAAACATGTTGGGTTCGTGAACTGTGTAAATTCATTTGAGCCGAAAAATCACTGGGTTTACCAGAAATGAACTCTTGCTTGTAGAAAGACACAGAGACTTTGGTTTAACTCCGTTTCTGAAGGAAAATTGAGACCAGTGTTCTCATCCATGAAACACCCTCTGATTTAACGCAAGAAGCATCCTCTTCTTTCCAGAGTTCACAATACAGCAAGAAATATGAGCATGTTCAGAAAAAAAGAACAGTGTTTCCTACGCATACGGACCATATCTAGTTGAACTCTGCTTATGAAACTGTAACAAACCACAGCATCTCTTACATAGATGCTCTTTAGTTAATAGTGAAATACGTGTTTGGTTCGTGAAATTTGTAAATTCATTTGGGCCGAAAAATCACTGGGTGTACCGGAAATGAATTCTTGCTTGTAGGAAGACACAGAGACTTTGGTTTAACTCCGTTTCTGAAGGAAAATTCAGACCAGTGTTCTCATCCATGAAACACCCACTTTTTTAACACAAGAAGCATCCTCTTCTTTCCAGAGTCTGATACAGCAAGAAATATGAGCATGTCCAGAAATAAAGAACTGTGTTTCCTACTCATATGGACCATATCTAGTTGAACTCTGCTTATGAAACTGTAACAAACCACAGCATCTCTTACATAGATGCTCTTTCATTTATAGTGAAAAACGTGTTGGGTTCGTGAACTGTGTAAATTAATTTGACCCGAAAAATCACTGGGTTTACCGCAAATGAACTCTTGCTTGTAGTAAGACACAGAGGCTCGGTTTAACTCTGTTTGTGAAGGGAAATTCAGACCAGTGTTCTCATCCATGAAACACACTCTGTTTTAACGCAAGAAGCATTCTCTTCTTTCCAGAGTCTGCAAAACAGCAAGAAATATGAGCATGTCCAGAAAAATAGAACTGTGTTTCCTACTAATATGGACCATATCTAGTTGAACTCTGCTTATGAAACTGTAACAAACCACAGCATTTCTTACATAGATCACTTTAGTTAATAGTGAAAATCGTGTTTGGTTCGTGAACTGTGTAATTTCATTTGAGCCAAAAAATCACTGGGTTTACCGGAAATGAACTCTTGCTTGTTGAAAGACACAGAGACTTTGGTTTAACTCCATTTCTGAAGGAAAATTCAGTCCAGTGTTCTCATCCATGAAACACCCTCTGTTTTAACACAAGAAGCATCCTCTTCTTTCCAGAGTCTGCAATACAGCAGGAAATATGAGCATGTCCAGAAATAAAGAATTGTGTTTCCTACTGTTATGGACCATATCTTGTTGAACTCTGCTTATGAAACTGTAACACACCACAGCATCTCTTACATAGATGCTCTTTAGTTAATAGTGAAAATCGTATTGGGTTCATGAACTGTGTAAATTCATTTGAGCCGACAAATCACTGGGTTTACCGGAAATGAACTCTTGCTTGTAGAAAGACACAGAGACTTTGGTTTAACTCCGTTTCTGAAGGAAAATTGAGACCAGTGTTCTCATCCATGAAACACCCTCTTTTTTAAAACAAGAAGCATCCTCTTCTTTCCAGAGTCTGCAATACAGCAAGAAATATGAACATGTCGAGAAATAAAGAACTGTGTTTCCTACTCATAGGGACCATATCTAGTTGAACTCTGCTTATGAAACTGTAACAAACCACAGCATCTCTTACATAGATGCTCTTTCATTTATAGTGAAAAACGTGTTGGGTCCATGAACTGTGTAAATTCATTTGAGCCGAAAAATCATTGTGTTTACCGGAAATGAACTCTTGCTTGTAGTAAGACACAGAGGTTTTGGTTTAACTCTGTGTGTGAAGGGAAATTCAGACCAGTGTTCTCATCCATGAAACACCCTCTTTTTTAACGCAAGAAGCATCCTCTTCTTTCCAGAGTCTGCAATAGGGCAAGAAATATGAGCATGTCCAGAAAAAAAGAACTGTGTTTCCTACTCATGTGGACCATATGTAGTTGAACTCTGCTTATGAAACTAACAAACCACAGCATCTCTTACATAGATGCTCTTTAGTTAATAGTGAAAAACGTATTGGGTTCATGAACTGTGTAAATTCATTTGAGCCGACAAATCACTGGGTTTACCGGAAATGTACTCTTGCTTGTAGGAAGACAAAGAGGCTTTGGTTTCACTCTGTTTGTCAAGGGATATTCAGACCAGAGTTCTCATCCATTAAACATACTCAGTTTTAACGCAAGAAGCATGCTCTTCTTTCCAGCATCTCTAATACAGCAAGAAACATGAGCATGCCCAGAAAAAAAGAACTTTGTTTCTGACTCATATGGACTATATCCAGTTAAACTCTGCTTATGAAACTGTAACAAACCACAGCATCTCTTACAAAAATGTTCTTTCATTTATAGTGAAAAACGTGTTGAGTTCGTGAACTGTGTAAATTCATTTGAGCCGAAAAATCACTGGGTTTACCGGAAATGAACTCTTGCTTGTAGAAAGACACAGAGACTTTGGTTTAACTTCGTTTCTGAAGGAAAATACAGACCAGTGTTCTCATCCATGAAACACCCTCTTTTTTAACGCAAGAAGCATCGTCTTCTTTCCATAGTCCGCAATACAGCAAGAAATATGAGCATGTCCAGAAAAAAAGAACAGTGTTTCCTACGCATACGGACCATATCTAGTTGAACTCTGCTTATGAAACTGTAACAAACCACAGCATCTCTTACATAGATGCTCTTTAGTTAATAGTGAAAAACGTGTTTGGTTTGTGAAATGTGTAAATTCATTTGAGCCGACAAATCACTGGGTTTACCGGAAATGAACTCTTGCTTGTAGAAAGACACAGAGACTTTGGTTTAACTCTGTTTCTGAAGGAAAATTGAGACCAGTGTTCTCATCCATGAAACTCCCTCTTTTTTAAAACAAGAAGCATCCTCTAATTTCCAGAGTCTGCAATACAGCAAGAAATATGAACATGTCAAGAAATAAAGAACTGTGTTTCCTACTCATATGGACCATATGTAGTTGAACTCTGCTTATGAAACTGTAACAAACCACAGCATCTCTTACATAGATGCTCTTTGATTTATAGTAAAAAACGTGTTGGGTCCATGAACTGTGTAAATTCATTTGAGCCGAAAAATCATTGGGTTTACCGGAAATGAACTCTTGCTTGTAGTAAGACACAGAGGTTTTGGTTTAACTCCGTTTGTGAAGGGAAATTCAGACCAGTGTTCTCATCCATGAAACACCCTCCTTTTTAACGCAAGAAGCATCCTCTTCTTTCCAGAGTCTGCAATATAGCAAGAAACATGAGCATGCCGCGAATAAAAGAACTGTGTTTCCTACTCATATGGACCATATCTACTTGAACACTGATTATGAAACTGTAACAAACCACAGCATCTATTACATAGATGCTCTTTAGTTAATAGTGAAAATCGTGTTGGGTTCTTGAACTGTGTAATTTCATTTGAGCCGAAAAATCACTGGGTTTTCCGGAATTGAACTCTTGCTTGTAGGAAGAAACAGAGCCTTTGGTTTAACTCCGTTTCTGTTGGATAATTCAGACCGGTGTTCTCATAGATATAACATACTCTGTTTTAACGCAAGAAGCATTCTCTTCTTTCCAGCGTCTCCAATACAGCAAGAAAGTTGAGCATGCCCAGAAAAAAAGAACTGTGTTTCCTACTCCTACTGACCATATCTAGTTGAACTCTGCTTATGAAACTGTAACAAACCACAGCATCTCTAACATAGATGCTCTTTAGTTAATAGTGTAAAACGTGTTGGTTTCGTGAACTGTGTAAATTCATTTGAGCCGAAAAATCACTGGGTTTACCGGAAATGAACTCTTGCTTGTAGAAAGACACAGAGACTTTGGTTTAACTCCGTTTCTGAAGGAAATTTGAGACCAGTGTTCTCATCCATGAAACACCCTCTTTTTTAACGCAAGAAGCATCCTCTTCTTTCCAGAGTCTGCAATACAGCAAGAAATATGAACATGTCGAGAAATAAAGAACTGTGTTTCCTACTCATATGGGCCATACCTAGTTGAATTCTGCTTATGAAACTGTAACAAACCACAGCATCTCTTCCATATATGCTCTTTCATTTATAGTGAAAAACGTGTTGGGTTCATGAACTGTGTAAATTCATTTGAGCCGAAAAATCACTGGGTTTACCGGACATGATCTCTTGATTGTAGAAAGACACAGAGACTTTGGTTTAACTCTGTTTGTGAAGGGAAATTCAGACCAGTGTTCTCATCCATGAAACACCCTTGTTTGAACGAAAGAAGCATCCTCTTCTTTCCAGAGTCTGCAATACAGCAAGAAATATGAGCATGTCCAGAAAAAATGAACTGTGTTTCCTACTCATACGGACCATATCTAGTTGAACTCTGCTTATGAAAATGTAACAAACCACAGCATCTCTTACATAGATCTCTTTAGTTAATAGTGAAAAACGTGTGGGGTTCGTGAACTGTGTAATTTCATTTGAGCCAAAAAACCATTGGGTTTACAGGACATGATCTCTTGCTTGTAGTAAGACACAGAGGTTTTGGTTTAACTCTATGTGTGAAGGGAAATTCAGACCAGTGTTCTCATCCATGAAACACCCTCTTTTTTAACGCAAGAAGCATCCTCTTCTTTCCAGGGTCTGCAATACAGCAAGAAATATGAACATGTCGAGAAATAAAGAACTGTGTTCCCTACTCATATGGACCATATCTAGTTGAACTCTGCTTATGAAACTGTAACAAACCACAGCATCTCTTACATAGATGCTCTTTCATTTATAGTGAAAAACGTGTTGGGTCCATGAACTGTGTAAATTCATTTGAGCCGAAAAATCATTGGGTTTACCGGAAATGAACTCTTGTTTGTAGTAAGACACAGAGGTTTTGGTTTAACTCTATGTGTGAAGGGAAATTCAGACCAGTGTTCTCATCCATGAAACACCCTCTTTTTTAACGCAAGAAGCATCCTCTTCTTTCCAGAGTCTGTAATACAGCAAGAAATATGAGCATGTCCAGAAAAAAAGAACTGTGTTTCCTACTCATATGGACCATATCTAGTTGAACTCTGCTTATGAAACTAACAAACCACAGCATCTCTTACATAGATGCTCTTTAGTTAATAGTGAAAAACGTATTGGGTTCATGAACTGTGTAAATTCATTTGAGCCGACAAATCACTGGGTTTACCGGAAAGGTACTCTTGCTTGTAGGAAGACAAAGAGGCTTTGGTTTCACTCTGTTTGTCAAGGGATATTCAGACCAGAGTTCTCATCCATTAAACATACTCTGTTTTAACGCAAGAAGCATGCTCTTCTTTCCAGCATCTCTAATACAGTAAGAAACATGAGCATGCCCAGAAAAAAAGAACTGTGTTTCTTACTCATATGGACTATATCCAGTTAAACTCTGCTTATGAAACTGTAACAAACCACAGCATCTCTTACAAAAATGCTCTTTCATTTATAGTGAAAAACGTGTTGTGTTCGTGAACTGTGTAAATTCATTTGAGCCGAAAAATCACTGGGTTTACCGGAAATGAACTCTTGCTTGTAGAAAGTCACAGAGACTTTGGTTTAACTTCGTTTCTGAAGGAAAATACAGACCAGTGTTCTCATCCATGAAACACCCTCTTTTTTAACGCAAGAAGCATCCTCTTCTTTCCATAGTCTGCAATACAGCAAGAAATATGAGCATGTCCAGAAAAAAAGAACTGTGTTTCCTACTCATATGGACCATATCTAGTTGAACTCTGCTTATGAAACTGTAACAAACCACAGCATCTCTTACATAGATGATCTTTATTTAATAGTGAAAAACATGTTGGGTTCGTGAACTGTGTAAATTCATTTGAGCCGAAAAATCACTGGGATTACCAGAAATGAACTCTTGCTTGTAGAAAGACACAGAGACTTTGGTTTAACTCCGTTTCTGAAGGAAAATTGAGACCAGTGTTCTCATCCATGAAACACCCTCTGATTTAACGCAAGAAGCATCCTCTTCTTTCCAGAGTTCACAATACAGCAAGAAATATGAGCATGTTCAGAAAAAAAGAACAGTGTTTCCTACGCATACGGACCATATCTAGTTGAACTCTGCTTATGAAACTGTAACAAACCACAGCATCTCTTACATAGATGCTCTTTAGTTAATAGTGAAATACGTGTTTGGTTCGTGAAATTTGTAAATTCATTTGGGCCGAAAAATCACTGGGTGTACCGGAAATGAATTCTTGCTTGTAGGAAGACACAGAGACTTTGGTTTAACTCCGTTTCTGAAGGAAAATTCAGACCAGTGTTCTCATCCATGAAACACCCACTTTTTTAACACAAGAAGCATCCTCTTCTTTCCAGAGTCTGATACAGCAAGAAATATGAGCATGTCCAGAAATAAAGAACTGTGTTTCCTACTCATATGGACCATATCTAGTTGAACTCTGCTTATGAAACTGTAACAAACCACAGCATCTCTTACATAGATGCTCTTTCATTTATAGTGAAAAACGTGTTGGGTTCGTGAACTGTGTAAATTAATTTGACCCGAAAAATCACTGGGTTTACCGCAAATGAACTCTTGCTTGTAGTAAGACACAGAGGCTCGGTTTAACTCTGTTTGTGAAGGGAAATTCAGACCAGTGTTCTCATCCATGAAACACACTCTGTTTTAACGCAAGAAGCATTCTCTTCTTTCCAGAGTCTGCAAAACAGCAAGAAATATGAGCATGTCCAGAAAAATAGAACTGTGTTTCCTACTAATATGGACCATATCTAGTTGAACTCTGCTTATGAAACTGTAACAAACCACAGCATCTCTTACATAGATCACTTTAGTTAATAGTGAAAATCGTGTTTGGTTCGTGAACTGTGTAATTTCATTTGAGCCAAAAAATCACTGGGTTTACCGGAAATGAACTCTTGCTTGTTGAAAGACACAGAGACTTTGGTTTAACTCCATTTCTGAAGGAAAATTCAGTCCAGTGTTCTCATCCATGAAACACCCTCTGTTTTAACACAAGAAGCATCCTCTTCTTTCCAGAGTCTGCAATACAGCAGGAAATATGAGCATGTCCAGAAATAAAGAATTGTGTTTCCTACTGTTATGGACCATATCTTGTTGAACTCTGCTTATGAAACTGTAACAAACCACAGCATCTCTTACATAGATGCTCTTTAGTTAATAGTGAAAATCGTATTGGGTTCATGAACTGTGTAAATTCATTTGAGCCGACAAATCACTGGGTTTACCGGAAATGAACTCTTGCTTGTAGAAAGACACAGAGACTTTGGTTTAACTCCGTTTCTGAAGGAAAATTGAGACCAGTGTTCTCATCCATGAAACACCCTCTTTTTTAAAACAAGAAGCATCCTCTTCTTTCCAGAGTCTGCAATACAGCAAGAAATATGAACATGTCGAGAAATAAAGAACTGTGTTTCCTACTCATATGGACCATATCTAGTTGAACTCTGCTTATGAAACTGTAACAAACCACAGCATCTCTTACATAGATGCTCTTTCATTTATAGTGAAAAACGTGTTGGGTCCATGAACTGTGTAAATTCATTTGAGCCGAAAAATCATTGTGTTTACCGGAAATGAACTCTTGCTTGTAGTAAGACACAGAGGTTTTGGTTTAACTCTGTGTGTGAAGGGAAATTCAGACCAGTGTTCTCATCCATGAAATACCCTCTTTTTTAACGCAAGAAGCATCCTCTTCTTTCCAGAGTCTGCAATATGGCAAGAAATATGAGCATGTCCAGAAAAAAAGAACTGTGTTTCCTACTCATGTGGACCATATTTAGTTGAACTCTGCTTATGAAACTAACAAACCACAGCATCTCTTACATAGATGCTCTTTAGTTAATAGTGAAAAACGTATTGGGTTCATGAACTGTGTAAATTCATTTGAGCCGACAAATCACTGGGTTTACCGGAAATGTACTCTTGCTTGTAGGAAGACAAAGAGGCTTTGGTTTCACTCTGTTTGTCAAGGGATATTCAGACCAGAGTTCTCATCCATTAAACATACTCAGTTTTAACGCAAGAAGCATGCTCTTCTTTCCAGCATCTCTAATACAGCAAGAAACATGAGCATGCCCAGAAAAAAAGAACTTTGTTTCTGACTCATATGGACTATATCCAGTTAAACTCTGCTTATGAAACTGTAACAAACCACAGCATCTCTTACAAAAATGTTCTTTCATTTATAGTGAAAAACGTGTTGAGTTCGTGAACTGTGTAAATTCATTTGAGCCGAAAAATCACTGGGTTTACCGGAAATGAACTCTTGCTTTTAGAAAGACACAGAGACTTTGGTTTAACTTCGTTTCTGAAGGAAAATACAGACCAGTGTTCTCATCCATGAAACACCCTCTTTTTTAACGCAAGAAGCATCGTCTTCTTTCCATAGTCCGCAATACAGCAAGAAATATGAGCATGTCCAGAAAAAAAGAACAGTGTTTCCTACGCATACGGACCATATCTAGTTGAACTCTGCTTATGAAACTGTAACAAACCAC
Source organism: Onychomys leucogaster (assembly GCA_949786385.1). Lineage (NCBI taxonomy): Eukaryota > Metazoa > Chordata > Mammalia > Rodentia > Cricetidae > Onychomys > Onychomys leucogaster. Next base: position 2,655,785 of record CATKUP010000012.1, on the reverse strand, counting down.
AGCATCTCTTACATAGATGCTCTTTAGTTAATAGTGAAAAACGTGTTTGGTTTGTGAAATGTGTAAATTCATTTGAGCCGACAAATCACTGGGTTTACCGGAAATGAACTCTTGCTTGTAGAAAGACACAGAGACTTTGTTTTAACTCCGTTTCTGAAGGAAAATTGAGACCAGTGTTCTCATCCATGAAACTCCCTCTTTTTTAAAACAAGAAGCATCCTCTAATTTCCAGAGTCTGCAATACAGCAAGAAATATGAACATGTCAAGAAATAAAGAACTGTGTTTCCTACTCATATGGACCATATCTAGTTGAACTCTGCTTATGAAACTGTAACAAACCACAGCATCTCTTACATAGATGCTCTTTGATTTATAGTAAAAAACGTGTTGGGTCCATGAACTGTGTAAATTCATTTGAGCTGAAAAATCATTGGGTTTACCGGAAATGAACTCTTGCTTGTAGTAAGACACAGAGGTTTTGGTTTAACTCTGTGTGTGAAGGGAAATTCAGACCAGTGTTCTCATCCATGAAACACCCTCCTTTTTAACGCAAGAAGCATCCTCTTCTTTCCAGAGTCTGCAATATAGCAAGAAACATGAGCATGCCACGAATAAAAGAACTGTGTTTCCTACTCATATGGACCATATCTACTTGAACACTGATTATGAAACTGTAACAAACCACAGCATCTCTTACATAGATGCTCTTTAGTTAATAGTGAAAATCGTGTTGGGTTCTTGAACTGTGTAATTTCATTTGAGCCGAAAAATCACTGGGTTTTCCGGAATTGAACTCTTGCTTGTAGGAAGAAACAGAGCCTTTGGTTTAACTCCGTTTCTGTTGGATAATTCAGACCGGTGTTCTCATAGATATAACATACTCTGTTTTAACGCAAGAAGCATTCTCTTCTTTCCAGCGTCTCCAATACAGCAAGAAAGTTGAGCATGCCCAGAAAAAAAGAACTGTGTTTCCTACTCCTACTGACCATATCTAGTTGAACTCTGCTTATGAAACTGTAACAAACCACAGCATCTCTAACATAGATGCTCTTTAGTTAATAGTGTAAAACGTGTTGGTTTCGTGAACTGTGTAAATTCATTTGAGCCGAAAAATCACTGGGTTTACCGGAAATGAACTCTTGCTTGTAGAAAGACACAGAGACTTTGGTTTAACTCCGTTTCTGAAGGAAAATTGAGACCAGTGTTCTCATCCATGAAACACCCTCTTTTTTAACGCAAGAAGCATCCTCTTCTTTCCAGAGTCTGCAATACAGCAAGAAATATGAACATGTCGAGAAATAAAGAACTGTGTTTCCTACTCATATGGGCCATACCTAGTTGAATTCTGCTTATGAAACTGTAACAAACCACAGCATCTCTTCCATATATGCTCTTTCATTTATAGTGAAAAACGTGTTGGGTTCATGAACTGTGTAAATTCATTTGAGCCGAAAAATCACTGGGTTTACCGGAAATGAACTCTTGCTTGTAGTAAGACACAGAGGTTTTGGTTTAACTTTGTTTGTGAAGGGAAATTCAGACCAGTGTTCTCATCCATGAAACACCCTTGTTTGAACGAAAGAAGCATCCTCTTCTTTCCAGAGTCTGCAATACAGCAAGAAATATGAGCATGTCCAGAAAAAATGAACTGTGTTTCCTACTCATACGGACCATATCTAGTTGAACTCTGCTTATGAAAATGTAACAAACCACAGCATCTCTTACATAGATCTCTTTAGTTAATAGTGAAAAACGTGTGGGGTTCGTGAACTGTGTAATTTCATTTGAGCCAAAAAACCATTGGGTTTACAGGACATGATCTCTTGCTTGTAGTAAGACACAGAGGTTTTGGTTTAACTCTATGTGTGAAGGGAAATTCAGACCAGTGTTCTCATCCATGAAACACCCTCTTTTTTAACGCAAGAAGCATCCTCTTCTTTCCAGAGTCTGCAATACAGCAAGAAATATGAACATGTCGAGAAATAAAGAACTGTGTTCCCTACTCATATGGACCATATGTAGTTGAACTCTGCTTATGAAACTAACAAACCACAGCATCTCTTACATAGATGCTCTTTAGTTAATAGTGAAAAACGTATTGGGTTCATGAACTGTGTAAATTCATTTGAGCCGACAAATCACTGGGTTTACCGGAAATGTACTCTTGCTTGTAGGAAGACAAAGAGGCTTTGGTTTCACTCTGTTTGTCAAGGGATATTCAGACCAGAGTTCTCATCCATTAAACATACTCTGTTTTAACGCAAGAAGCATGCTCTTCTTTCCAGCATCTCTAATACAGTAAGAAACATGAGCATGCCCAGAAAAAAAGAACTGTGTTTCTTACTCATATGGACTATATCCAGTTAAACTCTGCTTATGAAACTGTAACAAACCACAGCATCTCTTACAAAAATGCTCTTTCATTTATCGTGAAAAACGTGTTGTGTTCGTGAACTGTGTAAATTCATTTGAGCCGAAAATCACTGGGTTTACCGGAAATGAACTCTTGCTTGTAGAAAGACACAGAGACTTTGGTTTAACTTCGTTTCTGAAGGAAAATACAGACCAGTGTTCTCATCCATGAAACACCCTCTTTTTTAACGCAAGAAGCATCCTCTTCTTTCCAGAGTCTGCAATAGGGCAAGAAATATGAGCATGTCCAGAAAAAAAGAACTGTGTTTCCTACTCATATGGACCATATGTATTGAACTCTGCTTATGAAACTAACAAACCACAGCATCTCTTACATAGATGCTCTTTAGTTAATAGTGAAAAACGTATTGGGTTCATGAACTGTGTAAATTCATTTGAGCCGACAAATCACTGGGTTTACCGGAAATGTACTCTTGCTTGTAGGAAGACAAAGAGGCTTTGGTTTCACTCTGTTTGTCAAGGGATATTCAGACCAGAGTTCTCATCCATTAAACATACTCTGTTTTAACGCAAGAAGCATGCTCTTCTTTCCAGCATCTCTAATACAGCAAGAAACATGAGCATGCCCAGAAAAAAAGAACTGTGTTTCTTACTCATATGGACTATATCCAGTTAAACTCTGCTTATGAAACTGTAACAAACCACAGCATCTCTTACAAAAATGTTCTTTCATTTATAGTGAAAAACGTGTTGTGTTCATGAACTGTGTAAATTCATTTGAGCCGAAAAATCACTGGGTGTACCGGAAATGAATTCTTGCTTGTAGGAAGACACAGAGACTTTGGTTTAACTCCGTTTCTGAAGGAAAATTCAGACCAGTGTTCTCATCCATGAAACACCCTCTTTTTTAACGCAAGAAGCATCCTCTTCTTTCCAGAGTCTGATACAGCAAGAAATATGAGCATGTCCAGAAATAAAGAACTGTGTTTCCTACTCATATGGACCATATCTAGTTGAACTCTGCTTATGAAACTGTAACAAACCACAGCATCTCTTACATAGATGATCTTTATTTAATAGTGAAAAACATGTTGGGTTCGTGAACTGTGTAAATTCATTTGAGCCGAAAAATCACTGGGTTTACCAGAAATGAACTCTTGCTTGTAGAAAGACACAGAGACTTTGGTTTAACTCCGTTTCTGAAGGAAAATTGAGACCAGTGTTCTCATCCATGAAACACCCTCTTTTTTAACACAAGAAGCATCCTCTTCTTTCCAGAGTCTGCAATACAGCAAGAAATATGAACATGTCGAGAAATAAAGAACTGTGTTTCCTACTCATATGGGCCATATCTAGTTGAATTCTGCTTATGAAACTGTAACAAACCACAGCATCTCTTACATATATGCTCTTTCACTTATAGTGAAAAACGTGTTGGGTTCATTAACTGTGTAAATTCATTTGAGCCGAAAAATCACTGGGTTTACCGGAAATGAACTGTTGCTTGTAGTAAGACATAGAGATTTTGGTTCAACTCTGTTTGTGAAGGGAATTTCAGACCAGTGTTCTCATCCATGAAACACCCTTGTTTGAACGAAAGAAGCATCCTCTTCTTTCCAGATTCTGCAATACAGCAAGAAATATGAGCATGTCCAGAAAAAATGAACTGTGTTTCCTACTCATACGGACCATATCTAGTTGAACTCTGCTTATGAAACTGTAACAAACCACAGCATCTCTTACATAGATCTCTTTAGTTAATAGTGAAAAACGTGTGGGGTTCGTGAACTGTGTAATTTCATTTGAGCCAAAAAACCATTGGGTTTACAGGACATGATCTCTTGCTTGTAGTAAGACACAGAGGTTTTGGTTTAACTCTATGTGTGAAGGGAAATTCAGACCAGTGTTCTCATCCATGAAACACCCTCTTTTTTAACGCAAGAAGCATCCTCTTCTTTCCAGAGTCTGTAATACAGCAAGAAATATGAGTATGTCCAGAAAAAAAGAACTGTGTTTCCTACTCATATGGACCATATGTAGTTGAACTCTGCTTATGAAACTAACAAACCACAGCATCTCTTACATAGATGCTCTTTAGTTAATAGTGAAAAACGTATTGGGTTCATGAACTGTGTAAATTCATTTGAGCCGACAAATCACTGGGTTTACCGGAAATGTACTCTTGCTTGTAGGAAGACAAAGAGGCTTTGGTTTCACTCTGTTTGTCAAGGGATATTCAGACCAGAGTTCTCATCCATTAAACATACTCTGTTTTAACGCAAGAAGCATGCTCTTCTTTCCAGCATCTCTAATACAGTAAGAAACATGAGCATGCCCAGAAAAAAAGAACTGTGTTTCTTACTCATATGGACTATATCCAGTTAAACTCTGCTTATGAAACTGTAACAAACCACAGCATCTCTTACAAAAATGCTCTTTCATTTATCGTGAAAAACGTGTTGTGTTCGTGAACTGTGTAAATTCATTTGAGCCGAAAATCACTGGGTTTACCGGAAATGAACTCTTGCTTGTAGAAAGACACAGAGACTTTGGTTTAACTTCGTTTCTGAAGGAAAATACAGACCAGTGTTCTCATCCATGAAACACCCTCTTTTTTAACGCAAGAAGCATCCTCTTCTTTCCAGAGTCTGCAATAGGGCAAGAAATATGAGCATGTCCAGAAAAAAAGAACTGTGTTTCCTACTCATATGGACCATATGTATTGAACTCTGCTTATGAAACTAACAAACCACAGCATCTCTTACATAGATGCTCTTTAGTTAATAGTGAAAAACGTATTGGGTTCATGAACTGTGTAAATTCATTTGAGCCGACAAATCACTGGGTTTACCGGAAATGTACTCTTGCTTGTAGGAAGACAAAGAGGCTTTGGTTTCACCCTGTTTGTCAAGGGATATTCAGACCAGAGTTCTCATCCATTAAACATACTCTGTTTTAACGCAAGAAGCATGCTCTTCTTTCCAGCATCTCTAATACAGCAAGAAACATGAGCATGCCCAGAAAAAAAGAACTGTGTTTCTTACTCATATGGACTATATCCAGTTAAACTCTGCTTATGAAACTGTAACAAACCACAGCATCTCTTACAAAAATGTTCTTTCATTTATAGTGAAAAACGTGTTGTGTTCATGAACTGTGTAAATTCATTTGAGCCGAAAAATCACTGGGTGTACCGGAAATGAATTCTTGCTTGTAGGAAGACACAGAGACTTTGGTTTAACTCCGTTTCTGAAGGAAAATTCAGACCAGTGTTCTCATCCATGAAACACCCTCTTTTTTAACGCAAGAAGCATCCTCTTCTTTCCAGAGTCTGATACAGCAAGAAATATGAGCATGTCCAGAAATAAAGAACTGTGTTTCCTACTCATATGGACCATATCTAGTTGAACTCTGCTTATGAAACTGTAACAAACCACAGCATCTCTTACATAGATGATCTTTATTTAATAGTGAAAAACATGTTGGGTTCGTGAACTGTGTAAATTCATTTGAGCCGAAAAATCACTGGGTTTACCAGAAATGAACTCTTGCTTGTAGAAAGACACAGAGACTTTGGTTTAACTCCGTTTCTGAAGGAAAATTGAGACTAGTGTTCTCATCCATGAAACACCCTCTTTTTTAACACAAGAAGCATCCTCTTCTTTCCAGAGTCTGCAATACAGCAAGAAATATGAACATGTCGAGAAATAAAGAACTGTGTTTCCTACTCATATGGGCCATATCTAGTTGAATTCTGCTTATGAAACTGTAACAAACCACAGCATCTCTTACATATATGCTCTTTCACTTATAGTGAAAAACGTGTTGGGTTCATTAACTGTGTAAATTCATTTGAGCCGAAAAATCACTGGGTTTACCGGAAATGAACTGTTGCTTGTAGTAAGACACAGAGATTTTGGTTCAACTCTGTTTGTGAAGGGAAATTCAGACCAATGTTCTCATCCATGAAACACCCTTGTTTGAACGAAAGAAGCATCCTCTTCTTTCCAGATTCTGCAATACAGCAAGAAATATGAGCATGTCCAGAAAAAAAGAACTGTGTTTCCTACTCATATGGACCATATCTAGTTGAACTCTGCTTATGAAACTGTAACAAACCACAGCATCTCTTACATAGATGCTGTTTAGTTAATAGTGAAAAACGTATTGGGTTCATGAACTGTGTAAATTCATTTGAGCCGACAAATCACTGGTTTTACCGGAAATGAACTCTTGCTTGTAGAAAGACACAGAGACTTTGGTTTAACTCCGTTTCTGAAGGAAAATTGAGACCAGTGTTCTCATCCATGAAACACCCTCTTTTTTTAAAACAAGAAGCATCCTCTTCTTTCCAGAGTCTGCAATACAGCAAGAAATATGAACATGTCGAGAAATAAAGAACTGTGTTTCCTACTCATATGGACCATATCTAGTTGAACTCTGCTTATGAAACTGTAACAAACCACAGCATCTCTTACATAGATGATCTTTATTTAATAGTGAAAAACATGTTGGGTTCGTGAACTGTGTAAATTCATTTGAGCCGAAAAATCACTGGGTTTACCAGAAATGAACTCTTGCTTGTAGAAAGACACAGAGACTTTGGTTTAACTCCGTTTCTGAAGGAAAATTCAGTCCAGTGTTCTCATCCATGAAACACCCTGTTTTTTAACGCAAGAAGCATCCTCTTCTTTCCAGAGTCTGATACAGCAAGAAATATGAGCATGTCCAGAAATAAAGAACTGTGTTTCCTACTCATATGGACCATATCTAGTTGAACTCTGCTTATGAAACTGTAACAAACCACAGCATCTCTTACATAGATGCTCTTTCATTTATAGTGAAAAACGTGTTGGGTTCGTGAACTGTGTAAATTAATTTGAGCCGAAAAATCACTGGGTTTACCGCAAATGAACTCTTGCTTGTAGTAAGACACAGAGGCTCAGTTTAACTCTGTTTGTGAAGGGAAATTCAGACCAGTGTTCTCATCCATGAAACACACTCTGTTTTAACGCAAGAAGCATCCTCTTCTTTCCAGAGTCTGCAAAACAGCAAGAAATATGAGCATGTCCAGAAAAATAGAACTGTGTTTCCTACTAATATGGACCATATCTAGTTGAACTCTGCTTATGAAACTGTAACAAACCACAGCATCTCATACATAGATCACTTTAGTTAATAGGGAAAATCGTGTTCGGTTCGTGAACTGTGTAATTTCATTTGAGCCAAAAAATCACTGGGTTTACCGGAAATGAACTCTTGTTTGTAGAAAGACACAGAGACTTTGGTTTAACTCCGTTTCTGAAGGAAAATTGAGACCAGTGTTCTCATCCATGAAACACCCTCTTTTTTAAAACAAGAAGCATCCTCTTCTTTCCAGAGTCTGCAATACAGCAAGGAATATGAACATGTCGAGAAATAAGAACTGTGTTTCCTACTCATATGGACCATATCTTGTTGAACTCTGCTTATGAAACTGTAACAAACCACAGCATCTCTTACATAGATGCTCTTTCATTTATAGTGAAAAACGTGTTGGGTCCATGAACTGTGTAAATTCATTTGAGCCGAAAAATCATTGGGTTTACCGGAAATGAACTCTTGCTTGTAGTAAGACACAGAGGTTTTGGTTTAACTCTGTGTGTGAAGGGAAATTCAGACCAGTGTTCTCATCCATGAAACACCCTCTTTTTTAACGCAAGAAGCATCCTCTTCTTTCCAGAGTCTGCAATAGGGCAAGAAATATGAGCATATCCAGAAAAAAAGAACTGTGTTTCCTACTCATATGGACCATATGTATTGAACTCTGCTTATGAAACTAACAAACCACAGCATCTCTTACATAGATGCTCTTTAGTTAATAGTGAAAAACGTATTGGGTTCATGAACTGTGTAAATTCATTTGAGCCGACAAATCACTGGGTTTACCGGAAATGTACTCTTGCTTGTAGGAAGACAAAGAGGCTTTGGTTTCACTCTGTTTGTCAAGGGATATTCAGACCAGAGTTCTCATCCATTAAACATACTCTGTTTTAACGCAAGAAGCATGCTCTTCTTTCCAGCATCTCTAATACAGCAAGAAACATGAGCATGCCCAGAAAAAAAGAACTGTGTTTCTTACTCATATGGACTATATCCAGTTAAACTCTGCTTATGAAACTGTAACAAACCACAGCATCTCTTACAAAAATGTTCTTTCATTTATAGTGAAAAACGTGTTGTGTTCGTGAACTGTGTAAATTCATTTGAGCCGAAAAATCACTGGGTGTACCGGAAATGAATTCTTGCTTGTAGGAAGACACAGAGACTTTGGTTTAACTCCGTTTCTGAAGGAAAATTCAGACCAGTGTTCTCATCCATGAAACACCCTCTTTTTTAACGCAAGAAGCATCCTCTTCTTTCCAGAGTCTGATACAGCAAGAAATATGAGCATGTCCAGAAATAAAGAACTGTGTTTCCTACTCATATGGACCAATTCTAGTTGAACTCTGCTTATGAAACTGTAACAAACCACAGCATCTCTTACATAGATGATCTTTATTTAATAGTGAAAAACATGTTGGGTTCGTGAACTGTGTAAATTCATTTGAGCCGAAAAATCACTGGGTTTACCGGAAATGAACTGTTGCTTGTAGTAAGACACAGAGATTTTGGTTTAACTCTGTTTGTGAAGGGAAATTCAGACCAATGTTCTCATCCATGAAACACCCTTATTTGAACGAAAGAAGCATCCTCTTCTTTCCAGATTCTGCAATACAGCAAGAAATATGAGCATGTCCAGAAAAAAAGAACTGTGTTTCCTACTCATATGGACCATATCTAGTTGAACTCTGCTTATGAAACTGTAACAAACCACAGCATCTCTTACATAGATGCTCTTTAGTTAATAGTGAAAAACGTATTGGGTTCATGAACTGTGTAAATTCATTTGAGCCGACAAATCACTGGGTTTACCAGAAATGAACTCTTGCTTGTAGAAAGACACAGAGACTTTGGTTTAACTCCGTTTCTGAAGGAAAATTGAGACCAGTGTTCTCATCCATGAAACACCCTCTTTTTTAAAACAAGAAGCATCCTCTTCTTTCCAGAGTCTGCAATACAGCAAGAAATATGAGCATGTCCAGAAAAAAAGAACTGTGTTTCCTACTCATATGGACCATATCTAGTTGAACTCTGCTTATGAAACTGTAACAAACCACAGCATCTCTTACATATATGCTCTTTCATTTATAGTGAAAAACGTGTTGGGTCCATGAACAGTGTAAATTCATTTGAGCCGAAAAATCATTGGGTTTACCGGAAACGAACTCTTGCTTGTAGTAAGACACAGAGGTTTTGGTTTAACTCTGTGTGTGAGGGGAAATTCAGACCAGTGTTCTCATCCATGAAACACCCTCTTTTTTAACGCAAGAAGCATCCTCTTCTTTCCAGAGTATGCAAAACAGCAAGAAATATGAGCATGTCCAGAAAAATAGAACTGTGTTTCCTACTAATATGGACCATATCTAGTTGAACTCTGCTTATGAAACTGTAACAAACCACAGCATCTCTTACATAGATCTCTTTAGTTAATAGTGAAAATCGTGTTGGGTTCGTGAACTGTGTAATTTCATTTGAGCCAAAAAATCACTGGGTTTACCGGAAATGAACACTTGCTTGTAGAAAGACACAGAGATTTTGGTTTAACTCCGTTTCTGAAGGAAAATTGAGACCAGTGTTCTCATCCATGAAACACCCTCTGTTTTATCGCAAGAAGCATCCTCTTCTTTCCAGACTCCACAATACAGCAAGAAATATGAGCATGTTCAGAAAAAAAGAACAGTGTTTCCTACGCATACGGACCATAACTAGTTGAACTCTGCTTATGAAACTGTAACAAACCACAGCATCTCTTACATAGATGCTCTTTCATTTATAGTGAAAAACGTGTTGGGTTCGTGAACTGTGTAAATTAATTTGAGCCGAAAAATCACTGGGTTTACCGGAAATGAACTCTTGCTTGTAGTAAGACACAAAGGCTTGGTTTAACTCTGTTTGTGAAGGGAAATTCAGACCAGTGTTCTCATCCATGAAACACACTCTGTTTTAACGCAAGAAGCATCCTCTTCTTTCCAGAGTCTGCAAAACAGCAAGAAATATGAGCATGTCCAGAAAAATAGAACTGTGTTTCCTACTAATATGGACCATATCTAGTTGAACTCTGCTTATGAAACTGTAACAAACCACAGCATCTCTTACATAGATCTCTTTAGTTAATAGTGAAAATCGTGTTGTGTTCGTGAACTGTGTAATTTCATTTGAGCCAAAAAATCACTGGGTTTACCGGAAATGAACTCTTGCTTGTAGAAAGACACAGAGACTTTGGTTTAACTCCGTTTCTGAAGGAAAATTGAGACCAGTGTTCTCATCCATGAAACACCCTCTTTTTTAAAACAAGAAGCATCCTCTTCTTTCCAGAGTCTGCAATACAGCAAGAAATATGAACATGTCAAGAAATAAAGAACTGTGTTTCCTACTCATATGGACCATATCTAGTTGAACTCTGCTTATGAAACTGTAACAAACCACAGCATCTCTTACATAGATGCTGTTTAGTTAATAGTGAAAAACGTGTTGGGTTCATGAACTGTGTAAATTCATTTGAGCCGACAAATCACTGGGTTTACCGGAAATGAACTCTTGCTTGTAGAAAGACACAGAGACTTTGGTTTAACTCCGTTTCTGAAGGAAAATTGAGACCAGTGTTCTCATCCATGAAACACCCTCTTTTTTAAAACAAGAAGCATCCTCTTCTTTCCAGAGTCTGCAATACAGCAAGAAATATGAACATGTCAAGAAATAAAGAACTGTGTTTCCTACTCATATGGACCATATCTAGTTGAACTCTGCTTATGAAACTGTAACACACCACAGCATCTCTTACATAGATGCTCTTTCATTTATAGTGAAAAACGTGTTGGGTCCATGAACTGTGTAAATTCATTTGAGCCGAAAAATCATTGGGTTTACCGGAAACGAACTCTTGCTTGTAGTAAGACACAGAGGTTTTGGTTTAACTCTGTGTGTGAAGGGAAATTCAGACCAGTGTTCTCATCCATGAAACACCCTCTTTTTTAACGCAAGAAGCATCCTCTTCTTTCCAGAGTCTGCAATACAGCAAGAAACATGAGCATGCCGCGAATAAAAGAACTGTGTTTCCTACTCATATGGACCATATCTAGTTGAACTCTGATTATGAAACTGTAACAAACCACAGCATCTCTTACATAGATGCTCTTTAGTTAATAGTGAAAATCGTGTTGGGTTCTTGAACTGTGTAATTTCATTTGAGCCGAAAAATCACTGGGTTTTCCGGAATTGAACTCTTGCTTGTAGGAAGAAACAGATCCTTTGGTTTAACTCCGTTTCTGTTGGATAATTCAGACCAGTGTTCTCATAGATATAACATACTCTGTTTTAACGCAAGAAGCATTCTCTTCTTTCCAGCGTCTCCAATACAGCAAGAAACATGAGCATGCCCCGAAAAAAAGAACTGTGTTTCCTACTCATATGGACCATATCTAGTGGAACTCAGATTATGAAACTGTAACAAACTACAGCATCTCTTACATAGATGCTCTTTAGTTAATAGTGAACAACGTGTTGGGTTCGTGAACTGTGTAAATTCATTTGAGCCGAAAAATCACTGGGCTTACCGGAAATGAACTCTTGCTTGTAGTGAGAAACAGAGCCTTTTGTTTATCTCCGTTTCTGATTGAAAATTCAGTCCGGTGTTCTCATCCATGAAACATATTCTGTTTTAATGCAAGAAGCATCCTCTTCTTTCCAGAGTCTGCAATACAGCAAGAAATATGAGCATGTCCAGAAAATAAGAACTGTGTTTCCTACTCATATGGACCATATGTAGTTGAACTCTGCTTATGAAACTAACAAACCACAGCATCTCTTACATAGATGCTCTTTAGTTAATACTGAAAAACGTATTGGGTTCATGTACTGTGTAAATTCATTTCAGCCGAAAAATCACTGGGTTTACCGGAAATGAACTCTTGCTTGTAGGAAGACACAGGGTTTGGTTTAACTCCGTTTGTGAAGGGAAATTCAGACCAGTGTTCTCATTCCTGAAACACCCTCTTTTTTAACGCAAGAAGCATCCTCTTCTGCCCAGAATCTGCAATAGAGCAAGAAATAAGAGCATGTCCCGAAAAAATGAACTGTGTTTCTTACTCAACAGACCATATCTAGTTGAACTCTGATTATGCAACTGTAACAAACTACAGCATCTCTTACATAGATGCTCTTTAGTTAATAGTGAAAAAGGTATTTGGTTCATGAACTTGTAAAATCTTTTGAGCCGAAAAATCTCTGGGTTTACTGGAAATGAACTCTGGCTTGTCAGAAGACACAGAGGCTTTGGTTTCACTCCGTTTCTGAAGGGAAATTCAGACCAGATTTCTCATCCATGAAACACTCTGTTTTAACGCAAGAAGCATGCTCTTCTTTCCAGCATCTCTAATACAGCAAGAAACATGAGCATCTCCAGAAAAAAAGAACCATATTTCCTACTCATACGGATCATATCCAGTTCAACACTGCTCATTACACTGTAACAAACCACAGCATCTCTTACATAGATGCTCTTTAGTTAATAGTGAAAATCATGTTGGGTTCGTGAACTGTGTAAATTCATTTGAGCCGAAAAATCACTGGGTTTACCGGAAATGAAATCTGGCTTGAAGGGAGGCACAGAGGCTTTGGTTTAACTCCGTTTTGGAAGGAAAATTAAGACCAGTGTTCTCATCCATGAAACACCCTCTGTTTTAACGCAAGAAGCATCCTCTTCTTTCCAGACTCCACAATACAGCAAGAAATATGAGCATGTTCAGAAAAAAAGAAAAGTGTTTCCTACTCATACGGACCATATCTACTTGAACTCTGCTTATGAAAGTGTAACAAACCACAGCATCTCTTACATAGATGCTCTTTCATTTATAGTGAAAAACGTGTTGGGTTCGTGAACTGTGTAAATTCAATTGTGCCGAAAAATCACTGGGTTTACCGGAAATGAACTCTTGCTTGTAGTAAGACACAGAGGCTTTGGTTTAACGCCGTTTGTGAAGGGAAATTCAGACCAGTGTTCTCATCCATGAAACACCCTCTGTTTTAACGCAAGAAGCATCCTCTTCTGTCCAGAGTCTGCAATACAGCAAGAAATATGAGAATGTCCAGAAAAAAAGAACTGTGTTTCCTACTCATATGGACCATATGTAGTTGAACTCTGCTTATGAAACTAACAAACCACAGCATCTCTTACTTTGATGCTCTTTAGTTAATAGTGAAAAACGTATTGGGTTCATGAACTGTGTAAATTCATTTGAGCCGACAAATCGCTGGGTTTACCGGAAATGAACTCTTGCTTGTATGAAGACAAAGAGGCTTTGGTTTCACTCTGTTTGTCAAGGGATATTCAGACCAGGGTTCTCATCCATGAAACATTCTCTGTTTTAACGCAAGAAGCATGCCCTTCTTTCCAGCATCTCAAATACAGCAAGAAACATGAGCATGCCCAGAAAAAAAGAACTGTGTTTCTTACTCATATGGACCATATCTAGTTGAACTCTGCTTATGAAACTGTAACAAACCACAGCATCTCTTACATATATGCTCTTTAGTTAATAGTGAAAAACGTGTTGGGTTTGTGAACTTTGTAATTTCATTTGAGCCAAAAAATCACTGGGTTTACCGGAAATGAACTCTTGCTTGTAGAAAAACACAGAGACTTTGGTTTAAGTCCGTTTCTGAAGGAAAACTCAGACCAGTGTTCTCATCCATGAAACACACTCTTTTTTAACCAAGAAGCATCCTCTTCTTTCCAGAGTCTGCAATACAGCAAGAAATATGAGAATGTCCAGAAAAAAAGATCTGTGTTTCCTACTCATATGGACCATATCTAGTTGAACTCTGCTTATGAAACTGTAACAAACCACAGCATCTCTTACATAGATGCTCTTTCATTTATAGTAAAAAACATGTTGGGTCCATGAACTGTGTAAATTCATTTGAGCCGAAAAATCATTGGGTTTACCGGAAATGAACTCTTGCTTGTAGTAAGACACAGAGGTTTTGGTTTAACTCTGTGTGTGAAGGGAAATTCAGACCAGTGTTCTTATCCATGAAACATCCTCTTTTTTAACGCAAGAAGCATCCTCTTCTTTCCAGAGTCTGCAATACAGCAAGAAATATGAGCATGTCCAGAAAAAAAGAACTGTGTTTCCTACCCATATGGACCATATCTAGTTGAACTCTGCTTATGAAACTGTAACAAACCACAGCATCTCTTACATAGATTCTGTTTAGTTAATAGTGAAAAACGTATTGGGTTCATGAACTGTGTAAATTCATTTGAGCCGACAAATCACTGGGTTTACCGGAAATGAACTCTTGCTTGTAGAAAGACACAGAGACTTTGGTTTAACTCCGTTTCTGAAGGAAAATTGAGACCAGTGTTCTCATCCATGAAACACCCTCTTTTTTAAAACAAGAAGCATCCTCTTCTTTCCAGAGTCTGCAATACAGCAAGAAATATGAACATGTCGAGAAATAAAGAACTGTGTTTCCTACTCATATGGACAATATCTAGTTGAACTCTGCTTATGAAACTGTAACAAACCACAGCATCTCTTACATAGATGCTCTTTCATTTATAGTGAAAAACGTGTTGGGTCCATGAACTGTGTAAATTCATTTGAGCCGAAAAATCATTGGGTTTACCGGAAATGAACTCTTGCTTGTAGTAAGACACAGAGGTTTTGGTTTAACTCTATGTGTGAAGGGAAATTCAGACCAGTGTTCTCATCCATGAAACACCCTCTTTTTTAACGCAAGAAGCATCCTCTTCTTTCCAGAGTCTGTAATACAGCAAGAAATATGAGCATGTCCAGAAAAAAAGAACTGTGTTTCCTACTCATATGGACCATATGTAGTTGAACTCTGCTTATGAAACTAACAAACCACAGCATCTCTTACATAGATGCTCTTTAGTTAATAGTGAAAAACGTATTGGGTTCATGAACTGTGTAAATTCATTTGAGCCGACAAATCACTGGGTTTACCGGAAATGTACTCTTGCTTGTAGGAAGACAAAGAGGCTTTGGTTTCACTCTGTTTGTCAAGGGATATTCAGACCAGAGTTCTCATCCATTAAACATACTCTGTTTTAACGCAAGAAGCATGCTCTTCTTTCCAGCATCTCTAATACAGTAAGAAACATGAGCATGCCCAGAAAAAAAGAACTGTGTTTCTTACTCATATGGACTATATCCAGTTAAACTCTGCTTATGAAACTGTAACAAACCACAGCATCTCTTACAAAAATGCTCTTTCATTTATAGTGAAAAACGTGTTGTGTTCGTGAACTGTGTAAATTCATTTGAGCCGAAAAATCACTGGGTTTACCGGAAATGAACTCTTGCTTGTAGAAAGACACAGAGACTTTGGTTTAACTCCGTTTCTGAAGGAAAATTGAGACCAGTGTTCTCATCCATGAAACACCCTCTGTTTTAACGCAAGAAGCATCCTCTTCTTTCCAGAGTCCACAATAGAGCAAGAAATATGAGCATTTTCAGAAAAAAAGAACAGTGTTTCCTACGCATACAGACCATATCTAGTTGAACTCTGCTCATGAAATTGTAACAAACCACAGCATCTCTTACATAGATGCTCTTTAGTTAATAGTGAAAAACGTGTTTGGTTCGTGAAATGTGTAAATTCATTTGAGCCGAAAAATCACTGGGTGTACCGGAATTGAATTCTTGCTTGTAGGAAGACACAGAGACTTTGGTTTAACTCCGTTTCTGAAGGAAAATTCAGACCAGTGTTCTCATCCATGAAACACCCTCTGTTTTAACACAAGAAGAACCCTCTTCTTTCCAGAGACTGCAATACAGCAAGAAATATGAGCATGTCCAGAAAAAAAGAATTGTGTTTCCTACTCATATGGACCATATCTTGTTGAACTCTGCTTATGAAACTGTAACAAACCACAGCATCTCTTACATAGATGCTCTTTAGTTAATAGTGAAAAACGTATTGGGTTCATGAACTGTGTAAATTCATTTGAGCCGACAAATCACTGGGTTTACCGGAAATGAACTCTTGCTTGTAGAAAGACACAGAGACTTTGGTTTAACTCCGTTTCTGAAGGAAAATTGAGACCAGTGTTCTCATCCATGAAACACCCTCTTTTTTAAAACAAGAAGCATCCTCTTCTTTCCAGAGTCTGCAATACAGCAAGAAATATGAACATGTCGAGAAATAAAGAACTGGGTTTCCTACTCATATGGACCATATATAGTTGAACTCTGCTTATGAAACTGTAACAAACCACAGCATCTCTTACATAGATGCTCTTTCATTTATAGTGAAAAACGTGTTGGGTCCATGAACTGTGTAAATTCATTTGAGCCGAAAAATCATTGTGTTTACCGGAAATGAACTCTTGCTTGTAGTAAGACACAGAGGTTTTGGTTTAACACTGTGTGTGAAGGGAAATTCAGACCAGTGTTCTCATCCATGAAACACCCTCTTTTTTAACGCAAGAAGCATCCTCTTCTTTCCAGAGTCTGCAATAGGGCAGGAAATATGAGCATGTCCAGAAAAAAAGAACTGTGTTTCCTACTCATGTGGACCATATGTAGTTGAACTCTGCTTATGAAACTAACAAACCACAGCATCTCTTACATAGATGCTCTTTAGTTAATAGTGAAAAACGTATTGGGTTCATGAACAGTGTAAATTCATTTGAGCCGACAAATCACTGGGTTTACCGGAAATGTACTCTTGCTTGTAGGAAGACAAAGAGGCTTTGGTTTCACTCTGTTTGTCAAGGGATATTCAGACCAGAGTTCTCATCCATTAAACATACTCTGTTTTAACGCAAGAAGCATGCTCTTCTTTCCAGCATCTCTAATACAGCAAGAAACATGAGCATGCCCAGAAAAAAAAAAACTGTGTTTCTTACTCATATGGACTATATCCAGTTAAACTCTGCTTATGAAACTGTAACAAACCACAGCATCTCTTACAAAAATGCTCTTTCATTTATAGTGAAAAACGTGTTGTGTTCGTGAACTGTGTAAATTCATTTGAGCCGAAAAATCACTGGGTTTACCGGAAATGAACTCTTGCTTGTAGAAAGACACAGAGACTTTGGTTTAACTTCGTTTCTGAAGGAAAATACAGACCAGTGTTCTCATCCATGAAACACCCTCTTTTTTAACGCAAGAAGCATCCTCTTCTTTCCATAGTCTGCAATACAGCAAGAAATATGAGCATGTCCAGAAAAAAAGAACTGTGTTTCCTACTCATATGGACCATATCTAGTTGAACTCTGCTTATGAAACTGTAACAAACCACAGCATCTCTTACATAGATGATCTTTATTTAATAGTGGAAAACATGTTGGGTTCGTGAACTGTGTAAATTCATTTGAGCCGAAAAATCACTGGGTTTACCGGAAATGAACTCTTGCTTGTAGAAAGACACAGAGACTTTGGTTTAACTCCGTTTCTGAAGGAAAATTGAGACCAGTGTTCTCATCCATGAAACACCCTCTGTTTTAACGCAAGAAGCATCCTCTTCTTTCCAGAGTCCACAATACAGCAAGAAATATGAGCATGTTCAGAAAAAAAGAACAGTGTTTCCTACGCATACAGACCATATCTAGTTGAACTCTGCTCATGAAACTGTAACAAACCACAGCATCTCTTACATAGATGCTCTTTAGTTAATAGTGAAAAACGTGTTTGGTTCGTGAAATGTGTAAATTCATTTGAGCCGAAAAATCACTGGGTGTACCGGAATTGAATTCTTGCTTGTAGGAAGACACAGAGACTTTGGTTTAACTCCGTTTCTGAAGGAAAATTCAGACCAGTGTTCTCATCCATGAAACACCCTCTTTTTTAACGTAAGAAGCATCCTCTTCTTTCCAGAGTCTGCAATACAGCAAGAGATATGAACATGTCGAGAAATAAAAACTGTGTTTCCTACTCATATGGGCCATATCTAGTTAAATTCTGCTTATGAAACTGTAATAAACCACAGTATCTCTTACATATATGCTCTTTCATTTATAGTGAAAAACGTGTTGGGTTCATGAACTGTGTAAATTCATTTGAGCCGAAAAATCACTGGGTTTACCGGAAATGAACTCTTGTTTGTAGTAAGAAACAGAGGTTTTGGTTTAACTCTGTTTGTGAAGGGAAATTCAGACCAGTGTTCTCATCCATGAAACACCCTTGTTTGAACGAAAGAAGCATCCTCTTCTTTCCAGAGTCTGCAATACAGCAAGAAATATGAGCATGTCCAGAAAAAATGAAGTGTGTTTCCTACTCATACGGAACATATCTAGTTGAACTCTGGTTATGAAAATGTAACAAACCACAGCATCTCTTACATAGATCTCTTTAGTTAATAGTGAAAAACGTGTGGGGTTCGTGAACTGTGTAATTTCATTTGAGCCAAAAAACCATTGGGTTTACCGGACATGATCTCTTGATTGTAGAAAGACACAGAGACTTTGGTTTAACTCCATTTCTGAAGGAAAATTCAGTCCAGTGTTCTCATCCATGAAACACCCTCTGTTTTAACGCAAGATGCATCCTCTTCTTTCCAGAGTCTGCAATACAGCAAGAAATATGAGCATGTCCAGAAAAAAAGAACTGTGTTTCCTACTCATATGGACCATATCTAGTTGAACTCTGCTTATGAAACTGTAACACACCACAGCATCTCTTACATAGATTCTGTTTAGTTAATAGTGAAAAACGTATTGGGTTCATGAACTGTGTAAATTCATTTGAGCCGAAAAATCACTGTGTTTACCGGAAATGAACTCTTGCTTGTAGAAAGACACAGAGACTTTGGTTTAACTCCGTTTCTGAAGGAAAATTGAGACCAGTGTTCTCATCCATGAAACACCCTCTTTTTTAAAACAAGAAGCATCCTCTTCTTTCCAGAGTCTGCAATACAGCAAGAAATATGAACATGTCGAGAAATAAAGAACTGTGTTCCCTACTCATATGGACCATATCTAGTTGAACTCTGCTTATGAAACTGTAACAAACCACAGCATCTCTCACATAGATGCTCTTTCATTTATAGTGAAAAACGTGTTGGGTCCATGAACTGTGTAAATTCATTTGAGCCGAAAAATCATTGTGTTTACCGGAAATGAACTCTTGCTTGTAGTAAGACACAGAGGTTTTGGTTTAACACTGTGTGTGAAGGGAAATTCAGACCAGTGTTCTCATCCATGAAACACCCTCTTTTTTAACGCAAGAAGCATCCTCTTCTTTCCAGAGTCTGCAATAGGGCAAGAAATATGAGCATGTCCAGAAAAAAAGAACTGTGTTTCCTACTCATGTGGACCATATGTAGTTGAACTCTGCTTATGAAACTAACAAACCACAGCATCTCTTACATAGATGCTCTTTAGTTAATAGTGAAAAACGTATTGGGTTCATGAACTGTGTAAATTCATTTGAGCCGACAAATCACTGGGTTTAACGGAAATGTACTCTTGCTTGTAGGAATACAAAGAGGCTTTGGTTTCACTCTGTTTGTCAAGGGATATTCAGACCAGAGTTCTCATCCATTAAACATACTCTGTTTTAACGCAAGAAGCATGCTCTTCTTTCCAGCATCTCTAATACAGCAAGAAACATGAGCATGCCCAGAAAAAAAAAAACTGTGTTTCTTACTCATATGGACTATATCCAGTTAAACTCTGCTTATGAAACTGTAACAAACCACAGCATCTCTTACAAAAATGCTCTTTCATTTATAGTGAAAAACGTGTTGTGTTCGTGAACTGTGTAAATTCATTTGAGCCGAAAAATCACTGGGTTTACCGGAAATGAACTCTTGCTTGTAGAAAGACACAGAGACTTTGGTTTAACTTCGTTTCTGAAGGAAAATACAGACCAGTGTTCTCATCCATGAAACACCCTCTTTTTTAACGCAAGAAGCATCCTCTTCTTTCCATAGTCTGCAATACAGCAAGAAATATGAGCATGTCCAGAAAAAAAGAACTGTGTTTCCTACTCATATGGACCATATCTAGTTGAACTCTGCTTATGAAACTGTAACAAACCACAGCATCTCTTACATAGATGATCTTTATTTAATAGTGGAAAACATGTTGGGTTCGTGAACTGTGTAAATTCATTTGAGCCGAAAAATCACTGGGTTTACCGGAAATGAACTCTTGCTTGTAGAAAGACACAGAGACTTTGGTTTAACTCCGTTTCTGAAGGAAAATTGAGACCAGTGTTCTCATCCATGAAACACCCTCTGTTTTAACGCAAGAAGCATCCTCTTCTTTCCAGAGTCCACAATACAGCAAGAAATATGAGCATGTTCAGAAAAAAAGAACAGTGTTTCCTACGCATACAGACCATATCTAGTTGAACTCTGCTCATGAAACTGTAACAAACCACAGCATCTCTTACATAGATGCTCTTTAGTTAATAGTGAAAAACGTGTTTGGTTCGTGAAATGTGTAAATTCATTTGAGCCGAAAAATCACTGGGTGTACCGGAATTGAATTCTTGCTTGTAGGAAGACACAGAGACTTTGGTTTAACTCCGTTTCTGAAGGAAAATTCAGACCAGTGTTCTCATCCATGAAACACCCTCTTTTTTAACGTAAGAAGCATCCTCTTCTTTCCAGAGTCTGCAATACAGCAAGAGATATGAACATGTCGAGAAATAAAAACTGTGTTTCCTACTCATATGGGCCATATCTAGTTAAATTCTGCTTATGAAACTGTAATAAACCACAGTATCTCTTACATATATGCTCTTTCATTTATAGTGAAAAACGTGTTGGGTTCATGAACTGTGTAAATTCATTTGAGCCGAAAAATCACTGGGTTTACCGGAAATGAACTCTTGTTTGTAGTAAGAAACAGAGGTTTTGGTTTAACTCTGTTTGTGAAGGGAAATTCAGACCAGTGTTCTCATCCATGAAACACCCTTGTTTGAACGAAAGAAGCATCCTCTTCTTTCCAGAGTCTGCAATACAGCAAGAAATATGAGCATGTCCAGAAAAAATGAAGTGTGTTTCCTACTCATACGGAATATATCTAGTTGAACTCTGGTTATGAAAATGTAACAAACCACAGCATCTCTTACATAGATCTCTTTAGTTAATAGTGAAAAACGTGTGGGGTTCGTGAACTGTGTAATTTCATTTGAGCCAAAAAACCATTGGGTTTACCGGACATGATCTCTTGATTGTAGAAAGACACAGAGACTTTGGTTTAACTCCATTTCTGAAGGAAAATTCAGTCCAGTGTTCTCATCCATGAAACACCCTCTGTTTTAACGCAAGATGCATCCTCTTCTTTCCAGAGTCTGCAATACAGCAAGAAATATGAGCATGTCCAGAAAAAAAGAACTGTGTTTCCTACTCATATGGACCATATCTAGTTGAACTCTGCTTATGAAACTGTAACACACCACAGCATCTCTTACATAGATTCTGTTTAGTTAATAGTGAAAAACGTATTGGGTTCATGAACTGTGTAAATTCATTTGAGCCGAAAAATCACTGGGTTTACCGGAAATGAACTCTTGCTTGTAGAAAGACACAGAGACTTTGGTTTAACTCCGTTTCTGAAGGAAAATTGAGACCAGTGTTCTCATCCATGAAACACCCTCTTTTTTAAAACAAGAAGCATCCTCTTCTTTCCAGAGTCTGCAATACAGCAAGAAATATGAACATGTCGAGAAATAAAGAACTGTGTTCCCTACTCATATGGACCATATCTAGTTGAACTCTGCTTATGAAACTGTAACAAACCACAGCATCTCTTACATAGATGCTCTTTCATTTATAGTGAAAAACGTGTTGGGTCCATGAACTGTGTAAATTCATTTGAGCCGAAAAATCATTGGGTTTACCGGAAATGAACTCTTGCTTGTAGTAAGACACAGAGGTTTTGGTTTAACTCTATGTGTGAAGGGAAATTCAGACCAGTGTTCTCATCCATGAAACACCCTCTTTTTTAACGCAAGAAGCATCCTCTTCTTTCCAGAGTCTGTAATACAGCAAGAAATATGAGCATGTCCAGAAAAAAAGAACTGTGTTTCCTACTCATATGGACCATATCTAGTTGAACTCTGCTTATGAAACTAACAAACCACAGCATCTCTTACATAGATGCTCTTTAGTTAATAGTGAAAAACGTATTGGGTTCATGAACTGTGTAAATTCATTTGAGCCGACAAATCACTGGGTTTACCGGAAATGTACTCTTGCTTGTAGGAAGACAAAGAGGCTTTGGTTTCACTCTGTTTGTCAAGGGATATTCAGACCAGAGTTCTCATCCATTAAACATACTCTGTTTTAACGCAAGAAGCATGCTCTTCTTTCCAGCATCTCTAATACAGTAAGAAACATGAGCAGGCCCAGAAAAAAAGAACTGTGTTTCTTACTCATATGGACTATATCCAGTTAAACTCTGCTTATGAAACTGTAACAAACCACAGCATCTCTTACAAAAATGCTCTTTCATTTATAGTGAAAAACGTGTTGTGTTCGTGAACTGTGTAAATTCATTTGAGCCGAAAAATCACTGGGTTTACCGGAAATGAACTCTTGCTTGTAGGAAGACACAGAGACTTTGGTTTAACTCCGTTTCTGAAGGAAAATTCAGACCAGTGTTCTCATCCATGAAACACCCTCTTTTTTAACGTAAGAAGCATCCTCTTCTTTCCAGAGTCTGCAATACAGCAAGAGATATGAACATGTCGAGAAATAAAAACTGTGTTTCCTACTCATATGGGCCATATCTAGTTAAATTCTGCTTATGAAACTGTAATAAACCACAGTATCTCTTACATATATGCTCTTTCATTTATAGTGAAAAACGTGTTGGGTTCATGAACTGTGTAAATTCATTTGAGCCGAAAAATCACTGGGTTTACCGGAAATGAACTCTTGTTTGTAGTAAGAAACAGAGGTTTTGGTTTAACTCTGTTTGTGAAGGGAAATTCAGACCAGTGTTCTCATCCATGAAACACCCTTGTTTGAACGAAAGAAGCATCCTCTTCTTTCCAGAGTCTGCAATACAGCAAGAAATATGAGCATGTCCAGAAAAAATGAAGTGTGTTTCCTACTCATACGGAACATATCTAGTTGAACTCTGGTTATGAAAATGTAACAAACCACAGCATCTCTTACATAGATCTCTTTAGTTAATAGTGAAAAACGTGTGGGGTTCGTGAACTGTGTAATTTCATTTGAGCCAAAAAACCATTGGGTTTACCGGACATGATCTCTTGATTGTAGAAAGACACAGAGACTTTGGTTTAACTCCATTTCTGAAGGAAAATTCAGTCCAGTGTTCTCATCCATGAAACACCCTCTGTTTTAACGCAAGATGCATCCTCTTCTTTCCAGAGTCTGCAATACAGCAAGAAATATGAGCATGTCCAGAAAAAAAGAACTGTGTTTCCTACTCATATGGACCATATCTAGTTGAACTCTGCTTATGAAACTGTAACACACCACAGCATCTCTTACATAGATTCTGTTTAGTTAATAGTGAAAAACGTATTGGGTTCATGAACTGTGTAAATTCATTTGAGCCGAAAAATCACTGGGTTTACCGGAAATGAACTCTTGCTTGTAGAAAGACACAGAGACTTTGGTTTAACTCCGTTTCTGAAGGAAAATTGAGACCAGTGTTCTCATCCATGAAACACCCTCTTTTTTAAAACAAGAAGCATCCTCTTCTTTCCAGAGTCTGCAATACAGCAAGAAATATGAACATGTCGAGAAATAAAGAACTGTGTTCCCTACTCATATGGACCATATCTAGTTGAACTCTGCTTATGAAACTGTAACAAACCACAGCATCTCTTACATAGATGCTCTTTCATTTATAGTGAAAAACGTGTTGGGTCCATGAACTGTGTAAATTCATTTGAGCCGAAAAATCATTGTGTTTACCGGAAATGAACTCTTGCTTGTAGTAAGACACAGAGGTTTTGGTTTAACACTGTGTGTGAAGGGAAATTCAGACCAGTGTTCTCATCCATGAAACACCCTCTTTTTTAACGCAAGAAGCATCCTCTTCTTTCCAGAGTCTGCAATAGGGCAAGAAATATGAGCATGTCCAGAAAAAAAGAACTGTGTTTCCTACTCATGTGGACCATATGTAGTTGAACTCTGCTTATGAAACTAACAAACCACAGCATCTCTTACATAGATGCTCTTTAGTTAATAGTGAAAAACGTATTGGGTTCATGAACTGTGTAAATTCATTTGAGCCGACAAATCACTGGGTTTAACGGAAATGTACTCTTGCTTGTAGGAATACAAAGAGGCTTTGGTTTCACTCTGTTTGTCAAGGGATATTCAGACCAGAGTTCTCATCCATTAAACATACTCTGTTTTAACGCAAGAAGCATGCTCTTCTTTCCAGCATCTCTAATACAGCAAGAAACATGAGCATGCCCAGAAAAAAAAAAACTGTGTTTCTTACTCATATGGACTATATCCAGTTAAACTCTGCTTATGAAACTGTAACAAACCACAGCATCTCTTACAAAAATGCTCTTTCATTTATAGTGAAAAACGTGTTGTGTTCGTGAACTGTGTAAATTCATTTGAGCCGAAAAATCACTGGGTTTACCGGAAATGAACTCTTGCTTGTAGAAAGACACAGAGACTTTGGTTTAACTTCGTTTCTGAAGGAAAATACAGACCAGTGTTCTCATCCATGAAACACCCTCTTTTTTAACGCAAGAAGCATCCTCTTCTTTCCATAGTCTGCAATACAGCAAGAAATATGAGCATGTCCAGAAAAAAAGAACTGTGTTTCCTACTCATATGGACCATATCTAGTTGAACTCTGCTTATGAAACTGTAACAAACCACAGCATCTCTTACATAGATGATCTTTATTTAATAGTGGAAAACATGTTGGGTTCGTGAACTGTGTAAATTCATTTGAGCCGAAAAATCACTGGGTTTACCGGAAATGAACTCTTGCTTGTAGAAAGACACAGAGACTTTGGTTTAACTCCGTTTCTGAAGGAAAATTGAGACCAGTGTTCTCATCCATGAAACACCCTCTGTTTTAACGCAAGAAGCATCCTCTTCTTTCCAGAGTCCACAATACAGCAAGAAATATGAGCATGTTCAGAAAAAAAGAACAGTGTTTCCTACGCATACAGACCATATCTAGTTGAACTCTGCTCATGAAACTGTAACAAACCACAGCATCTCTTACATAGATGCTCTTTAGTTCATAGTGAAAAACGTGTTTGGTTCGTGAAATGTGTAAATTCATTTGAGCCGAAAAATCACTGGGTGTACCGGAATTGAATTCTTGCTTGTAGGAAGACACAGAGACTTTGGTTTAACTCCGTTTCTGAAGGAAAATTCAGACCAGTGTTCTCATCCATGAAACACCCTCTTTTTTAACGTAAGAAGCATCCTCTTCTTTCCAGAGTCTGCAATACAGCAAGAGATATGAACATGTCGAGAAATAAAAACTGTGTTTCCTACTCATATGGGCCATATCTAGTTAAATTCTGCTTATGAAACTGTAATAAACCACAGTATCTCTTACATATATGCTCTTTCATTTATAGTGAAAAACGTGTTGGGTTCATGAACTGTGTAAATTCATTTGAGCCGAAAAATCACTGGGTTTACCGGAAATGAACTCTTGTTTGTAGTAAGAAACAGAGGTTTTGGTTTAACTCTGTTTGTGAAGGGAAATTCAGACCAGTGTTCTCATCCATGAAACACCCTTGTTTGAACGAAAGAAGCATCCTCTTCTTTCCAGAGTCTGCAATACAGCAAGAAATATGAGCATGTCCAGAAAAAATGAAGTGTGTTTCCTACTCATACGGAACATATCTAGTTGAACTCTGGTTATGAAAATGTAACAAACCACAGCATCTCTTACATAGATCTCTTTAGTTAATAGTGAAAAACGTGTGGGGTTCGTGAACTGTGTAATTTCATTTGAGCCAAAAAACCATTGGGTTTACCGGACATGATCTCTTGATTGTAGAAAGACACAGAGACTTTGGTTTAACTCCATTTCTGAAGGAAAATTCAGTCCAGTGTTCTCATCCATGAAACACCCTCTGTTTTAACGCAAGATGCATCCTCTTCTTTCCAGAGTCTGCAATACAGCAAGAAATATGAGCATGTCCAGAAAAAAAGAACTGTGTTTCCTACTCATATGGACCATATCTAGTTGAACTCTGCTTATGAAACTGTAACACACCACAGCATCTCTTACATAGATTCTGTTTAGTTAATAGTGAAAAACGTATTGGGTTCATGAACTGTGTAAATTCATTTGAGCCGAAAAATCACTGGGTTTACCGGAAATGAACTCTTGCTTGTAGAAAGACACAGAGACTTTGGTTTAACTCCGTTTCTGAAGGAAAATTGAGACCAGTGTTCTCATCCATGAAACACCCTCTTTTTTAAAACAAGAAGCATCCTCTTCTTTCCAGAGTCTGCAATACAGCAAGAAATATGAACATGTCGAGAAATAAAGAACTGTGTTCCCTACTCATATGGACCATATCTAGTTGAACTCTGCTTATGAAACTGTAACAAACCACAGCATCTCTTACATAGATGCTCTTTCATTTATAGTGAAAAACGTGTTGGGTCCATGAACTGTGTAAATTCATTTGAGCCGAAAAATCATTGGGTTTACCGGAAATGAACTCTTGCTTGTAGTAAGACACAGAGGTTTTGGTTTAACTCTATGTGTGAAGGGAAATTCAGACCAGTGTTCTCATCCATGAAACACCCTCTTTTTTAACGCAAGAAGCATCCTCTTCTTTCCAGAGTCTGTAATACAGCAAGAAATATGAGCATGTCCAGAAAAAAAGAACTGTGTTTCCTACTCATATGGACCATATCTAGTTGAACTCTGCTTATGAAACTAACAAACCACAGCATCTCTTACATAGATGCTCTTTAGTTAATAGTGAAAAACGTATTGGGTTCATGAACTGTGTAAATTCATTTGAGCCGACAAATCACTGGGTTTACCGGAAATGTACTCTTGCTTGTAGGAAGACAAAGAGGCTTTGGTTTCACTCTGTTTGTCAAGGGATATTCAGACCAGAGTTCTCATCCATTAAACATACTCTGTTTTAACGCAAGAAGCATGCTCTTCTTTCCAGCATCTCTAATACAGTAAGAAACATGAGCAGGCCCAGAAAAAAAGAACTGTGTTTCTTACTCATATGGACTATATCCAGTTAAACTCTGCTTATGAAACTGTAACAAACCACAGCATCTCTTACAAAAATGCTCTTTCATTTATAGTGAAAAACGTGTTGTGTTCGTGAACTGTGTAAATTCATTTGAGCCGAAAAATCACTGGGTTTACCGGAAATGAACTCTTGCTTGTAGAAAGTCACAGAGACTTTGGTTTAACTTCGTTTCTGAAGGAAAATACAGACCAGTGTTCTCATCCATGAAACACCCTCTTTTTTAACGCAAGAAGCATCCTCTTCTTTCCATAGTCTGCAATACAGCAAGAAATATGAGCATGTCCAGAAATAAAGAACTGTGTTTCCTACTCATATGGACAATATCTAGTTGAACTCTGCTTATGAAACTGTAACAAACCACAGCATCTCTTACATAGATGATCTTTATTTAATAGTGAAAAACATGTTGGGTTCGTGAACTGTGTAAATTCATTTGAGCCGAAAAATCACTGGGTTTACCAGAAATGAACTCTTGCTTGTAGAAAGACACAGAGACTTTGGTTTAACTCCGTTTCTGAAGGAAAATTGAGACCAGTGTTCTCATCCATGAAACACCCTCTGTTTTAACGCAAGAAGCATCCTCTTCTTTCCAGAGTTCACAATACAGCAAGAAATATGAGCATGTTCAGAAAAAAAGAAAAGTGTTTCCTACGCATACGGACCATATCTAGTTGAACTCTGCTTATGAAACTGTAACAAACCACAGCATCTCTTACATAGATGCTCTTTAGTTAATAGTGAAATACGTGTTTGGTTCGTGAAATTTGTAAATTCATTTGGGCCGAAAAATCACTGGGTGTTCCGGAAATGAATTCTTGCTTGTAGGAAGACACAGAGACTTTGGTTTAACTCCGTTTCTGAAGGAAAATTCAGACCAGTGTTCTCATCCATGAAACACCCACTTTTTTAACACAAGAAGCATCCTCTTCTTTCCAGAGTCTGATACAGCAAGAAATATGAGCATGTCCAGAAATAAAGAACTGTGTTTCCTACTCATATGGACCATATCTAGTTGAACTCTGCTTATGAAACTGTAACAAACCACAGCATCTCTTACATAGATGCTCTTTCATTTATAGTGAAAAACGTGTTGGGTTCGTGAACTGTGTAAATTAATTTGACCCGAAAAATCACTGGGTTTACCGCAAATGAACTCTTGCTTGTAGTAAGACACAGAGGCTCGGTTTAACTCTGTTTGTGAAGGGAAATTCAGACCAGTGTTCTCATCCATGAAACACACTCTGTTTTAACGCAAGAAGCATTCTCTTCTTTCCAGAGTCTGCAAAACAGCAAGAAATATGAGCATGTCCAGAAAAATAGAACTGTGTTTCCTACTAATATGGACCATATCTAGTTGAACTCTGCTTATGAAACTGTAACAAACCACAGCATCTCTTACATAGATCACTTTAGTTAATAGTGAAAATCGTGTTTGGTTCGTGAACTGTGTAATTTCATTTGAGCCAAAAAATCACTGGGTTTACCGGAAATGAACTCTTGCTTGTTGAAAGACACAGAGACTTTGGTTTAACTCCATTTCTGAAGGAAAATTCAGTCCAGTGTTCTCATCCATGAAACACCCTCTGTTTTAACACAAGAAGCATCCTCTTCTTTCCAGAGTCTGCAATACAGCAGGAAATATGAGCATGTCCAGAAATAAAGAATTGTGTTTCCTACTGTTATGGACCATATCTTGTTGAACTCTGCTTATGAAACTGTAACAAACCACAGCATCTCTTACATAGATGCTCTTTAGTTAATAGTGAAAATCGTATTGGGTTCATGAACTGTGTAAATTCATTTGAGCCGACAAATCACTGGGTTTACCGGAAATGAACTCTTGCTTGTAGAAAGACACAGAGACTTTGGTTTAACTCCGTTTCTGAAGGAAAATTGAGACCAGTGTTCTCATCCATGAAACACCCTCTTTTTTAAAACAAGAAGCATCCTCTTCTTTCCAGAGTCTGCAATACAGCAAGAAATATGAACATGTCGAGAAATAAAGAACTGTGTTTCCTACTCATATGGACCATATCTAGTTGAACTCTGCTTATGAAACTGTAACAAACCACAGCATCTCTTACATAGATGCTCTTTCATTTATAGTGAAAAACGTGTTGGGTCCATGAACTGTGTAAATTCATTTGAGCCGAAAAATCATTGTGTTTACCGGAAATGAACTCTTGCTTGTAGTAAGACACAGAGGTTTTGGTTTAACTCTGTGTGTGAAGGGAAATTCAGACCAGTGTTCTCATCCATGAAACACCCTCTTTTTTAACGCAAGAAGCATCCTCTTCTTTCCAGAGTCTGCAATAGGGCAAGAAATATGAGAATGTCCAGAAAAAAAGAACTGTGTTTCCTACTCATGTGGACCATATTTAGTTGAACTCTGCTTATGAAACTAACAAACCACAGCATCTCTTACATAGATGCTCTTTAGTTAATAGTGAAAAACGTATTGGGTTCATGAACTGTGTAAATTCATTTGAGCCGACAAATCACTGGGTTTACCGGAAATGTACTCTTGCTTGTAGGAAGACAAAGAGGCTTTGGTTTCACTCTGTTTGTCAAGGGATATTCAGACCAGAGTTCTCATCCATTAAACATACTCAGTTTTAACGCAAGAAGCATGCTCTTCTTTCCAGCATCTCTAATACAGCAAGAAACATGAGCATGCCCAGAAAAAAAGAACTTTGTTTCTGACTCATATGGACTATATCCAGTTAAACTCTGCTTATGAAACTGTAACAAACCACAGCATCTCTTACAAAAATGTTCTTTCATTTATAGTGAAAAACGTGTTGAGTTCGTGAACTGTGTAAATTCATTTGAGCCGAAAAATCACTGGGTTTACCGGAAATGAACTCTTGCTTGTAGAAAGACACAGAGACTTTGGTTTAACTTCGTTTCTGAAGGAAAATACAGACCAGTGTTCTCATCCATGAAACACCCTCTTTTTTAACGCAAGAAGCATCGTCTTCTTTCCATAGTCCGCAATACAGCAAGAAATATGAGCATGTCCAGAAAAAAAGAACAGTGTTTCCTACGCATACGGACCATATCTAGTTGAACTCTGCTTATGAAACTGTAACAAACCACAGCATCTCTTACATAGATGCTCTTTAGTTAATAGTGAAAAACGTGTTTGGTTTGTGAAATGTGTAAATTCATTTGAGCCGACAAATCACTGGGTTTACCGGAAATGAACTCTTGCTTGTAGAAAGACACAGAGACTTTGGTTTAACTCCGTTTCTGACGAAAATTGAGACCAGTGTTCTCATCCATGAAACTCCCTCTTTTTTAAAACAAGAAGCATCCTCTAATTTCCAGAGTCTGCAATACAGCAAGAAATATGAACATGTCAAGAAATAAAAAACTGTGTTTCCTACTCATATGGACCATATCTAGTTGAACTCTGCTTATGAAACTGTAACAAACCACAGCATCTCTTACATAGATGCTCTTTGATTTATAGTAAAAAACGTGTTGGGTCCATGAACTGTGTAAATTCGTTTGAGCCGAAAAATCATTGGGTTTACCGGAAATGAACTCTTGCTTGTAGTAAGACACAGAGGTTTTGGTTTAACTCTGTGTGTGAAGGGAAATTCAGACCAGTGTTCTCATCCATGAAACACCCTCCTTTTTAACGCAAGAAGCATCCTCTTCTTTCCAGAGTCTGCAATAGGGCAAGAAATATGAGAATGTCCAGAAAAAAAGAACTGTGTTTCCTACTCATGTGGACCATATTTAGTTGAACTCTGCTTATGAAACTAACAAACCACAGCATCTCTTACATAGATGCTCTTTAGTTAATAGTGAAAAACGTATTGGGTTCATGAACTGTGTAAATTCATTTGAGCCGACAAATCACTGGGTTTACCGGAAATGTACTCTTGCTTGTAGGAAGACAAAGAGGCTTTGGTTTCACTCTGTTTGTCAAGGGATATTCAGACCAGAGTTCTCATCCATTAAACATACTCAGTTTTAACGCAAGAAGCATGCTCTTCTTTCCAGCATCTCTAATACAGCAAGAAACATGAGCATGCCCAGAAAAAAAGAACTTTGTTTCTGACTCATATGGACTATATCCAGTTAAACTCTGCTTATGAAACTGTAACAAACCACAGCATCTCTTACAAAAATGTTCTTTCATTTATAGTGAAAAACGTGTTGAGTTCGTGAACTGTGTAAATTCATTTGAGCCGAAAAATCACTGGGTTTACCGGAAATGAACTCTTGCTTGTAGAAAGACACAGAGACTTTGGTTTAACTTCGTTTCTGAAGGAAAATACAGACCAGTGTTCTCATCCATGAAACACCCTCTTTTTTAACGCAAGAAGCATCGTCTTCTTTCCATAGTCCGCAATACAGCAAGAAATATGAGCATGTCCAGAAAAAAAGAACAGTGTTTCCTACGCATACGGACCATATCTAGTTGAACTCTGCTTATGAAACTGTAACAAACCACAGCATCTCTTACATAGATGCTCTTTAGTTAATAGTGAAAAACGTGTTTGGTTTGTGAAATGTGTAAATTCATTTGAGCCGACAAATCACTGGGTTTACCGGAAATGAACTCTTGCTTGTAGAAAGACACAGAGACTTTGGTTTAACTCCGTTTCTGACGGAAAATTGAGACCAGTGTTCTCATCCATGAAACTCCCTCTTTTTTAAAACAAGAAGCATCCTCTAATTTCCAGAGTCTGCAATACAGCAAGAAATATGAACATGTCAAGAAATAAAAAACTGTGTTTCCTACTCATATGGACCATATCTAGTTGAACTCTGCTTATGAAACTGTAACAAACCACAGCATCTCTTACATAGATGCTCTTTGATTTATAGTAAAAAACGTGTTGGGTCCATGAACTGTGTAAATTCGTTTGAGCCGAAAAATCATTGGGTTTACCGGAAATGAACTCTTGCTTGTAGTAAGACACAGAGGTTTTGGTTTAACTCTGTGTGTGAAGGGAAATTCAGACCAGTGTTCTCATCCATGAAACACCCTCCTTTTTAACGCAAGAAGCATCCTCTTCTTTCCAGAGTCTGCAATATAGCAAGAAACATGAGCATGCCGCGAATAAAAGAACTGTGTTTCCTACTCATATGGACCATATCTACTTGAACACTGATTATGAAACTGTAACAAACCACAGCATCTCTTACATAGATGCTCTTTAGTTAATAGTGAAAATCGTGTTGGGTTCTTGAACTGTGTAATTTCATTTGAGCCGAAAAATCACTGGGTTTTCCGGAATTGAACTCTTGCTTGTAGGAAGAAACAGAGCCTTTGGTTTAACTCCGTTTCTGTTGGATAATTCAGACCGGTGTTCTCATAGATATAACATACTCTGTTTTAACGCAAGAAGCATTCTCTTCTTTCCAGCGTCTCCAATACAGCAAGAAAGTTGAGCAAGCCCAGAAAAAAAGAACTGTGTTTCCTACTCCTACTGACCATATCTAGTTGAACTCTGCTTATGAAACTGTAACAAACCACAGCATCTCTAACATAGATGCTCTTTAGTTAATAGTGTAAAACGTGTTGGTTTCGTGAACTGTGTAAATTCATTTGAGCCGAAAAATCACTGGGTTTACCGGAAATGAACTCTTGCTTGTAGAAAGACACAGAGACTTTGATTTAACTCCGTTTCTGAAGGAAAATTGAGACCAGTGTTCTCATCCATGAAACACCCTCTTTTTTAACGCAAGAAGCATCCTCTTCTTTCCAGAGTCTGCAATACAGCAAGAAATATGAACATGTCGAGAAATAAAGAACTGTGTTTCCTACTCATATGGGCCATACCTAGTTGAATTCTGCTTATGAAACTGTAACAAACCACAGCATCTCTTCCATATATGCTCTTTCATTTATAGTGAAAAACGTGTTGGGTTCATGAACTGTGTAAATTCATTTGAGCCGAAAAATCACTGGGTTTACCGGAAATGAACTCTTGCTTGTAGTAAGACACAGAGGTTTTGGTTTAACTCTGTTTGTGAAGGGAAATTCAGACCAGTGTTCTCATCCATGAAACACCCTTGTTTGAACGAAAGAAGCATCTTCTTCTTTCCAGAGTCTGCAATACAGCAAGAAATATGAGCATGTCCAGAAAAAATGAAGTGTGTTTCCTACTCATACGGACCATATCTAGTTGAACTCTGGTTATGAAAATGTAACAAACCACAGCATCTCTTACATAGATCTCTTTAGTTAATAGTGAAAAACGTGTGGGGTTCGTGAACTGTGTAATTTCATTTGAGCCAAAAAACCATTGGGTTTACCGGACATGATCTCTTGATTGTAGAAAGACACAGAGACTTTGGTTTAACTCCATTTCTGAAGGAAAATTCAGTCCAGTGTTCTCATCCATGAAACACCCTCTGTTTTAACGCAAGATGCATCCTCTTCTTTCCAGAGTCTGCAATACAGCAAGAAATATGAGCATGTCCAGAAAAAAAGAACTGTGTTTCCTACTCATATGGACCATATCTAGTTGAACTCTGCTTATGAAACTGTAACACACCACAGCATCTCTTACATAGATTCTGTTTAGTTAATAGTGAAAAACGTATTGGGTTCATGAACTGTGTAAATTCATTTGAGCCGAAAAATCACTGGGTTTACCGGAAATGAACTCTTGCTTGTAGAAAGACACAGAGACTTTGGTTTAACTCCGTTTCTGAAGGAAAATTGAGACCAGTGTTCTCATCCATGAAACACCCTCTTTTTTAAAACAAGAAGCATCCTCTTCTTTCCAGAGTCTGCAATACAGCAAGAAATATGAACATGTCGAGAAATAAAGAACTGTGTTCCCTACTCATATGGACCATATCTAGTTGAACTCTGCTTATGAAACTGTAACAAACCACAGCATCTCTTACATAGATGCTCTTTCATTTATAGTGAAAAACGTGTTGGGTCCATGAACTGTGTAAATTCATTTGAGCCGAAAAATCATTGGGTTTACCGGAAATGAACTCTTGCTTGTAGTAAGACACAGAGGTTTTGGTTTAACTCTATGTGTGAAGGGAAATTCAGACCAGTGTTCTCATCCATGAAACACCCTCTTTTTTAACGCAAGAAGCATCCTCTTCTTTCCAGAGTCTGTAATACAGCAAGAAATATGAGCATGTCCAGAAAAAAAGAACTGTGTTTCCTACTCATATGGACCATATCTAGTTGAACTCTGCTTATGAAACTAACAAACCACAGCATCTCTTACATAGATGCTCTTTAGTTAATAGTGAAAAACGTATTGGGTTCATGAACTGTGTAAATTCATTTGAGCCGACAAATCACTGGGTTTACCGGAAATGTACTCTTGCTTGTAGGAAGACAAAGAGGCTTTGGTTTCACTCTGTTTGTCAAGGGATATTCAGACCAGAGTTCTCATCCATTAAACATACTCTGTTTTAACGCAAGAAGCATGCTCTTCTTTCCAGCATCTCTAATACAGTAAGAAACATGAGCAGGCCCAGAAAAAAAGAACTGTGTTTCTTACTCATATGGACTATATCCAGTTAAACTCTGCTTATGAAACTGTAACAAACCACAGCATCTCTTACAAAAATGCTCTTTCATTTATAGTGAAAAACGTGTTGTGTTCGTGAACTGTGTAAATTCATTTGAGCCGAAAAATCACTGGGTTTACCGGAAATGAACTCTTGCTTGTAGAAAGTCACAGAGACTTTGGTTTAACTTCGTTTCTGAAGGAAAATACAGACCAGTGTTCTCATCCATGAAACACCCTCTTTTTTAACGCAAGAAGCATCCTCTTCTTTCCATAGTCTGCAATACAGCAAGAAATATGAGCATGTCCAGAAATAAAGAACTGTGTTTCCTACTCATATGGACAATATCTAGTTGAACTCTGCTTATGAAACTGTAACAAACCACAGCATCTCTTACATAGATGATCTTTATTTAATAGTGAAAAACATGTTGGGTTCGTGAACTGTGTAAA
The DNA here is from genome assembly GCA_949786385.1 of Onychomys leucogaster. NCBI lineage: Eukaryota > Metazoa > Chordata > Mammalia > Rodentia > Cricetidae > Onychomys > Onychomys leucogaster. The sequence continues at coordinate 2,620,125 of CATKUP010000012.1, read as the reverse complement.
TTCATTTGAGCCGAAAAATCACTGGGTTTACCAGAAATGAACTCTTGCTTGTAGAAAGACACAGAGACTTTGGTTTAACTCCGTTTCTGAAGGAAAATTGAGACCAGTGTTCTCATCCATGAAACACCCTCTGTTTTAACGCAAGAAGCATCCTCTTCTTTCCAGAGTTCACAATACAGCAAGAAATATGAGCATGTTCAGAAAAAAAGAAAAGTGTTTCCTACGCATACGGACCATATCTAGTTGAACTCTGCTTATGAAACTGTAACAAACCACAGCATCTCTTACATAGATGCTCTTTAGTTAATAGTGAAATACGTGTTTGGTTCGTGAAATTTGTAAATTCATTTGGGCCGAAAAATCACTGGGTGTTCCGGAAATGAATTCTTGCTTGTAGGAAGACACAGAGACTTTGGTTTAACTCCGTTTCTGAAGGAAAATTCAGACCAGTGTTCTCATCCATGAAACACCCACTTTTTTAACACAAGAAGCATCCTCTTCTTTCCAGAGTCTGATACAGCAAGAAATATGAGCATGTCCAGAAATAAAGAACTGTGTTTCCTACTCATATGGACCATATCTAGTTGAACTCTGCTTATGAAACTGTAACAAACCACAGCATCTCTTACATAGATGCTCTTTCATTTATAGTGAAAAACGTGTTGGGTTCGTGAACTGTGTAAATTAATTTGACCCGAAAAATCACTGGGTTTACCGCAAATGAACTCTTGCTTGTAGTAAGACACAGAGGCTCGGTTTAACTCTGTTTGTGAAGGGAAATTCAGACCAGTGTTCTCATCCATGAAACACACTCTGTTTTAACGCAAGAAGCATTCTCTTCTTTCCAGAGTCTGCAAAACAGCAAGAAATATGAGCATGTCCAGAAAAATAGAACTGTGTTTCCTACTAATATGGACCATATCTAGTTGAACTCTGCTTATGAAACTGTAACAAACCACAGCATCTCTTACATAGATCACTTTAGTTAATAGTGAAAATCGTGTTTGGTTCGTGAACTGTGTAATTTCATTTGAGCCAAAAAATCACTGGGTTTACCGGAAATGAACTCTTGCTTGTTGAAAGACACAGAGACTTTGGTTTAACTCCATTTCTGAAGGAAAATTCAGTCCAGTGTTCTCATCCATGAAACACCCTCTGTTTTAACACAAGAAGCATCCTCTTCTTTCCAGAGTCTGCAATACAGCAGGAAATATGAGCATGTCCAGAAATAAAGAATTGTGTTTCCTACTGTTATGGACCATATCTTGTTGAACTCTGCTTATGAAACTGTAACAAACCACAGCATCTCTTACATAGATGCTCTTTAGTTAATAGTGAAAATCGTATTGGGTTCATGAACTGTGTAAATTCATTTGAGCCGACAAATCACTGGGTTTACCGGAAATGAACTCTTGCTTGTAGAAAGACACAGAGACTTTGGTTTAACTCCGTTTCTGAAGGAAAATTGAGACCAGTGTTCTCATCCATGAAACACCCTCTTTTTTAAAACAAGAAGCATCCTCTTCTTTCCAGAGTCTGCAATACAGCAAGAAATATGAACATGTCGAGAAATAAAGAACTGTGTTTCCTACTCATATGGACCATATCTAGTTGAACTCTGCTTATGAAACTGTAACAAACCACAGCATCTCTTACATAGATGCTCTTTCATTTATAGTGAAAAACGTGTTGGGTCCATGAACTGTGTAAATTCATTTGAGCCGAAAAATCATTGTGTTTACCGGAAATGAACTCTTGCTTGTAGTAAGACACAGAGGTTTTGGTTTAACTCTGTGTGTGAAGGGAAATTCAGACCAGTGTTCTCATCCATGAAACACCCTCTTTTTTAACGCAAGAAGCATCCTCTTCTTTCCAGAGTCTGCAATAGGGCAAGAAATATGAGAATGTCCAGAAAAAAAGAACTGTGTTTCCTACTCATGTGGACCATATTTAGTTGAACTCTGCTTATGAAACTAACAAACCACAGCATCTCTTACATAGATGCTCTTTAGTTAATAGTGAAAAACGTATTGGGTTCATGAACTGTGTAAATTCATTTGAGCCGACAAATCACTGGGTTTACCGGAAATGTACTCTTGCTTGTAGGAAGACAAAGAGGCTTTGGTTTCACTCTGTTTGTCAAGGGATATTCAGACCAGAGTTCTCATCCATTAAACATACTCAGTTTTAACGCAAGAAGCATGCTCTTCTTTCCAGCATCTCTAATACAGCAAGAAACATGAGCATGCCCAGAAAAAAAGAACTTTGTTTCTGACTCATATGGACTATATCCAGTTAAACTCTGCTTATGAAACTGTAACAAACCACAGCATCTCTTACAAAAATGTTCTTTCATTTATAGTGAAAAACGTGTTGAGTTCGTGAACTGTGTAAATTCATTTGAGCCGAAAAATCACTGGGTTTACCGGAAATGAACTCTTGCTTGTAGAAAGACACAGAGACTTTGGTTTAACTTCGTTTCTGAAGGAAAATACAGACCAGTGTTCTCATCCATGAAACACCCTCTTTTTTAACGCAAGAAGCATCGTCTTCTTTCCATAGTCCGCAATACAGCAAGAAATATGAGCATGTCCAGAAAAAAAGAACAGTGTTTCCTACGCATACGGACCATATCTAGTTGAACTCTGCTTATGAAACTGTAACAAACCACAGCATCTCTTACATAGATGCTCTTTAGTTAATAGTGAAAAACGTGTTTGGTTTGTGAAATGTGTAAATTCATTTGAGCCGACAAATCACTGGGTTTACCGGAAATGAACTCTTGCTTGTAGAAAGACACAGAGACTTTGGTTTAACTCCGTTTCTGACGAAAATTGAGACCAGTGTTCTCATCCATGAAACTCCCTCTTTTTTAAAACAAGAAGCATCCTCTAATTTCCAGAGTCTGCAATACAGCAAGAAATATGAACATGTCAAGAAATAAAAAACTGTGTTTCCTACTCATATGGACCATATCTAGTTGAACTCTGCTTATGAAACTGTAACAAACCACAGCATCTCTTACATAGATGCTCTTTGATTTATAGTAAAAAACGTGTTGGGTCCATGAACTGTGTAAATTCGTTTGAGCCGAAAAATCATTGGGTTTACCGGAAATGAACTCTTGCTTGTAGTAAGACACAGAGGTTTTGGTTTAACTCTGTGTGTGAAGGGAAATTCAGACCAGTGTTCTCATCCATGAAACACCCTCCTTTTTAACGCAAGAAGCATCCTCTTCTTTCCAGAGTCTGCAATAGGGCAAGAAATATGAGAATGTCCAGAAAAAAAGAACTGTGTTTCCTACTCATGTGGACCATATTTAGTTGAACTCTGCTTATGAAACTAACAAACCACAGCATCTCTTACATAGATGCTCTTTAGTTAATAGTGAAAAACGTATTGGGTTCATGAACTGTGTAAATTCATTTGAGCCGACAAATCACTGGGTTTACCGGAAATGTACTCTTGCTTGTAGGAAGACAAAGAGGCTTTGGTTTCACTCTGTTTGTCAAGGGATATTCAGACCAGAGTTCTCATCCATTAAACATACTCAGTTTTAACGCAAGAAGCATGCTCTTCTTTCCAGCATCTCTAATACAGCAAGAAACATGAGCATGCCCAGAAAAAAAGAACTTTGTTTCTGACTCATATGGACTATATCCAGTTAAACTCTGCTTATGAAACTGTAACAAACCACAGCATCTCTTACAAAAATGTTCTTTCATTTATAGTGAAAAACGTGTTGAGTTCGTGAACTGTGTAAATTCATTTGAGCCGAAAAATCACTGGGTTTACCGGAAATGAACTCTTGCTTGTAGAAAGACACAGAGACTTTGGTTTAACTTCGTTTCTGAAGGAAAATACAGACCAGTGTTCTCATCCATGAAACACCCTCTTTTTTAACGCAAGAAGCATCGTCTTCTTTCCATAGTCCGCAATACAGCAAGAAATATGAGCATGTCCAGAAAAAAAGAACAGTGTTTCCTACGCATACGGACCATATCTAGTTGAACTCTGCTTATGAAACTGTAACAAACCACAGCATCTCTTACATAGATGCTCTTTAGTTAATAGTGAAAAACGTGTTTGGTTTGTGAAATGTGTAAATTCATTTGAGCCGACAAATCACTGGGTTTACCGGAAATGAACTCTTGCTTGTAGAAAGACACAGAGACTTTGGTTTAACTCCGTTTCTGACGGAAAATTGAGACCAGTGTTCTCATCCATGAAACTCCCTCTTTTTTAAAACAAGAAGCATCCTCTAATTTCCAGAGTCTGCAATACAGCAAGAAATATGAACATGTCAAGAAATAAAAAACTGTGTTTCCTACTCATATGGACCATATCTAGTTGAACTCTGCTTATGAAACTGTAACAAACCACAGCATCTCTTACATAGATGCTCTTTGATTTATAGTAAAAAACGTGTTGGGTCCATGAACTGTGTAAATTCGTTTGAGCCGAAAAATCATTGGGTTTACCGGAAATGAACTCTTGCTTGTAGTAAGACACAGAGGTTTTGGTTTAACTCTGTGTGTGAAGGGAAATTCAGACCAGTGTTCTCATCCATGAAACACCCTCCTTTTTAACGCAAGAAGCATCCTCTTCTTTCCAGAGTCTGCAATATAGCAAGAAACATGAGCATGCCGCGAATAAAAGAACTGTGTTTCCTACTCATATGGACCATATCTACTTGAACACTGATTATGAAACTGTAACAAACCACAGCATCTCTTACATAGATGCTCTTTAGTTAATAGTGAAAATCGTGTTGGGTTCTTGAACTGTGTAATTTCATTTGAGCCGAAAAATCACTGGGTTTTCCGGAATTGAACTCTTGCTTGTAGGAAGAAACAGAGCCTTTGGTTTAACTCCGTTTCTGTTGGATAATTCAGACCGGTGTTCTCATAGATATAACATACTCTGTTTTAACGCAAGAAGCATTCTCTTCTTTCCAGCGTCTCCAATACAGCAAGAAAGTTGAGCAAGCCCAGAAAAAAAGAACTGTGTTTCCTACTCCTACTGACCATATCTAGTTGAACTCTGCTTATGAAACTGTAACAAACCACAGCATCTCTAACATAGATGCTCTTTAGTTAATAGTGTAAAACGTGTTGGTTTCGTGAACTGTGTAAATTCATTTGAGCCGAAAAATCACTGGGTTTACCGGAAATGAACTCTTGCTTGTAGAAAGACACAGAGACTTTGATTTAACTCCGTTTCTGAAGGAAAATTGAGACCAGTGTTCTCATCCATGAAACACCCTCTTTTTTAACGCAAGAAGCATCCTCTTCTTTCCAGAGTCTGCAATACAGCAAGAAATATGAACATGTCGAGAAATAAAGAACTGTGTTTCCTACTCATATGGGCCATACCTAGTTGAATTCTGCTTATGAAACTGTAACAAACCACAGCATCTCTTCCATATATGCTCTTTCATTTATAGTGAAAAACGTGTTGGGTTCATGAACTGTGTAAATTCATTTGAGCCGAAAAATCACTGGGTTTACCGGAAATGAACTCTTGCTTGTAGTAAGACACAGAGGTTTTGGTTTAACTCTGTTTGTGAAGGGAAATTCAGACCAGTGTTCTCATCCATGAAACACCCTTGTTTGAACGAAAGAAGCATCTTCTTCTTTCCAGAGTCTGCAATACAGCAAGAAATATGAGCATGTCCAGAAAAAATGAAGTGTGTTTCCTACTCATACGGACCATATCTAGTTGAACTCTGGTTATGAAAATGTAACAAACCACAGCATCTCTTACATAGATCTCTTTAGTTAATAGTGAAAAACGTGTGGGGTTCGTGAACTGTGTAATTTCATTTGAGCCAAAAAACCATTGGGTTTACCGGACATGATCTCTTGATTGTAGAAAGACACAGAGACTTTGGTTTAACTCCATTTCTGAAGGAAAATTCAGTCCAGTGTTCTCATCCATGAAACACCCTCTTTTTTAACGCAAGATGCATCCTCTTCTTTCCAGAGTCTGCAATACAGCAAGAAATATGAGCATGTCCAGAATAAAAGAACTGTGTTTCCTACTCATATGGACCATATCTAGTTGAACTCTGCTTATGAAACTGTAACACACCACAGCATCTCTTACATAGATTCTGTTTAGTTAATAGTGAAAAACGTATTGGGTTCATGAACTGTGTAAATTCATTTGAGCCGAAAAATCACTGGGTTTACCGGAAATGAACTCTTGCTTGTAGAAAGACACAGAGACTTTGGTTTAACTCCGTTTCTGAAGGAAAATTGAGACCAGTGTTCTCATCCATGAAACACCCTCTTTTTTAAAACAAGAAGCATCCTCTTCTTTCCAGAGTCTGCAATACAGCAAGAAATATGAACATGTCGAGAAATAAAGAACTGTGTTCCCTACTCATATGGACCATATCTAGTTGAACTCTGCTTATGAAACTGTAACAAACCACAGAATCTCTTACATAGATGCTCTTTCATTTATAGTGAAAAACGTGTTGGGTCCATGAACTGTGTAAATTCATTTGAGCCGAAAAATCATTGGGTTTACCGGAAATGAACTCTTGCTTGTAGTAAGACACAGAGGTTTTGGTTTAACTCTATGTGTGAAGGGAAATTCAGACCAGTGTTCTCATCCATGAAACACCCTCTTTTTTAACGCAAGAAGCATCCTCTTCTTTCCAGAGTCTGTAATACAGCAAGAAATATGAGCATGTCCAGAAAAAAAGAACTGTGTTTCCTACTCATATGGACCATATCTAGTTGAACTCTGCTTATGAAACTAACAAACCACAGCATCTCTTACATAGATGCTCTTTAGTTAATAGTGAAAAACGTATTGGGTTCATGAACTGTGTAAATTCATTTGAGCCGACAAATCACTGGGTTTACCGGAAATGTACTCTTGCTTGTAGGAAGACAAAGAGGCTTTGGTTTCACTCTGTTTGTCAAGGGATATTCAGACCAGAGTTCTCATCCATTAAACATACTCTGTTTTAACGCAAGAAGCATGCTCTTCTTTCCAGCATCTCTAATACAGTAAGAAACATGAGCATGCCCAGAAAAAAAGAACTGTGTTTCTTACTCATATGGACTATATCCAGTTAAACTCTGCTTATGAAACTGTAACAAACCACAGCATCTCTTACAAAAATGCTCTTTCATTTATAGTGAAAAACGTGTTGTGTTCGTGAACTGTGTAAATTCATTTGAGCCGAAAAATCACTGGGTTTACCGGAAATGAACTCTTGCTTGTAGAAAGTCACAGAGACTTTGGTTTAACTTCGTTTCTGAAGGAAAATACAGACCAGTGTTCTCATCCATGAAACACCCTCTTTTTTAACGCAAGAAGCATCCTCTTCTTTCCATAGTCTGCAATACAGCAAGAAATATGAGCATGTCCAGAAATAAAGAACTGTGTTTCCTACTCATATGGACCATATCTAGTTGAACTCTGCTTATGAAACTGTAACAAACCACAGCATCTCTTACATAGATGATCTTTATTTAATAGTGAAAAACATGTTGGGTTCTTGAACTGTGTAAATTCATTTGAGCCGAAAAATCACTGGTTTTACCAGAAATGAACTCTTGCTTGTAGAAAGACACAGAGACTTTGGTTTGACTCCGTTTCTGAAGGAAAATTGAGACCAGTGTTCTCATCCATGAAACACCCTCTTTTTTAACGCAAGAAGCATCCTCTTCTTTCCAGAGTTCACAATACAGCAAGAAATATGAGCATGTTCAGAAAAAAAGAACAGTGTTTCCTACGCATACGGACCATATCTAGTTGAACTCTGCTTATGAAACTGTAACAAACCACAGCATCTCTTACATAGATGCTCTTTAGTTAATAGTGAAATACGTGTTTGGTTCGTGAAATTTGTAAATTCATTTGGGCCGAAAAATCACTGGGTGTACCGGAAATGAATTCTTGCTTGTAGGAAGACACAGAGACTTTGGTTTAACTCCGTTTCTGAAGGAAAATTCAGACCAGTGTTCTCATCCATGAAACACCCACTTTTTTAACACAAGAAGCATCCTCTTCTTTCCAGAGTCTGATACAGCAAGAAATATGAGCATGTCCAGAAATAAAGAACTGTGTTTCCTACTCATATGGACCATATCTAGTTGAACTCTGCTTATGAAACTGTAACAAACCACAGCATCTCTTACATAGATGCTCTTTCATTTATAGTGAAAAACGTGTTGGGTTCGTGAACTGTGTAAATTAATTTGACCCGAAAAATCACTGGGTTTACCGCAAATGAACTCTTGCTTGTAGTAAGACACAGAGGCTCGGTTTAACTCTGTTTGTGAAGGGAAATTCAGACCAGTGTTCTCATCCATGAAACACACTCTGTTTTAACGCAAGAAGCATTCTCTTCTTTCCAGAGTCTGCAAAACAGCAAGAAATATGAGCATGTCCAGAAAAATAGAACTGTGTTTCCTACTAATATGGACCATATCTAGTTGAACTCTGCTTATGAAACTGTAACAAACCACAGCATCTCTTACATAGATCACTTTAGTTAATAGTGAAAATCGTGTTTGGTTCGTGAACTGTGTAATTTCATTTGAGCCAAAAAATCACTGGGTTTACCGGAAATGAACTCTTGCTTGTTGAAAGACACAGAGACTTTGGTTTAACTCCATTTCTGAAGGAAAATTCAGTCCAGTGTTCTCATCCATGAAACACCCTCTGTTTTAACACAAGAAGCATCCTCTTCTTTCCAGAGTCTGCAATACAGCAGGAAATATGAGCATGTCCAGAAATAAAGAATTGTGTTTCCTACTGTTATGGACCATATCTTGTTGAACTCTGCTTATGAAACTGTAACAAACCACAGCATCTCTTACATAGATGCTCTTTAGTTAATAGTGAAAATCGTATTGGGTTCATGAACTGTGTAAATTCATTTGAGCCGACAAATCACTGGGTTTACCGGAAATGAACTCTTGCTTGTAGAAAGACACAGAGACTTTGGTTTAACTCCGTTTCTGAAGGAAAATTGAGACCAGTGTTCTCATCCATGAAACACCCTCTTTTTTAAAACAAGAAGCATCCTCTTCTTTCCAGAGTCTGCAATACAGCAAGAAATATGAACATGTCGAGAAATAAAGAACTGTGTTTCCTACTCATATGGACCATATCTAGTTGAACTCTGCTTATGAAACTGTAACAAACCACAGCATCTCTTACATAGATGCTCTTTCATTTATAGTGAAAAACGTGTTGGGTCCATGAACTGTGTAAATTCATTTGAGCCGAAAAATCATTGTGTTTACCGGAAATGAACTCTTGCTTGTAGTAAGACACAGAGGTTTTGGTTTAACTCTGTGTGTGAAGGGAAATTCAGACCAGTGTTCTCATCCATGAAACACCCTCTTTTTTAACGCAAGAAGCATCCTCTTCTTTCCAGAGTCTGCAATAGGGCAAGAAATATGAGCATGTCCAGAAAAAAAGAACTGTGTTTCCTACTCATGTGGACCATATTTAGTTGAACTCTGCTTATGAAACTAACAAACCACAGCATCTCTTACATAGATGCTCTTTAGTTAATAGTGAAAAACGTATTGGGTTCATGAACTGTGTAAATTCATTTGAGCCGACAAATCACTGGGTTTACCGGAAAGGTACTCTTGCTTGTAGGAAGACAAAGAGGCTTTGGTTTCACTCTGTTTGTCAAGGGATATTCAGACCAGAGTTCTCATCCATTAAACATACTCAGTTTTAACGCAAGAAGCATGCTCTTCTTTCCAGCATCTCTAATACAGCAAGAAACATGAGCATGCCCAGAAAAAAAGAACTTTGTTTCTGACTCATATGGACTATATCCAGTTAAACTCTGCTTATGAAACTGTAACAAACCACAGCATCTCTTACAAAAATGTTCTTTCATTTATAGTGAAAAACGTGTTGAGTTCGTGAACTGTGTAAATTCATTTGAGCCGAAAAATCACTGGGTTTACCGGAAATGAACTCTTGCTTGTAGAAAGACACAGAGACTTTGGTTTAACTTCGTTTCTGAAGGAAAATACAGACCAGTGTTCTCATCCATGAAACACCCTCTTTTTTAACGCAAGAAGCATCGTCTTCTTTCCATAGTCCGCAATATAGCAAGAAATATGAGCATGTCCAGAAAAAAAGAACAGTGTTTCCTACGCATACGGACCATATCTAGTTGAACTCTGCTTATGAAACTGTAACAAACCACAGCATCTCTTACATAGATGCTCTTTAGTTAATAGTGAAAAACGTGTTTGGTTTGTGAAATGTGTAAATTCATTTGAGCCGACAAATCACTGGGTTTACCGGAAATGAACTCTTGCTTGTAGAAAGACACAGAGACTTTGGTTTAACTCCGTTTCTGAAGGAAAATTGAGACCAGTGTTCTCATCCATGAAACTCCCTCTTTTTTAAAACAAGAAGCATCCTCTAATTTCCAGAGTCTGCAATACAGCAAGAAATATGAACATGTCAAGAAATAAAAAACTGTGTTTCCTACTCATATGGACCATATCTAGTTGAACTCTGCTTATGAAACTGTAACAAACCACAGCATCTCTTACATAGATGCTCTTTGATTTATAGTAAAAAACGTGTTGGGTCCATGAACTGTGTAAATTCATTTGAGCCGAAAAATCATTGGGTTTACCGGAAATGAACTCTTGCTTGTAGTAAGACACAGAGGTATTGGTTTAACTCTGTGTGTGAAGGGAAATTCAGACCAGTGTTCTCATCCATGAAACACCCTCCTTTTTAACGCAAGAAGCATCCTCTTCTTTCCAGAGTCTGCAATATAGCAAGAAACATGAGCATGCCGCGAATAAAAGAACTGTGTTTCCTACTCATATGGACCATATCTACTTGAACACTGATTATGAAACTGTAACAAACCACAGCATCTCTTACATAGATGCTCTTTAGTTAATAGTGAAAATCGTGTTGGGTTCTTGAACTGTGTAATTTCATTTGAGCCGAAAAATCACTGGGTTTTCCGGAATTGAACTCTTGCTTGTAGGAAGAAACAGAGCCTTTGGTTTAACTCCGTTTCTGTTGGATAATTCAGACCGGTGTTCTCATAGATATAACATACTCTGTTTTAACGCAAGAAGCATTCTCTTCTTTCCAGCGTCTCCAATACAGCAAGAAAGTTGAGCATGCCCAGAAAAAAAGAACTGTGTTTCCTACTCCTACTGACCATATCTAGTTGAACTCTGCTTATGAAACTGTAACAAACCACAGCATCTCTAACATAGATGCTCTTTAGTTAATAGTGTAAAACGTGTTGGTTTCGTGAACTGTGTAAATTCATTTGAGCCGAAAAATCACTGGGTTTACCGGAAATGAACTCTTGCTTGTAGAAAGACACAGAGACTTTGATTTAACTCCGTTTCTGAAGGAAAATTGAGACCAGTGTTCTCATCCATGAAACACCCTCTTTTTTAACACAAGAAGCATCCTCTTCTTTCCAGAGTCTGCAATACAGCAAGAAATATGAACATGTCGAGAAATAAAGAACTGTGTTTCCTACTCATATGGGCCATACCTAGTTGAATTCTGCTTATGAAACTGTAACAAACCACAGCATCTCTTCCATATATGCTCTTTCATTTATAGTGAAAAACGTGTTGGGTTCATGAACTGTGTAAATTCATTTGAGCCGAAAAATCACTGGGTTTACCGGAAATGAACTCTTGCTTGTAGTAAGACACAGAGGTTTTGGTTTAACTCTGTTTGTGAAGGGAAATTCAGACCAGTGTTCTCATCCATGAAACACCCTTGTTTGAACGAAAGAAGCATCCTCTTCTTTCCAGAGTCTGCAATACAGCAAGAAATATGAGCATGTCCAGAAAAAATGAAGTGTGTTTCCTACTCATACAGACCATATCTAGTTGAACTCTGGTTATGAAAATGTAACAAACCACAGCATCTCTTACATAGATCTCTTTAGTTAATAGTGAAAAACGTGTGGGGTTCGTGAACTGTGTAATTTCATTTGAGCCAAAAAACCATTGGGTTTACCGGACATGATCTCTTGATTGTAGAAAGACACAGAGACTTTGGTTTAACTCCATTTCTGAAGGAAAATTCAGTCCAGTGTTCTCATCCATGAAACACCCTCTTTTTTAACGCAAGATGCATCCTCTTCTTTCCAGAGTCTGCAATACAGCAAGAAATATGAGCATGTCCAGAAAAAAAGAACTGTGTTTCCTACTCATATGGACCATATCTAGTTGAACTCTGCTTATGAAACTGTAACACACCACAGCATCTCTTACATAGATTCTGTTTAGTTAATAGTGAAAAACGTATTGGGTTCATGAACTGTGTAAATTCATTTGAGCCGAAAAATCACTGGGTTTACCGGAAATGAACTCTTGCTTGTAGAAAGACACAGAGACTTTGGTTTAACTCCGTTTCTGAAGGAAAATTGAGACCAGTGTTCTCATCCATGAAACACCCTCTTTTTTAAAACAAGAAGCATCCTCTTCTTTCCAGAGTCTGCAATACAGCAAGAAATATGAACATGTCGAGAAATAAAGAACTGTGTTCCCTACTCATATGGACCATATCTAGTTGAACTCTGCTTATGAAACTGTAACAAACCACAGCATCTCTTACATAGATGCTCTTTCATTTATAGTGAAAAACGTGTTGGGTCCATGAACTGTGTAAATTCATTTGAGCCGAAAAATCATTGGGTTTACCGGAAATGAACTCTTGCTTGTAGTAAGACACAGAGGTTTTGGTTTAACTCTATGTGTGAAGGGAAATTCAGACCAGTGTTCTCATCCATGAAACACCCTCTTTTTTAACGCAAGAAGCATCCTCTTCTTTCCAGAGTCTGTAATACAGCAAGAAATATGAGCATGTCCAGAAAAAAAGAACTGTGTTTCCTACTCATATGGACCATATCTAGTTGAACTCTGCTTATGAAACTAACAAACCACAGCATCTCTTACATAGATGCTCTTTAGTTAATAGTGAAAAACGTATTGGGTTCATGAACTGTGTAAATTCATTTGAGCCGACAAATCACTGGGTTTACCGGAAATGTACTCTTGCTTGTAGGAAGACAAAGAGGCTTTGGTTTCACTCTGTTTGTCAAGGGATATTCAGACCAGAGTTCTCATCCATTAAACATACTCTGTTTTAACGCAAGAAGCATGCTCTTCTTTCCAGCATCTCTAATACAGTAAGAAACATGAGCATGCCCAGAAAAAAAGAACTGTGTTTCTTACTCATATGGACTATATCCAGTTAAACTCTGCTTATGAAACTGTAACAAACCACAGCATCTCTTACAAAAATGCTCTTTCATTTATAGTGAAAAACGTGTTGTGTTCGTGAACTGTGTAAATTCATTTGAGCCGAAAAATCACTGGGTTTACCGGAAATGAACTCTTGCTTGTAGAAAGTCACAGAGACTTTGGTTTAACTTCGTTTCTGAAGGAAAATACAGACCAGTGTTCTCATCCATGAAACACCCTCTTTTTTAACGCAAGAAGCATCCTCTTCTTTCCATAGTCTGCAATACAGCAAGAAATATGAGCATGTCCAGAAATAAAGAACTGTGTTTCCTACTCATATGGACCATATCTAGTTGAACTCTGCTTATGAAACTGTAACAAACCACAGCATCTCTTACATAGATGATCTTTATTTAATAGTGAAAAACATGTTGGGTTCGTGAACTGTGTAAATTCATTTGAGCCGAAAAATCACTGGGTTTACCAGAAATGAACTCTTGCTTGTAGAAAGACACAGAGACTTTGGTTTAACTCCGTTTCTGAAGGAAAATTGAGACCAGTGTTCTCATCCATGAAACACCCTCTGTTTTAACGCAAGAAGCATCCTCTTCTTTCCAGAGTTCACAATACAGCAAGAAATATGAGCATGTTCAGAAAAAAAGAACAGTGTTTCCTACGCATACGGACCATATCTAGTTGAACTCTGCTTATGAAACTGTAACAAACCACAGCATCTCTTACATAGTTGCTCTTTAGTTAATAGTGAAATACGTGTTTGGTTCGTGAAATTTGTAAATTCATTTGGGCCGAAAAATCACTGGGTGTACCGGAAATGAATTCTTGCTTGTAGGAAGACAGAGAGACTTTGGTTTAACTCCGTTTCTGAAGGAAAATTCAGACCAGTGTTCTCATCCATGAAACACCCACTTTTTTAACACAAGAAGCATCCTCTTCTTTCCAGAGTCTGATACAGCAAGAAATATGAGCATGTCCAGAAATAAAGAACTGTGTTTCCTACTCATATGGACCATATCTAGTTGAACTCTGCTTATGAAACTGTAACAAACCACAGCATCTCTTACATAGATCACTTTAGTTAATAGTGAAAATCGTGTTTGGTTCGTGAACTGTGTAATTTCATTTGAGCCAAAAAATCACTGGGTTTACCGGAAATGAACTCTTGCTTGTTGAAAGACACATAGACTTTGGTTTAACTCCATTTCTGAAGGAAAATTCAGTCCAGTGTTCTCATCCATGAAACACCCTCTGTTTTAACACAAGAAGCATCCTCTTCTTTCCAGAGTCTGCAATACAGCAGGAAATATGAGCATGTCCAGAAATAAAGAATTGTGTTTCCTACTGTTATGGACCATATCTTGTTGAACTCTGCTTATGAAACTGTAACAAACCACAGCATCTCTTACATAGATGCTCTTTAGTTAATAGTGAAAATCGTATTGGGTTCATGAACTGTGTAAATTCATTTGAGCCGACAAATCACTGGGTTTACCGGAAATGAACTCTTGCTTGTAGAAAGACACAGAGACTTTGGTTTAACTCCGTTTCTGAAGGAAAATTGAGACCAGTGTTCTCATCCATGAAACACCCTCTTTTTTAAAACAAGAAGCATCCTCTTCTTTCCAGAGTCTGCAATACAGCAAGAAATATGAACATGTCGAGAAATAAAGAACTGTGTTTCCTACTCATATGGACCATATCTAGTTGAACTCTGCTTATGAAACTGTAACAAACCACAGCATCTCTTACATAGATGCTCTTTCATTTATAGTGAAAAACGTGTTGGGTCCATGAACTGTGTAAATTCATTTGAGCCGAAAAATCATTGTGTTTACCGGAAATGAACTCTTGCTTGTAGTAAGACACAGAGGTTTTGGTTTAACTCTGTGTGTGAAGGGAAATTCAGACCAGTGTTCTCATCCATGAAACACCCTCTTTTTTAACGCAAGAAGCATCCTCTTCTTTCCAGAGTCTGCAATAGGGCAAGAAATATGAGCATGTCCAGAAAAAATGAACTGTGTTTCCTACTCATGTGGACCATATTTAGTTGAACTCTGCTTATGAAACTAACAAACCACAGCATCTCTTACATAGATGCTCTTTAGTTAATAGTGAAAAACGTATTGGGTTCATGAACTGTGTAAATTCATTTGAGCCGACAAATCACTGGGTTTACCGGAAATGTACTCTTGCTTGTAGGAAGACAAAGAGGCTTTGGTTTCACTCTGTTTGTCAAGGGATATTCAGACCAGAGTTCTCATCCATTAAACATACTCAGTTTTAACGCAAGAAGCATGCTCTTCTTTCCAGCATCTCTAATACAGCAAGAAACATGAGCATGCCCAGAAAAAAAGAACTTTGTTTCTGACTCAAATGGACTATATCCAGTTAAACTCTGCTTATGAAACTGTAACAAACCACAGCATCTCTTACAAAAATGTTCTTTCATTTATAGTGAAAAACGTGTTGAGTTCGTGAACTGTGTAAATTCATTTGAGCCGAAAAATCACTGGGTTTACCGGAAATGAACTCTTGCTTGTAGAAAGACACAGAGACTTTGGTTTAACTTCGTTTCTGAAGGAAAATACAGACCAGTGTTCTCATCCATGAAACACCCTCTTTTTTAACGCAAGAAGCATCGTCTTCTTTCCATAGTCCGCAATACAGCAAGAAATATGAGCATGTCCAGAAAAAAAGAACAGTGTTTCCTACGCATACGGACCATATCTAGTTGAACTCTGCTTATGAAACTGTAACAAACCACAGCATCTCTTACATAGATGCTCTTTAGTTAATAGTGAAAAACGTGTTTGGTTTGTGAAATGTGTAAATTCATTTGAGCCGACAAATCACTGGGTTTACCGGAAATGAACTCTTGCTTGTAGAAAGACACAGAGACTTTGGTTTAACTCCGTTTCTGAAGGAAAATTGAGACCAGTGTTCTCATCCATGAAACTCCCTCTTTTTTAAAACAAGAAGCATCCTCTAATTTCCAGAGTCTGCAATACAGCAAGAAATATGAACATGTCAAGAAATAAAGAACTGTGTTTCCTACTCATATGGACCATATCTAGTTGAACTCTGCTTATGAAACTGTAACAAACCACAGCATCTCTTACATAGATGCTCTTTGATTTATAGTAAAAAACGTGTTGGGTCCATGAACTGTGTAAATTCATTTGAGCCGAAAAATCATTGGGTTTACCGGAAATGAACTCTTGCTTGTAGTAAGACACAGAGGTTTTGGTTTAACTCTGTGTGTGAAGGGAAATTCAGACCAGTGTTCTCATCCATGAAACACCCTCCTTTTTAACGCAAGAAGCATCCTCTTCTTTCCAGTCTGCAATATAGCAAGAAACATGAGCATGCCGCGAATAAAAGAACTGTGTTTCCTACTCATATGGACCATATCTACTTGAACACTGATTATGAAACTGTAACAAACCACAGCATCTCTTACATAGATGCTCTTTAGTTAATAGTGAAAATCGTGTTGGGTTCTTGAACTGTGTAATTTCATTTGAGCCGAAAAATCACTGGGTTTTCCGGAATTGAACTCTTGCTTGTAGGAAGAAACAGAGCCTTTGGTTTAACTCCGTTTCTGTTGGATAATTCAGACCGGTGTTCTCATAGATATAACATACTCTGTTTTAACGCAAGAAGCATTCTCTTCTTTCCAGCGTCTCCAATACAGCAAGAAAGTTGAGCATGCCCAGAAAAAAAGAACTGTATTTCCTACTCCTACTGACCATATCTAGTTGAACTCTGCTTATGAAACTGTAACAAACCACAGCATCTCTAACATAGATGCTCTTTAGTTAATAGTGTAAAACGTGTTGGTTTCGTGAACTGTGTAAATTCATTTGAGCCGAAAAATCACTGGGTTTACCGGAAATGAACTCTTGCTTGTAGAAAGACACAGAGACTTTGGTTTAACTCCGTTTCTGAAGGAAAATTGAGACCAGTGTTCTCATCCATGAAACACCCTCTTTTTTAACGCAAGAAGCATCCTCTTCTTTCCAGAGTCTGCAATACAGCAAGAAATATGAACATGTCGAGAAATAAAGAACTGTGTTTCCTACTCATATGGGCCATACCTAGTTGAATTCTGCTTATGAAACTGTAACAAACCACAGCATCTCTTCCATATATGCTCTTTCATTTATAGTGAAAAACGTGTTGGGTTCATGAACTGTGTAAATTCATTTGAGCCGAAAAATCACTGGGTTTACCGGAAATGAACTCTTGCTTGTAGTAAGACACAGAGGTTTTGGTTTAACTCTGTTTGTGAAGGGAAATTCAGACCAGTGTTCTCATCCATGAAACACCCTTGTTTGAACGAAAGAAGCATCCTCTTCTTTCCAGAGTCTGCAATACAGCAAGAAATATGAGCATGTCCAGAAAAAATGAACTGTGTTTCCTACTCATACGGACCATATCTAGTTGAACTCTGCTTATGAAAATGTAACAAACCACAGCATCTCTTACATAGATCTCTTTAGTTAATAGTGAAAAACGTGTGGGGTTCGTGAACTGTGTAATTTCATTTGAGCCAAAAAACCATTGGGTTTACAGGACATGATCTCTTGCTTGTAGTAAGACACAGAGGTTTTGGTTTAACTCTATGTGTGAAGGGAAATTCAGACCAGTGTTCTCATCCATGAAACACCCTCTTTTTTAACGCAAGAAGCATCCTCTTCTTTCCAGAGTCTGTAATACAGCAAGAAATATGAGTATGTCCAGAAAAAAAGAACTGTGTTTCCTACTCATATGGACCATATCTAGTTGAACTCTGCTTATGAAACTAACAAACCACAGCATCTCTTACATAGATGCTCTTTAGTTAATAGTGAAAAACGTATTGGGTTCATGAACTGTGTAAATTCATTTGAGCCGACAAATCACTGGGTTTACCGGAAATGTACTCTTGCTTGTAGGAAGACAAAGAGGCTTTGGTTTCACTCTGTTTGTCAAGGGATATTCAGACCAGAGTTCTCATCCATTAAACATACTCTGTTTTAACGCAAGAAGCATGCTCTTCTTTCCAGCATCTCTAATACAGTAAGAAACATGAGCATGCCCAGAAAAAAAGAACTGTGTTTCTTACTCATATGGACTATATCCAGTTAAACTCTGCTTATGAAACTGTAACAAACCACAGCATCTCTTACAAAAATGCTCTTTCATTTATCGTGAAAAACGTGTTGTGTTCGTGAACTGTGTAAATTCATTTGAGCCGAAAATCACTGGGTTTACCGGAAATGAACTCTTGCTTGTAGAAAGACACAGAGACTTTGGTTTAACTTCGTTTCTGAAGGAAAATACAGACCAGTGTTCTCATCCATGAAACACCCTCTTTTTTAACGCAAGAAGCATCCTCTTCTTTCCAGAGTCTGCAATAGGGCAAGAAATATGAGCATGTCCAGAAAAAAAGAACTGTGTTTCCTACTCATATGGACCATATGTATTGAACTCTGCTTATGAAACTAACAAACCACAGCATCTCTTACATAGATGCTCTTTAGTTAATAGTGAAAAACGTATTGGGTTCATGAACTGTGTAAATTCATTTGAGCCGACAAATCACTGGGTTTACCGGAAATGTACTCTTGCTTGTAGGAAGACAAAGAGGCTTTGGTTTCACTCTGTTTGTCAAGGGATATTCAGACCAGAGTTCTCATCCATTAAACATACTCTGTTTTAACGCAAGAAGCATGCTCTTCTTTCCAGCATCTCTAATACAGCAAGAAACATGAGCATGCCCAGAAAAAAAGAACTGTGTTTCTTACTCATATGGACTATATCCAGTTAAACTCTGCTTATGAAACTGTAACAAACCACAGCATCTCTTACAAAAATGTTCTTTCATTTATAGTGAAAAACGTGTTGTGTTCATGAACTGTGTAAATTCATTTGAGCCGAAAAATCACTGGGTGTACCGGAAATGAATTCTTGCTTGTAGGAAGACACAGAGACTTTGGTTTAACTCCGTTTCTGAAGGAAAATTCAGACCAGTGTTCTCATCCATGAAACACCCTCTTTTTTAACGCAAGAAGCATCCTCTTCTTTCCAGAGTCTGATACAGCAAGAAATATGAGCATGTCCAGAAATAAAGAACTGTGTTTCCTACTCATATGGACCATATCTAGTTGAACTCTGCTTATGAAACTGTAACAAACCACAGCATCTCTTACATAGATGATCTTTATTTAATAGTGAAAAACATGTTGGGTTCGTGAACTGTGTAAATTCATTTGAGCCGACAAATCACTGGGTTTACCAGAAATGAACTCTTGCTTGTAGAAAGACACAGAGACTTTGGTTTAACTCCGTTTCTTAAGGAAAATTGAGACCAGTGTTCTCATCCATGAAACACCCTCTTTTTTAACACAAGAAGAATCCTCTTCTTTCCAGAGTCTGCAATACAGCAAGAAATATGAACATGTCGAGAAATAAAGAACTGTGTTTCCTACTCATATGGGCCATATCTAGTTGAATTCTGCTTATGAAACTGTAACAAACCACAGCATCTCTTACATATATGCTCTTTCACTTATAGTGAAAAACGTGTTGGGTTCATTAACTGTGTAAATTCATTTGAGCCGAAAAATCACTGGGTTTACCGGAAATGAACTGTTGCTTGTAGTAAGACACAGAGATTTTGGTTCAACTCTGTTTGTGAAGGGAAATTCAGACCAATGTTCTCATCCATGAAACACCCTTGTTTGAACGAAAGAAGCATCCTCTTCTTTCCAGATTCTGCAATACAGCAAGAAATATGAGCATGTCCAGAAAAAAAGAACTGTGTTTCCTACTCATATGGACCATATCTAGTTGAACTCTGCTTATGAAACTGTAACAAACCACAGCATCTCTTACATAGATGCTGTTTAGTTAATAGTGAAAAACGTATTGGGTTCATGAACTGTGTAAATTCATTTGAGCCGACAAATCACTGGTTTTACCGGAAATGAACTCTTGCTTGTAGAAAGACACAGAGACTTTGGTTTAACTCCGTTTCTGAAGGAAAATTGAGACCAGTGTTCTCATCCATGAAACACCCTCTTTTTTAAAACAAGAAGCATCCTCTTCTTTCCAGAGTCTGCAATACAGCAAGAAATATGAACATGTCGAGAAATAAAGAACTGTGTTTCCTACTCATATGGACCATATCTAGTTGAACTCTGCTTATGAAACTGTAACAAACCACAGCATCTCTTACATAGATGATCTTTATTTAATAGTGAAAAACATGTTGGGTTCGTGAACTGTGTAAATTCATTTGAGCCGAAAAATCACTGGGTTTACCAGAAATGAACTCTTGCTTGTAGAAAAACACAGAGACTTTGGTTTAACTCCGTTTCTGAAGGAAAATTGAGACCAGTGTTCTCATCCATGAAACACCCTCTGTTTTAACGCAAGAAGCATCCTCTTCTTTCCAGAGTTCACAATACAGCAAGAAATATGAGCATGTTCAGAAAAAAAGAACAGTGTTTCCTACGCATACGGACCATATCTAGTTGAACTCTGCTTATGAAACTGTAACAAACCACAGGATCTCTTACATAGATGCTCTTTAGTTAATAGTGAAATACGTGTTTGGTTCGTGAAATGTGTAAATTCATTTGAGCCGAAAAATCACTGGGTGTACCGGAAATGAATTCTTGCTTGTAGGAAGACACAGAGACTTTGGTTTAACTCCGTTTCTGAAGGAAAATTCAGACAAGTGTTCTCATCCATGAAACACCCTGTTTTTTAACGCAAGAAGCATCCTCTTCTTTCCAGAGTCTGATACAGCAAGAAATATGAGCATGTCCAGAAATAAAGAACTGTGTTTCCTACTCATATGGACCATATCTAGTTGAACTCTGCTTATGAAACTGTAAGAAACCACAGCATCTCTTACATAGATGCTCTTTCATTTATAGTGAAAAACGTGTTGGGTTCGTGAACTGTGTAAATTAATTTGAGCCGAAAAATCACTGGGTTTACCGCAAATGAACTCTTGCTTGTAGTAAGACACAGAGGCTCGGTTTAACTCTGTTTGTGAAGGGAAATTCAGACCAGTGTTCTCATCCATGAAACACACTCTGTTTTAACGCAAGAAGCATCCTCTTCTTTCCAGAGTCTGCAAAACAGCAAGAAATATGAGCATGTCCAGAAAAATAGAACTGTGTTTCCTACTAATATGGACCATATCTAGTTGAACTCTGCTTATGAAACTGTAACAAACCACAGCATCTCTTACATAGATCACTTCAGTTAATAGGGAAAATCGTGTTGGGTTCGTGAACTGTGTAATTTCATTTGAGCCAAAAAATCACTGGGTTTACCGGAAATGAACTCTTGCTTGTAGAAAGACACAGAGACTTTGGTTTAACTCCGTTTCTGAAGGAAAATTGAGACCAGTGTTCTCATCCATGAAACACCCTCTTTTTTAAAACAAGAAGCATCCTCTTCTTTCCAGAGTCTGCAATACAGCAAGAAATATGAACATGTCGAGAAATAAGAACTGTGTTTCCTACTCATATGGACCATATCTAGTTGAACTCTGCTTATGAAACTGTAACAAACCACAGCATCTCTTACATAGATGCTCTTTCATTTATAGTGAAAAACGTGTTGGGTCCATGAACTGTGTAAATTCATTTGAGCCGAAAAATCATTGGGTTTACCGGAAATGAACTCTTGCTTGTAGTAAGACACAGAGGTTTTGGTTTAACTCTGTGTGTGAAGGGAAATTCAGACCAGTGTTCTCATCCATGAAACACCCTCTTTTTTAACGCAAGAAGCATCCTCTTCTTTCCAGAGTCTGCAATAGGGCAAGAAATATGAGCATATCCAGAAAAAAAGAACTGTGTTTCCTACTCATATGGACCATATGTATTGAACTCTGCTTATGAAACTAACAAACCACAGCATCTCTTACATAGATGCTCTTTAGTTAATAGTGAAAAACGTATTGGGTTCATGAACTGTGTAAATTCATTTGAGCCGACAAATCACTGGGTTTACCGGAAATGTACTCTTGCTTGTAGGAAGACAAAGAGGCTTTGGTTTCACTCTGTTTGTCAAGGGATATTCAGACCAGAGTTCTCATCCATTAAACATACTCTGTTTTAACGCAAGAAGCATGCTCTTCTTTCCAGCATCTCTAATACAGCAAGAAACATGAGCATGCCCAGAAAAAAAGAACTGTGTTTCTTACTCATATGGACTATATCCAGTTAAACTCTGCTTATGAAACTGTAACAAACCACAGCATCTCTTACAAAAATGTTCTTTCATTTATAGTGAAAAACGTGTTGTGTTCGTGAACTGTGTAAATTCATTTGAGCCGAAAAATCACTGGGTGTACCGGAAATGAATTCTTGCTTGTAGGAAGACACAGAGACTTTGGTTTAACTCCGTTTCTGAAGGAAAATTCAGACCAGTGTTCTCATCCATGAAACACCCTCTTTTTTAACGCAAGAAGCATCCTCTTCTTTCCAGAGTCTGATACAGCAAGAAATATGAGCATGTCCAGAAATAAAGAACTGTGTTTCCTACTCATATGGACCAATTCTAGTTGAACTCTGCTTATGAAACTGTAACAAACCACAGCATCTCTTACATAGATGATCTTTATTTAATAGTGAAAAACATGTTGGGTTCGTGAACTGTGTAAATTCATTTGAGCCGAAAAATCACTGGGTTTACCGGAAATGAACTGTTGCTTGTAGTAAGACACAGAGATTTTGGTTTAACTCTGTTTGTGAAGGGAAATTCAGACCAATGTTCTCATCCATGAAACACCCTTGTTTGAACGAAAGAAGCATCCTCTTCTTTCCAGATTCTGCAATACAGCAAGAAATATGAGCATGTCCAGAAAAAAAGAACTGTGTTTCCTACTCATATGGACCATATCTAGTTGAACTCTGCTTATGAAACTGTAACAAACCACAGCATCTCTTACATAGATGCTGTTTAGTTAATAGTGAAAAACGTATTGGGTTCATGAACTGTGTAAATTCATTTGAGCCGACAAATCACTGGGTTTATCGGAAATGAACTCTTGCTTGTAGAAAGACACAGAGACTTTGGTTTAACTCCGTTTCTGAAGGAAAATTGAGACCAGTGTTCTCATCCATGAAACACCCTCTTTTTTAACGCAAGAAGCATCGTCTTCTTTCCATAGTCCGCAATACAGCAAGAAATATGAGCATGTCCAGAAAAAAAGAACAGTGTTTCCTACGCATACGGACCATATCTAGTTGAACTCTGCTTATGAAACTGTAACAAACCACAGCATCTCTTACATAGATGCTCTTTAGTTAATAGTGAAAAACGTGTTTGGTTTGTGAAATGTGTAAATTCATTTGAGCCGACAAATCACTGGGTTTACCGGAAATGAACTCTTGCTTGTAGAAAGACACAGAGACTTTGGTTTAACTCCGTTTCTGAAGGAAAATTGAGACCAGTGTTCTCATCCATGAAACTCCCTCTTTTTTAAAACAAGAAGCATCCTCTAATTTCCAGAGTCTGCAATACAGCAAGAAATATGAACATGTCAAGAAATAAAGAACTGTGTTTCCTACTCATATGGACCATATCTAGTTGAACTCTGCTTATGAAACTGTAACAAACCACAGCATCTCTTACATAGATGCTCTTTGATTTATAGTAAAAAACGTGTTGGGTCCATGAACTGTGTAAATTCATTTGAGCCGAAAAATCATTGGGTTTACCGGAAATGAACTCTTGCTTGTAGTAAGACACAGAGGTTTTGGTTTAACTCTGTGTGTGAAGGGAAATTCAGACCAGTGTTCTCATCCATGAAACACCCTCCTTTTTAACGCAAGAAGCATCCTCTTCTTTCCAGTCTGCAATATAGCAAGAAACATGAGCATGCCGCGAATAAAAGAACTGTGTTTCCTACTCATATGGACCATATCTACTTGAACACTGATTATGAAACTGTAACAAACCACAGCATCTCTTACATAGATGCTCTTTAGTTAATAGTGAAAATCGTGTTGGGTTCTTGAACTGTGTAATTTCATTTGAGCCGAAAAATCACTGGGTTTTCCGGAATTGAACTCTTGCTTGTAGGAAGAAACAGAGCCTTTGGTTTAACTCCGTTTCTGTTGGATAATTCAGACCGGTGTTCTCATAGATATAACATACTCTGTTTTAACGCAAGAAGCATTCTCTTCTTTCCAGCGTCTCCAATACAGCAAGAAAGTTGAGCATGCCCAGAAAAAAAGAACTGTATTTCCTACTCCTACTGACCATATCTAGTTGAACTCTGCTTATGAAACTGTAACAAACCACAGCATCTCTAACATAGATGCTCTTTAGTTAATAGTGTAAAACGTGTTGGTTTCGTGAACTGTGTAAATTCATTTGAGCCGAAAAATCACTGGGTTTACCGGAAATGAACTCTTGCTTGTAGAAAGACACAGAGACTTTGGTTTAACTCCGTTTCTGAAGGAAAATTGAGACCAGTGTTCTCATCCATGAAACACCCTCTTTTTTAACGCAAGAAGCATCCTCTTCTTTCCAGAGTCTGCAATACAGCAAGAAATATGAACATGTCGAGAAATAAAGAACTGTGTTTCCTACTCATATGGGCCATACCTAGTTGAATTCTGCTTATGAAACTGTAACAAACCACAGCATCTCTTCCATATATGCTCTTTCATTTATAGTGAAAAACGTGTTGGGTTCATGAACTGTGTAAATTCATTTGAGCCGAAAAATCACTGGGTTTACCGGAAATGAACTCTTGCTTGTAGTAAGACACAGAGGTTTTGGTTTAACTCTGTTTGTGAAGGGAAATTCAGACCAGTGTTCTCATCCATGAAACACCCTTGTTTGAACGAAAGAAGCATCCTCTTCTTTCCAGAGTCTGCAATACAGCAAGAAATATGAGCATGTCCAGAAAAAATGAACTGTGTTTCCTACTCATACGGACCATATCTAGTTGAACTCTGCTTATGAAAATGTAACAAACCACAGCATCTCTTACATAGATCTCTTTAGTTAATAGTGAAAAACGTGTGGGGTTCGTGAACTGTGTAATTTCATTTGAGCCAAAAAACCATTGGGTTTACAGGACATGATCTCTTGCTTGTAGTAAGACACAGAGGTTTTGGTTTAACTCTATGTGTGAAGGGAAATTCAGACCAGTGTTCTCATCCATGAAACACCCTCTTTTTTAACGCAAGAAGCATCCTCTTCTTTCCAGAGTCTGTAATACAGCAAGAAATATGAGTATGTCCAGAAAAAAAGAACTGTGTTTCCTACTCATATGGACCATATCTAGTTGAACTCTGCTTATGAAACTAACAAACCACAGCATCTCTTACATAGATGCTCTTTAGTTAATAGTGAAAAACGTATTGGGTTCATGAACTGTGTAAATTCATTTGAGCCGACAAATCACTGGGTTTACCGGAAATGTACTCTTGCTTGTAGGAAGACAAAGAGGCTTTGGTTTCACTCTGTTTGTCAAGGGATATTCAGACCAGAGTTCTCATCCATTAAACATACTCTGTTTTAACGCAAGAAGCATGCTCTTCTTTCCAGCATCTCTAATACAGTAAGAAACATGAGCATGCCCAGAAAAAAAGAACTGTGTTTCTTACTCATATGGACTATATCCAGTTAAACTCTGCTTATGAAACTGTAACAAACCACAGCATCTCTTACAAAAATGCTCTTTCATTTATCGTGAAAAACGTGTTGTGTTCGTGAACTGTGTAAATTCATTTGAGCCGAAAATCACTGGGTTTACCGGAAATGAACTCTTGCTTGTAGAAAGACACAGAGACTTTGGTTTAACTTCGTTTCTGAAGGAAAATACAGACCAGTGTTCTCATCCATGAAACACCCTCTTTTTTAACGCAAGAAGCATCCTCTTCTTTCCAGAGTCTGCAATAGGGCAAGAAATATGAGCATGTCCAGAAAAAAAGAACTGTGTTTCCTACTCATATGGACCATATGTATTGAACTCTGCTTATGAAACTAACAAACCACAGCATCTCTTACATAGATGCTCTTTAGTTAATAGTGAAAAACGTATTGGGTTCATGAACTGTGTAAATTCATTTGAGCCGACAAATCACTGGGTTTACCGGAAATGTACTCTTGCTTGTAGGAAGACAAAGAGGCTTTGGTTTCACTCTGTTTGTCAAGGGATATTCAGACCAGAGTTCTCATCCATTAAACATACTCTGTTTTAACGCAAGAAGCATGCTCTTCTTTCCAGCATCTCTAATACAGCAAGAAACATGAGCATGCCCAGAAAAAAAGAACTGTGTTTCTTACTCATATGGACTATATCCAGTTAAACTCTGCTTATGAAACTGTAACAAACCACAGCATCTCTTACAAAAATGTTCTTTCATTTATAGTGAAAAACGTGTTGTGTTCATGAACTGTGTAAATTCATTTGAGCCGAAAAATCACTGGGTGTACCGGAAATGAATTCTTGCTTGTAGGAAGACACAGAGACTTTGGTTTAACTCCGTTTCTGAAGGAAAATTCAGACCAGTGTTCTCATCCATGAAACACCCTCTTTTTTAACGCAAGAAGCATCCTCTTCTTTCCAGAGTCTGATACAGCAAGAAATATGAGCATGTCCAGAAATAAAGAACTGTGTTTCCTACTCATATGGACCATATCTAGTTGAACTCTGCTTATGAAACTGTAACAAACCACAGCATCTCTTACATAGATGATCTTTATTTAATAGTGAAAAACATGTTGGGTTCGTGAACTGTGTAAATTCATTTGAGCCGACAAATCACTGGGTTTACCAGAAATGAACTCTTGCTTGTAGAAAGACACAGAGACTTTGGTTTAACTCCGTTTCTTAAGGAAAATTGAGACCAGTGTTCTCATCCATGAAACACCCTCTTTTTTAACACAAGAAGAATCCTCTTCTTTCCAGAGTCTGCAATACAGCAAGAAATATGAACATGTCGAGAAATAAAGAACTGTGTTTCCTACTCATATGGGCCATATCTAGTTGAATTCTGCTTATGAAACTGTAACAAACCACAGCATCTCTTACATATATGCTCTTTCACTTATAGTGAAAAACGTGTTGGGTTCATTAACTGTGTAAATTCATTTGAGCCGAAAAATCACTGGGTTTACCGGAAATGAACTGTTGCTTGTAGTAAGACACAGAGATTTTGGTTCAACTCTGTTTGTGAAGGGAAATTCAGACCAATGTTCTCATCCATGAAACACCCTTGTTTGAACGAAAGAAGCATCCTCTTCTTTCCAGATTCTGCAATACAGCAAGAAATATGAGCATGTCCAGAAAAAAAGAACTGTGTTTCCTACTCATATGGACCATATCTAGTTGAACTCTGCTTATGAAACTGTAACAAACCACAGCATCTCTTACATAGATGCTGTTTAGTTAATAGTGAAAAACGTATTGGGTTCATGAACTGTGTAAATTCATTTGAGCCGACAAATCACTGGTTTTACCGGAAATGAACTCTTGCTTGTAGAAAGACACAGAGACTTTGGTTTAACTCCGTTTCTGAAGGAAAATTGAGACCAGTGTTCTCATCCATGAAACACCCTCTTTTTTAAAACAAGAAGCATCCTCTTCTTTCCAGAGTCTGCAATACAGCAAGAAATATGAACATGTCGAGAAATAAAGAACTGTGTTTCCTACGCATACGGACCATATCTAGTTGAACTCTGCTTATGAAACTGTAACAAACCACAGGATCTCTTACATAGATGCTCTTTAGTTAATAGTGAAATACGTGTTTGGTTCGTGAAATGTGTAAATTCATTTGAGCCGAAAAATCACTGGGTGTACCGGAAATGAATTCTTGCTTGTAGGAAGACACAGAGACTTTGGTTTAACTCCGTTTCTGAAGGAAAATTCAGACAAGTGTTCTCATCCATGAAACACCCTGTTTTTTAACGCAAGAAGCATCCTCTTCTTTCCAGAGTCTGATACAGCAAGAAATATGAGCATGTCCAGAAATAAAGAACTGTGTTTCCTACTCATATGGACCATATCTAGTTGAACTCTGCTTATGAAACTGTAACAAACCACAGCATCTCTTACATAGATGCTCTTTCATTTATAGTGAAAAACGTGTTGGGTTCGTGAACTGTGTAAATTAATTTGAGCCGAAAAATCACTGGGTTTACCGCAAATGAACTCTTGCTTGTAGTAAGACACAGAGGCTCGGTTTAACTCTGTTTGTGAAGGGAAATTCAGACCAGTGTTCTCATCCATGAAACACACTCTGTTTTAACGCAAGAAGCATCCTCTTCTTTCCAGAGTCTGCAAAACAGCAAGAAATATGAGCATGTCCAGAAAAATAGAACTGTGTTTCCTACTAATATGGACCATATCTAGTTGAACTCTGCTTATGAAACTGTAACAAACCACAGCATCTCTTACATAGATCACTTCAGTTAATAGGGAAAATCGTGTTGGGTTCGTGAACTGTGTAATTTCATTTGAGCCAAAAAATCACTGGGTTTACCGGAAATGAACTCTTGCTTGTAGAAAGACACAGAGACTTTGGTTTAACTCCGTTTCTGAAGGAAAATTGAGACCAGTGTTCTCATCCATGAAACACCCTCTTTTTTAAAACAAGAAGCATCCTCTTCTTTCCAGAGTCTGCAATACAGCAAGAAATATGAACATGTCGAGAAATAAGAACTGTGTTTCCTACTCATATGGACCATATCTAGTTGAACTCTGCTTATGAAACTGTAACAAACCACAGCATCTCTTACATAGATGCTCTTTCATTTATAGTGAAAAACGTGTTGGGTCCATGAACTGTGTAAATTCATTTGAGCCGAAAAATCATTGGGTTTACCGGAAATGAACTCTTGCTTGTAGTAAGACACAGAGGTTTTGGTTTAACTCTGTGTGTGAAGGGAAATTCAGACCAGTGTTCTCATCCATGAAACACCCTCTTTTTTAACGCAAGAAGCATCCTCTTCTTTCCAGAGTCTGCAATAGGGCAAGAAATATGAGCATATCCAGAAAAAAAGAACTGTGTTTCCTACTCATATGGACCATATGTATTGAACTCTGCTTATGAAACTAACAAACCACAGCATCTCTTACATAGATGCTCTTTAGTTAATAGTGAAAAACGTATTGGGTTCATGAACTGTGTAAATTCATTTGAGCCGACAAATCACTGGGTTTACCGGAAATGTACTCTTGCTTGTAGGAAGACAAAGAGGCTTTGGTTTCACTCTGTTTGTCAAGGGATATTCAGACCAGAGTTCTCATCCATTAAACATACTCTGTTTTAACGCAAGAAGCATGCTCTTCTTTCCAGCATCTCTAATACAGCAAGAAACATGAGCATGCCCAGAAAAAAAGAACTGTGTTTCTTACTCATATGGACTATATCCAGTTAAACTCTGCTTATGAAACTGTAACAAACCACAGCATCTCTTACAAAAATGTTCTTTCATTTATAGTGAAAAACGTGTTGTGTTCGTGAACTGTGTAAATTCATTTGAGCCGAAAAATCACTGGGTGTACCGGAAATGAATTCTTGCTTGTAGGAAGACACAGAGACTTTGGTTTAACTCCGTTTCTGAAGGAAAATTCAGACCAGTGTTCTCATCCATGAAACACCCTCTTTTTTAACGCAAGAAGCATCCTCTTCTTTCCAGAGTCTGATACAGCAAGAAATATGAGCATGTCCAGAAATAAAGAACTGTGTTTCCTACTCATATGGACCAATTCTAGTTGAACTCTGCTTATGAAACTGTAACAAACCACAGCATCTCTTACATAGATGATCTTTATTTAATAGTGAAAAACATGTTGGGTTCGTGAACTGTGTAAATTCATTTGAGCCGAAAAATCACTGGGTTTACCGGAAATGAACTGTTGCTTGTAGTAAGACACAGAGATTTTGGTTTAACTCTGTTTGTGAAGGGAAATTCAGACCAATGTTCTCATCCATGAAACACCCTTGTTTGAACGAAAGAAGCATCCTCTTCTTTCCAGATTCTGCAATACAGCAAGAAATATGAGCATGTCCAGAAAAAAAGAACTGTGTTTCCTACTCATATGGACCATATCTAGTTGAACTCTGCTTATGAAACTGTAACAAACCACAGCATCTCTTACATAGATGCTGTTTAGTTAATAGTGAAAAACGTATTGGGTTCATGAACTGTGTAAATTCATTTGAGCCGACAAATCACTGGGTTTACCGGAAATGAACTCTTGCTTGTAGAAAGACACAGAGACTTTGGTTTAACTCCGTTTCTGAAGGAAAATTGAGACCAGTGTTCTCATCCATGAAACACCCTCTTTTTTAAAACAAGAAGCATCCTCTTCTTTCCAGAGTCTGCAATACAGCAAGAAATATGAGCATGTCCAGAAAAAAAGAACTGTGTTTCCTACTCATATGGACCATATCTAGTAGAACTCTGCTTATGAAACTGTAACAAACCACAGCATCTCTTACATAGATGCTCTTTCATTTATAGTGAAAAACGTGTTGGGTCCATGAACAGTGTAAATTCATTTGAGCCGAAAAATCATTGTGTTTACCGGAAACAAACTCTTGCTTGTAGTAAGACACAGAGGTTTTGGTTTAACTCTGTGTGTGAAGGGAAATTCAGACCAGTGTTCTCATCCATGAAACACCCTCTTTTTTAACGCAAGAAGCATCCTCTTCTTTCCAGAGTATGCAAAACAGCAAGAAATATGAGCATGTCCAGAAAAATAGAACTGTGTTTCCTACTAATATGGACCATATCTAGTTGAACTCTGCTTATGAAACTGTAACAAACCACAGCATCTCTTACATAGATCTCTTTAGTTAATAGTGAAAATCGTGTTGGGTTCGTGAACTGTGTAATTTCATTTGAGCCAAAAAATCACTGGGTTTACCGGAAATGAACACTTGCTTGTAGAAAGACACAGAGATTTTGGTTTAACTCCGTTTCTGAAGGAAAATTCAGACCAGTGTTCTCATCCATGAAACACCCTCTGTTTTAACGCAAGAAGCATCCTCTTCTTTCCAGAGTCCACAATACAGCAAGAAATATGAGCATGTTCAGAAAAAAAGAACAGTGTTTCCTACGCATACGGACCATAACTAGTTGAACTCTGCTTATGAAACTGTAACAAACCACAGCATCTCTTACATAGATGCTCTTTCATTTATAGTGAAAAACGTGTTGGGTTCGTGAACTGTGTAAATTAATTTGAGCCGAAAAATCACTGGGTTTACCGGAAATGAACTCTTGCTTGTAGTAAGACACAAAGGCTTGGTTTAACTCTGTGTGTGAAGGGAAATTCAGACCAGTGTTCTCATCCATGAAACACCCTCTTTTTTAAAACAAGAAGCATCCTCTTCTTTCCAGAGTCTGCAATACAGCAAGAAATATGAACATGTCAAGATATAAAGAACTGTGTTCCCTACTCATATGGACCATATCTAGTTGAACTCTGCTTATGAAACTGTAACACACCACAGCATCTCTTACATAGATGCTCTTCCATTTATAGTGGAAAACGTGTTGGGTCCATGAACTGTGTAAATTCATTTGAGCCGAAAAATCATTGGGTTTACCGGAAATGAATTCTTGCTTGTAGTAAGACACAGAGGTTTTGGTTTAACTCTGTGTGTGAAGGGAAATTCAGACCAGTGTTCTCATCCATGAAACACCCTCTTTTTTAACGCAAGAAGCATCCTCTTCTTTCCAGAGTCTGCAATACAGCAAGAAACATGAGCATGCCGCGAATAAAAGAACTGTGTTTCCTACTCATATGGACCATATCTAGTTGAACTCTGATTATGAAACTGTAACAAACCACAGCATCTCTTACATAGATGCTCTTTAGTTAATAGTGAAAATCGTGTTGGGTTCTTGAACTGTGTAATTTCATTTGAGCCGAAAAATCACTGGGTTTTCCGGAATTGAACTCTTGCTTGTAGGAAGAAACAGATCCTTTGGTTTAACTCCGTTTCTGTTGGATAATTCAGACCAGTGTTCTCATAGATATAACATACTCTGTTTTAACGCAAGAAGCATTCTCTTCTTTCCAGCGTCTCCAATACAGCAAGAAACATGAGCATGCCCAGAAAAAAAGAACTGTGTTTCCTACTCCTACTGACAATATCTAGTTGAACTCTGCTTATGAAACTGTAACAAACCACAGCATCTCTAACATAGATGCTCTTTAGTTAATAGTGAAAAACGTGTTGGGTTCGTGAACTGTGTAAATTCATTTGAGCCGAAAAATCACTGGGTTTACCGGAAATGATCTCTTGCTTGTAGAAAGACACAGAGACTTTGGTTTAACTCCGTTTCTGAAGGAAAATTGAGACCAGTGTTCTCATCCATGAAACACCCTCTTTTTTAACGCAAGAAGCATCCTCTTCTTTCCAGAGTCTGCAATTCAGCAAGAAATATGAACTTGTCGAGAAATAAAGAACTGTGTTTCCTACTCATATGGGCCATATCTAGTTGAATTCTGCTTATGAAACTGTAACAAACCACAGCATCTCTTACATATATGCTCTTTCATTTATAGTGAAAAACGTGTTGGGTTCATGAACTGTGTAAATTCATTTGAGCCGAAAAATCACTGGGTTTACCGGAAATGAACTCTTGCTTGTAGTAAGACACAGAGGTTTTGGTTTAACTCTGTTTGTGAAGGGAAATTCAGACCAGTGTTCTCATCCATGAAACACCCTTGTTTGAACGAAAGAAGCATCCTCTTCTTTCCAGAGTCTGCAATACAGCAAGAAATATGAGCATGTCCAGAAAAAAGAACTGTGTTTCCTACTCATACGGACCATATCTAGTTGAACTCTGCTTATGAAAATGTAACAAACCACAGCATCTCTTACATAGATCTCTTTAGTTAATAGTGAAAAACGTGTGGGGTTCGTGAACTGTGTAATTTCATTTGAGCCAAAAAACCATTGGGTTTACCAGACATGAACTCTTGCTTGTAGAAAGACACAGAGACTTTGGTTTAACTCCATTTCTGAAGGAAAATTCAGTCCAGTGTTCTCATCCATGAAACACCCTCTTTTTTAACACAAGATGCATCCTCTTCTTTCCAGAGTCTGCAATACAGCAAGAAATATGAACATGTCAAGAAATAAAGAACTGTGTTTCCTACTCATATGGACCATATCTAGTTGAACTCTGCTTATGAAACTGTAACACACCACAGCATCTCTTACATAGATGCTCTTTCATTTATAGTGAAAAACGTGTTGGGTCCATGAACTGTGTAAATTCATTTGAGCCGAAAAATCATTGGGTTTACCGGAAACGAACTCTTGCTTGTAGTAAGACACAGAGGTTTTGGTTTAATTTTGTGTGTGAAGGGAAATTCAGACCAGTGTTCTCATCCATGAAACACCCTCTTTTTTAACGCAAGAAGCATCCTCTTCTTTCCAGAGTCTGCAATACAGCAAGAAACATGAGCATGCCGCGAATAAAAGAACTGTGTTTCCTACTCATATGGACCATATCTAGTTGAACTCTGATTATGAAACTGTAACAAACCACAGCATCTCTTACATAGATGCTCTTTAGTTAATAGTGAAAATCGTGTTGGGTTCTTGAACTGTGTAATTTCATTTGAGCCGAAAAATCACTGGGTTTTCCGGAATTGAACTCTTGCTTGTAGGAAGAAACAGATCCTTTGGTTTAACTCCGTTTCTGTTGGATAATTCAGACCAGTGTTCTCATAGATATAACATACTCTGTTTTAACGCAAGAAGCATTCTCTTCTTTCCAGCGTCTCCAATACAGCAAGAAACATGAGCATGCCCAGAAAAAAAGAACTGTGTTTCCTACTCCTACTGACCATATCTAGTTGAACTCTGCTTATGAAACTGTAACAAACCACAGCATCTCTAACATAGATGCTCTTTAGTTAATAGTGAAAAACGTGTTGGGTTCGTGAACTGTGTAAATTCATTTGAGCCGAAAAATCACTGGGTTTACCGGAAATGATCTCTTGCTTGTAGAAAGACACAGAGACTTTGGTTTAACTCCGTTTCTGAAGGAAAATTGAGACCAGTGTTCTCATCCATGAAACACCCTCTTTTTTTAACGCAAGAAGCATCCTCTTCTTTCCAGAGTCTGCAATTCAGCAAGAAATATGAACTTGTCGAGAAATAAAGAACTGTGTTTCCTACTCATATGGGCCATATCTAGTTGAATTCTGCTTATGAAAGTGTAACAAACCACAGCATCTCTTACATATATGCTCTTTCATTTATAGTGAAAAACGTGTTGGGTTCATGAACTGTGTAAATTCATTTGAGCCGAAAAATCACTGGGTTTACCGGAAATGAACTCTTGCTTGTAGTAAGACACAGAGGTTTTGGTTTAACTCTGTTTGTGAAGGGAAATTCAGACCAGTGTTCTCATCCATGAAACACCCTTGTTTGAACGAAAGAAGCATCCTCTTCTTTCCAGAGTCTGCAATACAGCAAGAAATATGAGCATGTCCAGAAAAAAGAACTGTGTTTCCTACTCATACGGACCATATCTAGTTGAACTCTGCTTATGAAAATGTAACAAACCACAGCATCTCTTACATAGATCTCTTTAGTTAATAGTGAAAAACGTGTGGGGTTCGTGAACTGTGTAATTTCATTTGAGCCAAAAAACCATTGGGTTTACCAGACATGAACTCTTGCTTGTAGAAAGACACAGAGACTTTGGTTTAACTCCATTTCTGAAGGAAAATTCAGTCCAGTGTTCTCATCCATGAAACACCCTCTTTTTTAACACAAGATGCATCCTCTTCTTTCCAGAGTCTGCAATACAGCAAGAAATATGAGCATGTCCAGAAAAAAAGAACTGTGTTTCCTACTCATATGGACCATATCTAGTTGAACTCTGCTTATGAAACTGTAACAAACCACAGCATCTCTTACATAGATGCTGTTTAGTTAATAGTGAAAAACGTATTGGGTTCATGAACTGTGTAAATTCATTTGAGCCGACAAATCACTGGGTTTACCGGAAATGAACGCTTGCTTGTAGAAAGACACAGAGACTTTGGTTTAACTCCGTTTCTGAAGGAAAATTGAGACCAGTGTTCTCATCCATGAAACACCCTCTTTTTTAAAACAAGAAGCATCCTCTTCTTTCCAGAGTCTGCAATACAGCAAGAAATATGAACATGTCGAGAAATAAAGAACTGTGTTTCCTACTCATATGGACCATATCTAGTTGAACTCTGCTTATGAAACTGTAACAAACCACAGCATCTCTTACATAGATGCTCTTTCATTTATAGTGAAAAACGTGTTGGGTCCATGAACAGTGTAAATTCATTTGAGCCGAAAAATCATTGGGTTTACCGGAAACGAACTCTTGCTTGTAGTAAGTCACAGAGGTTTTGGTTTAACTCTGTGTGTGAAGGGAAATTCAGACCAGTGTTCTCATCCATGAAACACCCTCTTTTTTAACGCAAGAAGCATCCTCTTCTTTCCAGAGTATGCAAAACAGCAAGAAATATGAGCATGTCCAGAAAAATAGAACTGTGTTTCCTACTAATATGGACCATATCTAGTTGAACTCTGCTTATGAAACTGTAACAAACCACAGCATCTCTTACATAGATCTCTTTAGTTAATAGTGAAAATCGTGTTGGGTTCGTGAACTGTGTAATTTCATTTGAGCCAAAAAATCACTGGGTTTACCGGAAATGAACTCTTGCTTGTAGAAAGACACAGAGACTTTGGTTTAACTCCGTTTCTGAAGGAAAATTGAGACCAGTGTTCTCATCCATGAAACACCCTCTGTTTTAACGCAAGAAGCATCCTCTTCTTTCCAGAGTCCACAATACAGCAAGAAATATGAGCATGTTCAGAAAAAAAGAACAGTGTTTCCTACGCATACGGACCATAACTAGTTGAACTCTGCTTATGAAACTGTAACAAACCACAGCATCTCTTACATAGATGCTCTTTCATTTATAGTGAAAAACGTGTTGGGTTCGTGAACTGTGTAAATTAATTTGAGCCGAAAAATCACTGGCTTTACCGGAAATGAACTCTTGCTTGTAGTAAGACACAAAGGCTTGGTTTAACTCTGTTTGTGAAGGGAAATTCAGACCAGTGTTCTCATCCATGAAACACACTCTGTTTTAACGCAAGAAGCATCCTCTTCTTTCCAGAGTCTGCAAAACAGCAAGAAATATGAGCATGTCCAGAAAAATAGAACTGTGTTTCCTACTAATATGGACCATATCTAGTTGAACTCTGCTTATGAAACTCTAACAAACCACAGCATCTCTTACATAGATCTCTTTAGTTAATAGTGAAAATCGTGTTGTGTTCGTGAACTGTGTAATTTCATTTGAGCCAAAAAATCACTGGGTTTACCGGAAATGAACTCTTGCTTGTAGAAAGACACAGAGACTTTGGTTTAACTCCGTTTCTGAAGGAAAATTGAGACCAGTGTTCTCTTCCATGAAACACCCTCTTTTTTAAAACAAGAAGCATCCTCTTCTTTCCAGAGTCTGCAATACAGCAAGAAATATGAACATGTCAAGAAATAAAGAACTGTGTTTCCTACTGATATGGACCATATCTAGTTGAACTCTGCTTATGAAACTGTAACACACCACAGCATCTCTTACATAGATGCTCTTTCATTTATAGTGAAAAACGTGTTGGGTCCATGAACTGTGTAAATTCATTTGAGCCGAAAAGTCATTGGGTTTACCGGAAATGAATTCTTGCTTGTAGTAAGACACAGAGGTTTTGGTTTAACTCTGTGTGTGAAGGGAAATTCAGACCAGTGTTCACATCCATGAAACACCCTCTTTTTTAACGCAAGAAGCATCCTCTTCTTTCCAGAGTCTGCAATACAGCAAGAAACATGAGCATGCCGCGAATAAAAGAACTGTGTTTCCTACTCATATGGACCATATCTAGTTGAACTCTGATTATGAAACTGTAACAAACCACAGCATCTCTTACATAGATGCTCTTTAGTTAATAGTGAAAATCGTGTTGGGTTCTTGAACTGTGTAATTTCATTTGAGCCGAAAAATCACTGGGTTTTCCGGAATTGAACTCTTGCTTGTAGGAAGAAACAGATCCTTTGGTTTAACTCCGTTTCTGTTGGATAATTCAGACCAGTGTTCTCATAGATATAACATACTCTGTTTTAACGCAAGAAGCATTCTCTTCTTTCCAGCGTCTCCAATACAGCAAGAAACTTGAGCATGCCCAGAAAAAAAGAACTGTGTTTCCTACTCCTACTGACCATATCTAGTTGAACTCTGCTTATGAAACTGTAAGAAACCACAGCATCTCTAACATAGATGCTCTTTAGTTAATAGTGAAAAACGTGTTGGGTTCGTGAACTGTGTAAATTCATTTGAGCCAAAAAATCACTGGGTTTACTGGAAATGAACTCTTGCTTGTAGCAAGACACAGAGACTTTGGTTTAACTCCGTTTCTGAAGGAAAATTGAGACCAGTGTTCTCATCCATGAAACACCCTCTTTTTTAACGCAAGAAGCATCCTCTTCTTTCCAGAGTCTGCAATACAGCAAGAAATATGAACTTGTCGAGAAATAAAGAACTGTGTTTCCTACTCATATGGGCCATATCTAGTTGAATTCTGCTTATGAAACTGTAACAAACCACAGCATCTCTTACATAGATCTCTTTAGTTAATAGTGAAAATCGTGTTGTGTTCGTGAACTGTGTAATTTCATTTGAGCCAAACAATCACTGGGTTTACCGGAAATGAACTCTTGCTTGTAGAAAGACACAGAGACTTTGGTTTAACTCCATTTCTGAAGGAAAATTCAGTCCAGTGTTCTCATCCATGAAACACCCTTTGTTTTAACACAAGAAGCATCCTCTTCTTTCCAGAGTCTGCAATACAGCAAGAAATATGAGCATGTCCAGAAAAAAAGAATTGTGTTAACTACTCATATGGACCATATCTTGTTGAACTCTGCTTATGAAACTGTAACAAACCACAGCATCTCTTACATAGATGCTCTTTAGTTAATAGTGAAAAACGTATTGGGTTCATGAACTGTGTAAATTCATTTGAGCCGACAAATCACTGGGTTTACCGGAAATGTACTCTTGCTTGCAGGAAGACAAAGAGGCTTTGGTTTCACTCTGTTTGTCAAGGGATATTCAGACCAGAGTTCTCATCCATTAAACATACTCTGTTTTAACGCAAGAAGCATGCTCTTCTTTCCAGCATCTCTAATACAGCAAGAAACATGAGCATGCCCAGAAAAAAAGAACTGTGTTTCTTACTCATATGGACTATATCCAGTTAAACTCTGCTTATGAAACTGTAACAAACCACAGCATCTCTTACAAAAATGCTCTTTCATTTATAGTGAATAACGTGTTGTGTTCGTGAACTGTGTAAATTCATTTGAGCCGAAAAATCACTGGGTTTACCGGAAATGAACTCTTGCTTGTAGAAAGACACAGAGACTTTGGTTTAACTTCGTTTCTGAAGGAAAATACAGACCAGTGTTCTCATCCATGAAACACCCTCTTTTTTAACGCAAGAAGCATCCTCTTCTTTCCATAGTCTGCAATACAGCAAGAAATATGAGCATGTCCAGAAAAAAAGAACTGTGTTTCCTACTCATATGGACCATATCTAGTTGAACTCTGCTTATGAAACTGTAACACACCACAGCATCTCTTACATAGATGCTCTTTCATTTATAGTGAAAAACGTGTTGGGACCATGAACAGTGTAAATTCATTTGAGCCGAAAAATCATTGGGTTTACCGGAAACGAACTCTTGCTTGTAGTAAGACACAGAGGTTTTGGTTTAACTCTGTGTGTGAAGGGAAATTCAGACCAGTGTTCTCATCCATGAAACACCCTCTTTTTTAACGCAAGAAGCATCCTCTTCTTTCCAGAGTCTGCAATACAGCAAGAAACATGAGCATGCCGCGAATAAAAGAACTGTGTTTCCTACTCATATGGACAATATCTAGTTGAACTCTGATTATGAAACTGTAACAAACCACAGCATCTCTTACATAGATGCTCTTTAGTTAATAGTGAAAATCGTGTTGGGTTCTTGAACTGTGTAATTTCATTTGAGCCGAAAAATCACTGGGTTTTCCGGAATTGAACTCTTGCTTGTAGGAAGAAACAGATCCTTTGGTTTAACTCCGTTTCTGTTGGATAATTCAGACCAGTGTTCTCATAGATATAACATACTCTGTTTTAACGCAAGAAGCATTCTCTTCTTTCCAGCGTCTCCAATACAGCAAGAAACTTGAGCATGCCCAGAAAAAAAGAACTGTGTTTCCTACTCCTACTGACCATATCTAGTTGAACTCTGCTTATGAAACTGTAACAAACCACAGCATCTCTAACATAGATGCTCTTTAGTTAATAGTGAAAAACGTGTTGGGTTCGTGAACTGTGTAAATTCATTTGAGCCGAAAAATCACTGGGTTTACCGGAAATGAACTCTTGCTTGTAGAAAGACACAGAGACTTTGGTTTAACTCCGTTTCTGAAGGAAAATTGAGACCAGTGTTCTCATCCATGAAACACCCTCTTTTTTAACGCAAGAAGCATCCTCTTCTTTCCAGAGTCTGCAATTCAGCAAGAAATATGAACTTGTCGAGAAATAAAGAACTGTGTTTCCTACTCATATGGGCCATATCTAGTTGAATTCTGCTTATGAAACTGTAACAAACCACAGCATCTCTTACATATATGCTCTTTCATTTATAGTGAAAAACGTGTTGGGTTCATGAACTGTGTAAATTCATTTGAGCCGAAAAATCACTGGGTTTACCGGAAATGAACTCTTGCTTGTAGTAAGACACAGAGGTTTTGGTTTAACTCTGTTTGTGAAGGGAAATTCAGACCAGTGTTCTCATCCATGAAACACCCTTGTTTGAACGAAAGAAGCATCCTCTTCTTTCCAGAGTCTGCAATACAGCAAGAAATATGAGCATGTCCAGAAAAAAGAACTGTGTTTCCTACTCATACGGACCATATCTAGTTGAACTCTGCTTATGAAAATGTAACAAACCACAGCATCTCTTACATAGATCTCTTTAGTTAATAGTGAAAAACGTGTGGGGTTCGTGAACTGTGTAATTTCATTTGAGCCAAAAAACCATTGGGTTTACCAGACATGAACTCTTGCTTGTAGAAAGACACAGAGACTTTGGTTTAACTCCATTTCTGAAGGAAAATTCAGTCCAGTGTTCTCATCCATGAAACACCCTCTTTTTTAACACAAGATGCATCCTCTTCTTTCCAGAGTCTGCAATACAGCAAGAAATATGAGCATGTTCAGAATAAAAGAACTGTGTTTCCTACTCATATGGACCATATCTAGTTGAACTCTGCTTATGAAACTGTAACAAACCACAGCATCTCTTACATAGATGCTGTTTAGTTAATAGTGAAAAAGGTATTGGGTTCATGAACTGTGTAAATTCATTTGAGCCGACAAATCACTGGGTTTACCGGAAATGAACTCTTGCTTGTAGAAAGACACAGAGACTTTGGTTTAACTCCATTTCTGAAGGAAAATTGAGACCAGTGTTCTCATCCATGAAACACCCTCTTTTTTAAAACAAGAAGCATCCTCTTCTTTCCAGAGTCTGCAATACAGCAAGAAATATGAACATGTCGCGAAATAAAGAACTGTGTTTCCTACTCATATGGACCATATCTAGTTGAA
This sequence comes from Onychomys leucogaster, assembly GCA_949786385.1. Lineage (NCBI taxonomy): Eukaryota > Metazoa > Chordata > Mammalia > Rodentia > Cricetidae > Onychomys > Onychomys leucogaster. The sequence continues at coordinate 2,579,150 of CATKUP010000012.1, read as the reverse complement.
CTCTGCTTATGAAACTGTAACAAACCACAGCATCTCTTACATAGATGCTCTTTCATTTATAGTGAAAAACGTGTTGGGTCCATGAACTGTGTAAATTCATTTGAGCCGAAAAATCATTGGGTTTACCTGAAATGAACTCTTGCTTGTAGTAAGACACAGAGGTTTTGGTTTAAATCTGTGTGTGAAGGGAAATTCAGACCAGTGTTCTCATCCATGAAACACCCTCTTTTTTAACACAAGAAGCATCCTCTTTTTTCCAGAGTCTGCAATACAGCAAGAAATATGAGCATGTCCACAAAAATAGAACTGTGTTTCCTACTCATATGGACCATATGTAGTTGAACTCTGCTTATGAAACTAACAAACCACAGCATCTCTTACATAGATGCTCTTTAGTTAATAGTGAAAAACGTATTGGGTTCATGAACTGTGTAAATTCATTTGAGCCGACAAATCACTGGGTTTACCGGAAATGTACTCTTGCTTGCAGGAAGACAAAGAGGCTTTGGTTTCACTCTGTTTGTCAAGGGATATTCAGACCAGAGTTCTCATCCATTAAACATACTCTGTTTTAACGCAAGAAGCATGCTCTTCTTTCCAGCATCTCTAATACAGCAAGAAACATGAGCATGCCCAGAAAAAAAGAACTGTGTTTCTTACTCATATGGACTATATCCAGTTAAACTCTGCTTATGAAACTGTAACAAACCACAGCATCTCTTACAAAAATGCTCTTTCATTTATAGTGAATAACGTGTTGTGTTCGTGAACTGTGTAAATTCATTTGAGCCGAAAAATCACTGGGTTTACCGGAAATGAACTCTTGCTTGTAGAAAGACACAGAGACTTTGGTTTAACTTCATTTCTGAAGGAAAATACAGACCAGTGTTCTCATCCATGAAACACCCTCTTTTTTAACGCAAGAAGCATCCTCTTCTTTCCATAGTCTGCAATACAGCAAGAAATATGAGCATGTCCAGAAAAAAAGAACTGTGTTTCCTACTCATATGGACCATATCTAGTTGAACTCTGCTTATGAAACTGTAACAAACCACAGCATCTCTTACATAGATGATCTTTATTTAATAGTGAAAATCGTGTTGGGTTCTTGAACTGTGTAATTTCATTTGAGCCGAAAAATCACTGGGTTTTCCGGAATTGAACTCTTGCTTGTAGGAAGAAACAGATCCTTTGGTTTAACTCCGTTTCTGTTGGATAATTCAGACCAGTGTTCTCATAGATATAAAATACTCTGTTTTAACGCAAGAAGCATTCTCTTCTTTCCAGTGTCTCCAATACAGCAAGAAACTTGAGCATGCCCAGAAAAAAAGAACTGTGTTTCCTACTCCTACTGACCATATCTAGTTGAACTCTGCTTATGAAACTGTAACAAACCACAGCATCTCTAACATAGATGCTCTTTAGTTAATAGTGAAAAACGTGTTGGGTTCGTGAACTGTGTAAATTCATTTGAGCCGAAAAATCACTGGGTTTACCGGAAATGAACTCTTGCTTGTAGAAAGACACAGAGACTTTGGTTTAACTCCGTTTCTGAAGGAAAATTGAGACCAGTGTTCTCATCCATGAAACACCCTCTTTTTTAACGCAAGAAGCATCCTCTTCTTTCCAGAGTCTGCAATTCAGCAAGAAATATGAACTTGTCGAGAAATAAAGAACTGTGTTTCCTACTCATATGGGCCATATCTAGTTGAATTCTGCTTATGAAACTGTAACAAACCACAGCATCTCTTACATATATGCTCTTTCATTTATAGTGAAAAACGTGTTGGGTTCATGAACTGTGTAAATTCATTTGAGCCGAAAAATCACTGGGTTTACCGGAAATGAACTCTTGCTTGTAGTAAGACACAGAGGTTTTGGTTTAACTCTGTTTGTGAAGGGAAATTCAGACCAGTGTTCTCATCCATGAAACACCCTTGTTTGAACGAAAGAAGCATCCTCTTCTTTCCAGAGTCTGCAATACAGCAAGAAATATGAGCATGTCCAGAAAAAAGAACTGTGTTTCCTACTCATACGGACCATATCTAGTTGAACTCTGCTTATGAAAATGTAACAAACCACAGCATCTCTTACATAGATCTCTTTAGTTAATAGTGAAAAACGTGTGGGGTTCGTGAACTGTGTAATTTCATTTGAGCCAAAAAACCATTGGGTTTACCGGACATGAACTCTTGCTTGTAGAAAGACACAGAGACTTTGGTTTAACTCCATTTCTGAAGGAAAATTCAGTCCAGTGTTCTCATCCATGAAACACCCTCTTTTTTAACGCAAGATGCATCCTCTTCTTTCCAGAGTCTGCAATACAGCAAGAAATATGAGCATGTTCAGAATAAAAGAACTGTGTTTCCTACTCAGATGGACCATATCTAGTTGAACTCTGCTTATGAAACTGTAACAAACCACAGCATCTCTTACATAGATGCTGTTTAGTTAATAGTGAAAAAGGTATTGGGTTCATGAACTGTGTAAATTCATTTGAGCCGACAAATCACTGGGTTTACCGGAAATGAACTCTTGCTTGTAGAAAGACACAGAGACTTTGGTTTAACTCCATTTCTGAAGGAAAATTGAGACCAGTGTTCTCATCCATGAAACACCCTCTTTTTTAAATCAAGAAGCATCCTCTTCTTTCCAGAGTCTGCAATACAGCAAGAAATATGAACATGTCGCGAAATAAAGAACTGTGTTTCCTACTCATATGGACCATATCTAGTTGAACTCTGCTTATGAAACTGTAACAAACCACAGCATCTCTTACATAGATGCTCTTTCATTTATAGTGAAAAACGTGTTGGGTCCATGAACTGTGTAAATTCATTTGAGCCGAAAAATCATTGGGTTTACCTGAAATGAACTCTTGCTTGTAGTAAGACACAGAGGTTTTGGTTTAAATCTGTGTGTTAAGGGAAATTCAGACCAGTGTTCTCATCCATGAAACACCCTCTTTTTTAACGCAAGAAGCATCCTCTTCTTTCCAGAGTCTGCAATACAGCAAGAAATATGAGCATGTCCACAAAAATAGAACTGTGTTTCCTACTCATATGGACCATATGTAGTTGAACTCTGCTTATGAAACTAACAAACCACAGCATCTCTTACATAGATGCTCTTTAGTTAATAGTGAAAAACGTATTGGGTTCATGAACTGTGTAAATTCATTTGAGCCGACAAATCACTGGGTTTACCGGAAATGTACTCTTGCTTGCAGGAAGACAAAGAGGCTTTGGTTTCACTCTGTTTGTCAAGGGATATTCAGACCAGAGTTCTCATCCATTAAACATACTCTGTTTTAACGCAAGAAGCATGCTCTTCTTTCCAGCATCTCTAATACAGCAAGAAACATGAGCATGCCCAGAAAAAAAGAACTGTGTTTCTTACTCATATGGATTATATCCAGTTAAACTCTGCTTATGAAACTGTAACAAACCACAGCATCTCTTACAAAAATGCTCTTTCATTTATAGTGAATAACGTGTTGTGTTCGTGAACTGTGTAAATTCATTTGAGCCGAAAAATCACTGCGTTTACCGGAAATGAACTCTTGCTTGTAGAAAGACACAGAGACTTTGGTTTAACTCCGTTTCTGAAGGAAAATTGAGACCAGTGTTCTCATCCATGAAACACCCTCTGTTTTAACGCAAGAAGCATCCTCTTCTTTCCAGAGTCCACAATACAGCAAGAAATATGAGCATGTTCAGAAAAAAAGAACAGTGTTTCCTACGCATACGGACCATATCTAGTTGAACTCTGCTTATGAAACTGTAACAAACCACAGCATCTCTTACATAGATGCTCTTTAGTTAATAGTGAAAAACGTGTTTGGTTCGTGAAATGTGTAAATTCATTTGAGCCGGAAAATCACTGGGTGTACCGGAAATGAATTCTTGCTTGTAGGAACACACAGAGACTTTGGTTTAACTCCGTTTCTGAAGGAAAATTCAGACAAGTGTTCTCATCCATGAAACACCCTCTTTTTTAACGCAAGAAGCATCCTCTTCTTTCCAGAGTCTGATACAGCAAGAAATATGAGCATGTCAAGAAATAAAGAACTGTGTTTCCTACTCATATGGACCATATCTAGTTGAACTCTGCTTATGAAACTGTAACAAACCACAGCATCTCTTACATAGATGCTCTTTCATTTATAGTGAAAAACGTGTTGGGTTCGTGAACTGTGTAAATTAATTTGAGCCGAAAAATCACTGGGTTTACCGGAAATGAACTCTTGCTTGTAGTAAGACACAGAGGCTTGATTTAACTCTGTTTGTGAAGGGAAATTCAGACCAGTGTTCTCATCCATGAAACACCCTCTTTTTTAACGCAAGAAGCATCCTCTTCTTTCCAGAGTCTGCAATACAGCAAGAAACATGAGCATGCCGCGAATAAAAGAACTGTGTTTCCTACTAATATGGACCATATCTAGTTGAACTCTGTTTATGATCCTGTAACAAACCACAGCATCTCTTACATAGATCTCTTTAGTTAATAGTGAAAATCGTGTTGGGTTCGTGAACTGTGTAATATCATTTGAGCCAAAAAATCACTGGGTTTACCGGAAATGAACTCTTGCTTGTAGAAAGACACAGAGACTTTGGTTTAACTCCATTTCTGAGGAAAATTCAGTCCAGTGTTCTCATCCATGAAACACCCTCTGTTTTAACACAAGAAGCATCCTCTTCTTTCCAGAGTCTGCAATACAGCAAGAAATATGAGCATGTCCAGAAAAAAAGAATTGTGTTTCCTACTCCTATGGACCATATCTTGTTGAACTCTGCTTATGAAACTGTAACAAACCACAGCATCTCTTACATAGATGCACTTTAGTTTTAGTGAAAAACGTATTGGGTTCATGAACTGTGTAAATTCATTTGAGCCGACAAATCACTGGGTTTACCGGAAATGAACTCTTGCTTGTAGAAAGACACAGAGACTTTGGTTTAACTCCGTTGCTGAAGGAAAATTGAGACCAGTGTTCTCATCCATGAAACACCCTCTTTTTTAAAACAAGAAGCATCCTCTTCTTTCCAGAGTCTGCAATACAGCAAGAAATATGAACATGTCGAGAAATAAAGAACTGTGTTTCCTACTCATATGGACCATATCTAGTTGAACTCTGCTTATGAAACTGTAACAAACCTCAGCATCTCTTACATAGATGCTCTTTCAATTATAGTGAAAAACGTGTTGGGTCCATGAACTGTGTAAATTCATTTGAGCCGAAAAATCATTGGGTTTACCGGAAACGAACTCTTGCTTGTAGTAAGACACAGAGGTTTTGGTTTAACTCTGTGTGTGAAGGGAAATTCAGACCAGTGTTCTCATCCATGAAACACCCTCTTTTTTAACGCAAGAAGCATCCTCTTCTTTCCAGAGTCTGCAATACAGCAAGAAATATGAGCATGTCCAGAAAAAAAGAACTGTGTTTCCTACTCATATGGACCATAGGTAGTTGAACTCTGCTTATGAAACTAACAAACCACAGCATCTCTTACATAGATGCTCTTTAGTTAAAAGTGAAAAACGTATTGGGTTCATGAACTGTGTAAATTCATTTGAGCCGAAAAATCTCTGGGTTTACCGGAAATGAACTCTTGCTTGTAAGAAGACACAAACGCTTTGGTTTCACTCCGTTTGTGAAGGGAAATTCAGACCAGAGTTCTCCTCCATGAAACACACTCTGTTTTAACGCAAGAAGCATGCTCTTCTTTCCAGCATCTCTAATACAGCAAGAAACATGAGCATGCCGCGAATAAAAGAACTGTATTTCCTACTCATATGGACCATATCTAGTTGAACTCTGATTATGAAACTGTAACAAACCACAGCATCTCTTACATAGATGCTCTTTAGTTAATAGTGAAAATCGTGTTGGGTTCTTGAACTGTGTAATTTCATTTGAGCCGAAAAATCACTGGGTTTTCCGGAATTGAACTCTTGCTTGTAGGAAGAAACAGAGCCTTTGGTTTAACACCGTTTCTGTTGGATAATTCAGACCGGTGTTCTCATAGATATAACATACTCTGTTTTAACGCAAGAGGCATTCCCTTCTTTCCAGCGTCTCCAATACAGCAAGAAATTGAGCATGCCCAGAAAAAAAGAACTGTGTTTCCTACTCCTACTGACCATATCTAGTTGAACTCTGCTTATGAAACTGTAACAAACCACAGCATCTCTAACATAGATGCTCTTTAGTTAATAGTGTAAAACGTGTTGGGTTCGTGAACTGTGTAAATTCATTTGAGCCGAAAAATCACTGGGTTTACCGGAAATGAACTCTTGCTTGTAGAAAGACACAGAGGCTTTGGTTTAACTCCGTTTCTGAAGGAAAACTGAGACCAGTGTTCTCATCCATGAAACACCCTCTTTTTTAACGCAAGAAGCATCCTCTTCTTTCCAGAGTCTGCAATACAGCAAGAAATATGAACATGTCGAGAAATAAAGAACTGTGTTTCCTACTCATATGGGCCATATCTAGTTGAATTCTGCTTATGAAACTGTAACAAACCACAGCATCTCTTACATATATGCTCTTTCATTTATAGTGAAAAACGTGTTGGGGTCATGAACTGTGTAAATTCATTTGAGCCGAAAAATCACTGGGTTTACCGGAAATGAACTGTTGCTTGTAGTAAGACACAGAGGTTTTGGTTTAACTCTGTTTGTGAAGGGAAATTCAGACCAGTGTTCTCATCCATGAAACACCCTTGTTTGAACGAAAGAAGCATCCTCTTCTTTCCAGAGTCTGCAATACAGCAAGAAATATGAGCATGTCCAGAAAAAAAGAACTGTGTTTCCTACTCATACGGACCATATCTAGTTGAACTCAGCTTATGAAAATGTAACAAACCTCAGCATCTGTTAAATAGATCTCTTTAGTTAATAGTGAAAAACGTGTGGGGTTCGTGAACTGTGTAATTTCATTTGAGCCAAAAAACCATTGGGTTTACCGGACATGAACTCTTGATTGTAGAAAGACAAAGAGACTTTGGTTTAACTCCATTTCTGAAGGAAAATTCAGTCCAGTATTCTCATCCATGAAACACCCTCTTTTTTAACGCAAGATGCATCCTCTTCTTTCCAGAGTCTGCAATACAGCAAGAAATATGAGCATGTCCAGAAAAAAAGAACTGTGTTTCCTACTCATATGGACCATATCTAGTTGAACTCTGCTTATGAAACTGTAACAAACCACAGCATCTCTTACATAGATGCTCTTTCATTTATAGTGAAAAACATGTTGGGTCCATGAACTGTGTAAATTCATTTGAGCCGAAAAATCATTGGGTTTACCGGAAACGAACTCTTGCTTGTAGTAAGACACAGAGGTTTTGGTTTAACTCTGTGTGTGAAGGGAAATTCAGACCAGTGTTCTCATCAATGAAACACCCTCTTTTTTAACGCAAGAAGCATCCTCTTCTTTCCAGAGTCTGATACAGCAAGAAATATGAGCATGTCCAGAAATAAAGAACTGTGTTTCCTACTCATATGGACCATATCTAGTTGAACTCTGCTTATGAAACTGTAACAAACCACAGCATCTCTTACATAGATGCTCTTTCATTTATAGTGAAAAACGTGTTGGGTTCATGAACTGTGTAAATTAATTTGAGCCGAAAAATCACTGGGTTTACCGGAAATGAACTCTTGCTTGTAGTAAGACACAAAGGCTTGGTTTAACTCTGTTTGTGAAGGGAAATTCAGACCAGTGTTCTCATCCATGAAACACACTCTGTTTTAACGCAAGAAGCATCCTCTTCTTTCCAGAGTCTGCAAAAGAGCAAGAAATATGAGCATGTCCAGAAAAATAGAACTGTGTTTCCTACTAATATGGACCATATCTAGTTGAACTCTGCTTATGAAACTGTAACAAACCACAGCATCTCTTACATAGATCTCTTTAGTTAATAGTGAAAATCGTGTTTTGTTCGTGAACTGTGTAATTTCATTTGAGCCAAAAAATCACTGGGTTTACCGGAAATGAACTCTTGCTTGTAGAAAGACACAGAGACTTTGGTTTAACTCCGTTTCTGAAGGAAAATTGAGACCAGTGTTCTCATCCATGAAACACCCTCTTTTTTAAAACAAGAAGCATCCTCTTCTTTCCAGAGTCTGCAATACAGCAAGAAATATGAACATTTCAAGATATAAAGAACTGTGTTCCCTACTCATATGGACCATATCTAGTTGAACTCTGCTTATGAAACTGTAACACACCACAGCATCTCTTACATAGATGCTCTTTCATTTATAGTGAAAAACGTGTTGGGTCCATGAACTGTGTAAATTCATTTGAGCCGAAAAATCATTGGGTTTACCGGAAATGAATTCTTGCTTGTAGTAAGACACAGAGGTTTTGGTTTAACTCTGTGTGTGAAGGGAAATTCAGACCAGTGTTCTCATCCATGAAACACCCTCTTTTTTAAAACAAGAAGCATCCTCTTCTTTCCAGAGTCTGCAATACAGCAAGAAATATGAACATGTCAAGATATAAAGAACTGTGTTCCCTACTCATATGGACCATATCTAGTTGAACTCTGCTTATGAAACTGTAACACACCACAGCATCTCTTACATAGATGCTCTTCCATTTATAGTGGAAAACGTGTTGGGTCCATGAACTGTGTAAATTCATTTGAGCCGAAAAATCATTGGGTTTACCGGAAATGAATTCTTGCTTGTAGTAAGACACAGAGGTTTTGGTTTAACTGTGTGTGTGAAGGGAAATTCAGACCAGTGTTCTCATCCATGAAACACCCTCTTTTTTAACGCAAGAAGCATCCTCTTCTTTCCAGAGTCTGCAATTCAGCAAGAAACATGAGCATGCCGCGAATAAAAGAACTGTGTTTCCTACTCATATGGACCATATCTAGTTGAACTCTGATTATGAAACTGTAACAAACCACAGCATCTCTTACATAGATGCTTTTTAGTTAATAGTGAAAATCGTGTTGGGTTCTTGAACTGTGTAATTTCATTTGAGCCGAAAAATCACTGGGTTTTCCGGAATTGAACTCTTGCTTGTAGGAAGAAACAGATCCTTTGGTTTAACTCCATTTCTGAAGGAAAATTGAGACCAGTGTTCTCATCCATGAAACACCCTCTGTTTTAACGCAAGAAGCATCCTCTTCTTTCCAGAGTCCACAATACAGCAAGAAAGTTGAGCATGCCCAGAAAAAAAGAACTGTGTTTCCTACTCCTACTGACCATATCTAGTTGAACTCTGCTTATGAAACTGTAACAAACCACAGCATCTCTAACATAGATGCTCTTTAGTTAATAGTGTAAAACGTGTTGGGTTCGTGAACTGTGTAAATTCATTTGAGCCGAAAAATCACTGGGTTTACCGGAAATGAACTCTTGCTTGTAGAAAGACACAGAGGCTTTGGTTTAACTCCGTTTCTGAAGGAAAACTGAGACCAGTGTTCTCATCCATGAAACACCCTCTTTTTTAACGCAAGAAGCATCCTCTTCTTTCCAGAGTCTGCAATACAGCAAGAAATATGAACATGTCGAGAAATAAAGAACTGTGTTTCCTACTCATATGGGCCATATCTAGTTGAATTCTGCTTATGAAACTGTAACAAACCACAGCATCTCTTACATATATGCTCTTTCATTTATAGTGAAAAACGTGTTGGGGTCATGAACTGTGTAAATTCATTTGAGCCGAAAAATCACTGGGTTTACCGGAAATGAACTGTTGCTTGTAGTAAGACACAGAGGTTTTGGTTTAACTCTGTTTGTGAAGGGAAATTCAGACCAGTGTTCTCATCCATGAAACACCCTTGTTTGAACGAAAGAAGCATCCTCTTCTTTCCAGAGTCTGCAATACAGCAAGAAATATGAGCATGTCCAGAAAAAAAGAACTGTGTTTCCTACTCATACGGACCATATCTAGTTGAACTCAGCTTATGAAAATGTAACAAACCTCAGCATCTGTTAAATAGATCTCTTTAGTTAATAGTGAAAAACGTGTGGGGTTCGTGAACTGTGTAATTTCATTTGAGCCAAAAAACCATTGGGTTTACCGGACATGAACTCTTGATTGTAGAAAGACAAAGAGACTTTGGTTTAACTCCATTTCTGAAGGAAAATTCAGTCCAGTATTCTCATCCATGAAACACCCTCTTTTTTAACGCAAGATGCATCCTCTTCTTTCCAGAGTCTGCAATACAGCAAGAAATATGAGCATGTCCAGAAAAAAAGAACTGTGTTTCCTACTCATATGGACCATATCTAGTTGAACTCTGCTTATGAAACTGTAACAAACCACAGCATCTCTTACATAGATGCTCTTTCATTTATAGTGAAAAACATGTTGGGTCCATGAACTGTGTAAATTCATTTGAGCCGAAAAATCATTGGGTTTACCGGAAACGAACTCTTGCTTGTAGTAAGACACAGAGGTTTTGGTTTAACTCTGTGTGTGAAGGGAAATTCAGACCAGTGTTCTCATCAATGAAACACCCTCTTTTTTAACGCAAGAAGCATCCTCTTCTTTCCAGAGTCTGATACAGCAAGAAATATGAGCATGTCCAGAAATAAAGAACTGTGTTTCCTACTCATATGGACCATATCTAGTTGAACTCTGCTTATGAAACTGTAACAAACCACAGCATCTCTTACATAGATGCTCTTTCATTTATAGTGAAAAACGTGTTGGGTTCGTGAACTGTGTAAATTAATTTGAGCCGAAAAATCACTGGGTTTACCGGAAATGAACTCTTGCTTGTAGTAAGACACAAAGGCTTGGTTTAACTCTGTTTGTGAAGGGAAATTCAGACCAGTGTTCTCATCCATGAAACACACTCTGTTTTAACGCAAGAAGCATCCTCTTCTTTCCAGAGTCTGCAAAAGAGCAAGAAATATGAGCATGTCCAGAAAAATAGAACTGTGTTTCCTACTAATATGGACCATATCTAGTTGAACTCTGCTTATGAAACTGTAACAAACCACAGCATCTCTTACATAGATCTCTTTAGTTAATAGTGAAAATCGTGTTTTGTTCGTGAACTGTGTAATTTCATTTGAGCCAAAAAATCACTGGGTTTACCGGAAATGAACTCTTGCTTGTAGAAAGACACAGAGACTTTGGTTTAACTCCGTTTCTGAAGGAAAATTGAGACCAGTGTTCTCATCCATGAAACACCCTCTTTTTTAAAACAAGAAGCATCCTCTTCTTTCCAGAGTCTGCAATACAGCAAGAAATATGAACATTTCAAGATATAAAGAACTGTGTTCCCTACTCATATGGACCATATCTAGTTGAACTCTGCTTATGAAACTGTAACACACCACAGCATCTCTTACATAGATGCTCTTTCATTTATAGTGAAAAACGTGTTGGGTCCATGAACTGTGTAAATTCATTTGAGCCGAAAAATCATTGGGTTTACCGGAAATGAATTCTTGCTTGTAGTAAGACACAGAGGTTTTGGTTTAACTCTGTGTGTGAAGGGAAATTCAGACCAGTGTTCTCATCCATGAAACACCCTCTTTTTTAAAACAAGAAGCATCCTCTTCTTTCCAGAGTCTGCAATACAGCAAGAAATATGAACATGTCAAGATATAAAGAACTGTGTTCCCTACTCATATGGACCATATCTAGTTGAACTCTGCTTATGAAACTGTAACACACCACAGCATCTCTTACATAGATGCTCTTCCATTTATAGTGGAAAACGTGTTGGGTCCATGAACTGTGTAAATTCATTTGAGCCGAAAAATCATTGGGTTTACCGGAAATGAATTCTTGCTTGTAGTAAGACACAGAGGTTTTGGTTTAACTCTGTGTGTGAAGGGAAATTCAGACCAGTGTTCTCATCCATGAAACACCCTCTTTTTTAACGCTAGAAGCATCCTCTTCTTTCCAGAGTCTGCAATTCAGCAAGAAACATGAGCATGCCGCGAATAAAAGAACTGTGTTTCCTACTCATATGGACCATATCTAGTTGAACTCTGATTATGAAACTGTAACAAACCACAGCATCTCTTACATAGATGCTCTTTAGTTAATAGTGAAAATCGTGTTGGGTTCTTGAACTGTGTAATTTCATTTGAGCCGAAAAATCACTGGGTTTTCCGGAATTGAACTCTTGCTTGTAGGAAGAAACAGATCCTTTGGTTTAACTCCATTTCTGAAGGAAAATTGAGACCAGTGTTCTCATCCATGAAACACCCTCTGTTTTAACGCAAGAAGCATCCTCTTCTTTCCAGAGTCCACAATACAGCAAGAAAGTTGAGCATGCCCAGAAAAAAAGAACTGTGTTTCCTACTCCTACTGACCATATCTAGTTGAACTCTGCTTATGAAACTGTAACAAACCACAGCATCTCTAACATAGATGCTCTTTAGTTAATAGTGTAAAACGTGTTGGGTTCGTGAACTGTGTAAATTCATTTGAGCCGAAAAATCACTGGGTTTACCGGAAATGAACTCTTGCTTGTAGAAAGACACAGAGACTTTGGTTTAACTCCGTTTCTGAAGGAAAATTGAGACCAGTGTTCTCATCCATGAAACACCCTCTTTTTTAACGCAAGAAGCATCCTCTTCTTTCCAGAGTCTGCAATACAGCAAGAAATATGAACATGTCGAGAAATAAAGAACTGTGTTTCCTACTCATATGGGCCATATCTAGTTGAATTCTGCTTATGAAACTGTAACAAACCACAGCATCTCTTACATATATGCTCTTTCATTTATAGTGAAAAACGTGTTGGGTTCATGAACTGTGTAAATTCATTTGAGCTGAAAAATCACTGGGTTTACCGGAAATGAACTCTTGCTTGTAGTAAGACACAGAGGTTTTGGTTTAACTCTGAGTGTGAAGGGAAATTCAGACCAGTGTTCTCATCCATGAAACACCCTCTTTTTTAACGCAAGAAGCATCCTCTTCTTTCCAGAGTCTACAATACAGCAAGAAATATGAGCAATTCCAGAAAAAAAGAACTGTGTTTCCTACTCATATGGACCATATGTAGTTGAACTCTGCTTATGAAACTAACAAACCACAGCATCTCTTACATAGATGCTCTTTAGTTAATAGTGAAAATCGTGTTGGGTTCGTGAACTGTGTAATTTCATTTGAGCCGAAAAATCACTGGGTTTACCGCAAATGAACTCTTGCTTGTAGAAAGACACAGAGGCTTTGGTTTAACTCCGTTTCTGAAGGAAAATTGAGACCAGTGTTCTCATCCATGAAACACCCTCTGTTTTAACGCAAGAAGCATCCTCTTCTTTCCAGAGTCCACAATACAGCAAGAAATATGACCATGTTCAGAAAAAAAGAACAGTGTTTCCTACGCATACGGACCATATCTAGTTGAACTCTGCTTATGAAACTGTAACAAACCACAGCATCTCTAACATAGATGCTCTTTAATTAATAGTGAAAAACGTGTTGGGTTCGTGAACTGTGTAAATTCATTTGAGCCGAAAAATCACTGGGTTTACCGGAAATGAACTCTTGCTTGTTGGAAGGCACAGAGACTTTGGTTTAACTCCGTTTCTGAAGGAAAATTGAGACCAGTGTTCTCATCCATGAAACACCCTCTTTTTTAACGCAAGAAGCATCCTCTTCTTTCCAGAGTCTGCAATACAGCAAGAAATATGAACTTGTCGAGAAATAAAGAACTGTGTTTCCTACTCATATGGGCCATATCTAGTTGAATTCTGCTTATGAAAATGTAACAAACCACAGCATCTCTTACATAGATCTCTTTAGTTAATAGTGAAAAACGTGTGGGGTTCGTGAACTGTGTAATTTCATTTGAGCCAAAAAACCATTGGGTTTACCGGACATGAACTCTTGCTTGTAGAAAGACACAGAGACTTTGGTTTAACTCCATTTTTGAAGGAAAATTCAGTCCAGTGTTCTCATCCATGAAACACCCTCTTTTTTAACGCAAGATGCATCCTCTTCTTTCCAGAGTCTGCAATACAGCAAGAAATATGAGCATGTCCAGAATAAAAGAACTGTGTTTCCTACTCATATGGACCATATCTAGTTGAACTCTGCTTATGACACTGTAACAAACCACAGCATCTCTTACATAGATGCTGTTTAGTTAATAGTGAAAAACGTATTGGGTTCATGAACTGTGTAAATTCATTTGAGCCGACAAATCACTGGGTTTACCGGAAATGAACTCTTGCTTGTAGAAATACACAGAGACTTTGGTTTAACTCCATTTCTGAAGGAAAATTGAGACCAGTGTTCTCATCCATGAAACACCCTCTTTTTTAAAAAAAGAAGCATCCTCTTCTTTCCAGAGTCTGCAATACAGCAAGAAATATGAACATGTCGAGAAATAAAGAACTGTGTTTCCTACTCATATGGACCATATCTAGTTGAACTCTGCTTATGAAACTGTAACAAACCACAGCATCTCTTACATAGATGCTCTTTCATTTATAGTGAAAAACGTGTTGGGTCCATGAACTGTGTAAATTCATTTGAGCCGAAAAATCATTGGGTTTACCTGAAATGAACTCTTGCTTGTAGTAAGACACAGAGTTTTGGTTTAACTCTGTGTGTGAAGGGAAATTCAGACCAGTGTTCTCATCCATGAAACACCCTCTTTTTTATCGCAAGAAGCATCCTCTTCTTTCCAGAGTCTGCAATACAGCAAGAAATATGAGCATGTCCAGAAAAAAAGAACTGTGTTTCCTACTCATATGGACCATATGTAGTTGAACTCTGCTTATGAAACTAACAAACCACAGCATCTCTTACATAGATGCTCTTTAGTTAATAGTGAAAAACGTATTGGGTTCATGAACTGTGTAAATTCATTTGAGCCGACAAATCACTGGGTTTACCGGAAATGTACTCTTGCTTGTAGGAAGACAAAGAGGCTTTGGTTTCATTCTGTTTGTCAAGGGATATTCAGACCAGAGTTCTCATCCATTAAACATACTCTGTTTTAATGCAAGAAGCATGCTCTTCTTTCCAGCATCTCTAATACAGCAAGAAACATGAGCATGCCCAGAAAAAAAGAACTGTGTTTCTTACTCATATGGACTATATCCAGTTAAACTCTGCTTATGAAACTGTAAAAAACCACAGCATCTCTTACATATATGCTCTTTCATTTATAGTGAAAAACGTGTTGGGTTCATGAACTGTGTAAATTCATTTGAGCCTAAAATCACTGGGTTTACCGGAAATGAACTCTTGCTTGTAGTAAGACACAGAGGTTTTGGTTTAACTCTGTTTGTGAAGGGAAATTCAGACCAGTGTTCTCATCCATGAAACACCCTTGTTTGAACGAAAGAAGCATCCTCTTCTTTCCAGAGTATGCAATACAGCAAGAAATATGAGCATGTCCAGAAAAAAGAACTGTGTTTCCTACTCATACGGACCATATCTAGTTGAACTCTGCTTATGAAAATGTAACAAACCACAGCATCTCTTACATAGATCTCTTTAGTTAATAGTGAAAAACGTGTGGGGTTCGTGAACTGTGTAATTTCATTTGAGCCAAAAAACCATTGGGTTTACCGGACATGAACTCTTGCTTGTAGAAAGACACAGAGACTTTGGTTTAACTCCATTTCTGAAGGAAAATTCAGTCCAGTGTTCTCATCCATGAAACACCCTCTTTTTTAACGCAAGATGCATCCTCTTCTTTCCAGAGTCTGCAATACAGCAAGAAATATGAGCATGTCCAGAATAAAAGAACTGTGTTTCCTACTCATATGGACCATATCTAGTTGAACTCTGCTTATGAAACTGTAACAAACCACAGCATCTCTTACATAGATGCTGTTTAGTTAATAGTGAAAAACGTATTGGGTTCATGAACTGTGTAAATTCATTTGAGCCGACAAATCACTGGGTTTACCGGAAATGAACTCTTGCTTGTAGAAATACACAGAGACTTTGGTTTAACTCCATTTCTGAAGGAAAATTGAGACCAGTGTTCTCATCCATGAAACACCCTCTTTTTTAAAAAAAGAAGCATCCTCTTCTTTCCAGAGTCTGCAATACAGCAAGAAATATGAACATGTCGAGAAATAAAGAACTGTGTTTCCTACTCATATGGACCATACCTAGTTGAACTCTGCTTATGAAACTGTAACAAACCACAGCATCTCTTACATAGATGCTCTTTCATTTATAGTGAAAAACGTGTTGGGTCCATGAATTGTGTAAATTCATTTGAGCCGAAAAATCATTGGGTTTACCTGAAATGAACTCTTGCTTGTAGTAAGACACAGAGGTTTTGGTTTAACTCTGTGTGTGAAGAGAAATTCAGACCAGTGTTCTCATCCATGAAACACCCTCTTTTTTAACGCAAGAAGCATCCTCTTCTTTCCAGAGTCTGCAATACAGCAAGAAATATGAGCATGTCCAGAAAAAAAGAACTGTGTTTCCTACTCATATGGACCATATGTAGTTGAACTCTGCTTATGAAACTAACAAACCACAGCATCTCTTACATAGATGCTCTTTAGTTAATAGTGAAAAACGTATTGGGTTCATGAACTGTGTAAATTCATTTGAGCCGACAAATCACTGGGTTTACCGGAAATGTACTCTTGCTTGTAGGAAGACAAAGAGGCTTTGGTTTCACTGTTTGTCAAGGGATATTCAGACCAGAGTTCTCATCCATTAAACATACTCTGTTTTAACGCAAGAAGCATGCTCTTCTTTCCAGCATCTCTAATACAGCAAGAAACATGAGCATGCCCAGAAAAAAAGAACTGTGTTTCTTACTCATATGGACTATATCCAGTTAAACTCTGCTTATGAAACTGTAACAAACCACAGCATCTCTTACAAAAATGCTCTTTCATTTATAGTGATAAACGTGTTGTGTTCGTGAACTGTGTAAATTCATTTGAGCCGAAAAATCACTGGGTTTACCGGAAATGAACTCTTGCTTGTAGAAAGACACAGAGACTTTGGTTTAACTTCGTTTCTGAAGGAAAATACAGACCAGTGTTCTCATCCATGAAACACCCTCTTTTTTAACGCAAGAAGCATCCTCTTCTTTCCATAGTCTGCAATACAGCAAGAAATATGAGCATGTCCAGAAAAAAAGAACTGTGTTTCCTACTCATATGGACCATATCTAGTTGAACTCTGCTTATGAAACTGTAACAAACCACAGCATCTCTTACATAGATGATCTTTATTTAATAGTGAAAAACATGTTGGGTTCGTGAACTGTGTAAATTCATTTGAGCCGAAAAATCACTGGGTTTACCGGAAATGAACTCTTGCTTGTAGAAAGACACAGAGACTTTGGTTTAACTCCGTTTCTGAAGGAAAATTGAGACCAGTGTTCTCATCCATGAAACACCCTCTGTTTTAACGCAAGAAGCATCCTCTTCTTTCCAGAGTCCACAATACAGCAAGAAATATGAGCATGTTCAGAAAAAAAGAACAGTGTTTCCTACGCATACGGACCATATCTAGTTGAACTCTGCTTATGAAACTGTAACAAACCACAGCATCTCTTACATAGATGCTCTTTAGTTAATAGTGAAAAACGTGTTTGGTTCGTGAAATGTGTAAATTCATTTGAGCCGGAAAATCACTGGGTGTACCGGAAATGAATTCTTGCTTGTAGGAACACACAGAGACTTTGGTTTAACTCCGTTTCTGAAGGAAAATTCAGACAAGTGTTCTCATCCATGAAACACCCTCTTTTTTAACGCAAGAAGCATCCTCTTCTTTCCAGAGTCTGATACAGCAAGAAATATGAGCATGTCAAGAAATAAAGAACTGTGTTTCCTACTCATATGGACCATATCTAGTTGAACTCTGCTTATGATACTGTAACAAACCACAGCATCTCTTACATAGATGCTCTTTCATTTAAGTGAAAAACGTGTTGGGTTCGTGAACTGTGTAAATTAATTTGAGCCGAAAAATCACTGGGTTTACCGGAAATGAACTCTTGCTTGTAGTAAGACACAGAGGCTTGGTTTAACTCTGTTTGTGAAGGGAAATTCAGACCAGTGTTCTCATCCATGAAACACCCTCTTTTTTAACGCAAGAAGCATCCTCTTCTTTCCAGAGTCTGCAATACAGCAAGAAACATGAGCATGCCGCGAATAAAAGAACTGTGTTTCCTACTCATATGGACCATATCTAGTTGAACTCTGATTATGAAACTGTAACAAACCACAGCATCTCTTACATAGATGCTCTTTAGTTAATAGTGAAAATCGTGTTGGGTTCTTGAACTGTGTAATTTCATTTGAACCGAAAAATCACTGGGTTTTCCGGAATTGAACTCTTGCTTGTGGGAAGAAACAGATCCTTTGGTTTAACTCCGTTTCTGTTGGATAATTCAGACCAGTGTTCTCATAGATATAACATACTCTGTTTTAACGCAAGAAGCATTCTCTTCTTTCCAGCGTCTCCAATACAGCAAGAAAGTTGAGCATGCCCAGAAAAAAAGAACTGTGTTTCCTACTCCTATTGACCATATCTAGTTGAACTCTGCTTATGAAACTGTAACAAACCACAGCATCTCTAACATAGATGCTCTTTAGTTAATAGTGTAAAACGTGTTGGGTTCGTGAACTGTGTAAATTCATTTGAGTCGAAAAATCACTGGGTTTACCGGAAATGAACTCTTGCTTGTAGTAAGACACAGAGGTTTTGGTGTAACTCTGTGTGTGAAGGGAAATTCAGACCAGTGTTCTCATCCATGAAACACCCTCTTTTTTAACGCAAGAAGCATCCTCTTCTTTCCAGAGTCTGCAATACAGCAAGAAATATGAGCATGTCCAGAAAAAAAGAACTGTGTTTCCTACTCATATTGACCATATGTAGTTGAACTCTGCTTATGAAACTAACAAACCACAGCATCTCTTACATAGATGCTCTTTAGTTAATAGTGAAAAACGTATTGGGTTCATGAACTGTGTAAATTCATTTGAGCCGACCAATCACTGGGTTTACCGGAAATGTACTCTTGCTTGTAGGAAGACAAAGAGGCTTTGGTTTCACTCTGTTTGTCAAGGGATATTCAGACCAGAGTTCTCATCCATTAAACATACTCTGTTTTAACGCAAGAAGCATGCTCTTCTTTCCAGCATCTCTAATACAGCAAGAAACATGAGGATGCCCAGAAAAAAAGAACTGTGTTTCTTACTCATATGGACTATATCTAGTTAAACTCTGCTTATGAAACTGTAACAAACCACAGCATCTCTTAAAAAATGCTCTTTCATTTATAGTGAAAAACGTGTTGTGTTCGTGAACTGTGTAAATTCATTTGAGCCGAAAAATCACTGCGTTTACCGGAAATGAACTCTTGCTTGTAGAAAGACACAGAGACTTTGGTTTAACTCCGTTTCTGAAGGAAAATTGAGACCAGTGTTCTCATCCATGAAACACCCTCTTTTTTAACGCAAGAAGCATCCTCTTCTTTCCAGAGTCTGCAATACAGCAAGAAATATGAACATGTCGAGAAATAAAGAACTGTGTTTCCTACTCATATGGACCATATATAGTTGAACTCTGCTTATGAAACTGTAACAAACCACAGCATCTCTTACATAGATGCTCTTTCATTTATAGTGAAAAACGTGTTGGGTCCATGAACTGTGTAAATTCATTTGAGCCGAAAAATCATTGGGTTTACTGGAAATGAATTCTTGCTTGTAGTAAGACACAGAGGTTTTGGTTTAACTCTGTGTGTGAAGGGAAATTCAGACCAGTGTTCTCATCCATGAAACACCCTCTTTTTTAACGCAAGAAGCATCCTCTTCTTTCCAGAGTCTGCAATACAGCAAGAAATATGAGCATGTCCAGAAAAAAAGAACTGTGTTTCCTACTCATATGGACCATATGTAGTTGAACTCTGCTTATGAAACTGTAACAAACCACAGCATCTCTTACATAGATGCTCTTTAGTTAATAGTGAAAAACGTGTTTGGTTCGTGAAATGTGTAAATTCATTTGAGCCGGAAAATCACTGGGTGTACCGGAAATGAAATCTTGCTTGTAGAAACACACAGAGACTTTGGTTTAACTCCGTTTCTGACGGAAAATTCAGACAAGTGTTCTCATCCATGAAACACCCTCTTTTTTAACGCAAGAAGCATCCTCTTCTTTCCAGAGTCTGATACAGCAAGAAATATGAGCATGTCAAGAAATAAAGAACTGTGTTTCCTACTCATATGGACCATATCTAGTTGAACTCTGCTTATGAAACTGTAACAAACCACAGCATCTCTTACATAGATGCTCTTTCATTTAAGTGAAAAACGTGTTGGGTTCGTGAACTGTGTAAATTAATTTGAGCCGAAAAATCACTGGGTTTACCGGAAATGAACTCTTGCTTGTAGTAAGACACAGAGGCTTGGTTTAACTCTGTTTGTGAAGGGAAATTCAGACCAGTGTTCTCATCCATGAAACACCCTCTTTTTTAACGCAAGAAGCATCCTCTTCTTTCCAGAGTCTGCAATACAGCAAGAAACATGAGCATGCCGCGAATAAAAGAACTGTGTTTCCTACTCATATGGACCATATCTAGTTGAACTCTGATTATGAAACTGTAACAAACCACAGCATCTCTTACATAGATGCTCTTTAGTTAATAGTGAAAATCGTGTTGGGTTCTTGAACTGTGTAATTTCATTTGAGCCGAAAAATCACTGGGTTTTCCGGAATTGAACTCTTGCTTGTAGGAAGAAACAGATCCTTTGGTTTAACTCCGTTTCTGTTGGATAATTCAGACCAGTGTTCTCATAGATATAACATACTCTGTTTTAAAACAAGAAGCATTCTCTTCTTTCCAGCGTCTCCAATACAGCAAGAAAGTTGAGCATGCCTAGAAAAAAAGAACTGTGTTTCCTACTCCTACTGACCATATCTAGTTGAACTCTGCTTATGAAACTGTAACAAACCACAGCATCTCTAACATAGATGCTCTTTAGTTAATAGTGTAAAACGTGTTGGGTTCGTGAACTGTGTAAATTCATTTGAGCCGAAAAATCACTGGGTTTACCGGAAATGAACTCTTGCTTGTAGAAAGACACAGAGACTTTGGTTTAACTCCGTTTCTGAAGGAAAATACAGACCAGTGTTCTCATCCATGAAACACCCTCTTTTTTAGTGCAAGAAGCATCCTCTTCTTTCCATAGTCTGCAATACAGCAAGAAATATGAGCATGTCCAGAAAAAAAGAACTGTGTTTCCTACTCATATGGACCATATCTAGTTGAACTCTGCTTATGAAACTGTAACAAACCACAGCATCTCTTACATAGATGATCTTTATTTAATAGTGAAAAACATGTTGGGTTCGTGAACTGTGTAAATTCATTTGAGCCGAAAAATCACTGGGTTTACCGGAAATGAACTCTTGCTTGTAGAAAGACACAGAGCTTTTGGTTTAACTCTGTTTGTGAAGGGAAATTCAGACCAGTGTTCTCATCCATGAAACACCCTTGTTTGAACGAAAGAAGCATCCTCTTCTTTCCAGAGTCTGCAATACAGCAAGAAATATGAGCATGTCCAGAAAAAAAGAACTGTGTTTCCTACTCATACGGACCATATCTAGTTGAACTCTGCTTATGAAAATGTAACAAACCACAGCATCTCTTACATAGATGCTGTTTAGTTAATAGTGAAAAACGTATTGGGTTCATGAACTGTGTAAATTCATTTGAGCCGACAAATCACTGGGTTTACCGGAAATGAACTCTTGCTTGTAGAAAGACACAGAGACTTTGGTTTAACTCCGTTTCTGAAGGAAAATTGAGACCAGTGTTCTCATCCATGAAACACCCTCTTTTTTAAAAAAAGAAGCATCCTCTTCTTTCCAGAGTCTGCAATACAGCAAGAAATATGAACATGTCGAGAAATAAAGAACTGTGTTTCCTACTCATATGGACCATATATAGTTGAACTCTGCTTATGAAACTGTAACAAACCACAGCATCTCTTACATAGATGCTCTTTCATTTATAGTGAAAAACGTGTTGGGTCCATGAACTGTGTAAATTCATTTGAGCCGAAAAATCATTGGGTTTACCTGAAATGAACTCTTGCTTGTAGTAAGACACAGAGGTTTTGGTTTAACTCTGTGTGTGAAGGGAAATTCAGACCAGTGTTCTCATCCATGAAACACCCTCTTTTTTAACGCAAGAAGCATCCTCTTCTTTCCAGAGTCTGCAATACAGCAAGAAATATGAGCATGTCCAGAAAAAAAGAACTGTGTTTCCTACTCATATGGACCATATGTAGTTGAACTCTGCTTATGAAACTAACAAACCACAGCATCTCTTACATAGATGCTCTTTAGTTAATAGTGAAAAGCGTATTGGGTTCATGAACTGTGTAAATTCATTTGAGCCGACAAATCACTGGGTTTACCGGAAATGTACTCTTGCTTGTAGGAAGACAAAGAGGCTTTGGTTTCACTCTGTTTGTCAAGGGATATTCAGACCAGAGTTCTCATCCATTAAACATACTCTGTTTTAACGCAAGAAGCATGCTCTTCTTTCCAGCATCTCTAATACAGCAAGAAACATGAGCATGCCCAGAAAAAAAGAACTGTGTTTCTTATTCATATGGACTATATCCAGTTAAACTCTGCTTATGAAACTGTAACACACCACAGCATCTCTTACAAAAATGCTCTTTCATTTATAGTGAAAAACGTGTTGTGTTCGTGAACTGTGTAAATTCATTTGAGCCGAAAAATCACTGGGTTTACCGGAAATGAACTCTTGCTTGTAGAAAGACACAGAGACTTTGGTTTAACCTCGTTTCTGAAGGAAAATACAGACCAGTGTTCTCATCCATGAAACACCCTCTTTTTTAACGCAAGAAGCATCCTCTTCTTTCCATAGTCTGCAATACAGCAAGAAATATGATCATGTCCAGAAAAAAAGAACTGTGTTTCCTACTCATATGGACCATATCTAGTTGAACTCTGCTTATGAAACTGTAACAAACCACAGCATCTCTTACATAGATGATCTTCATTTAATAGTGAAAAACATGTTGGGTTCGTGAACTGTGTAAATTCATTTGAGCCGAAAAATCACTGGGTTTACCGGAAATGAACTCTTGCTTGTAGAAAGACACAGAGACTTTGGTTTAACTCCGTTTCTGAAGGAAAATTGAGACCAGTGTTCTCATCCATGAAACACCCTCTGTTTTAACGCAAGAAGCATCCTCTTCTTTCCAGAGTCCACAATACAGCAAGAAATATGAGCATGTTCAGAAAAAAAGAACAGTGTTTCCTACGCATATGGACCATATCTAGTTGAACTCTGCTTATGAAACTGTAACAAACCACAGCATCTCTTACATAGATGCTCTTTAGTTAATAGTGAAAAACGTGTTTGGTTCGTGAAATGTGTAAATTCATTTGAGCCGGAAAATCACTGGGTGTACCGGAAATGAATTCTTGCTTGTAGGAACACACAGAGACTTTGGTTTAACTCCGTTTCTGAAGGAAAATTCAGACAAGTGTTCTCATCCATGAAACACCCTCTTTTTTAACGCAAGAAGCATCCTCTTCTTTCCAGAGTCTGATACAGCAAGAAATATGAGCATGTCAAGAAATAAAGAACTGTGTTTCCTACTCATATGGACCATATCTAGTTGAACTCTGCTTATGATACTGTAACAAACCACAGCATCTCTTACATAGATGCTCTTTCATTTAAGTGAAAAACGTGTTGGGTTCGTGAACTGTGTAAATTAATTTGAGCCGAAAAATCACTGGGTTTACCGGAAATGAACTCTTGCTTGTAGTAAGACACAGAGGCTTGGTTTAACTCTGTTTCTGAAGGGAAATTCAGACCAGTGTTCTCATCCATGAAACACCCTCTTTTTTAACGCAAGAAGCATCCTCTTCTTTCCAGAGTCTGCAATACAGCAAGAAACATGAGCATGCCGCGAATAAAAGAACTGTGTTTCCTACTCATATGGACCATATCTAGTTGAACTCTGATTATGAAACTGTAACAAACCACAGCATCTCTTACATAGATGATCTTTATTTAATAGTGAAAATCGTGTTGGGTTCTTGAACTGTGTAATTTCATTTGAGCCGAAAAATCACTGGGTTTTCCGGAATTGAACTCTTGCTTGTAGGAAGAAACAGATCCTTTGGTTTAACTCCGTTTCTGTTGGATAATTCAGACCAGTGTTCTCATAGATATAACATACTCTGTTTTAAAACAAGAAGCATACTCTTCTTTCCAGCGTCTCCAATACAGCAAGAAAGTTTAGCATGCCTAGAAAAAAAGAACTGTGTTTCCTACTCCTACTGACCATATCTAGTTGAACTCTGCTTATGAAACTGTAACAAACCACAGCATCTCTAACATAGATGCTCTTTAGTTAATAGTGTAAAACGTGTTGGGTTCGTGAACTGTGTAAATTCATTTGAGCCGAAAAATCACTGGGTTTACCGGAAATGAACTCTTGCTTGTAGAAAGACACAGAGACTTTGGTTTAACTCCGTTTCTGAAGGAAAATTCAGACCAGTGTTCTCATCCATGAAACACCCTCTTTTTTAACGCAAGAAGCATCCTCTTCTTTCCAGAGTCTGCAATACAGCAAGAAATATGAGCATGTCCAGAAAAAAAGAACTGTGTTTCCTACTCATATGGACCATATCTAGTTGAACTCTGCTTATGAAACTGTAACAAACCACAGCATCTCTTACATAGATGATCTTTATTTAATAGTGAAAAACATGTTGGGTTCGTGAACTGTGTAAATTCATTTGAGCCGAAAAATCACTTGGTTTACCGGAAATGAACTCTTGCTTGTAGAAAGACACAGAGCTTTTGGTTTAACTCTGTTTGTGAAGGGAAATTCAGACCAGTGTTCTCATCCATGAAACACCCTTGTATGAACGAAAGAAGCATCCTCTTCTTTCCAGAGTCTGCAATACAGCAAGAAATATGAGCATGTCCAGAAAAAAAGAACTGTGTTTCCTACTCATACGGACCATATCTAGTTGAACTCTGCTTATGAAAATGTAACAAACCACAGCATCTCTTACATAGATGCTGTTTAGTTAATAGTGAAAAACGTATTGGGTTCATGAACTGTGTAAATTCATTTGAGCCGACAAATCACTGGGTTTACCGGAAATGAACTCTTGCTTGTAGAAAGACACAGAGACTTTGGTTTAACTCCGTTTCTGAAGGAAAATTGAGACCAGTGTTCTCATCCATGAAACACCCTCTTTTTTAAAAAAAGAAGCATCCTCTTCTTTCCAGAGTCTGCAATACAGCAAGAAATATGAACATGTCGAGAAATAAAGAACTGTGTTTCCTACTCATATGGACCATATATAGTTGAACTCTGCTTATGAAACTGTAACAAACCACAGCATCTCTTACATAGATGCTCTTTCATTTATAGTGAAAAACGTGTTGGGTCCATGAACTGTGTAAATTCATTTGAGCCGAAAAATCATTGGGTTTACCTTAAATGAACTCTTGCTTGTAGTAAGACACAGAGGTTTTGGTTTAACACTGTGTGTGAAGGGAAATTCAGACCAGTGTTCTCATCCATGAAACACCCTCTTTTTTAACGCGAGAAGCATCCTCTTCTTTCCAGAGTCTGCAATACAGCAAGAAATATGAGCATGTCCAGAAAAAAAGAACTGTGTTTCCTACTCATGTGGACCATATGTAGTTGAACTCTGCTTATGAAACTAACAAACCACAGCATCTCTTACATAGATGCTCTTTAGTTAATAGTGAAAAGCGTATTGGGTTCATGAACTGTGTAAATTCATTTGAGCCGACAAATCACTGGGTTTACCGGAAATGTACTCTTGCTTGTAGGAAGACAAAGAGGCTTTGGTTTCACTCTGTTTGTCAAGGGATATTCAGACCAGAGTTCTCATCCATTAAACATACTCTGTTTTAACGCAAGAAGCATGCTCTTCTTTCCAGCATCTCTAATACAGCAAGAAACATGAGCATGCCCAGAAAAAAAGAACTGTGTTTCTTATTCATATGGACTATATCCAGTTAAACTCTGCTTATGAAACTGTAACACACCACAGCATCTCTTACAAAAATGCTCTTTCATTTATAGTGAAAAACGTGTTGTGTTCGTGAACTGTGTAAATTCATTTGAGCCGAAAAATCACTGGGTTTACCGGAAATGAACTCTTGCTTGTAGAAAGACACAGAGACTTTGGTTTAACTTCGTTTCTGAAGGAAAATACAGACCAGTGTTCTCATCCATGAAACACCCTCTTTTTTAACGGAAGAAGCATCCTCTTCTTTCCATAGTCTGCAATACAGCAAGAAATATGATCATGTCCAGAAAAAAAGAACTGTGTTTCCTACTCATATGGACCATATCTAGTTGAACTCTGCTTATGAAACTGTAACAAACCACAGCATCTCTTACATAGATGATCTTCATTTAATAGTGAAAAACATGTTGGGTTCGTGAACTGTGTAAATTCATTTGAGCCGAAAAATCACTGGGTTTACCGGAAATGCACTCTTGCTTGTAGAAAGACACAGAGTCTTTGGTTTAACTCCGTTTCTGAAGGAAAATTGAGACCAGTGTTCTCATCCATGAAACACCCTCTGTTTTAACGCAAGAAGCATCCTCTTCTTTCCAGAGTCCACAATACAGCAAGAAATATGAGCATGTTCAGAAAAAAAGAACAGTGTTTCCTACGCATATGGACCATATCTAGTTGAACTCTGCTTATGAAACTGTAAAAAACCACAGCATCTCTTACATAGATGCTCTTTAGTTAATAGTGAAAAACGTGTTTGGTTCGTGAAATGTGTAAATTCATTTGAGCCGGAAAATCACTGGGTGTACCGGAAATGAATTCTTGCTTGTAGGAACACACAGAGACTTTGGTTTAACTCCGTTTCTGAAGGAAAATTCAGACAAGTGTTCTCATCCATGAAACACCCTCTTTTTTAACGCAAGAAGCATCCTCTTCTTTCCAGAGTCTGATACAGAAAGAAATATGAGCATGTCAAGAAATAAAGAACTGTGTTTCCTACTCATATGGACCATATCTAGTTGAACTCTGCTTATGAAACTGTAACAAACCACAGCATCTCTTACATAGATGCTCTTTCATTTAAGTGAAAAACGTGTTGGGTTCGTGAACTGTTAAATTAATTTGAGCCGAAAAATCACTGGGTTTACCGGAAATGAACTCTTGCTTGTAGTAAGACACAGAGGCTTGGTTTAACTCTGTTTGTGAAGGGAAATTCAGACCAGTGTTCTCATCCATGAAACACCCTATTTTTTAACGCAAGAAGCATCCTCTTCTTTCCAGAGTCTGCAATACAGCAAGAAACATGAGCATGCCGCGAATAAAAGAACTGTGTTTCCTACTCATATGGACCATATCTAGTTGAACTCTGATTATGAAACTGTAACAAACCACAGCATCTCTTACATAGATGCTCTTTAGTTAATAGTGAAAATCGTGTTGGGTTCTTGAACTGTGTAATTTCATTTGAGCCGAAAAATCACTGGGTTTTCCGGAATTGAACTCTTGCTTGTAGGAAGAAACAGATCCTTTGGTTTAACTCCGTTTCTGTTGGATAATTCAGACCAGTGTTCTCATAGATATAACATACTCTGTTTTAACGCAAGAAGCATTCTCTTCTTTCCAGCGTCTCCAATATAGCAAGAAAGTTGAGCATGCCCAGAAAAAAAGAACTGTGTTTCCTACTCCTACTGACCATATCTAGTTGAACTCTGCTTATGAAACTGTAACAAACCACAGCATCTCTAACATAGATGCTCTTTAGTTAATAGTGTAAAACGTGTTGAGTTCGTGAACTGTGTAAATTCATTTGAGCCGAAAAATCACTGGGTTTACCGGAAATGAACTCTTGCTTGTAGAAAGACACAGAGACTTTGGTTTAACTTCGTTTCTGAAGGAAAATACAGACCAGTGTTCTCATCCATGAAACACCCTCTTTTTTAACGCAAGAAGCATCCTCTTCTTTCCAGAGTCTGCAATACAGCAAGAAATATGAACTTGTCGAGAAATAAAGAACTGTGTTTCCTACTCATATGGGCCATATCTAGTTGAATTCTGCTTATGAAACTGTAAAAAACCACAGCATCTCTTACATATATGCTCTTTCATTTATAGTGAAAAACGTGTTGGGTTCATGAACTGTGTAAATTCATTTGAGCCGAAAAATCACTGGGTTTACCGGAAATGAACTCTTGCTTGTAGTAAGACACAGAGGTTTTGGTTTAACTCTGTTTGTGAAGGGAAATTCAGACCAGTGTTCTCATCCATGAAACACCCTTGTTTGAACGAAAGAAGCATCCTCTTCTTTCCAGATTATGCAATACAGCAAGAAATATGAGCATGTCCAGAAAAAAGAACTGTGTTTCCTACTCATACGGACCATATCTAGTTGAACTCTGCTTATGAAAATGTAACAAACCACAGCATCTCTTACATAGATCTCTTTAGTTAATAGTGAAAAACGTGTGGGGTTCGTGAACTGTGTAATTTCATTTGAGCCAAAAAACCATTGGGTTTACCGGACATGAACTCTTGCTTGTAGAAAGACACAGAGACTTTGGTTTAACTCCATTTCCGAAGGAAAATTCAGTCCAGTGTTCTCATCCATGAAACACCCTCTTTTTTAACGCAAGATGCATCCTCTTCTTTCCAGAGTCTGCAATACAGCAAGAAATATGAGCATGTCCAGAATAAAAGAACTGTGTTTCCTACTCATATGGACCATATCTAGTTGAACTCTGCTTATGAAACTGTAACAAACCACAGCATCTCTTACATAGATGCTGTTTAGTTAATAGTGAAAAACGTATTGGTTTCATGAACTGTGTAAATTCATTTGAGCCGACAAATCACTGGGTTTACCGGAAATGAACTCTTGCTTGTAGAAATACACAGAGACTTTGGTTTAACTCCATTTCTGAAGGAAAATTGAGACCAGTGTTCTCATCCATGAAACACCCTCTTTTTTTAAAAAAAGAAGCATCCTCTTCTTTCCAGAGTCTGCAATACAGCAAGAAATATGAACATGTCGAGAAATAAAGAACTGTGTTTCCTACTCATATGGACCATATCTAGTTGAACTCTGCTTATGAAACAGTAACAAACCACAGCATCTCTTACATAGATGCTCTTTCATTTATAGTGAAAAACGTGTTGGGTCCATGAACTGTGTAAATTCATTTGAGCCGAAAAATCATTGGGTTTACCTGAAATGAACTCTTGCTTGTAGTAAGACACAGAGGTTTTGGTTTAACTCTGTGTGTGAAGGGAAATTCAGACCAGTGTTCTCATCCATGAAACACCCTCTTTTTTAACGCAAGAAGCATCCTCTTCTTTCCAGAGTCTGCAATACAGCAAGAAATATGAGCATGTCCAGAAAAAAAGAACTGTGTTTCCTACTCATATGGACCATATCTAGTTGAACTCTGCTTATGAAACTAACAAACCACAGCATCTCTTACATAGATGCTCTTTAGTTAATAGTGAAAAACGTATTGGGTTCATGAACTGTGTAAATTCATTTGAGCCGACAAATCACTGGGTTTACCGGAAATGAACACTTGCTTGTAGAAAGACACAGAGGCTTTGGTTTCACTCTGTTTGTCAAGGGATATTCAGACCAGAGTTCTCATCCATTAAACATACTCTGTTTTAACGCAAGAAGCATGCTCTTCTTTCCAGCATCTCTAATACAGCAAGAAACATGAGCATGCCCAGAAAAAAAGAACTGTGTTTCTTACTCATATGGACTATATCCAGTTAAACTCTGCTTATGAAACTGTAACAAACCACAGCATCTCTTACAAAAATGCTCTTTCATTTATAGTGAAAAACGTGTTGTGTTCGTGAACTGTGTAAATTCATTTGAGCCGAAAAATCACTGGGTTTACCGGAAATGAACTCTTGCTTGTAGAAAGACACAGAGACTTTGGTTTAACTTCGTTTCTGAAGGAAAATAGAGACCAGTGTTCTCATCCATGAAACACCCTCTTTTTTAACGCAAGAAGCATCCTCTTCTTTCCATAGTCTGCAATACAGCAAGAAATATGAGCATGTCCAGAAAAAAAGAACTGTGTTTCCTACTCATATATACCATATCTAGTTGAACTCTGCTTATGAAACTGTAACAAACCACAGCATCTCTTACATAGATGATCTTTATTTAATAGTGAAAAACATGTTGGGTTCATGAACTGTGTAAATTCATTTGAGCCGAAAAATCACTGGGTTTACCGGAAATGAACTCTTGCTTGTAGAAAGACACAGAGACTTTGGTTTAACTCCGTTTCTGAAGGAAAATTGAGACCAGTGTTCTCATCCATGAAACACCCTCTGTTTTAACGCAAGAAGCATCCTCTTCTTTCCAGAGTCCACAATACAGCAAGAAATATGAGCATGTTCAGAAAAAAAGAGCAGTGTTTCCTACGTATACGGACCATATCTAGTTGAACTCTGCTTATGAAACTGTAACAAACCACAGCATCTCTTACATAGATGCTCTTTAGTTAATAGTGAAAAACATGTTTGGTTCGTGAAATGTGTAAATTCATTTGAGCCGGAAAATCACTGGGTGTACCGGAAATGAATTCTTGCTTGTAGGAACACACAGAGACTTTGGTTTAACTCCGTTTCTGAAGGAAAATTCAGACAAGTGTTCTCCTCCAGGAAACACCATCTTTTTTAACGCAAGAAGCATCCTCTTCTTTCCAGAGTCTGATACAGCAAGAAATATGAGCATGTCAAGAAATAAAGAACTGTGTTTCCTACTCATATGGACCATATCCAGTTGAACTCTGCTTATGAAACTGTAACAAACCACAGCATCTCTTACATAGATGCTCTTTCATTTAAGTGAAAAACGTGTTGGGTTCGTGAACTGTGTAAATTAATTTGAGCCGAAAAATCACTGGGTTTACCGGAAATGAACTCTTGCTTGTAGTAAGACACAGAGGCTTGGTTTAACTCTGTTTGTGAAGGGAAATTCAGACCAGTGTTCTCATCCATGAAACACCCTCTTTTTTAACGCAAGAAGCATCCTCTTCTTTCCAGAGTCTGCAATACAGCAAGAAACATGAGCATGCCGCGAATAAAAGAACTGTGTTTCCTACTCATATGGACCATATCTAGTTGAACTCTGATTATGAAACTGTAACAAACCACAGCATCTCTTACATAGATGCTCTTTAGTTAATAGTGAAAATCGTGTTGGGTTCTTGAACTGTGTAATTTCATTTGAGCCGAAAAATCACTGGGTTTTCCGGAATTGAACTCTTGCTTGTAGGAAGAAACAGATCCTTTGGTTTAACTCCGTTTCTGTTGGATAATTCAGACCAGTGTTCTCATAGATATAACATACTCTGTTTTAACGCAAGAAGCATTCTCTTCTTTCCAGCGTCTCCAATACAGCAAGAAAGTTGAGCATGCCCAGAAAAAAAGAACTGTGTTTCCTACTCCTATTGACCATATCTAGTTGAACTCTGCTTATGAAACTGTAACAAACCACAGCATCTCTAACATAGATGCTCTTTAGTTAATAGTGTAAAACGTGTTGGGTTCGTGAACTGTGTAAATTCATTTGAGCCGAAAAATCACTGGGTTTACCGGAAATGAACTCTTGCTTGTAGTAAGACACAGAGGTTTTGGTTTAACTCTGTGTGTGAAGGGAAATTCAGACCAGTGTTCTCATCCATGAAACACCCTCTTTTTTAACGCAAGAAGCATCCTCTTCTTTCCAGAGTCTGCAATACAGCAAGAAATATGAGCATGTCCAGAAAAAAAGAACTGTGTTTCCTACTCATATGGACCATATGTAGTTGAACTCTGCTTATGAAACTAACAAACCACAGCATCTCTTACATAGATGCTCTTTAGTTAATAGTGAAAAACGTATTGGGTTCATGAACTGTGTAAATTCATTTGAGCCGACCAATCACTGGGTTTACCGGAAATATACTCTTGCTTGTAGGAAGACAAAGAGGCTTTGGTTTCACTCTGTTTGTCAAGGGATATTCAGACCAGAGTTCTCATCCATTAAACATACTCTGTTTTAACGCAAGAAGCATGCTCTTCTTTCCAGCATCTCTAATACAGCAAGAAACATGAGCATGCCCAGAAAAAAAGAACTGTGTTTCTTACTCATATGGACTATATCCAGTTAAACTCTGCTTATGAAACTGTAACAAAACCACAGCATCTCTTACAAAAATGCTCTTTCATTTATAGTGAAAAACGTGTTGTGTTCGTGAACTGTGTAAATTCATTTGAGCCGAAAAATCACTGGGTTTACCGGAAATGAACTCTTGCTTGTAGAAAGACACAGAGACTTTGGTTTAACTTCGTTTCTGAAGGAAAATACAGACCAGTGTTCTCATCCATGAAACACCCTCTTTTTTAACGCAAGAAGCATCCTCTTCTTTCCATAGTCTGCAATACAGCAAGAAATATGAGCATGTCCAGAAAAAAAGAACTGTGTTTCCTACTCATATGGACCATATCTAGTTGAACTCTGCTTATGAAACTGTAACAAACCACAGCATCTCTTACATAGATGATCTTTATTTAATAGTGAAAAACATGTTGGGTTCGTGAACTGTGTAAATTCATTTGAGCCGAAAAATCACTGGGTTTACCGGAAATGAACTCTTGCTTGTAGAAAGACACAGAGACTTTGGTTTAACTCCGTTTCTGAAGGAAAATTGAGACCAGTGTTCTCATCCATGAAACACCCTCTGTTTTAACACAAGAAGCATCCTCTTCTTTCCAGAGTCCACAATACAGCAAGAAATATGAGCATGTTCAGAAAAAAAGAACAGTGTTTCCTACGCATACGGACCATATCTAGTTGAACTCTGCTTATGAAACTGTAACAAACCACAGCATCTCTTACATAGATGCTCTTTAGTTA
Organism: Onychomys leucogaster; assembly: GCA_949786385.1. Taxonomy (NCBI): domain Eukaryota; kingdom Metazoa; phylum Chordata; class Mammalia; order Rodentia; family Cricetidae; genus Onychomys; species Onychomys leucogaster. Next base: position 2,546,241 of record CATKUP010000012.1, on the reverse strand, counting down.
ATAGTGAAAAACGTGTTTGGTTCGTGAAATGTGTAAATTCATTTGAGCCGGAAAATCACTGGGTGTACCGGAAATGAATTCTTGCTTGTAGGAACACACAGAGACTTTGGTTTAACTCCGTTTCTGAAGGAAAATTCAGACAAGTGTTCTCATCCATGAAACACCCTCTTTTTTAACGCAAGAAGCATCCTCTTCTTTCCAGAGTCTGATACAGCAAGAAATATGAGCATGTCAAGAAATAAAGAACTGTGTTTCCTACTCATATGGACCATATCCAGTTGAACTCTGCTTATGAAACTGTAACAAACCACAGCATCTCTTACATAGATGCTCTTTCATTTAAGTGAAAAACGTGTTGGGTTCGTGAACTGTGTAAATTAATTTGAGCCGAAAAATCACTGGGTTTACCGGAAATGAACTCTTGCTTGTAGTAAGACACAGAGGCTTGGTTTAACTCTGTTTGTGAAGGGAAATTCAGACCAGTGTTCTCATCCATGAAACACCCTCTTTTTTAACGCAAGAAGCATCCTCTTCTTTCCAGAGTCTGCAATACAGCAAGAAACATGAGCATGCCGCGAATAAAAGAACTGTGTTTCCTACTCATATGGACCATATCTAGTTGAACTCTGATTATGAAACTGTAACAAACCACAGCATCTCTTACATAGATGCTCTTTAGTTAATAGTGAAAATCGTGTTGGGTTCTTGAACTGTGTAATTTCATTTGAGCCGAAAAATCACTGGGTTTTCCGGAATTGAACTCTTGCTTGTAGGAAGAAACAGATCCTTTGGTTTAACTCCGTTTCTGTTGGATAATTCAGACCAGTGTTCTCATAGATATAACATACTCTGTTTTAACGCAAGAAGCATTCTCTTCTTTCCAGCGTCTCCAATACAGCAAGAAAGTTGAGCATGCCCAGAAAAAAAGAACTGTGTTTCCTACTCCTATTGACCATATCTAGTTGAACTCTGCTTATGAAACTGTAACAAACCACAGCATCTCTAACATAGATGCTCTTTAGTTAATAGTGTAAAACGTGTTGGGTTCGTGAACTGTGTAAATTCATTTGAGCCGAAAAATCACTGGGTTTACCGGAAATGAACTCTTGCTTGTAGTAAGACACAGAGGTTTTGGTTTAACTCTGTGTGTGAAGGGAAATTCAGACCAGTGTTCTCATCCATGAAACACCCTCTTTTTTAACGCAAGAAGCATCCTCTTCTTTCCAGAGTCTGCAATACAGCAAGAAATATGAGCATGTCCAGAAAAAAAGAACTGTGTTTCCTACTCATATGGACCATATGTAGTTGAACTCTGCTTATGAAACTAACAAACCACAGCATCTCTTACATAGATGCTCTTTAGTTAATAGTGAAAAACGTATTGGGTTCATGAACTGTGTAAATTCATTTGAGCCGACCAATCACTGGGTTTACCGGAAATATACTCTTGCTTGTAGGAAGACAAAGAGGCTTTGGTTTCACTCTGTTTGTCAAGGGATATTCAGACCAGAGTTCTCATCCATTAAACATACTCTGTTTTAACGCAAGAAGCATGCTCTTCTTTCCAGCATCTCTAATACAGCAAGAAACATGAGCATGCCCAGAAAAAAAGAACTGTGTTTCTTACTCATATGGACTATATCCAGTTAAACTCTGCTTATGAAACTGTAACAAAACCACAGCATCTCTTACAAAAATGCTCTTTCATTTATAGTGAAAAACGTGTTGTGTTCGTGAACTGTGTAAATTCATTTGAGCCGAAAAATCACTGGGTTTACCGGAAATGAACTCTTGCTTGTAGAAAGACACAGAGACTTTGGTTTAACTTCGTTTCTGAAGGAAAATACAGACCAGTGTTCTCATCCATGAAACACCCTCTTTTTTAACGCAAGAAGCATCCTCTTCTTTCCATAGTCTGCAATACAGCAAGAAATATGAGCATGTCCAGAAAAAAAGAACTGTGTTTCCTACTCATATGGACCATATCTAGTTGAACTCTGCTTATGAAACTGTAACAAACCACAGCATCTCTTACATAGATGATCTTTATTTAATAGTGAAAAACATGTTGGGTTCGTGAACTGTGTAAATTCATTTGAGCCGAAAAATCACTGGGTTTACCGGAAATGAACTCTTGCTTGTAGAAAGACACAGAGACTTTGGTTTAACTCCGTTTCTGAAGGAAAATTGAGACCAGTGTTCTCATCCATGAAACACCCTCTGTTTTAACACAAGAAGCATCCTCTTCTTTCCAGAGTCCACAATACAGCAAGAAATATGAGCATGTTCAGAAAAAAAGAACAGTGTTTCCTACGCATACGGACCATATCTAGTTGAACTCTGCTTATGAAACTGTAACAAACCACAGCATCTCTTACATAGATGCTCTTTAGTTAATAGTGAAAAACGTGTTTGGTTCGTGAAATGTGTAAATTCATTTGAGCCGGAAAATCACTGGGTGTACCGGAAATGAATTCTTGCTTGTAGGAACACACAGAGACTTTGGTTTAACTCCGTTTCTGAAGGAAAATTCAGACAAGTGTTCTCATCCATGAAACACCCTCTTTTTTAACGCAAGAAGCATCCTCTTCTTTCCAGAGTCTGATACAGAAAGAAATATGAGCATGTCAAGAAATAAAGAACTGTGTTTCCTACTCATATGGACCATATCTAGTTGAACTCTGCTTATGAAACTGTAACAAACCACAGCATCTCTTACATAGATGCTCTTTCATTTAAGTGAAAAACGTGTTGGGTTCGTGAACTGTGTAAATTAATTTGAGCCGAAAAATCACTGGGTTTACCGGAAATGAACTCTTGCTTGTAGTAAGACACAGAGGCTTGGTTTAACTCTGTTTGTGAAGGGAAATTCAGACCAGTGTTCTCATCCATGAAACACCCTCTTTTTTAACGCAAGAAGCATCCTCTTCTTTCCAGAGTCTGCAATACAGCAAGAAACATGAGCATGCCGCCAATAAAAGAACTGTGTTTCCTACTCATATGGACCATATCTAGTTGAACTCTGATTATGAAACTGTAACAAACCACAGCATCTCTTACATAGATGCTCTTTAGTTAATAGTGAAAATCGTGTTGGGTTCTTGAACTGTGTAATTTCATTTGAGCCGAAAAATCACTGGGTTTTCCGGAATTGAACTCTTGCTTGTAGGAAGAAACAGATCCTTTGGTTTAACTCCGTTTCTGTTGGATAATTCAGACCAGTGTTCTCATAGATATAACATACTCTGTTTTAACGCAAGAAGCATTCTCTTCTTTCCAGCGTCTCCAATACAGCAAGAAAGTTGAGCATGCCCAGAAAAAAAGAACTGTGTTTCCTACTCCTATTGACCATATCTAGTTGAACTCTGCTTATGAAACTGTAACAAACCACAGCATCTCTAACATAGATGCTCTTTAGTTAATAGTGTAAAACGTGTTGGGTTCGTGAACTGTGTAAATTCATTTGAGCCGAAAAATCACTGGGTTTACCGGAAATGAACTCTTGCTTGTAGTAAGACACAGAGGTTTTGGTTTAACTCTGTGTGTGAAGGGAAATTCAGACCAGTGTTCTCATCCATGAAACACCCTCTTTTTTAACGCAAGAAGCATCCTCTTCTTTCCAGAGTCTGCAATACAGCAAGAAATATGAGCATGTCCAGAAAAAAAGAACTGTGTTTCCTACTCATATGGACCATATGTAGTTGAACTCTGCTTATGAAACTAACAAACCACAGCATCTCTTACATAGATGCTCTTTAGTTAATAGTGAAAAACGTATTGGGTTCATGAACTGTGTAAATTCATTTGAGCCGACCAATCACTGGGTTTACCGGAAATGTACTCTTGCTTGTAGGAAGACAAAGAGGCTTTGGTTTCACTCTGTTTGTCAAGGGATATTCAGACCAGAGTTCTCATCCATTAAACATACTCTGTTTTAACGCAAGAAGCATGCTCTTCTTTCCAGCATCTCTAATACAGCAAGAAACATGAGCATGCCCAGAAAAAAAGAACTGTGTTTCTTACTCATATGGACTATATCCAGTTAAACTCTGCTTATGAAACTGTAACAAACCACAGCATCTCTTAAAAAATGCTCTTTCATTTATAGTGAAAAACGTGTTGTGTTCGCGAACTGTGTAAATTCATTTGAGCCGAAAAATCACTGCGTTTACCGGAAATGAACTCTTGCTTGTAGAAAGACACAGAGACTTTGGTTTAACTTCGTTTCTGAAGGAAAATACAGACCAGTGTTGTCATCCATGAAACACCCTCTTTTTTAACGCAAGAAGCATCCTCTTCTTTCCATAGTCTGCAATACAGCAAGAAATATGAGCATTCCAGAAAAAAAAGAACTGTGTTTCCTACTCATATGGACCATATCTAGTTGAACTCTGCTTATGAAACTGTAACAAACCACAGCATCTCTTACATAGATGATCTTTATTTAATAGTGAAAAACATGTTGGGTTCGTGAACTGTGTAAATTCATTTGAGCCGAAAAATCACTGGGTTTAACGGAAATGAACTCTTGCTTGTAGAAAGACACAGAGACTTTGGTTTAACTCCGTTTCTGAAGGAAAATTGAGACCAGTGTTCTCATCCATGAAACACCCTCTGTTTTAACGCAAGAAGCATCCTCTTCTTTCCAGAGTCCACAATACAGCAAGAAATATGAGCATGTTCAGAAAAAAAGAACAGTGTTTCCTACGCATACGGACCATATCTAGTTGAACTCTGCTTATGAAACTGTAACAAACCACAGCATCTCTTACATAGATGCTCTTTAGTTAATAGTGAAAAACGTGTTTGGTTCGTGAAATGTGTAAATTCATTTGAGCCGGAAAATCACTGGGTGTACCGGAAATGAATTCTTGCTTGTAGGAACACACAGAGACTTTGGTTTAACTCCGTTTCTGAAGGAAAATTCAGACAAGTGTTCTCATCCATGAAACACCCTCTTTTTTAATGCAAGAAGCATCCTCTTCTTTCCAGAGTCTGATACAGCAAGAAATATGAGCATGTCAAGAAATAAAGAACTGTGTTTCCTACTCATATGGACCATATCTAGTTGAACTCTGCTTATGAAACTGTAACAAACCACAGCATCTCTTACATAGATGCTCTTTCATTTAAGTGAAAAACGTGTTGGGTTCGTGAACTGTGTAAATTAATTTGAGCCGAAAAATCACTGGGTTTACCGGAAATGAACTCTTGCTTGTAGTAAGACACAGAGGCTTGGTTTAACTCTGTTTGTGAAGGGAAATTCAGACCAGTGTTCTCATCCATGAAACACCCTCTTTTTTAACGCAAGAAGCATCCTCTTCTTTCCAGAGTCTGCAATACAGCAAGAAACATGAGCATGCCGCGAATAAAAGAACTGTGTTTCCTACTCATATGGACCATATCTAGTTGAACTCTGATTATGAAACTGTAACAAACCACAGCATCTCTTACATAGATGCTCTTTAGTTAATAGTGAAAATCGTGTTGTGTTCTTGAACTGTGTAATTTCATTTGAGCCGAAAAATCACTGGGTTTTCCGGAATTGAACTCTTGCTTGTAGGAAGAAACAGATCCTTTGGTTTAACTCCGTTTCTGTTGGATAATTCAGACCAGTGTTCTCATAGATATAACATACTCTGTTTTAACGCAAGAAGCATTCTCTTCTTTCCAGCGTCTCCAATACAGCAAGAAAGTTGAGCATGCCCAGAAAAAAAGAACTGTGTTTCCTACTCCTACTGACCATATCTAGTTGAACTCTGCTTATGAAACTGTAACAAACCACAGCATCTCTAACATAGATGCTATTTAGTTAATAGTGTAAAACGTGTTGGGTTCGTGAACTGTGTAAATTCATTTGAGCCGAAAAATCACTGGGTTTACCGGAAATGAACTCTTGCTTGTAGAAAGACACAGAGACTTTGGTTTAACTCCGTTTCTGAAGGAAAATTGAGACCAGTGTTCTCATCCATGAAACACCCTCTTTTTTAAAACAAGAAGCATCCTCTTCTTTCCAGAGTCTGCAATACAGCAAGAAATATGAACATGTCGAGAAATAAAGAACTGTGTTTCCTACTCATATGGACCATATATAGTTGAACTCTGCTTATGAAACTGTAACAAACCACAGCATCTCTTACATAGATGCTCTTTCATTTATAGTGAAAAACGTGTTGGGTCCATGAACTGTGTAAATTCATTTGAGCCGAAAAATCATTGGGTTTACCGGAAATGAACTCTTGCTTGTAGTAAGACACAGAGGTTTTGGTTTAACTCTGTGTGTGAAGGGAAATTCAGACCAGTGTTCTCATCCATGAAACACCCTCTTTTTTAACGCAAGAAGCATCCTCTTCTTTCCAGAGTCTGCAATACAGCAAGAAATATGAGCATGTCCAGAAAAAAAGAACTGTGTTTCCTACTCATATGGACCATATGTAGTTGAACTCTGCTTATGAAACTAACAAACCACAGCATCTCTTACATAGATGCTCTTTAGTTAATAGTGAAAAACGTATTGGGTTCATGAACTGTGTAAATTCATTTGAGCCGACAAATCACTGGGTTTACCGGAAATGTACTCTTGCTTGTAGGAAGACAAAGAGGCTTTGGTTTCACTCTGTTTGTCAAGGGATATTCAGACCAGAGTTCTCATCCATTAAACATACTCTGTTTTAACGCAAGAAGCATGCTCTTCTTTCAAGCATCTCTAATACAGCAAGAAACATGAGCATGCCCAGAAAAAAAGAACTGTGTTTCTTACTCATATGGACTATATCCAGTTAAACTCTGCTTATGAAACTGTAACAAACCACAGCATCTCTTACAAAAATGCTCTTTCATTTATAGTGAAAAACGTGTTGTGTTCGTGAACTGTGTAAATTCATTTGAGCCGAAAAATCACTGGGTTTACCGGAAATGAACTCTTGCTTGTAGAAAGACACAGAGACTTTGGTTTAACTTCGTTTCTGAAGGAAAATACAGACCAGTGTTCTCATCCATGAAACACCCTCTTTTTTAACGCAAGAAGCATCCTCTTCTTTCCATAGTCTGCAATACAGCAGAAATATGAGCATGTCCAGAAAAAAAGAACTGTGTTTCCTACTCATATGGACCATATCTAGCTGAACTCTGCTTATGAAACTGTAACAAACCACAGCATCTCTTACATAGATGATCTTTATTTAATAGTGAAAAACATGTTGGGTTCGTGAACTGTGTAAATTCATTTGAGCCGAAAAATCACTGGGTTTACCGGAAATGAACTCTTGCTTGTAGAAAGACACAGAGACTTTGGTTTAACTCCGTTTCTGAAGGAAAATTGAGACCAGTGTTCTCATCCATGAAACACCCTCTGTTTTAACGCAAGAAGCATCCTCTTCTTTCCAGAGTCCACAATACAGCAAGAAATATGAGCATGTTCAGAAAAAAAGAACAGTATTTCCTACGCATACGGACCATATCTAGTTGAACTCTGCTTATGAAACTGTAACAAACCACAGCATCTCTTACATAGATGCTCTTTAGTTAATAGTGAAAAACGTGTTTGGTTCGTGTAATGTGTAAATTCATTTGAGCCGGAAAATCACTGGGTGTACCGGAAATGAATTCTTGCTTGTAGGAACACACAGAGACTTTGGTTTAACTCCGTTTCTGAAGGAAAATTCAGACAAGTGTTCTCATCCATGAAACACCCTCTTTTTTAACGCAAGAAGCATCCTCTTCTTTCCAGAGTCTGATACAGCAAGAAATATGAGCATGTCAAGAAATAAAGAACTTTGTTTCCTACTCATATGGACCATATCTAGTTGAACTCTGCTTATGAAACTGTAACAAACCACAGCATCTCTTACATAGATGCTCTTTCATTTAAGTGAAAAACGTGTTGGGTTCGTGAACTGTGTAAATTAATTTGAGCCGAAAAATCACTGGGTTTACCGGAAATGAACTCTTGCTTGTAGTAAGACACAGAGGCTTGGTTTAACTCTGTTTGTGAAGGGAAATTCAGACCAGTGTTCTCATCCATGAAACACCCTCTTTTTTAACGCAAGAAGCATCCTCTTCTTTCCAGAGTCTGCAATACAGCAAGAAACATGAGCATGCCGCCAATAAAAGAACTGTGTTTCCTACTCATATGGACCATATCTAGTTGAACTCTGATTATGAAACTGTAACAAACCACAGCATCTCTTACATAGATGCTCTTTAGTTAATAGTGAAAATCGTGTTGGGTTCTTGAACTGTGTAATTTCATTTGAGCCGAAAAATCACTGGGTTTTCCGGAATTGAACTCTTGCTTGTAGGAAGAAACAGATCCTTTGGTTTAACTCCGTTTCTGTTGGATAATTCAGACCAGTGTTCTCATCCATGAAACACCCTCTTTTTTAGTGCAAGAGCATCCTCTTCTTTCCATAGTCTGCAATACAGCAAGAAATATGAGCATGTCCAGAAAAAAAGAACTGTGTTTCCTACTCATATGGACCATATCTAGTTGAACTCTGCTTATGAAACTGTAACAAACCACAGCATCTCTTACATAGATGATCTTTATTTAATAGTGAAAAACATGTTGGGTTCGTGAACTGTGTAAATTCATTTGAGCCGAAAAATCACTGGGTTTACCGGAAATGAACTCTTGCTTGTAGAAAGACACAGAGCTTTTGGTTTAACTCTGTTTGTGAAGGGAAATTCAGACCAGTGTTCTCATCCATGAAACACCCTTGTTTGAACGAAAGAAGCATCCTCTTCTTTCCAGAGTCTGCAATACAGCAAGAAATATGAGCATGTCCAGAAAAAAAGAACTGTGTTTCCTACTCATACGGACCATATCTAGTTGAACTCTGCTTATGAAAATGTAACAAACCACAGCATCTCTTACATAGATGCTGTTTAGTTAATAGTGAAAAACGTATTGGGTTCATGAACTGTGTAAATTCATTTGAGCCGACAAATCACTGGGTTTACCGGAAATGAACTCTTGATTGTAGAAAGACACAGAGACTTTGGTTTAACTCCGTTTCTGAAGGAAAATTGAGACCAGTGTTCTCATCCATGAAACACCCTCTTTTTTAAAAAAAGAAGCATCCTCTTCTTTCCAGAGTCTGCAATACAGCAAGAAATATGAACATGTCGAGAAATAAAGAACTGTGTTTCCTACTCATATGGACCATATATAGTTGAACTCTGCTTATGAAACTGTAACAAACCACAGCATCTCTTACATAGATGCTCTTTCATTTATAGTGAAAAACGTGTTGGGTCCATGAACTGTGTAAATTCATTTGAGCCGAAAAATCATTGGGTTTACCTGAAATGAACTCTTGCTTGTAGTAAGACACAGAGGTTTTGGTTTAACTCTGTGTGTGAAGGGAAATTCAGACCAGTGTTCTCATCCATGAAACACCCTCTTTTTTAACGCAAGAAGCATCCTCTTCTTTCCAGAGTCTGCAATACAGCAAGAAATATGAGCATGTCCAGAAAAAAAGAACTGTGTTTCCTACTCATATGGACCATATGTAGTTGAACTCTGCTTATGAAACTAACAAACCACAGCATCTCTTACATAGATGCTCTTTAGTTAATAGTGAAAAGCATATTGGGTTCATGAACTGTGTAAATTCATTTGAGCCGACAAATCACTGGGTTTACCGGAAATGTACTCTTGCTTGTAGGAAGACAAAGAGGCTTTGGTTTCACTCTGTTTGTCAAGGGATATTCAGACCAGAGTTCTCATCCATTAAACATACTCTGTTTTAACGCAAGAAGCATGCTCTTCTTTCCAGCATCTCTAATACAGCAAGAAACATGAGCATGCCCAGAAAAAAAGAACTGTGTTTCTTATTCATATGGACTATATCCAGTTAAACTCTGCTTATGAAACTGTAACACACCACAGCATCTCTTACAAAAATGCTCTTTCATTTATAGTGAAAAACGTGTTGTGTTCGTGAACAGTGTAAATTCATTTGAGCCGAAAAATCACTGGGTTTACCGGAAATGAACTCTTGCTTGTAGAAAGACACAGAGACTTTGGTTTAACTTCGTTTCTGAAGGAAAATACAGACCAGTGTTCTCATCCATGAAACACCCTCTTTTTTAACGCAAGAAGCATCCTCTTCTTTCCATAGTCTGCAATACAGCAAGAAATATGAGCATGTCCAGAAAAAAAGAACTGTGTTTCCTACTCATATGGACCATATCTAGTTGAACTCTGCTTATGAAACTGTAACAAACCACAGCATCTCTTACATAGATGATCTTTATTTAATAGTGAAAAACATGTTGGGTTCGTGAACTGTGTAAATTCATTTGAGCCGAAAAATCACTGGGTTTACCGGAAATGCACTCTTGCTTGTAGAAAGACACAGAGACTTTGGTTTAACTCCGTTTCTGAAGGAAAATTGAGACCAGTGTTCTCATCCATGAATCACCCTCTGTTTTAACGCAATAAGCATCCTCTTCTTTCCAGAGTCCACAATACAGCAAGAAATATGAGCATGTTCAGAAAAAAAGAACAGTGTTTCCTACACATATGGACCATATCTAGTTGAACTCTGCTTATGAAACTGTAACAAACCACAGCATCTCTTACATAGATGCTCTTTAGTTAATAGTGAAAAACGTGTTTGGTTCATGAAATGTGTAAATTCATTTGAGCCGGAAAATCACTGGGTGTACCGGAAATGAATTCTTGCTTGTAGGAACACACAGAGACTTTGGTTTAACTCCGTTTCTGAAGGAAAATTCAGACAAGTGTTCTCATCCATGAAACACCCTCTTTTTTAACGCAAGAAGCATCCTCTTCTTTCCAGAGTCTGATACAGCAAGAAATATGAGCATGTCAAGAAATAAAGAACTGTGTTTCCTACTCATATGGACCATATCTAGTTGAACTCTGCTTATGAAACTGTAACAAACCACAGCATCTCTTACATAGATGCTCTTTCATTTAAGTGAAAAACGTGTTGGGTTCGTGAACTGTGTAAATTAATTTGAGCCGAAAAATCACTGGGTTTACCGGAAATGAACTCTTGCTTGTAGTAAGACACAGAGGCTTGGTTTAACTCTGTTTGTGAAGGGAAATTCAGACCAGTGTTCTCATCCATGAAACACCCTCTTTTTTAACGCAAGAAGCATCCTCTTCTTTCCAGAGTCTGCAATACAGCAAGAAACATGAGCATGCCGCGAATAAAAGAACTGTGTTTCCTACTCATATGGACCATATCTAGTTGAACTCTGATTATGAAACTGTAACAAACCACAGCATCTCTTACATAGATGCTCTTTAGTTAATAGTGAAAATCGTGTTGGGTTCTTGAACTGTGTAATTTCATTTGAGCCGAAAAATCACTGGGTTTTCCGGAATTGAACTCTTGCTTGTAGGAAGAAACAGATCCTTTGGTTTAACTCCGTTTCTGTTGGATAATTCAGACCAGTGTTCTCATAGATATAACATACTCTGTTTTAACGCAAGAAGCATTCTCATCTTTCCAGCGTCTCCAATACAGCAAGAAAGTTGAGCATGCCCAGAAAAAAAGAACTGTGTTTCCTACTCCTACTGACCATATCTAGTTGAACTCTGCTTATGAAACTGTAACAAACCACAGCATCTCTAACATAGATGCTCTTTAGTTAATAGTGTAAAACGTGTTGGGTTCGTGAACTGTGTAAATAAATTTGAGCCGAAAAATCACTGGGTTTACCGGAAATGAACTCTTGCTTGTAGTAAGACACAGAGGTTTTGGTTTAACTCTGTGTGTGAAGGGAAATTCAGACCAGTGTTCTCATCCATGAAACACCCTCTTTTTTAACGCAAGAAGCATCCTCTTCTTTCCAGAGTCTGCAATACAGCAAGAAATATGAGCATGTCCAGAAAAAAAGAACTGTGTTTCCTACTCATATGGACCATATGTAGTTGAACTCTGCTTATGAAACTAACAAACCACAGCATCTCTTACATAGATGCTCTTTAGTTAATAGTGAAAAACGTATTGGGTTCATGAACTGTGTAAATTCATTTGAGCCGACAAATCACTGGGTTTACCGGAAATGTACTCTTGCTTGTAGGAAGACAAAGAGGCTTTGGTTTCACTCTGTTTGTCAAGGGATAATCAGACCAGAGTTCTCATCCATTAAACATACTCTGTTTTAACGCAAGAAGCATGCTCTTCTTTCCAGCATCTCTAATACAGCAAGAAACATGAGCATGCCCAGAAAAAAAGAACTGTGTTTCTTACTCATATGGACTATATCCAGTTAAACTCTGCTTATGAAACTGTAACAAACCACAGCATCTCTTACAAAAATGCTCTTTCATTTATAGTGAAAAACGTGTTGTGTTTGTGAACTGTGTAAATTCATTTGAGCCGAAAAATCACTGGGTTTATCGGAAATGAACTCTTGCTTGTAGAAAGACACAGAGACTTTGGTTTAACTTCGTTTCTGAAGGAAAATACAGACCAGTGTTCTCGTCCATGAAACACCCTCTTTTTTAACGCAAGAAGCATCCTCTTCTTTCCATAGTCTGCAATACAGCAAGAAATATGAGCATGTCCAGAAAAAAAGAACTGTGTTTCCTACTCATATGGACCATATCTAGTTGAACTCTGCTTATGAAAATGTAACAAACCACAGCATCTCTTACATAGATCTCTTTAGTTAATAGTGAAAAACGTGTGGGGTTCGTGAACTGTGTAATTTCATTTGAGCCAAAAAACCATTGGGTTTACCGGACATGAACTCTTGCTTGTAGAAAGACACAGAGACTTTGGTTTAACTCCATTTCTGAAGGAAAATTCAGTCCAGTGTTCTCATCCTAGAAACACCCTCTTTTTTAACGCAAGATGCATCCTCTTCTTTCCAGAGTCTGCAATACAGCAAGAAATATGAGCATGTCCAGAAAAAAAGTACTGTGTTTCCTACTCATATGGACCATATCTAGTTGAACTCTGCTTATGAAACTGTAACAAACCACAGCATCTCTTACATAGATGCTGTTTAGTTAATAGTGAAAAACGTATTGGGTCCATGAACTGTGTAAATTCATTTGAGCCGAAAAATCACTGGGTTTACCGGAAATGAACTCTTGCTTGTAGAAAGACACAGAGACTTTGGTTTAACTCCGTTTCTGAAGGAAAATTGAGACCAGTGTTCTCATCCATGAAACACCCTCTGTTTTAACGCAAGAAGCATCCTCTTCTTTCCAGGGTCCACAATACAGCAAGAAATATGAGCATGTTCAGAAAAAAAGAACAGTGTTTCCTACGCATACGGACCATATCTAGTTGAACTCTGCTTATGAAACTGTAACAAACCACAGCATCTCTTACATAGATGCTCTTTAGTTAATAGTGAAAAACGTGTTTGGTTCGTGAAATGTGTAAATTCATTTGAGCCGGAAAATCACTGGGTGTACCGGAAATGAATTCTTGCTTGTAGGAACACACAGAGACTTTGGTTTAACTCCGTTTCTGAAGGAAAATTCAGACAAGTGTTCTCATCCATGAAACACCCTCTTTTTTAACGCAAGAAGCATCCTCTTCTTTCCAGAGTCTGATACAGAAAGAAATATGAGCATGTCAAGAAATAAAGAACTGTGTTTCCTACTCATATGGACCATATCTAGTTGAACTCTGCTTATGAAACTGTAACAAACCACAGCATCTCTTACATAGATGCTCTTTCATTTAAGTGAAAAACGTGTTGGGTTCGTGAACTGTGTAAATTAATTTGAGCCGAAAAATCACTGGGTTTACCGGAAATGAACTCTTGCTTGTAGTAAGACACAGAGGCTTGGTTTAACTCTGTTTGTGAAGGGAAATTCAGACCAGTGTTCTCATCCATGAAACACCCTCTTTTTTAACGCAAGAAGCATCCTCTTCTTTCCAGAGTCTGCAATACAGCAAGAAACATGAGCATGCCGCCAATAAAAGAACTGTGTTTCCTACTCATATGGACCATATCTAGTTGAACTCTGATTATGAAACTGTAACAAACCACAGCATCTCTTACATAGATGCTCTTTAGTTAATAGTGAAAATCGTGTTGGGTTCTTGAACTGTGTAATTTCATTTGAGCCGAAAAATCACTGGGTTTTCCGGAATTGAACTCTTGCTTGTAGGAAGAAACAGATCCTTTGGTTTAACTCCGTTTCTGTTGGATAATTCAGACCAGTGTTCTCATAGATATAACATACTCTGTTTTAACGCAAGAAGCATTCTCTTCTTTCCAGCGTCTCCAATACAGCAAGAAAGTTGAGCATGCCCAGAAAAAAAGAACTGTGTTTCCTACTCCTACTGACCATATCTAGTTGAACTCTGCTTATGAAACTGTAACAACCCACAGCATCTCTAACATAGATGCTCTTTAGTTAATAGTGTAAAACGTGTTGGGTTCGTGAACTGTGTAAATTCATTTGAGCCGAAAAATCACTGGGTTTACCGGAAATGAACTCTTGCTTGTAGAAAGACACAGAGACTTTGGTTTAACTCCGTTTCTGAAGGAAAATTGAGACCAGTGTTCTCATCCATGAAACACCCTCTTTTTTAAAACAAGAAGCATCCTCTTCTTTCCAGAGTCTGCAATACAGCAAGAAATATGAACATGTCGAGAAATAAAGAACTGTGTTTCCTACTCATATGGACCATATCTAGTTGAACTCTGCTTATGAAACTGTAACAAACCACAGCATCTCTTACATAGATGCTCTTTCACTTATAGAGAAAAACGTGTTGGGTCCATGAACTGTGTAAATTCATTTGAGCCGAAAAATCATTGGGTTTACCGGAAATGAACTCTTGCTTGTAGTAAGACACAGAGGTTTTGGTTTAACTCTGTGTGTGAAGGGAAATTCAGACCAGTGTTCTCATCCATGAAACACCCTTGTTTGAACGAAAGAAGCATCCTCTTCTTTCCAGAGTCTGCAATACAGCAAGAAACATGAGCATGCCCAGAAAAAAAGAACTGTGTTTCTTACTCATATGGACTATATCCAGTTAAACTCTGCTTATGAAACTCTAACAAACCACAGCATCTCTTACAAAAATGCTCTTTCATTTATAGTGAAAAACGTGTTGTGTTTGTGAACTGTGTAAATTCATTTGAGCCGAAAAATCACTGGGTTTATCGGAAATGAACTCTTGCTTGTAGAAAGACACAGAGACTTTGGTTTAACTTCGTTTCTGAAGGAAAATACAGACCAGTGTTCTCGTCCATGAAACACCCTCTTTTTTAACGCAAGAAGCATCCTCTTCTTTCCATAGTCTGCAATACAGCAAGAAAAATGAGCATGTCCAGAAAAAAAGAACTGTGTTTCCTACTCATATGGACCATATCTAGTTGAACTCTGCTTATGAAAATGTAACAAACCACAGCATCTCTTAAATAGATCTCTTTAGTTAATAGTGAAAAACGTGTGGGGTTCGTGAACTGTGTAATTTCATTTGAGCCAAAAAACCATTGGGTTTACCGGACATGAACTCTTGCTTGTAGAAAGACACAGAGACTTTGGTTTAACTCCATTTCTGAAGGAAAATTCAGTCCAGTGTTCTCATCCATGAAACACCCTCTTTTTTAACGCAAGATGCATCCTCTTCTTTCCAGAGTCTGCAATACAGCAAGAAATATGAGCATGTCCAGAAAAAAAGTACTGTGTTTCCTACTCATATGGACCATATCTAGTTGAACTCTGCTTATGAAACTGTAACAAACCACAGCATCTCTTACATAGATGCTGTTTAGTTAATAGTGAAAAACGTATTGGGTCCATGAACTGTGTAAATTCATTTGAGCCGAAAAATCATTGTGTTTACCGGAAATGAACTCTTGCTTGTAGTAAGACACAGAGGTTTTGGTTTAACTCTGTGTGTGAAGGGAAATTCAGACCAGTGTTCTCATCCATGAAACATCCTCTTTTTTAACGCAAGAAGCATCCTCTTCTTTCCAGAGTCTGCAATACAGCAAGAAATATGAGCATGTCCAGAAAAAAAGAACTGTGTTTCCTACTCATATGGACCATATGTAGTTGAACTCTGCTTATGAAACTAACAAACCACAGCATCTCTTACATAGATGCTCTTTAGTTAATAGTGAAAAACGTATTGGGTTCATGAACTGTGTAAATTCATTTGAGCCGACAAATCACTGGGTTTACCGGAAATGTACTCTTGCTTGTAGGAAGACATAGAGGCTTTGGTTTCACTCTGTTTGTCAAGGGATATTCAGACCAGAGTTCTCATCCATTAAACATACTCTGTTTTAACGCAAGAAGCATGCTATTCTTTCCAGCATCTCTAATACAGCAAGAAACATGAGCATGCCCAGAAAAAAATAACTGTGTTTCTTACTCATATGGACTATATCCAGTTAAACTCTGCTTATGAAACTGTAACAAACCACAGCATCTCTTACAAAAATGCTCTTTCATTTATAGTGAAAAACGTGTTGTGTTCGTGAACTGTGTAAATTAATTTGAGCCGAAAAATCACTGGGTTTACCGGAAATGAACTCTTGCTTGTAGTAAGACACAGAGGCTTGGTTTAACTCTGTTTGTGAAGGGAAATTCAGACCAGTGTTCTCATCCATGAAACACACTCTGTTTTAACGCAAGAAGCATCCTCTTCTTTCCAGAGTCTGCAAAACAGCAAGAAATATGAGCATGTCCAGAAAAAAAGAATTCTGTTTCCTACCCATATGGACCATATCTTGTTGAACTCTGCTTATGAAACTGTAACAAACCACAGCATCTCTTACATAGATGCTCTTTAGTTAATAGTGAAAAACGTATTGGGTTCATGAACTGTGTAAATTCATTTGAGCCGACAAATCACTGGGTTTACCGGAAATGAACTCTTGCTTGTAGAAAGACACAGAGACTTTGGTTTAACTCCGTTGCTGAAGGAAAATTGAGACCAGTGTTCTCATCCATGAAACACCCTCTTTTTTAAAACAAGAAGCATCCTCTTCTTTCCAGAGTCTGCAATACAGCAAGAAATATGAACATGTCGAGAAATAAAGAACTGTGTTTCCTACTCATATGGACCATATCTAGTTGAACTCTGCTTATGAAACTGTAACAAAACACAGCATCTCTTACATAGATGCTCTTTCATTTATAGTGAAAAACGTGTTGGGTCCATGAACTGTGTAAATTCATTTGAGCCGAGAAATCATTGGGTTTACCGGAAACGAACTCTTGCTTGTAGTAAGAAACAGAGGTTTTGGTTTAACTCTGTGTGTGAAGGGAAATTCAGTCCAGTGTTCTCATCCATGAAACCCCCTCTTTTTTAACGCAAGAAGCATCCTCTTCTTTCCAGAGTCTGCAATACAGCAAGAAATATGAGCATGTCCAGAAAAAAAGAACTGTGTTTCCTACTCATATGGACCATATGTAGTTGAACTCTGCTTATGAAACTAACAAACCACAGCATCTCTTACATAGATGCTCTTTAGTTAATAGTGAAAAACGTATTGGGTTCATGAACAGTGTAAATTCATTTGAGCCGACAAATACTGGGTTTACCGGAAATGAACTCTTGCTTGTAAGAAGACACAAACGCTTTGGTTTCACTCCGTTTGTGAAGGGAAATTCAGACCAGAGTTCTCCTCCATGAAACACACTCTGTTTTAACGCAAGAAGCATGCTCTTCTTTCCAGCATCTCTAATACAGCAAGAAACATGAGCATGCCGCGAAAAAAAGAACTGTGTTTCCTACTCATATGGACCATATCTAGTTGAACTCTGATTATGAAACTGTAACAAACCACAGCATCTCTTACATAGATGCTCTTTAGTTAATAGTGAAAATCGTGTTGGGTTCTTGAACTGTGTAATTTCATTTGAGCCGAAAAATCACTGGGTTTTCCGGAATTGAACTCTTGCTTGTAGGAAGAAACAGAGCCTTTGGTTTAACTCCGTTTCTGTTGGATAATTCAGACCGGTGTTCTCATAGATATAACATACTCTGTTTTAACGCAAGAAGCATTCTCTTCTTTCCAGCGTCTCCAATACAGCAAGAAAGTTGAGCATGCCCAGAAAAAAAGAACTGTGTTTCCTACTCCTACTGACCATATCTAGTTGAACTCTGCTTATGAAACTGTAACAAACCACAGCATCTCTAACATAGATGCTCTTTAGTTCATAGTGTAAAACGTGTTGGGTTCGTGAACTGTGTAAATTCATTTGAGCCGAAAAATCACTGGGTTTACCGGAAATGAACTCTTGCTTGTAGAAAGACACAGAGACTTTGGTTGAACTCCGTTTCTGAAGGAAAATTGAGACCAGTGTTCTCATCCATGAAACACCCTCTTTTTTAACGCAAGAAGCATCCTCTTCTTTCCAGAGTCTGCAATACAGCAAGAAATATGAACTTGTCGAGAAATAAAGAACTGTGTTTCCTACTCATATGGGCCATATCTAGTTGAATTCTGCTTATGAAACTGTAACAAACCACAGCATCTCTTACATATATGCTCTTTCATTTATAGTGAAAAACGTGTTGGGTCCATGAACTGTGTAAATTTATTTGAGCCGACAAATCACTGGGTTTACCGGAAATGAACTCTTGCTTGTAGTAAGACACAGAGGTTTTGGTTTAACTCTGTTTGTGAAGGGAAATTCAGACCAGTGTTCTCATCCATGAAACACCCTTGTTTGAACGAAAGAAGCATCCTCTTCTTTCCAGAGTCTGCAATACAGCAAGAAACATGAGCATGCCCAGAAAAAAAGAACTGTGTTTCTTACTCATATGGACTATATCCAGTTAAACTCTGCTTATGAAACTGTAACAAACCACAGCATCTCTTACAAAAATGCTCTTTCATTTATAGTGAAAAACGTGTTGTGTTTGTGAACTGTGTAAATTCATTTGAGCCGAAAAATCACTGGGTTTATCGGAAATGAACTCTTGCTTGTAGAGAGACACAGAGACTGTGGTTTAACTTCGTTTCTGAAGGAAAATACAGACCAGTGTTCTCGTCCATGAAACACCCTCTTTTTTAACGCAAGAAGCATCCTCTTCTTTCCATAGTCTGCAATACAGCAAGAAATATGAGCATGTCCAGAAAAAAAGAACTGTGTTTCCTACTCATATGGACCATATCTAGTTGAACTCTGCTTAAGAAAATGTAACAAACCACAGCATCTCTTACATAGATCTCTTTAGTTAATAGTGAAAAACGTGTGGGGTTCGTGAACTGTGTAATTTCATTTGAGCCGAAAAATCATTGGGTTTACCGGAAATGAACTCTTGCTTGTAGTAAGACACAGAGGTTTTGGTTTAACTCTGTGTGTGAAGGGAAATTCAGACCAGTGTTCTCATCCATGAAACACCCTCTTTTTTAACGCAAGAAGCATCCTCTTCTTTCCAGAGTCTGCAATACAGCAAGAAATATGAGCATGTCCAGAAAAAAAGAACTGTGTTTCCTACTCATATGGACCATATGTAGTTGAACTCTGCTTATGAAACTAACAAACCACAGCATCTCTTACATAGATGCTCTTTAGTTAATAGTGAAAAACGTATTGGGTTCATGAACTGTGTAAATTCATTTGAGCCGACAAATCACTGGGTTTACCGGAAATGAACTCTTGCTTGTAAGAAGACACAAACGCTTTGGTTTCACTCCGTTTGTGAAGGGAAATTCAGACCAGAGTTCTCCTCCATGAAACACACTCTGTTTTAACGCAAGAAGCATGCTCTTCTTTCCAGCATCTCCAATACAGCAAGAAACATGAGCATGCCGCGAATAAAAGAACTGTGTTTCCTACTCATATGGACCATATCTAGTTGAACTCTGATTATGAAACTGTAACAAACCACAGCATCTCTTACATAGATGCTCTTTAGTTAATAATGAAAATCGTGTTGGGTTCTTGAACTGTGTAATTTCATTTGAGCCGAAAAATCACTGGGTTTTCCGGAATTGAACTCTTGCTTGTAGGAAGAAACAGAGCCTTTGGTTTAACTCCGTTTCTGTTGGATAATTCAGACCGGTGTTCTCATAGATATAACATACTCTGTTTTAACGCAAGAAGCATCCTCTTCTTTCCAGAGTCTGCAATACAGCAAGAAATATGAACATGTCGAGAAATAAAGAACTGTGTTTCCTACTCATATGGGCCATATCTAGTTGAATTCTGCTTATGAAACTGTAACAAACCACAGCATCTCTTACATATATGCTCTTTCATTTATAGTGAAAAACGTGTTGGGTCCATAAACTGTGTAAATTCATTTGAGCCGACAAATAACTGGGTTTACCGGAAATGAACTCTTGCTTGTAGTAAGACACAGAGGTTTTGGTTTAACTCTGTGAAGGGAAATTCAGACCAGTGTTCTCATCCATGAAACACCCTTGTTTGAACGAAAGAAGCATCCTCTTCTTTCCAGAGTCTGCAATACAGCAAGAAACATGAGCATGCCCAGAAAAAAAGAACTGTGTTTCTTACTCATATGGACTATATCCAGTTAAACTCTGCTTATGAAACTGTAACAAACCACAGAATCTCTTACAAAAATGCTCTTTCATTTATAGTGAAAAACGTGTTGTGTTTGTGAACTGTGTAAATTCATTTGAGCCGAAAAATCACTGGGTTTATCGGAAATGAACTCTTGCTTGTAGAAAGACACAGAGACTTTGGTTTAACTTCGTTTCTGAAGGAAAATACAGACCAGTGTTCTCGTCCATGAAACACCCTCTTTTTTAACGCAAGAAGCATCCTCTTCTTTCCATAGTCTGCAATACAGCAAGAAATATGAGCATGTCCAGAAAAAAAGAACTGTGTTTCCTACTCATATGGACCATATCTAGTTGAACTCTGCTTATGAAAATGTAACAAACCACAGCATCTCTTACATAGATCTCTTTAGTTAATAGTGAAAAACGTGTGGGGTTCGTGAACTGTGTAATTTCATTTGAGCCAAAAAACCATTGGGTTTACCGGACATGAACTCTTGCTTGTAGAAAGACACAGAGACTTTGGTTTAACTAAATTTCTGAAGGAAAATTCAGTCCAGTGTTCTCATCCATGAAACACCCTCTTTTTTAACGCAAGATGCATCCTCTTCTTTCCAGAGTCTGCAATACAGCAAGAAATATGAGCATGTCCAGAAAAAAAGAACTGTGTTTCCTACTCCTACTGACCATATCTAGTTGAACTCTGCTTATGAAACTGTAACAAACCACAGCATCTCTAACATAGATGCTCTTTAGTTAATAGTGTAAAACGTGTTGGGTTCGTGAACTGTGTAAATTCATTTGAGCCGAAAAATCACTGGGTTTATCGGAAATGAACTCTTGCTAGTAGAAAGACACAGAGACTTTGGTTTAACTCCGTTTCTGAAGGAAAATTGAGACCAGTGTTCTCATCCATGAAACACCCTCTTTTTTAACGCAAGAAGCATCCTCTTCTTTCCAGAGTCTGCAATACAGCAAGAAATATGAACATGTCGAGAAATAAAGAACTGTGTTTCCTACTCATATGGGCCATATCTAGTTGAATTCTGCTTATGAAACTGTAACAAACCACAGCATCTCTTACATATATGCTCTTTCATTTATAGTGAAAAACGTATTGGGTCCATGAACTGTGTAAATTCATTTGAGCCGACAAATCACTGGGTTTACCGGAAATGAACTCTTGCTTGTAGTAAGACACAGAGGTTTTGGTTTAACTCTGTTTGTGAAGGGAAATTCAGACCAGTGTTCTCATCCATGAAACACCCTTGTTTGAACGAAAGAAGCATCCTCTTCTTTCCAGAGTCTGCAATACAGCAAGAAACATGAGCATGCCCAGAAAAAAAGAACTGTGTTTCTTACTCATATGGACTATATCCAGTTAAACTCTGCTTATGAAACTGTAACAAACCACAGCATCTCTTACAAAAATGCTCTTTCATTTATAGTGAAAAACGTGTTGTGTTTGTGAACTGTGTAAATTCATTTGAGCCGAAAAATCACTGGGTTTATCGGAAATGAACTCTTGCTTGTAGAAAGACACAGAGACTTTGGTTTAACTTCGTTTCTGAAGGAAAATACAGACCAGTGTTCTCGTCCATGAAACACCCTCTTTTTTAACGCAAGAAGCATCCTCTTCTTTCCATAGTCTGCAATACAGCAAGAAATATGAGCATGTCCAGAAAAAAAGAACTGTGTTTCCTACTCATATGGACCATATCTAGTTGAACTCTGCTTATGAAACTGTAACAAACCACAGCATCTCTTACATAGATGATCTTTAGTTAATAGTGAAAAACGTATTGGGTTCATGAACTGTGTAAATTCATTTGAGCCGACAAATCACTGGGTGTACCGGAAATGAACTCTTGCTTGTAGAAAGACACAGACACTTTGGTTTAACTCCGTTGCTGAAGGAAAATTGAGACCAGTGTTCTCATCCATGAAACACCCTCTTTTTTAAAACAAGAAGCATCCTCTTCTTTCCAGAGTCTGCAATACAGCAAGAAATATGAGCATGTCCAGAAAAAAAGAACTGTGTTTCCTACTCATATGGACCATATCTAGTTGAACTCTGCTTATGAAACTGTAACAAACCACAGCATCTCTTACATAGATTCTGTTTAGTTAATAGTGAAAAACGTATTGGGTTCATGAACTGTGTGAATTCATTTGAGCCAAAAAACCATTGGGTTTACCGGACATGAACTCTTGGTTGTAGAAAGACACAGAGACTTTGGTTTAACTCCGTTGCTGAAGGAAAATTGAGACCAGTGTTCTCATCCATGAAACACCCTCTTTTTTAAAACAAGAAGCATCCTCTTCTTTCCAGAGTCTGCAATACAGCAAGAAATATGAGCATGTCCAGAAAAAAAGAACTGTGTTTCCTACTCCTACTGACCATATCTAGTTGAACTCTGCTTATGAAACTGTAACAAACCACAGCATCTCTAACATAGATGCTCTTTAGTTAATAGTGTAAAACGTGTTGGGTTCGTGAACTGTGTAAATTCATTTGAGCCGAAAAATCACTGGGTTTATCGGAAATGAACTCTTGCTTGTAGAAAGACACAGAGACTTTGGTTTAACTCCGTTTCTGAAGGAAAATTGAGACCAGTGTTCTCATCCATGAAACACCCTCTTTTTTAACGCAAGAAGCATCCTCTTCTTTCCAGAGTCTGCAATACAGCAAGAAATATGAACATGTCGAGAAATAAAGAACTGTGTTTCCTACTCATATGGGCCATATCTAGTTGAATTCTGCTTATGAAACTGTAACAAACCACAGCATCTCTTACATATATGCTCTTTCATTTATAGTGAAAAACGTATTGGGTCCATGAACTGTGTAAATTCATTTGAGCCGACAAATCACTGGGTTTACCGGAAATGAACTCTTGCTTGTAGTAAGACACAGAGGTTTTGGTTTAACTCTGTTTGTGAAGGGAAATTCAGACCAGTGTTCTCATCCATGAAACACCCTTGTTTGAACGAAAGAAGCATCCTCTTCTTTCCAGAGTCTGCAATACAGCAAGAAACATGAGCATGCCCAGAAAAAAAGAACTGTGTTTCTTACTCATATGGACTATATCCAGTTAAACTCTGCTTATGAAACTGTAACAAACCACAGCATCTCTTACAAAAATGCTCTTTCATTTATAGTGAAAAACGTGTTGTGTTTGTGAACTGTGTAAATTCATTTGAGCCGAAAAATCACTGGGTTTATCGGAAATGAACTCTTGCTTGTAGAAAGACACAGAGACTTTGGTTTAACTTCGTTTCTGAAGGAAAATACAGACCAGTGTTCTCGTCCATGAAACACCCTCTTTTTTAACGCAAGAAGCATCCTCTTCTTTCCATAGTCTGCAATACAGCAAGAAATATGAGCATGTCCAGAAAAAAAGAACTGTGTTTCCTACTCATATGGACCATATCTAGTTGAACTCTGCTTATGAAACTGTAACAAACCACAGCATCTCTTACATAGATGATCTTTAGTTAATAGTGAAAAACGTATTGGGTTCATGAACTGTGTAAATTCATTTGAGCCAAAAAACCATTGGGTTTACCGGAAATGAACTCTTGCTTGTAGAAAGACACAGACACTTTGGTTTAACTCCGTTGCTGAAGGAAAATTGAGACCAGTGTTCTCATCCATGAAACACCCTCTTTTTTAAAACAAGAAGCATCCTCTTCTTTCCAGAGTCTGCAATACAGCAAGAAATATGAGCATGTCCAGAAAAAAAGAACTGTGTTTCCTACTCCTACTGACCATATCTAGTTGAACTCTGCTTATGAAACTGTAACAAACCACAGCATCTCTAACATAGATGCTCTTTAGTTAATAGTGTAAAACGTGTTGGGTTCGTGAACTGTGTAAATTCATTTGAGCCGAAAAATCACTGGGTTTATCGGAAATGAACTCTTGCTTGTAGAAAGACACAGAGACTTTGGTTTAACTCCGTTTCTGAAGGAAAATTGAGACCAGTGTTCTCATCCATGAAACACCCTCTTTTTTAACGCAAGAAGCATCCTCTTCTTTCCAGAGTCTGCAATACAGCAAGAAATATGAACATGTCGAGAAATAAAGAACTGTGTTTCCTACTCATATGGACCATATCTAGTTGAACTCTGCTTATGAAACTGTAACAAAACACAGCATCTCTTACATAGATGCTCTTTCATTTATAGTGAAAAACGTGTTGGGTCCATGAACTGTGTAAATTCATTTGAGCCGAAAAATCATTGGGTTTACCGGAAACGAACTCTTGCTTGTAGTAAGAAACAGAGGTTTTGGTTTAACTCTGTGTGTGAAGGGAAATTCAGTCCAGTGTTCTCATCCATGAAACACCCTCTTTTTTAACGCAAGAAGCATCCTCTTCTTTCCAGAGTCTGCAATACAGCAAGAAATATGAGCATGTCCAGAAAAAAAGAACTGTGTTTCCTACTCATATGGACCATATGTAGTTGAACTCTGCTTATGAAACTAACAAACCACAGCATCTCTTACATAGATGCTCTTTAGTTAATAGTGAAAAACGTATTGGGTTCATGAACAGTGTAAATTCATTTGAGCCGACAAATCACTGGGTTTACCGGAAATGAACTCTTGCTTGTAAGAAGACACAAACGCTTTGGTTTCACTCCGTTTGTGAAGGGAAATTCAGACCAGAGTTCTCCTCCATGAAACACACTCTGTTTTAACGCAAGAAGCATGCTCTTCTTTCCAGCATCTCTAATACAGCAAGAAACATGAGCATGCCGCGAAAAAAAGAACTGTGTTTCCTACTCATATGGACCATATCTAGTTGAACTCTGATTATGAAACTGTAACAAACCACAGCATCTCTTACATAGATGCTCTTTAGTTAATAGTGAAAATCGTGTTGGGTTCTTGAACTGTGTAATTTCATTTGAGCCGAAAAATTACTGGGTTTTCCGGAATTGAACTCTTGCTTGTAGGAAGAAACAGAGCCTTTGGTTTAACTCCGTTTCTGTTGGATAATTCAGACCGGTGTTCTCATAGATATAACATACTCTGTTTTAACGCAAGAAGCATTCTCTTCTTTCCAGCGTCTCCAATACAGCAAGAAAGTTGAGCATGCCCAGAAAAAAAGAACTGTGTTTCCTACTCCTACTGACCATATCTAGTTGAACTCTGCTTATGAAACTGTAACAAACCACAGCATCTCTAACATAGATGCTCTTTAGTTCATAGTGTAAAACGTGTTGGGTTCGTGAACTGTGTAAATTCATTTGAGCCGAAAAATCACTGGGTTTACCGGAAATGAACTCTTGCTTGTAGAAAGACACAGAGACTTTGGTTGAACTCCGTTTCTGAAGGAAAATTGAGACCAGTGTTCTCATCCATGAAACACCCTCTTTTTTAACACAAGAAGCATCCTCTTCTTTCCAGAGTCTGCAATACAGCAAGAAATATGAACTTGTCGAGAAATAAAGAACTGTGTTTCCTACTCATATGGGCCATATCTAGTTGAATTCTGCTTATGAAACTGTAACAAACCACAGCATCTCTTACATATATGCTCTTTCATTTATAGTGAAAAACGTGTTGGGTCCATGAACTGTGTAAATTCATTTGAGCCGACAAATCACTGGGTTTACCGGAAATGAACTCTTGCTTGTAGTAAGACACAGAGGTTTTGGTTTAACTCTGTTTGTGAAGGGAAATTCAGACCAGTGTTCTCATCCATGAAACACCCTTGTTTGAACGAAAGAAGCATCCTCTTCTTTCCAGAGTCTGCAATACAGCAAGAAACATGAGCATGCCCAGAAAAAAAGAACTGTGTTTCTTACTCATATGGACTATATCCAGTTAAACTCTGCTTATGAAACTGTAACAAACCACAGCATCTCTTACAAAAATGCTCTTTCATTTATAGTGAAAAACGTGTTGTGTTTGTGAACTGTGTAAATTCATTTGAGCCGAAAAATCACTGGGTTTATCGGAAATGAACTCTTGCTTGTAGAAAGACACAGAGACTGTGGTTTAACTTCGTTTCTGAAGGAAAATACAGACCAGTGTTCTCGTCCATGAAACACCCTCTTTTTTAACGCAAGAAGCATCCTCTTCTTTCCATAGTCTGCAATACAGCAAGAAATATGAGCATGTCCAGAAAAAAAGAACTGTGTTTCCTACTCATATGGACCATATCTAGTTGAACTCTGCTTAAGAAAATGTAACAAACCACAGCATCTCTTACATAGATCTCTTTAGTTAATAGTGAAAAACGTGTGGGGTTCGTGAACTGTGTAATTTCATTTGAGCCGAAAAATCATTGGGTTTACCGGAAATGAACTCTTGCTTGTAGTAAGACACAGAGGTTTTGGTTTAACTCTGTGTGTGAAGGGAAATTCAGACCAGTGTTCTCATCCATGAAACACCCTCTTTTTTAACGCAAGAAGCATCCTCTTCTTTCCAGAGTCTGCAATACAGCAAGAAATATGAGCATGTCCAGAAAAAAAGAACTGTGTTTCCTACTCATATGGACCATATGTAGTTGAACTCTGCTTATGAAACTAACAAACCACAGCATCTCTTACATAGATGCTCTTTAGTTAATAGTGAAAAACGTATTGGGTTCATGAACTGTGTAAATTCATTTGAGCCGACAAATCACTGTGTTTACCGGTAATGAACTCTTGCTTGTAAGAAGACACAAATGCTTTGGTTTCACTCCGTTTGTGAAGGGAAATTCAGACCAGAGTTCTCCTCCATGAAACACACTCTGTTTTAACGCAAGAAGCATGCTCTTCTTTCCAGCATCTCCAATACAGCAAGAAACATGAGCATGCCGCGAATAAAAGAACTGTGTTTCCTACTCATATGGACCATATCTAGTTGAACTCTGATTATGAAACTGTAACAAACCACAGCATCTCTTACATAGATGCTCTTTAGTTAATAATGAAAATCGTGTTGGGTTCTTGAACTGTGTAATTTCATTTGAGCCGAAAAATCACTGGGTTTTCCGGAATTGAACTCTTGCTTGTAGGAAGAAACAGAGCCTTTGGTTTAACTCCGTTTCTGTTGGATAATTCAGACCGGTGTTCTCATAGATATAACATACTCTGTTTTAACGCAAGAAGCATCCTCTTCTTTCCAGAGTCTGCAATACAGCAAGAAATATGAACATGTCGAGAAATAAAGAACTGTGTTTCCTACTCATATGGGCCATATCTAGTTGAATTCTGCTTATGAAACTGTAACAAACCACAGCATCTCTTACATATATGCTCTTTCATTTATAGTGAAAAACGTGTTGGGTCCATAAACTGTGTAAATTCATTTGAGCCGACAAATAACTGGGTTTACCGGAAATGAACTCTTGCTTGTAGTAAGACACAGAGGTTTTGGTTTAACTCTGTGAAGGGAAATTCAGACCAGTGTTCTCATCCATGAAACACCCTTGTTTGAACGAAAGAAGCATCCTCTTCTTTCCAGAGTCTGCAATACAGCAAGAAACATGAGCATGCCCAGAAAAAAAGAACTGTGTTTCTTACTCATATGGACTATATCCAGTTAAACTCTGCTTATGAAACTGTAACAAACCACAGAATCTCTTACAAAAATGCTCTTTCATTTATAGTGAAAAACGTGTTGTGTTTGTGAACTGTGTAAATTCATTTGAGCCGAAAAATCACTGGGTTTATCGGAAATGAACTCTTGCTTGTAGAAAGACACAGAGACTTTGGTTTAACTTCGTTTCTGAAGGAAAATACAGACCAGTGTTCTCGTCCATGAAACACCCTCTTTTTTAACGCAAGAAGCATCCTCTTCTTTCCATAGTCTGCAATACAGCAAGAAATATGAGCATGTCCAGAAAAAAAGAACTGTGTTTCCTACTCATATGGACCATATCTAGTTGAACTCTGCTTATGAAAATGTAACAAACCACAGCATCTCTTACATAGATCTCTTTAGTTAATAGTGAAAAACGTGTGGGGTTCGTGAACTGTGTAATTTCATTTGAGCCAAAAAACCATTGGGTTTACCGGACATGAACTCTTGCTTGTAGAAAGACACAGAGACTTTGGTTTAACTAAATTTCTGAAGGAAAATTCAGTCCAGTGTTCTCATCCATGAAACACCCTCTTTTTTAACGCAAGATGCATCCTCTTCTTTCCAGAGTCTGCAATACAGCAAGAAATATGAGCATGTCCAGAAAAAAAGAACTGTGTTTCCTACTCCTACTGACCATATCTAGTTGAACTCTGCTTATGAAACTGTAACAAACCACAGCATCTCTAACATAGATGCTCTTTAGTTAATAGTGTAAAACGTGTTGGGTTCGTGAACTGTGTAAATTCATTTGAGCCGAAAAATCACTGGGTTTATCGGAAATGAACTCTTGCTTGTAGAAAGACACAGAGACTTTGGTTTAACTCCGTTTCTGAAGGAAAATTGAGACCAGTGTTCTCATCCATGAAACACCCTCTTTTTTAACGCAAGAAGCATCCTCTTCTTTCCAGAGTCTGCAATACAGCAAGAAATATGAACATGTCGAGAAATAAAGAACTGTGTTTCCTACTCATATGGGCCATATCTAGTTGAATTCTGCTTATGAAACTGTAACAAACCACAGCATCTCTTACATATATGCTCTTTCATTTATAGTGAAAAACGTATTGGGTCCATGAACTGTGTAAATTCATTTGAGCCGAGAAATCACTGGGTTTACCGGAAATGAACTCTTGCTTGTAGTAAGACACAGAGGTTTTGGTTTAACTCTGTTTGTGAAGGGAAATTCAGACCAGTGTTCTCATCCATGAAACACCCTTGTTTGAACGAAAGAAGCATCCTCTTCTTTCCAGAGTCTGCAATACAGCAAGAAACATGAGCATGCCCAGAAAAAAAGAACTGTGTTTCTTACTCATATGGACTATATCCAGTTAAACTCTGCTTATGAAACTGTAACAAACCACAGCATCTCTTACAAAAATGCTCTTTCATTTATAGTGAAAAACGTGTTGTGTTTGTGAACTGTGTAAATTCATTTGAGCCGAAAAATCACTGGGTTTATCGGAAATGAACTCTTGCTTGTAGAAAGACACAGAGACTTTGGTTTAACTTCGTTTCTGAAGGAAAATACAGACCAGTGTTCTCGTCCATGAAACACCCTCTTTTTTAACGCAAGAAGCATCCTCTTCTTTCCATAGTCTGCAATACAGCAAGAAATATGAGCATGTCCAGAAAAAAAGAACTGTGTTTCCTACTCATATGGACCATATCTAGTTGAACTCTGCTTATGAAACTGTAACAAACCACAGCATCTCTTACATAGATGATCTTTAGTTAATAGTGAAAAACGTATTGGGTTCATGAACTGTGTAAATTCATTTGAGCCGACAAATCACTGGGTGTACCGGAAATGAACTCTTGCTTGTAGAAAGACACAGACACTTTGGTTTAACTCCGTTGCTGAAGGAAAATTGAGACCAGTGTTCTCATCCATGAAACACCCTCTTTTTTAAAACAAGAAGCATCCTCTTCTTTCCAGAGTCTGCAATACAGCAAGAAATATGAGCATGTCCAGAAAAAAAGAACTGTGTTTCCTACTCATATGGACCATATCTAGTTGAACTCTGCTTATGAAACTGTAACAAACCACAGCATCTCTTACATAGATTCTGTTTAGTTAATAGTGAAAAACGTATTGGGTTCATGAACTGTGTGAATTCATTTGAGCCGAAAAACCATTGGGTTTACCGGACATGAACTCTTGGTTGTAGAAAGACACAGAGACTTTGGTTTAACTCCGTTGCTGAAGGAAAATTGAGACCAGTGTTCTCATCCATGAAACACCCTCTTTTTTAAAACAAGAAGCATCCTCTTCTTTCCAGAGTCTGCAATACAGCAAGAAATATGAGCATGTCCAGAAAAAAAGAACTGTGTTTCCTACTCCTACTGACCATATCTAGTTGAACTCTGCTTATGAAACTGTAACAAACCACAGCATCTCTAACATAGATGCTCTTTAGTTAATAGTGTAAAACGTGTTGGGTTCGTGAACTGTGTAAATTCATTTGAGCCGAAAAATCACTGGGTTTATCGGAAATGAACTCTTGCTTGTAGAAAGACACAGAGACTTTGGTTTAACTCCGTTTCTGAAGGAAAATTGAGACCAGTGTTCTCATCCATGAAACACCCTCTTTTTTAACGCAAGAAGCATCCTCTTCTTTCCAGAGTCTGCAATACAGCAAGAAATATGAACATGTCGAGAAATAAAGAACTGTGTTTCCTACTCATATGGGCCATATCTAGTTGAATTCTGCTTATGAAACTGTAACAAACCACAGCATCTCTTACATATATGCTCTTTCATTTATAGTGAAAAACGTATTGGGTCCATGAACTGTGTAAATTCATTTGAGCCGACAAATCACTGGGTTTACCGGAAATGAACTCTTGCTTGTAGTAAGACACAGAGGTTTTGGTTTAACTCTGTTTGTGAAGGGAAATTCAGACCAGTGTTCTCATCCATGAAACACCCTTGTTTGAACGAAAGAAGCATCCTCTTCTTTCCAGAGTCTGCAATACAGCAAGAAACATGAGCATGCCCAGAAAAAAAGAACTGTGTTTCTTACTCATATGGACTATATCCAGTTAAACTCTGCTTATGAAACTGTAACAAACCACAGCATCTCTTACAAAAATGCTCTTTCATTTATAGTGAAAAACGTGTTGTGTTTGTGAACTGTGTAAATTCATTTGAGCCGAAAAATCACTGGGTTTATCGGAAATGAACTCTTGCTTGTAGAAAGACACAGAGACTTTGGTTTAACTTCGTTTCTGAAGGAAAATACAGACCAGTGTTCTCGTCCATGAAACACCCTCTTTTTTAACGCAAGAAGCATCCTCTTCTTTCCATAGTCTGCAATACAGCAAGAAATATGAGCATGTCCAGAAAAAAAGAACTGTGTTTCCTACTCATATGGACCATATCTAGTTGAACTCTGCTTATGAAACTGTAACAAACCACAGCATCTCTTACATAGATGATCTTTAGTTAATAGTGAAAAACGTATTGGGTTCATGAACTGTGTAAATTCATTTGAGCCAAAAAACCATTGGGTTTACCGGAAATGAACTCTTGCTTGTAGAAAGACACAGACACTTTGGTTTAACTCCGTTGCTGAAGGAAAATTGAGACCAGTGTTCTCATCCATGAAACACCCTCTTTTTTAAAACAAGAAGCATCCTCTTCTTTCCAGAGTCTGCAATACAGCAAGAAATATGAGCATGTCCAGAAAAAAAGAACTGTGTTTCCTACTCCTACTGACCATATCTAGTTGAACTCTGCTTATGAAACTGTAACAAACCACAGCATCTCTAACATAGATGCTCTTTAGTTAATAGTGTAAAACGTGTTGGGTTCGTGAACTGTGTAAATTCATTTGAGCCGAAAAATCACTGGGTTTATCGGAAATGAACTCTTGCTTGTAGAAAGACACAGAGACTTTGGTTTAACTCCGTTTCTGAAGGAAAATTGAGACCAGTGTTCTCATCCATGAAACACCCTCTTTTTTAACGCAAGAAGCATCCTCTTCTTTCCAGAGTCTGCAATACAGCAAGAAATATGAACATGTCGAGAAATAAAGAACTGTGTTTCCTACTCATATGGACCATATCTAGTTGAACTCTGCTTATGAAACTGTAACAAAACACAGCATCTCTTACATAGATGCTCTTTCATTTATAGTGAAAAACGTGTTGGGTCCATGAACTGTGTAAATTCATTTGAGCCGAAAAATCATTGGGTTTACCGGAAACGAACTCTTGCTTGTAGTAAGAAACAGAGGTTTTGGTTTAACTCTGTGTGTGAAGGGAAATTCAGTCCAGTGTTCTCATCCATGAAACACCCTCTTTTTTAACGCAAGAAGCATCCTCTTCTTTCCAGAGTCTGCAATACAGCAAGAAATATGAGCATGTCCAGAAAAAAAGAACTGTGTTTCCTACTCATATGGACCATATGTAGTTGAACTCTGCTTATGAAACTAACAAACCACAGCATCTCTTACATAGATGCTCTTTAGTTAATAGTGAAAAACGTATTGGGTTCATGAACAGTGTAAATTCATTTGAGCCGACAAATCACTGGGTTTACCGGAAATGAACTCTTGCTTGTAAGAAGACACAAACGCTTTGGTTTCACTCCGTTTGTGAAGGGAAATTCAGACCAGAGTTCTCCTCCATGAAACACACTCTGTTTTAACGCAAGAAGCATGCTCTTCTTTCCAGCATCTCTAATACAGCAAGAAACATGAGCATGCCGCGAAAAAAAGAACTGTGTTTCCTACTCATATGGACCATATCTAGTTGAACTCTGATTATGAAACTGTAACAAACCACAGCATCTCTTACATAGATGCTCTTTAGTTAATAGTGAAAATCGTGTTGGGTTCTTGAACTGTGTAATTTCATTTGAGCCAAAAAATTACTGGGTTTTCCGGAATTGAACTCTTGCTTGTAGGAAGAAACAGAGCCTTTGGTTTAACTCCGTTTCTGTTGGATAATTCAGACCGGTGTTCTCATAGATATAACATACTCTGTTTTAACGCAAGAAGCATTCTCTTCTTTCCAGCGTCTCCAATACAGCAAGAAAGTTGAGCATGCCCAGAAAAAAAGAACTGTGTTTCCTACTCCTACTGACCATATCTAGTTGAACTCTGCTTATGAAACTGTAACAAACCACAGCATCTCTAACATAGATGCTCTTTAGTTCATAGTGTAAAACGTGTTGGGTTCGTGAACTGTGTAAATTCATTTGAGCCGAAAAATCACTGGGTTTACCGGAAATGAACTCTTGCTTGTAGAAAGACACAGAGACTTTGGTTGAACTCCGTTTCTGAAGGAAAATTGAGACCAGTGTTCTCATCCATGAAACACCCTCTTTTTTAACACAAGAAGCATCCTCTTCTTTCCAGAGTCTGCAATACAGCAAGAAATATGAACTTGTCGAGAAATAAAGAACTGTGTTTCCTACTCATATGGGCCATATCTAGTTGAATTCTGCTTATGAAACTGTAACAAACCACAGCATCTCTTACATATATGCTCTTTCATTTATAGTGAAAAACGTGTTGGGTCCATGAACTGTGTAAATTCATTTGAGCCGACAAATCACTGGGTTTACCGGAAATGAACTCTTGCTTGTAGAAAGACACAGAGACTTTGGTTTAACTTCGTTTCTGAAGGAAAATACAGACCAGTGTTCTCGTCCATGAAACACCCTCTTTTTTAACGCAAGAAGCATCCTCTTCTTTCCATAGTCTGCAATACAGCAAGAAATATGAGCATGTCCAGAAAAAAAGAACTGTGTTTCCTACTCATATGGACCATATCTAGTTGAACTCTGCTTATGAAACTGTAACAAACCACAGCATCTCTTACATAGATGATCTTTAGTTAATAGTGAAAAACGTATTGGGTTCATGAACTGTGTAAATTCATTTGAGCCGACAAATCACTGGGTGTACCGGAAATGAACTCTTGCTTGTAGAAAGACACAGACACTTTGGTTTAACTCCGTTGCTGAAGGAAAATTGAGACCAGTGTTCTCATCCATGAAACACCCTCTTTTTTAAAACAAGAAGCATCCTCTTCTTTCCAGAGTCTGCAATACAGCAAGAAATATGAGCATGTCCAGAAAAAAAGAACTGTGTTTCCTACTCATATGGACCATATCTAGTTGAACTCTGCTTATGAAACTGTAACAAACCACAGCATCTCTTTCATAGATTCTGTTTAGTTAATAGTGAAAAACGTATTGGGTTCATGAACTGTGTAAATTCATTTGAGCCAAAAAACCATTGGGTTTACCGGACATGAACTCTTGGTTGTAGAAAGACACAGAGACTTTGGTTTAACTCCGTTGCTGAAGGAAAATTGAGACCAGTGTTCTCATCCATGAAACACCCTCTTTTTTAAAACAAGAAGCATCCTCTTCTTTCCAGAGTCTTCAATACAGCAAGAAATATGAACATGTCGAGAAATAAAGAACTGTGTTTCCTACTCATATGGACCATATCTAGTTGAACTCTGCTTATGAAACTGTAACAAACCACAGCATCTCTTACATAGATGCTCTTTCATTTATAGTGAAAAACGTGTTGGGTCCATGAACTGTGTAAATTCATTTGAGCCGAAAAATCATTGGGTTTACCGGAAAAAAACTCTTGCTTGTATTAAGACACAGAGGTTTTGGTTTAACTCTGTGTGTGAAGGGAAATTGAGACCAGTGTTCTCATCCATGAATCACCCTCTTTTTTAACGCAAGAAGCATCCTCTTCTTTCCAGAGACTGCAATACAGCAAGAAATATGAGCATGTCCAGAAAAAAAGAACTGTGTTTCCTACTCATATGGACCATATGTAGTTGAACTCCTCTTATGAAACTAACAAACCACAGCATCTCTTACATAGATGCTCTTTAGTTAATAGTGAAAAACGTATTGGGTTCATGAACTGTGTAAATTCATTTGAGCCGACAAATCACTGGGTTTACCGGAAACGTACTCTTGCTTGTAGGAAGACAAAGAGGCTTTGGTTTCACTCTGTTTGTCAAGGGATATTCAGACCAGAGTTCTCATCCATTAAATATACTCTGTTTTAACGCAAGAAGCATGCTCTTCTTTCCAGCATCTCTAATACAGCAAGAAACATGAGCATGCCCAGAAAAAAAGAACTGTGTTTCTTACTCATATGGACTATATCCAGTTAAACTCTGCTTATGAAACTGTAACAAACCACAGCATCTCTTACAAAAATGCTCTTTCATTTATAGTGAAAAACGTGTTGTGATCGTGAACTGTGTAAATTCATTTGAGCCGAAAAATCACTGGGTTTACCGGAAATGAACTCTTGCTTGTAGAAAGACACAGAGACTTTGGTTTAACTCCGTTTCTGAAGGAAAATTGAGACCAGTGTTCTCATCCATTAAACACCCTCTGTTTTAACGCAAGAAGCATCCTCTTCTTTCCAGAGTCCACAATACAGCAAGAAATATGAGCATGTTCAGAAAAAAAGAACAGTATTTCCTACGCATACGGACCATATCTAGTTGAACACTGCTTATGAAACTGTAACAAACCACAGCATCTCTTACAAAGATGCTCTTTAGTAAATAGTGAAAAACGTATTTGGTTCATGAACTGTGTAAATTTTTTTGAGCCGAAAAATCTCTGGGTTTACCGGAAATGAACTCTTGCTTGTAGGAAGACACAGAGGCTTTGGTTCAATTCATTTGTGAAGGGAAATTCAGACCAGTGTTCTCATCCATGAAACTTACTCTGTTTTAACGCATGAAGCATGCTCTTCTTTCCAGCGTCTCCAATACGGTAAGAAAAATGAGCATGCCCAGAAAAAAAGAACTATATTTCCTACTCATACGGAACATATCTAGTTGAACTCTGCTCATTAAACTGTAACAAACCACAGCATCTCTTACATAGATGCTCTTTAGTTAATAGTGAAAAACATGTTGGGTTCATGAACTGTGTAAATTCATTTGAGCCGAAAAAACACTGGGTTTACCAGAAATGAACTCTTGCTTGTAGTAAGACACAGAGGCTTGGTTTAACTCCGTTTGTGAAGGGACATTCAGACCAGTGTTCTCATCCATGAAACACCCTCTGTTTTAACGTAAGTAGCATCCTCTTCTCTCCAGAGTCTGCAATACAGCAATATATATGAGCAAGTACAGAAAAAAAGAACTGTGTTTCCTACTCATACGGACCATATCTAGTTGAACTCTGCTTAATAAACTGTAACAAACCACAGCACCTCTTACATAGATGCTCTTTAGTTAATAGTGAAAAACGTATTGGGTTCATGAACTGTGTAAATTCATTGGAGCCGAAAAATCACTGGGTTTACCGGAAATGAACTCTTGCTTGTAGGAAGACACAGGGTTAGGTTTAACTCGTTTGAGAAGGGAAATTCAGACCAGAGTTCTCATCCATGAAACACACTCTGTTTTAACCCAAGAAGCATGCTCTTCTTCCTAGCATCTCTAATACAGCAAGAAACATGAGCATGCCCCGAAAAAAAGAACTGTGTTTCCTACTCATACGGACCATATCTAGCGGAACTCAGATTATGAAACTGTAACAAACTACAGCATCTCTTACATAGATGCTCTTTAGTTAATAGTGAACAACGTGTTGGATTCGTGAACTGTATAAATTCATTTGAGCCGAAAAATCACTGGGCTTACCGGAAATGAACTCTTGCTTGTAGGAAGAAACAGAGCCTTTGGTTTATCTCCGTTTCTGATGGAAAATTCACACCGGTGTTCTCATCCATGAAACATATTCTGTTTTAACTCAAGAAGCATGCTCTTCTTTCCAGCGTCTCTAATACAGCAAGAAACATGAGCATGCCCAGAAAAAATGAACAGTGTTTCTTACTCATATGGACTATATCCAGCTAAACTCTGCTTATGAAACTGTAACAAACCACAGCATCTCTTAAATAGATGCTCTTTAGTTAATAGTGAAAAACATGTTGGGTTCGTGAACTGTGTAAATTCATTTGAGCCGAAAAATCACTGGGTTTACCAGAAATGAACTCTTGCTTGTAGTAAGATACAGAGGCTTTGGTTTAACTCCGTTTGTGAGGGGAAATTCAGACCAGTGTTCTCATCCATGAAACACCCTCTGTTTTAACGCAAGAATTATCCTCTTCTTTCCAGATTCCACAATACAGAAAGAAATTTGAGCATGTCCAGAAAAAAAGAACTGTGTGTCCTAATCATACGGACCATATCTAGTTGAACTCTGCTTATGAAACTGTAACAAACCACAGCATCTCTTACATAGATGCTCTTTAGTTAATAGTGAAAAACATGTTGGTTTCCTGAACTGTGTAAATTCATTTGAGTCGAAAAATCAGTGGGTTTACCGGAAATGAACTCTTGCTTGCAGAAAGACACAGATACTTTGATTTAACTCTGTTTGTGAAGGGAAATTCAGACCAGTGTTCTCATCCATGAAACACCCTCTTTTTTAAAACAAGAAGCATCCTCTTCTTTCCAGAGTCTGCAATACAGCAAGAAATATGAGCATGTCCAGAAAAAAAGAACTGTGTTTCCTACTCCTACTGACCATATCTAGTTGAACTCTGCTTATGAAACTGTAACAAACCACAGCATCTCTAACATAGATGCTCTTTAGTTAATAGTGTAAAACGTGTTGGGTTCGTGAACTGTGTAAATTCATTTGAGCCGAAAAATCACTGGGTTTATCGGAAATGAACTCTTGCTTGTAGAAAGACACAGAGACTTTGGTTTAACTCCGTTTCTGAAGGAAAATTGAGACCAGTGTTCTCATCCATGAAACACCCTCTTTTTTAACGCAAGAAGCATCCTCTTCTTTCCAGAGTCTGCAATACAGCAAGAAATATGAACATGTCGAGAAATAAAGAACTGTGTTTCCTACTCATATGGGCCATATCTAGTTGAATTCTGCTTATGAAACTGTAACAAACCACAGCATCTCTTACATATATGCTCTTTCATTTATAGTGAAAAACGTATTGGGTCCATGAACTGTGTAAATTCATTTGAGCCGACAAATCACTGGGTTTACCGGAAATGAACTCTTGCTTGTAGTAAGACACAGAGGTTTTGGTTTAACTCTGTTTGTGAAGGGAAATTCAGACCAGTGTTCTCATCCATGAAACACCCTTGTTTGAACGAAAGAAGCATCCTCTTCTTTCCAGAGTCTGCAATACAGCAAGAAACATGAGCATGCCCAGAAAAAAAGAACTGTGTTTCTTACTCATATGGACTATATCCAGTTAAACTCTGCTTATGAAACTGTAACAAACCACAGCATCTCTTACAAAAATGCTCTTTCATTTATAGTGAAAAACGTGTTGTGTTTGTGAACTGTGTAAATTCATTTGAGCCGAAAAATCACTGGGTTTATCGGAAATGAACTCTTTCTTGTAG
The DNA here is from genome assembly GCA_949786385.1 of Onychomys leucogaster. NCBI lineage: Eukaryota > Metazoa > Chordata > Mammalia > Rodentia > Cricetidae > Onychomys > Onychomys leucogaster. Next base: position 2,507,816 of record CATKUP010000012.1, on the reverse strand, counting down.
AAAGACACAGAGACTTTGGTTTAACTTCGTTTCTGAAGGAAAATACAGACCAGTGTTCTCGTCCATGAAACACCCTCTTTTTTAACGCAAGAAGCATCCTCTTCTTTCCATAGTCTGCAATACAGCAAGAAATATGAGCATGTCCAGAAAAAAAGAACTGTGTTTCCTACTCATATGGACCATATCTAGTTGAACTCTGCTTATGAAACTGTAACAAACCACAGCATCTCTTACATAGATGATCTTTAGTTAATAGTGAAAAACGTATTGGGTTCATGAACTGTGTAAATTCATTTGAGCCGACAAATCACTGGGTGTACCGGAAATGAACTCTTGCTTGTAGAAAGACACAGACACTTTGGTTTAACTCCGTTGCTGAAGGAAAATAGAGACCAGTGTTCTCATCCATGAAACACCCTCTTTTTTAAAACAAGAAGCATCCTCTTCTTTCCAGAGTCTGCAATACAGCAAGAAATATGAGCATGTCCAGAAAAAAAGAACTGTGTTTCCTACTCATATGGACCATATCTAGTTGAACTCTGCTTATGAAACTGTAACAAACCACAGCATCTCTTTCATAGATTCTGTTTAGTTAATAGTGAAAAACGTATTGGGTTCATGAACTGTGTAAATTCATTTGAGCCAAAAAACCATTGGGTTTACCGGACATGAACTCTTGGTTGTAGAAAGACACAGAGACTTTGGTTTAACTCCGTTGCTGAAGGAAAATTGAGACCAGTGTTCTCATCCATGAAACACCCTCTTTTTTAAAACAAGAAGCATCCTCTTCTTTCCAGAGTCTTCAATACAGCAAGAAATATGAACATGTCGAGAAATAAAGAACTGTGTTTCCTACTCATATGGACCATATCTAGTTGAACTCTGCTTATGAAACTGTAACAAACCACAGCATCTCTTACATAGATGCTCTTTCATTTATAGTGAAAAACGTGTTGGGTCCATGAACTGTGTAAATTCATTTGAGCCGAAAAATCATTGGGTTTACCGGAAAAAAACTCTTGCTTGTATTAAGACACAGAGGTTTTGGTTTAACTCTGTGTGTGAAGGGAAATTGAGACCAGTGTTCTCATCCATGAATCACCCTCTTTTTTAACGCAAGAAGCATCCTCTTCTTTCCAGAGACTGCAATACAGCAAGAAATATGAGCATGTCCAGAAAAAAAGAACTGTGTTTCCTACTCATATGGACCATATGTAGTTGAACTCTGCTTATGAAACTAACAAACCACAGCATCTCTTACATAGATGCTCTTTAGTTAATAGTGAAAAACGTATTGGGTTCATGAACTGTGTAAATTCATTTGAGCCGACTAATCACTGGGTTTACCGGAAACGTACTCTTGCTTGTAGGAAGACAAAGAGGCTTTGGTTTCACTCTGTTTGTCAAGGGATATTCAGACCAGAGTTCTCATCCATTAAATATACTCTGTTTTAACGCAAGAAGCATGCTCTTCTTTCCAGCATCTCTAATACAGCAGGAAACATGAGCATGCCCAGAAAAAAAGAACTGTGTTTCTTACTCATATGGACTATATCCAGTTAAACTCTGCTTATGAAACTGTAACAAACCACAGCATCTCTTACAAAAATGCTCTTTCATTTATAGTGAAAAACGTGTTGTGTTCGTGAACTGTGTAAATTCATTTGAGCCGAAAAATCACTGGGTTTACCGGAAATGAACTCTTGCTTGTAGAAAGACACAGAGACTTTGGTTTAACTCCGTTTCTGAAGGAAAATTGAGACCAGTGTTCTCATCCATGAAACACCCTCTGTTTTAACGCAAGAAGCATCCTCTTCTTTCCAGAGTCCACAATACAGCAAGAAATATGAGCATGTTCAGAAAAAAAGAACAGTATTTCCTACGCATACGGACCATATCTAGTTGAACACTGCTTATGAAACTGTAACAAACCACAGCATCTCTTACAAAGATGCTCTTTAGTAAATAGTGAAAAACGTATTTGGTTCATGAACTGTGTAAATTTTTTTGAGCCGAAAAATCTCTGGGTTTACCGGAAATGAACTCTTGCTTGTAGGAAGACACAGAGGCTTTGGTTCAATTCATTTGTGAAGGGAAATTCAGACCAGTGTTCTCATCCATGAAACTTACTCTGTTTTAACGCATGAAGCATGCTCTTCTTTCCAGCGTCTCCAATACGGTAAGAAAAATGAGCATGCCCAGAAAAAAAGAACTATATTTCCTACTCATACGGAACATATCTAGTTGAACTCTGCTCATTAAACTGTAACAAACCACAGCATCTCTTACATAGATGCTCTTTAGTTAATAGTGAAAAACATGTTGGGTTCATGAACTGTGTAAATTCATTTGAGCCGAAAAAACACTGGGTTTACCAGAAATGAACTCTTGCTTGTAGTAAGACACAGAGGCTTGGTTTAACTCCGTTTGTGAAGGGACATTCAGACCAGTGTTCTCATCCATGAAACACCCTCTGTTTTAACGTAAGTAGCATCCTCTTCTCTCCAGAGTCTGCAATACAGCAATATATATGAGCAAGTACAGAAAAAAAGAACTGTGTTTCCTACTCATACGGACCATATCTAGTTGAACTCTGCTTAATAAACTGTAACAAACCACAGCACCTCTTACATAGATGCTCTTTAGTTAATAGTGAAAAACGTATTGGGTTCATGAACTGTGTAAATTCATTGGAGCCGAAAAATCACTGGGTTTACCGGAAATGAACTCTTGCTTGTAGGAAGACACAGGGTTAGGTTTAACTCGTTTGAGAAGGGAAATTCAGACCAGAGTTCTCATCCATGAAACACACTCTGTTTTAACCCAAGAAGCATGCTCTTCTTCCTAGCATCTCTAATACAGCAAGAAACATGAGCATGCCCCGAAAAAAAGAACTGTGTTTCCTACTCATACGGACCATATCTAGCGGAACTCAGATTATGAAACTGTAACAAACTACAGCATCTCTTACATAGATGCTCTTTAGTTAATAGTGAACAACGTGTTGGGTTCGTGAACTGTATAAATTCATTTGAGCCGAAAAATCACTGGGCTTACCGGAAATGAACTCTTGCTTGTAGGAAGAAACAGAGCCTTTGGTTTATCTCCGTTTCTGATGGAAAATTCACACCGGTGTTCTCATCCATGAAACATATTCTGTTTTAACTCAAGAAGCATGCTCTTCTTTCCAGCGTCTCTAATACAGCAAGAAACATGAGCATGCCCAGAAAAAATGAACAGTGTTTCTTACTCATATGGACTATATCCAGCTAAACTCTGCTTATGAAACTGTAACAAACCACAGCATCTCTTAAATAGATGCTCTTTAGTTAATAGTGAAAAACATGTTGGGTTCGTGAACTGTGTAAATTCATTTGAGCCGAAAAATCACTGGGTTTACCAGAAATGAACTCTTGCTTGTAGTAAGATACAGAGGCTTTGGTTTAACTCCGTTTGTGAGGGGAAATTCAGACCAGTGTTCTCATCCATGAAACACCCTCTGTTTTAACGCAAGAATTATCCTCTTCTTTCCAGATTCCACAATACAGAAAGAAATTTGAGCATGTCCAGAAAAAAAGAACTGTGTGTCCTAATCATACGGACCATATCTAGTTGAACTCTGCTTATGAAACTGTAACAAACCACAGCATCTCTTACATAGATGCTCTTTAGTTAATAGTGAAAAACATGTTGGTTTCCTGAACTGTGTAAATTCATTTGAGTCGAAAAATCAGTGGGTTTACCGGAAATGAACTCTTGCTTGCAGAAAGACACAGATACTTTGATTTAACTCTGTTTGTGAAGGGAAATTCAGACCAGTGTTCTCATCCATGAAACACCCTCTGTTTTAACGCAAGCATCATCCTCGTCTTTCCAGAGTCTGCAATACAGCAAGAAATATGAGCATGTCCAGAAAAAATGAACTGTGTTTCCTACTCATACAGACCATTTCTAGTTGAACTCTGCTTATGAAACTGTAACAAACCACAGATTCTCTTACATAGATGCTCTTTAGTTAATAGTAAAATCGTATTGGGTTCTTGAACTGTGTAAATTCATTGGAGCCGAAAAATCACTGGGTTTACCGGAAATGAACTCTTGCTTGTAGGAAGACACAGAGGCTTGGTTTCACTCTGTTTCTGAAGGGTAATTCAGACCAGAGTTCTCATCCATGAAACACACTCTGTTTTAATGCAAGAAGCATGCTCTTCTTTCCAGCATCTCTAATACAGCAAGAAACATGAGCATGCCCCAAAAAACAGAACTGTGTTTCCTACTCATACAGACCATTTCTAGTTGAACTCTGCTTATGAAACTGTAACAAACCACAGATTCTCTTACATAGATGCTCTTTAGTTAATAGTAAAATCGTATTGGGTTCTTGAACTGTGTAAATTCATTGGAGCCAAAAAATCACTGGGTTTACCGGAAATGAACTCTTGCTTGTAGGAAGACACAGAGGCTTGGTTTCACTCTGTTTCTGAAGGGTAATTCAGACCAGAGTTCTCATCCATGAAACACACTCTGTTTTAATGCAAGAAGCATGCTCTTCTTTCCAGCATCTCTAATACAGCAAGAAACATGAGCATGCCCCAAAAAACAGAACTATGTTTCCTATTCATACAGACCATATCTAGTTGAACTCTGCTCATTAAACTGTAACAAACCACAGCATCTCTTACATAGATGCTCTTTAGTTAATAGTGAAAATCGTGTTGGGTTCGTGAACTGTGTAAAATCATTTGAGCCGAAAAATCACTGGATATACCGGAAATGAACTCTTGCTTGTAGAAAGACACAGAGACTTTGGTTTAACTCCGTTTCTGAAGGAAAATTCAGACCAGTGTTCTCATCCATGAAACACCCTCTGTTTTAACGCAAGAAGCATCCTATTCTTTCCAGAGTCCACAATACAGCAAGAAACATGAGCATGTCCAGAAAAGAACTGTGTTTCCTACTAATATGGACCATATCTAGTTGAACTCTGCTTATGAAACTGTAACAAACCACAGCATCTCTTACAAAGATGCTCTTTAGTAAATAGTGAAAAACGTATTTGGTTCATGAACTGTGTAAATTTTTTTGAGCCGAAAAATCTCTGGGTTTACCGGAAATGAACTCTTGCTTGTAGGAAGACACAGAGGCTTTGGTTCAATTCATTTGTGAAGGGAAATTCAGACCAGTGTTCTCATCCATGAAACTTACTCTGTTTTAACGCATGAAGCATGCTCTTCTTTCCAGCGTCTCCAATACGGTAAGAAAAATGAGCATGCCCAGAAAAAAAGAACTATATTTCCTACTCATACGGAACATATCTAGTTGAACTCTGCTCATTAAACTGTAACAAACCACAGCATCTCTTACATAGATGCTCTTTAGTTAATAGTGAAAAACATGTTGGGTTCATGAACTGTGTAAATTCATTTGAGCCGAAAAAACACTGGGTTTACCAGAAATGAACTCTTGCTTGTAGTAAGACACAGAGGCTTGGTTTAACTCCGTTTGTGAAGGGACATTCAGACCAGTGTTCTCATCCATGAAACACCCTCTGTTTTAACGTAAGTAGCATCCTCTTCTCTCCAGAGTCTGCAATACAGCAATATATATGAGCAAGTACAGAAAAAAAGAACTGTGTTTCCTACTCATACGGACCATATCTAGTTGAACTCTGCTTAATAAACTGTAACAAACCACAGCACCTCTTACATAGATGCTCTTTAGTTAATAGTGAAAAACGTATTGGGTTCATGAACTGTGTAAATTCATTGGAGCCGAAAAATCACTGGGTTTACCGGAAATGAACTCTTGCTTGTAGGAAGACACAGGGTTAGGTTTAACTCGTTTGAGAAGGGAAATTCAGACCAGAGTTCTCATCCATGAAACACACTCTGTTTTAACCCAAGAAGCATGCTCTTCTTCCTAGCATCTCTAATACAGCAAGAAACATGAGCATGCCCCGAAAAAAAGAACTGTGTTTCCTACTCATACGGACCATATCTAGCGGAACTCAGATTATGAAACTGTAACAAACTACAGCATCTCTTACATAGATGCTCTTTAGTTAATAGTGAACAACGTGTTGGGTTCGTGAACTGTATAAATTCATTTGAACCGAAAAATCACTGGGCTTACCGGAAATGAACTCTTGCTTGTAGGAAGAAACAGAGCCTTTGGTTTATCTCTGTTTCTGATGGAAAATTCACACCGGTGTTCTCATCCATGAAACATATTCTGTTTTAACTCAAGAAGCATGCTCTTCTTTCCAGCGTCTCTAATACAGCAAGAAACATGAGCATGCCCAGAAAAAATGAACAGTGTTTCTTACTCATATGGACTATATCCAGCTAAACTCTGCTTATGAAACTGTAACAAACCACAGCATCTCTTAAATAGATGCTCTTTAGTTAATAGTGAAAAACATGTTGGGTTCGTGAACTGTGTAAATTCATTTGAGCCGAAAAATCACTGGGTTTACCAGAAATGAACTCTTGCTTGTAGTAAGATACAGAGGCTTTGGTTTAACTCCGTTTGTGAGGGGAAATTCAGACCAGTGTTCTCATCCATGAAACACCCTCTGTTTTAACGCAAGAATTATCCTCTTCTTTCCAGATTCCACAATACAGAAAGAAATTTGAGCATGTCCAGAAAAAAAGAACTGTGTGTCCTAATCATACGGACCATATCTAGTTGAACTCTGCTTATGAAACTGTAACAAACCACAGCATCTCTTACATAGATGCTCTTTAGTTAATAGTGAAAAACATGTTGGTTTCCTGAACTGTGTAAATTCATTTGAGTCGAGAAATCAGTGGGTTTACCGGAAATGAACTCTTGCTTGCAGAAAGACACAGATACTTTGATTTAACTCTGTTTGTGAAGGGAAATTCAGACCAGTGTTCTCATCCATGAAACACCCTCTGTTTTAACGTAAGCATCATCCTCGTCTTTCCAGATTCTGCAATACAGCAAGAAATATGAGCATGTCCAGAAAAAATGAACTGTGTTTCCTACTCATACAGACCATTTCTAGTTGAACTCTGCTTATGAAACTGTAACAAACCACAGATTCTCTTACATAGATGCTCTTTAGTTAATAGTAAAATCGTATTGGGTTCTTGAACTGTGTAAATTCATTGGAGCCGAAAAATCACTGGGTTTACCGGAAATGAACTCTTGCTTGTAGGAAGACACAGAGGCTTGGTTTCACTCTGTTTCTGAAGGGTAATTCAGACCAGAGTTCTCATCCATGAAACACACTCTGTTTTAATGCAAGAAGCATGCTCTTCTTTCCAGCATCTCTAATACAGCAAGAAACATGAGCATGCCCCAAAAAACAGAACTAAGTTTCCTATTCATACAGACCATATCTAGTAGAACTCTGCTCATTAAACTGTAACAAACCACAGCATCTCTTACATAGATGCTCTTTAGTTAATAGTGAAAATCGTGTTGGGTTCGTGAACTGTGTAAATTCATTTGAGCTGAAAAATCACTGGGTTTACCGGAAATGATCTCTTGCTTGTAGGAAGACAAAGAGCCTTTGGTTTAACTCCGTTTGTGAAGGGAAATTCAGACCAGAGTTCTCATCCATGAAACACCCTCTGTTTTATCGCAAGAAGCATCCTCTTCTGTCCTGAATCTGCAATAGAGCAAGAAATATGAGCATGTCCAGAAAAAATGAACTGTGTTTCCTACTCATATGGACCATATCCAGTTGAACTCTGATTATGAAAGTGTAACAAACTACAGCATCTCTTACATAGATGCTCTTTAGTTAATAGGGAAAAACGTGTTGGGTTTATGAACTGTGTAAATTCATTTGAGCCGAAAAATCACTGGGCATACCCGAAATGAACTCTTGCTTGTAGGAAGACTCAGAGGAGTTGGTTTAACTCCGTTTGTGAACGGAAATTCAGACCAGTGTTCTCATCCATGAAACACCCTCTGTTTTAACCCAAGAAGCATCCTCTTCTGTCCAGAATCTGCAATACAGCAAGAAATATGAGCATGTCCAGAAAAAAGGAACTCTGTTTCCTACTCATACGGACCATAACTAGTTGAACTCTGATTATGAAACTGTAACAACCTATAGCATCTCTTACATAGATGCTATTTAGTTAATAGTGAAAAACGTGTTGGGTTCGTAAACTGTGTAAATACATTTGAGCCGAAAAATCACTTGGTTTACCGGAAATGAACTCTTGCTTGTAGAAAGTCACAGAGACTTTGGTTTAACTCCGTTTCTGAAGGAAAATTCAGACCGGTGTTCTCATCCATGAAACACCCTCTATTTTAACGCAAGAATTATCCTCTTCTTTCCAGAGTCAGCAATACAGCAAGAAATATGAGCATGTCCAGAAAAAAAGAACTGGGTTTCCTACTCATATGGACCATATCTAGTTGAACTCTGCTTATGAAACTGTAACAAACCACAGCATCTCTTACATAGATGCTCTTTAGTTAATAGTGAAAAACGTATTGGGATCATGAACTGTGTAAATTCATTTGAGCTGAAAAATCACTGGGTTTACTGGTAATGAACTCTTGCTTGTAGGAAGACACAGAGGCTTTGGTTTCACTCCGTTTCTGAAGGAAAATTCAGACCAGTGTTCTCATCCATGAAACACACTCTGTTTTAACGCAAGAAGCATGCTCTTCTTTCCAGCATCTCTACTACAGCAAGAAACATGAGCATGCCCAGAAAAAAAGAACTGTATTTCCTACTCATACGGACCATATGGAGTTGAATTCTGCTCATTAAACTGTAACAAACCACAGCATCTCTTACATAGATGCTCTTTAGTTCATAGTGAAAATCGTGTTGGGTTCGTGAACTGTGTAAATTCATTTGAGCCGAAAAATCACTGGGTTTATCGGAAATGAACTCTTGCTTGGAGGAAGACAAAGAGCCTTTGGTTTAACTCCGTTTGTGAAGGGAAATTCAGGTCAGTGTTCTCATCCATGAAACACCCTCTGTTTTAACGCAAGAAGCATTCTCCTCTGTCCAGAATCTGCAATAGAGCAAGAAATAGGAGTATGTCCAGAAAAAATGAACTGTGTTTCCTACTCATGCGGACCATATCTAGTTGAACTCTGATTATGAAACTGTAACAAACTACAGCATCTATTATATAGATGCTCTTTAGTTAATAGGGAAAAACGTGTTGGGTTCGTGAGCTGTGTAAATTCATTTGAGCTGAAAAATCACTGGGCATACCAGAAATGAACTCTTGCTTGTAGGAAGAAAAAGAGCCTTTGGTTTAACTCCGTTTGTGAAGGGATATTCAGACCAGAGTTCTCATCCATGAAACACCCTCTGTTTTAACGCAAGAAGCATCCTCTTCTGTCCTGAATCTGCAATAGAGCAAGAAATATGAGCATGTCCAGAAAAAATGAACTGTGTTTCCTACTCATACGGACCATATCCAGTTGAACTCTGATTATGAAACTGTAACAAACCACAGCATCTCTTACATAGATGCTCTTTAGTTAATAGTGAAAAACATGTTGGTTTCCTGAACTGTGTAAATTCATTTGAGTCGAAAAATCAGTGGGTTTACCAGAAATGAACTCTTGCTTGCAGAAAGACACAGATACTTTGATTTAACTCTGTTTGTGAAGGGAAATTCAGACCAGTGTTCTCATCCATGAAACACCCTCTGTTTTAACGCAAGCATCATCCTCGTCTTTCCAGAGTCTGCAATACAGCAAGAAACATGAGCATGTCCAGAAAAAATGAACTGTGTTTCCTACTCATACAGACCATTTCTAGTTGAACTCTGCTTATGAAACTGTAACAAACCACAGATTCTCTTACATAGATGCTCTTTAGTTAATAGTAAAATCGTATTGGGTTCTTGAACTGTGTAAATTCATTGGAGCCAAAAAATCACTGGGTTTACCGGAAATGAACTCTTGCTTGTAGGAAGACTCAGAGGCGTTGGTTTAACTCCGTTTGTGAACGGAAATTCAGACCAGTGTTCTCATCCATGAAACACCCTCTGTTTTAACCCAAGAAGCATCCTCTTCTGTCCAGAATCTGCAATACAGCAAGAAATATGAGCCTGTCCAGAAAAGAACTGTGTTTCCTACTAATATGGACCATATCTAGTTGAACTCTGATTATGAAACTGTAACAAACTACAGCATCTCTTACATAGATGCTCTTTAGTTAATAGTGAAAAACGTGTTGGGTTCGTGAACTGTGTAAATTCATTTGAGCCGAAAAATCACTGGGTATACCGGAAATGAACTCTTGCTTGTAGAAAGACACAGAGACTTTTGTTTAACTCCGTTTCTGAAGGAAAATTCAGACCAGTGTTCTCATCCATGAAACACCCTCTGTTTTAACGCAAGAAGCATCCTATTCTTTCCAGAGTCCACAATACAGCAAGAAACATGAGCATGTCCAGAAAAGAACTGTGTTTCCTACTAATATGGACCATATGTAGTTGAACTCTGCTTATGAAACTGTAACAAACCACAGCATCTCTTACAAAGATGCTCTTTAGTAAATAGTGAAAAACGTATTTGGTTCATGAACTGTGTAAATTTTTTTGAGCCGAAAAATCTCTGGGTTTACCGGAAATGAACTCTTGCTTGTAGGAAGACACAGAGGCTTGGTTTCACTCTGTTTCTGAAGGGTAATTCAGACCAGAGTTCTCATCCATGAAACACACTCTGTTTTAATGCAAGAAGCATGCTCTTCTTTCCAGCATCTCTAATACAGCAAGAAACATGAGCATGCCCCAAAAAACAGAACTATGTTTCCTATTCATACAGACCATATCTAGTAGAACTCTGCTCATTAAACTGTAACAAACCACAGCATCTCTTACATAGATGCTCTTTAGTTAATAGTGAAAATCGTGTTGGGTTCGTGAACTGTGTAAATTCATTTGAGCTGAAAAATCACTGGGTTTACCGGAAATGATCTCTTGCTTGTAGGAAGACAAAGAGCCTTTGGTTTAACTCCGTTTGTGAAGGGAAATTCAGACCAGAGTTCTCATCCATGAAACACCCTCTGTTTTATCGCAAGAAGCATCCTCTTCTGTCCTGAATCTGCAATAGAGCAAGAAATATGAGCATGTCCAGAAAAAATGAACTGTGTTTCCTACTCATATGGACCATATCCAGTTGAACTCTGATTATGAAAGTGTAACAAACTACAGCATCTCTTACATAGATGCTCTTTAGTTAATAGGGAAAAACGTGTTGGGTTTATGAACTGTGTAAATTCATTTGAGCCGAAAAATCACTGGGCATACCCGAAATGAACTCTTGCTTGTAGGAAGACTCAGAGGCGTTGGTTTAACTCCGTTTGTGAACGGAAATTCAGACCAGTGTTCTCATCCATGAAACACCCTCTGTTTTAACCCAAGAAGCATCCTCTTCTGTCCAGAATCTGCAATACAGTAAGAAATATGAGCATGTCCAGAAAAAAGGAACTCTGTTTCCTACTCATACGGACCATAACTAGTTGAACTCTGATTATGAAACTGTAACAACCTATAGCATCTCTTACATAGATGCTATTTAGTTAATAGTGAAAAACGTGTTGGGTTCGTAAACTGTGTAAATACATTTGAGCCGAAAAATCACTTGGTTTACCGGAAATGAACTCTTGCTTGTAGAAAGTCACAGAGACTTTGGTTTAACTCCGTTTCTGAAGGAAAATTCAGACCGGTGTTCTCATCCATGAAACACCCTCTATTTTAACGCAAGAATTATCCTCTTCTTTCCAGAGTCAGCAATACAGCAAGAAATATGAGCATGTCCAGAAAAAAAGAACTGGGTTTCCTACTCATATGGACCATATCTAGTTGAACTCTGCTTATGAAACTGTAACAAACCACAGCATCTCTTACATAGATGCTCTTTAGTTAATAGTGAAAAACGTATTGGGATCATGAACTGTGTAAATTCATTTGAGCTGAAAAATCACTGGGTTTACTGGTAATGAACTCTTGCTTGTAGGAAGACACAGAGGCTTTGGTTTCACTCCGTTTCTGAAGGAAAATTCAGACCAGTGTTCTCATCCATGAAACACACTCTGTTTTAACGCAAGAAGCATGCTCTTCTTTCCAGCATCTCTACTACAGCAAGAAACATGAGCATGCCCAGAAAAAAAGAACTGTATTTCCTACTCATACGGACCATATGGAGTTGAATTCTGCTCATTAAACTGTAACAAACCACAGCATCTCTTACATAGATGCTCTTTAGTTCATAGTGAAAATCGTGTTGGGTTCGTGAACTGTGTAAATTCATTTGAGCCGAAAAATCACTGGGTTTATCGGAAATGAACTCTTGCTTGGAGGAAGACAAAGAGCCTTTGGTTTAACTCCGTTTGTGAAGGGAAATTCAGATCAGTGTTCTCATCCATGAAACACCCTCTGTTTTAACGCAAGAAGCATTCTCCTCTGTCCAGAATCTGCAATAGAGCAAGAAATAGGAGTATGTCCAGAAAAAATGAACTGTGTTTCCTACTCATGCGGACCATATCTAGTTGAACTCTGATTATGAAACTGTAACAAACTACAGCATCTATTATATAGATGCTCTTTAGTTAATAGGGAAAAACGTGTTGGGTTCGTGAGCTGTGTAAATTCATTTGAGCTGAAAAATCACTGGGCATACCAGAAATGAACTCTTGCTTGTAGGAAGAAAAAGAGCCTTTGGTTTAACTCCGTTTGTGAAGGGATATTCAGACCAGAGTTCTCATCCATGAAACACCCTCTGTTTTAACGCAAGAAGCATCCTCTTCTGTCCTGAATCTGCAATAGAGCAAGAAATATGAGCATGTCCAGAAAAAATGAACTGTGTTTCCTACTCATACGGACCATATCCAGTTGAACTCTGATTATGAAACTGTAACAAACTACAGCATCTCTTACATAGATGCTCTTTAGTTAATAGGGAAAAACGTGTTGGGTTTATGAACTGTGTAAATTCATTTGATCCGAAAAATCACTGGGTTTACCGGAAATGAACTCTTGCTTGTAGAAAGACAAAGAGATTTTGGTTTAACTCCGTTTCTGAAGGAAAATTCAGACCAGTGTTCTCATTCATGAAACACCCTCTGTTTTAACGCAAGAAGCATCCTCTTCTTTCCAGATTCCACAATACAGAAAGAAATTTGAGCATGTCCAGAAAAAAAGAACAGTGTGTCCTAATCATACGGACCATATCTAGTTGAACTCTGCTTATGAAACTGTAACAAACCACAGCATCTCTTACATAGATGCTCTTTAGTTAATAGTGAAAAACATGTTGGTTTCCTGAACTGTGTAAATTCATTTGAGTCGAAAAATCAGTGGGTTTACCAGAAATGAACTCTTGCTTGCAGAAAGACACAGATACTTTGATTTAACTCTGTTTGTGAAGGGAAATTCAGACCAGTGTTCTCATCCATGAAACACCCTCTGTTTTAACGCAAGCATCATCCTCGTCTTTCCAGAGTCTGCAATACAGCAAGAAACATGAGCATGTCCAGAAAAAATGAACTGTGTTTCCTACTCATACAGACCATTTCTAGTTGAACTCTGCTTATGAAACTGTAACAAACCACAGATTCTCTTACATAGATGCTCTTTAGTTAATAGTAAAATCGTATTGGGTTCTTGAACTGTGTAAATTCATTGGAGCCAAAAAATCACTGGGTTTACCGGAAATGAACTCTTGCTTGTAGGAAGACTCAGAGGCGTTGGTTTAACTCCGTTTGTGAACGGAAATTCAGACCAGTGTTCTCATCCATGAAACACCCTCTGTTTTAACCCAAGAAGCATCCTCTTCTGTCCAGAATCTGCAATACAGCAAGAAATATGAGCCTGTCCAGAAAAGAACTGTGTTTCCTACTAATATGGACCATATCTAGTTGAACTCTGATTATGAAACTGTAACAAACTACAGCATCTCTTACATAGATGCTCTTTAGTTAATAGTGAAAAACGTGTTGGGTTCGTGAACTGTGTAAATTCATTTGAGCCGAAAAATCACTGGGTATACCGGAAATGAACTCTTGCTTGTAGAAAGACACAGAGACTTTTGTTTAACTCCGTTTCTGAAGGAAAATTCAGACCAGTGTTCTCATCCATGAAACACCCTCTGTTTTAACGCAAGAAGCATCCTATTCTTTCCAGAGTCCACAATACAGCAAGAAACATGAGCATGTCCAGAAAAGAACTGTGTTTCCTACTAATATGGACCATATGTAGTTGAACTCTGCTTATGAAACTGTAACAAACCACAGCATCTCTTACAAAGATGCTCTTTAGTAAATAGTGAAAAACGTATTTGGTTCATGAACTGTGTAAATTTTTTTGAGCCGAAAAATCTCTGGGTTTACCGGAAATGAACTCTTGCTTGTAGGAAGACACAGAGGCTTGGTTTCACTCTGTTTCTGAAGGGTAATTCAGACCAGAGTTCTCATCCATGAAACACACTCTGTTTTAATGCAAGAAGCATGCTCTTCTTTCCAGCATCTCTAATACAGCAAGAAACATGAGCATGCCCCAAAAAACAGAACTATGTTTCCTATTCATACAGACCATATCTAGTAGAACTCTGCTCATTAAACTGTAACAAACCACAGCATCTCTTACATAGATGCTCTTTAGTTAATAGTGAAAATCGTGTTGGGTTCGTGAACTGTGTAAATTCATTTGAGCTGAAAAATCACTGGGTTTACCGGAAATGATCTCTTGCTTGTAGGAAGACAAAGAGCCTTTGGTTTAACTCCGTTTGTGAAGGGAAATTCAGACCAGAGTTCTCATCCATGAAACACCCTCTGTTTTATCGCAAGAAGCATCCTCTTCTGTCCTGAATCTGCAATAGAGCAAGAAATATGAGCATGTCCAGAAAAAATGAACTGTGTTTCCTACTCATATGGACCATATCCAGTTGAACTCTGATTATGAAAGTGTAACAAACTACAGCATCTCTTACATAGATGCTCTTTAGTTAATAGGGAAAAACGTGTTGGGTTTATGAACTGTGTAAATTCATTTGAGCCGAAAAATCACTGGGCATACCCGAAATGAACTCTTGCTTGTAGGAAGACTCAGAGGCGTTGGTTTAACTCCGTTTGTGAACGGAAATTCAGACCAGTGTTCTCATCCATGAAACACCCTCTGTTTTAACCCAAGAAGCATCCTCTTCTGTCCAGAATCTGCAATACAGTAAGAAATATGAGCATGTCCAGAAAAAAGGAACTCTGTTTCCTACTCATACGGACCATAACTAGTTGAACTCTGATTATGAAACTGTAACAACCTATAGCATCTCTTACATAGATGCTATTTAGTTAATAGTGAAAAACGTGTTGGGTTCGTAAACTGTGTAAATACATTTGAGCCGAAAAATCACTTGGTTTACCGGAAATGAACTCTTGCTTGTAGAAAGTCACAGAGACTTTGGTTTAACTCCGTTTCTGAAGGAAAATTCAGACCGGTGTTCTCATCCATGAAACACCCTCTATTTTAACGCAAGAATTATCCTCTTCTTTCCAGAGTCAGCAATACAGCAAGAAATATGAGCATGTCCAGAAAAAAAGAACTGGGTTTCCTACTCATATGGACCATATCTAGTTGAACTCTGCTTATGAAACTGTAACAAACCACAGCATCTCTTACATAGATGCTCTTTAGTTAATAGTGAAAAACGTATTGGGATCATGAACTGTGTAAATTCATTTGAGCTGAAAAATCACTGGGTTTACTGGTAATGAACTCTTGCTTGTAGGAAGACACAGAGGCTTTGGTTTCACTCCGTTTCTGAAGGAAAATTCAGACCAGTGTTCTCATCCATGAAACACACTCTGTTTTAACGCAAGAAGCATGCTCTTCTTTCCAGCATCTCTACTACAGCAAGAAACATGAGCATGCCCAGAAAAAAAGAACTGTATTTCCTACTCATACGGACCATATGGAGTTGAATTCTGCTCATTAAACTGTAACAAACCACAGCATCTCTTACATAGATGCTCTTTAGTTCATAGTGAAAATCGTGTTGGGTTCGTGAACTGTGTAAATTCATTTGAGCCGAAAAATCACTGGGTTTATCGGAAATGAACTCTTGCTTGGAGGAAGACAAAGAGCCTTTGGTTTAACTCCGTTTGTGAAGGGAAATTCAGGTCAGTGTTCTCATCCATGAAACACCCTCTGTTTTAACGCAAGAAGCATTCTCCTCTGTCCAGAATCTGCAATAGAGCAAGAAATAGGAGTATGTCCAGAAAAAATGAACTGTGTTTCCTACTCATGCGGACCATATCTAGTTGAACTCTGATTATGAAACTGTAACAAACTACAGCATCTATTATATAGATGCTCTTTAGTTAATAGGGAAAAACGTGTTGGGTTCGTGAGCTGTGTAAATTCATTTGAGCTGAAAAATCACTGGGCATACCAGAAATGAACTCTTGCTTGTAGGAAGAAAAAGAGCCTTTGGTTTAACTCCGTTTGTGAAGGGATATTCAGACCAGAGTTCTCATCCATGAAACACCCTCTGTTTTAACGCAAGAAGCATCCTCTTCTGTCCTGAATCTGCAATAGAGCAAGAAATATGAGCATGTCCAGAAAAAATGAACTGTGTTTCCTACTCATACGGACCATATCCAGTTGAACTCTGATTATGAAACTGTAACAAACCACAGCATCTCTTACATAGATGCTCTTTAGTTAATAGTGAAAAACATGTTGGTTTCCTGAACTGTGTAAATTCATTTGAGTCGAAAAATCAGTGGGTTTACCAGAAATGAACTCTTGCTTGCAGAAAGACACAGATACTTTGATTTAACTCTGTTTGTGAAGGGAAATTCAGACCAGTGTTCTCATCCATGAAACACCCTCTGTTTTAACGCAAGCATCATCCTCGTCTTTCCAGAGTCTGCAATACAGCAAGAAACATGAGCATGTCCAGAAAAAATGAACTGTGTTTCCTACTCATACAGACCATTTCTAGTTGAACTCTGCTTATGAAACTGTAACAAACCACAGATTCTCTTACATAGATGCTCTTTAGTTAATAGTAAAATCGTATTGGGTTCTTGAACTGTGTAAATTCATTGGAGCCAAAAAATCACTGGGTTTACCGGAAATGAACTCTTGCTTGTAGGAAGACTCAGAGGCGTTGGTTTAACTCCGTTTGTGAACGGAAATTCAGACCAGTGTTCTCATCCATGAAACACCCTCTGTTTTAACCCAAGAAGCATCCTCTTCTGTCCAGAATCTGCAATACAGCAAGAAATATGAGCCTGTCCAGAAAAGAACTGTGTTTCCTACTAATATGGACCATATCTAGTTGAACTCTGATTATGAAACTGTAACAAACTACAGCATCTCTTACATAGATGCTCTTTAGTTAATAGTGAAAAACGTGTTGGGTTCGTGAACTGTGTAAATTCATTTGAGCCGAAAAATCACTGGGTATACCGGAAATGAACTCTTGCTTGTAGAAAGACACAGAGACTTTTGTTTAACTCCGTTTCTGAAGGAAAATTCAGACCAGTGTTCTCATCCATGAAACACCCTCTGTTTTAACGCAAGAAGCATCCTATTCTTTCCAGAGTCCACAATACAGCAAGAAACATGAGCATGTCCAGAAAAGAACTGTGTTTCCTACTAATATGGACCATATGTAGTTGAACTCTGCTTATGAAACTGTAACAAACCACAGCATCTCTTACAAAGATGCTCTTTAGTAAATAGTGAAAAACGTATTTGGTTCATGAACTGTGTAAATTTTTTTGAGCCGAAAAATCTCTGGGTTTACCGGAAATGAACTCTTGCTTGTAGGAAGACACAGAGGCTTGGTTTCACTCTGTTTCTGAAGGGTAATTCAGACCAGAGTTCTCATCCATGAAACACACTCTGTTTTAATGCAAGAAGCATGCTCTTCTTTCCAGCATCTCTAATACAGCAAGAAACATGAGCATGCCCCAAAAAACAGAACTATGTTTCCTATTCATACAGACCATATCTAGTAGAACTCTGCTCATTAAACTGTAACAAACCACAGCATCTCTTACATAGATGCTCTTTAGTTAATAGTGAAAATCGTGTTGGGTTCGTGAACTGTGTAAATTCATTTGAGCTGAAAAATCACTGGGTTTACCGGAAATGATCTCTTGCTTGTAGGAAGACAAAGAGCCTTTGGTTTAACTCCGTTTGTGAAGGGAAATTCAGACCAGAGTTCTCATCCATGAAACACCCTCTGTTTTATCGCAAGAAGCATCCTCTTCTGTCCTGAATCTGCAATAGAGCAAGAAATATGAGCATGTCCAGAAAAAATGAACTGTGTTTCCTACTCATATGGACCATATCCAGTTGAACTCTGATTATGAAAGTGTAACAAACTACAGCATCTCTTACATAGATGCTCTTTAGTTAATAGGGAAAAACGTGTTGGGTTTATGAACTGTGTAAATTCATTTGAGCCGAAAAATCACTGGGCATACCCGAAATGAACTCTTGCTTGTAGGAAGACTCAGAGGCGTTGGTTTAACTCCGTTTGTGAACGGAAATTCAGACCAGTGTTCTCATCCATGAAACACCCTCTGTTTTAACCCAAGAAGCATCCTCTTCTGTCCAGAATCTGCAATACAGTAAGAAATATGAGCATGTCCAGAAAAAAGGAACTCTGTTTCCTACTCATACGGACCATAACTAGTTGAACTCTGATTATGAAACTGTAACAACCTATAGCATCTCTTACATAGATGCTATTTAGTTAATAGTGAAAAACGTGTTGGGTTCGTAAACTGTGTAAATACATTTGAGCCGAAAAATCACTTGGTTTACCGGAAATGAACTCTTGCTTGTAGAAAGTCACAGAGACTTTGGTTTAACTCCGTTTCTGAAGGAAAATTCAGACCGGTGTTCTCATCCATGAAACACCCTCTATTTTAACGCAAGAATTATCCTCTTCTTTCCAGAGTCAGCAATACAGCAAGAAATATGAGCATGTCCAGAAAAAAAGAACTGGGTTTCCTACTCATATGGACCATATCTAGTTGAACTCTGCTTATGAAACTGTAACAAACCACAGCATCTCTTACATAGATGCTCTTTAGTTAATAGTGAAAAACGTATTGGGATCATGAACTGTGTAAATTCATTTGAGCTGAAAAATCACTGGGTTTACTGGTAATGAACTCTTGCTTGTAGGAAGACACAGAGGCTTTGGTTTCACTCCGTTTCTGAAGGAAAATTCAGACCAGTGTTCTCATCCATGAAACACACTCTGTTTTAACGCAAGAAGCATGCTCTTCTTTCCAGCATCTCTACTACAGCAAGAAACATGAGCATGCCCAGAAAAAAAGAACTGTATTTCCTACTCATACGGACCATATGGAGTTGAATTCTGCTCATTAAACTGTAACAAACCACAGCATCTCTTACATAGATGCTCTTTAGTTCATAGTGAAAATCGTGTTGGGTTCGTGAACTGTGTAAATTCATTTGAGCCGAAAAATCACTGGGTTTATCGGAAATGAACTCTTGCTTGGAGGAAGACAAAGAGCCTTTGGTTTAACTCCGTTTGTGAAGGGAAATTCAGATCAGTGTTCTCATCCATGAAACACCCTCTGTTTTAACGCAAGAAGCATTCTCCTCTGTCCAGAATCTGCAATAGAGCAAGAAATAGGAGTATGTCCAGAAAAAATGAACTGTGTTTCCTACTCATGCGGACCATATCTAGTTGAACTCTGATTATGAAACTGTAACAAACTACAGCATCTATTATATAGATGCTCTTTAGTTAATAGGGAAAAACGTGTTGGGTTCGTGAGCTGTGTAAATTCATTTGAGCTGAAAAATCACTGGGCATACCAGAAATGAACTCTTGCTTGTAGGAAGAAAAAGAGCCTTTGGTTTAACTCCGTTTGTGAAGGGATATTCAGACCAGAGTTCTCATCCATGAAACACCCTCTGTTTTAACGCAAGAAGCATCCTCTTCTGTCCTGAATCTGCAATAGAGCAAGAAATATGAGCATGTCCAGAAAAAATGAACTGTGTTTCCTACTCATACGGACCATATCCAGTTGAACTCTGATTATGAAACTGTAACAAACTACAGCATCTCTTACATAGATGCTCTTTAGTTAATAGGGAAAAACGTGTTGGGTTTATGAACTGTGTAAATTCATTTGATCCGAAAAATCACTGGGTTTACCGGAAATGAACTCTTGCTTGTAGAAAGACAAAGAGATTTTGGTTTAACTCCGTTTCTGAAGGAAAATTCAGACCAGTGTTCTCATTCATGAAACACCCTCTGTTTTAACGCAAGAAGCATCCTCTTCTTTCCAGATTCCACAATACAGAAAGAAATTTGAGCATGTCCAGAAAAAAAGAACAGTGTGTCCTAATCATACGGACCATATCTAGTTGAACTCTGCTTATGAAACTGTAACAAACCACAGCATCTCTTACATAGATGCTCTTTAGTTAATAGTGAAAAACATGTTGGTTTCCTGAACTGTGTAAATTCATTTGAGTCGAAAAATCAGTGGGTTTACCAGAAATGAACTCTTGCTTGCAGAAAGACACAGATACTTTGATTTAACTCTGTTTGTGAAGGGAAATTCAGACCAGTGTTCTCATCCATGAAACACCCTCTGTTTTAACGCAAGCATCATCCTCGTCTTTCCAGAGTCTGCAATACAGCAAGAAACATGAGCATGTCCAGAAAAAATGAACTGTGTTTCCTACTCATACAGACCATTTCTAGTTGAACTCTGCTTATGAAACTGTAACAAACCACAGATTCTCTTACATAGATGCTCTTTAGTTAATAGTAAAATCGTATTGGGTTCTTGAACTGTGTAAATTCATTGGAGCCAAAAAATCACTGGGTTTACCGGAAATGAACTCTTGCTTGTAGGAAGACTCAGAGGCGTTGGTTTAACTCCGTTTGTGAACGGAAATTCAGACCAGTGTTCTCATCCATGAAACACCCTCTGTTTTAACCCAAGAAGCATCCTCTTCTGTCCAGAATCTGCAATACAGCAAGAAATATGAGCCTGTCCAGAAAAGAACTGTGTTTCCTACTAATATGGACCATATCTAGTTGAACTCTGATTATGAAACTGTAACAAACTACAGCATCTCTTACATAGATGCTCTTTAGTTAATAGTGAAAAACGTGTTGGGTTCGTGAACTGTGTAAATTCATTTGAGCCGAAAAATCACTGGGTATACCGGAAATGAACTCTTGCTTGTAGAAAGACACAGAGACTTTTGTTTAACTCCGTTTCTGAAGGAAAATTCAGACCAGTGTTCTCATCCATGAAACACCCTCTGTTTTAACGCAAGAAGCATCCTATTCTTTCCAGAGTCCACAATACAGCAAGAAACATGAGCATGTCCAGAAAAGAACTGTGTTTCCTACTAATATGGACCATATGTAGTTGAACTCTGCTTATGAAACTGTAACAAACCACAGCATCTCTTACAAAGATGCTCTTTAGTAAATAGTGAAAAACGTATTTGGTTCATGAACTGTGTAAATTTTTTTGAGCCGAAAAATCTCTGGGTTTACCGGAAATGAACTCTTGCTTGTAGGAAGACACAGAGGCTTGGTTTCACTCTGTTTCTGAAGGGTAATTCAGACCAGAGTTCTCATCCATGAAACACACTCTGTTTTAATGCAAGAAGCATGCTCTTCTTTCCAGCATCTCTAATACAGCAAGAAACATGAGCATGCCCCAAAAAACAGAACTATGTTTCCTATTCATACAGACCATATCTAGTAGAACTCTGCTCATTAAACTGTAACAAACCACAGCATCTCTTACATAGATGCTCTTTAGTTAATAGTGAAAATCGTGTTGGGTTCGTGAACTGTGTAAATTCATTTGAGCTGAAAAATCACTGGGTTTACCGGAAATGATCTCTTGCTTGTAGGAAGACAAAGAGCCTTTGGTTTAACTCCGTTTGTGAAGGGAAATTCAGACCAGAGTTCTCATCCATGAAACACCCTCTGTTTTATCGCAAGAAGCATCCTCTTCTGTCCTGAATCTGCAATAGAGCAAGAAATATGAGCATGTCCAGAAAAAATGAACTGTGTTTCCTACTCATATGGACCATATCCAGTTGAACTCTGATTATGAAAGTGTAACAAACTACAGCATCTCTTACATAGATGCTCTTTAGTTAATAGGGAAAAACGTGTTGGGTTTATGAACTGTGTAAATTCATTTGAGCCGAAAAATCACTGGGCATACCCGAAATGAACTCTTGCTTGTAGGAAGACTCAGAGGCGTTGGTTTAACTCCGTTTGTGAACGGAAATTCAGACCAGTGTTCTCATCCATGAAACACCCTCTGTTTTAACCCAAGA
The DNA here is from genome assembly GCA_949786385.1 of Onychomys leucogaster. Lineage (NCBI taxonomy): Eukaryota > Metazoa > Chordata > Mammalia > Rodentia > Cricetidae > Onychomys > Onychomys leucogaster. Next base: position 2,485,482 of record CATKUP010000012.1, on the reverse strand, counting down.
AGCATCCTCTTCTGTCCAGAATCTGCAATACAGTAAGAAATATGAGCATGTCCAGAAAAAAGGAACTCTGTTTCCTACTCATACGGACCATAACTAGTTGAACTCTGATTATGAAACTGTAACAACCTATAGCATCTCTTACATAGATGCTATTTAGTTAATAGTGAAAAACGTGTTGGGTTCGTAAACTGTGTAAATACATTTGAGCCGAAAAATCACTTGGTTTACCGGAAATGAACTCTTGCTTGTAGAAAGTCACAGAGACTTTGGTTTAACTCCGTTTCTGAAGGAAAATTCAGACCGGTGTTCTCATCCATGAAACACCCTCTATTTTAACGCAAGAATTATCCTCTTCTTTCCAGAGTCAGCAATACAGCAAGAAATATGAGCATGTCCAGAAAAAAAGAACTGGGTTTCCTACTCATATGGACCATATCTAGTTGAACTCTGCTTATGAAACTGTAACAAACCACAGCATCTCTTACATAGATGCTCTTTAGTTAATAGTGAAAAACGTATTGGGATCATGAACTGTGTAAATTCATTTGAGCTGAAAAATCACTGGGTTTACTGGTAATGAACTCTTGCTTGTAGGAAGACACAGAGGCTTTGGTTTCACTCCGTTTCTGAAGGAAAATTCAGACCAGTGTTCTCATCCATGAAACACACTCTGTTTTAACGCAAGAAGCATGCTCTTCTTTCCAGCATCTCTACTACAGCAAGAAACATGAGCATGCCCAGAAAAAAAGAACTGTATTTCCTACTCATACGGACCATATGGAGTTGAATTCTGCTCATTAAACTGTAACAAACCACAGCATCTCTTACATAGATGCTCTTTAGTTCATAGTGAAAATCGTGTTGGGTTCGTGAACTGTGTAAATTCATTTGAGCCGAAAAATCACTGGGTTTATCGGAAATGAACTCTTGCTTGGAGGAAGACAAAGAGCCTTTGGTTTAACTCCGTTTGTGAAGGGAAATTCAGATCAGTGTTCTCATCCATGAAACACCCTCTGTTTTAACGCAAGAAGCATTCTCCTCTGTCCAGAATCTGCAATAGAGCAAGAAATAGGAGTATGTCCAGAAAAAATGAACTGTGTTTCCTACTCATGCGGACCATATCTAGTTGAACTCTGATTATGAAACTGTAACAAACTACAGCATCTATTATATAGATGCTCTTTAGTTAATAGGGAAAAACGTGTTGGGTTCGTGAGCTGTGTAAATTCATTTGAGCTGAAAAATCACTGGGCATACCAGAAATGAACTCTTGCTTGTAGGAAGAAAAAGAGCCTTTGGTTTAACTCCGTTTGTGAAGGGATATTCAGACCAGAGTTCTCATCCATGAAACACCCTCTGTTTTAACGCAAGAAGCATCCTCTTCTGTCCTGAATCTGCAATAGAGCAAGAAATATGAGCATGTCCAGAAAAAATGAACTGTGTTTCCTACTCATACGGACCATATCCAGTTGAACTCTGATTATGAAACTGTAACAAACTACAGCATCTCTTACATAGATGCTCTTTAGTTAATAGGGAAAAACGTGTTGGGTTTATGAACTGTGTAAATTCATTTGATCCGAAAAATCACTGGGTTTACCGGAAATGAACTCTTGCTTGTAGAAAGACAAAGAGATTTTGGTTTAACTCCGTTTCTGAAGGAAAATTCAGACCAGTGTTCTCATTCATGAAACACCCTCTGTTTTAACGCAAGAAGCATCCTCTTCTTTCCAGATTCCACAATACAGAAAGAAATTTGAGCATGTCCAGAAAAAAAGAACAGTGTGTCCTAATCATACGGACCATATCTAGTTGAACTCTGCTTATGAAACTGTAACAAACCACAGCATCTCTTACATAGATGCTCTTTAGTTAATAGTGAAAAACATGTTGGTTTCCTGAACTGTGTAAATTCATTTGAGTCGAAAAATCAGTGGGTTTACCGGAAATGAACTCTTGCTTGCAGAAAGACACAGATACTTTGATTTAACTCTGATTGTGAAGGGAAATTCAGACCAGTGTTCTCATCCATGAAACACCCTCTGTTTTAACGCAAGCATCATCCTCGTCTTTCCAGAGTCTGCAATACAGCAAGAAACATGAGCATGTCCAGAAAAAATGAACTGTGTTTCCTACTCATACAGACCATTTCTAGTTGAACTCTGCTTATGAAACTGTAACAAACCACAGATTCTCTTACATAGATGCTCTTTAGTTAATAGTAAAATCGTATTGGGTTCTTGAACTGTGTAAATTCATTGGAGCCAAAAAATCACTGGGTTTACCGGAAATGAACTCTTGCTTGTAGGAAGACTCAGAGGCGTTGGTTTAACTCCGTTTGTGAACGGAAATTCAGACCAGTGTTCTCATCCATGAAACACCCTCTGTTTTAACCCAAGAAGCATCCTCTTCTGTCCAGAATCTGCAATACAGCAAGAAATATGAGCCTGTCCAGAAAAGAACTGTGTTTCCTACTAATATGGACCATATCTAGTTGAACTCTGATTATGAAACTGTAACAAACTACAGCATCTCTTACATAGATGCTCTTTAGTTAATAGGGAAAAACGTGTTGGGTTTATGAACTGTGTAAATTCATTTGAGCCGAAAAATCACTGGGCATACCCGAAATGAACTCTTGCTTGTAGGAAGACTCAGAGGCGTTGGTTTAACTCCGTTTGTGAACGGAAATTCAGACCAGTGTTCTCATCCATGAAACACCCTCTGTTTTAACCCAAAAAGCATCCTCTTCTGTCCAGAATCTGCAATACAGTAAGAAATATGAGCATGTCCAGAAAAAAGGAACTCTGTTTCCTACTCATACGGACCATAACTAGTTGAACTCTGATTATGAAACTGTAACAACCTATAGCATCTCTTACATAGATGCTATTTAGTTAATAGTGAAAAACGTGTTGTGTTCGTAAACTGTGTAAATACATTTGAGCCGAAAAATCACTTGATTTACCGGAAATGAACTCTTGCTTGTAGAAAGTCACAGAGACTTTGGTTTAACTCCGTTTCTGAAGGAAAATTCAGACCGGTGTTCTCATCCATGAAACACCCTCTATTTTAACGCAAGAATTATCCTCTTCTTTCCAGAGTCAGCAATACAGCAAGAAATATGAGCATGTCCAGAAAAAAAGAACTGGGTTTCCTACTCATATGGACCATATCTAGTTGAACTCTGCTTATGAAACTGTAACAAACCACAGCATCTCTTACATAGATGCTCTTTAGTTAATAGTGAAAAACGTATTGGGATCATGAACTGTGTAAATTCATTTGAGCTGAAAAATCACTGGGTTTACTGGTAATGAACTCTTGCTTGTAGGAAGACACAGAGGCTTTGGTTTCACTCCGTTTCTGAAGGAAAATTCAGACCAGTGTTCTCATCCATGAAACACACTCTGTTTTAACGCAAGAAGCATGCTCTTCTTTCCAGCATCTCTACTACAGCAAGAAACATGAGCATGCCCAGAAAAAAAGAACTGTATTTCCTACTCATACGGAACATATGGAGTTGAATTCTGCTCATTAAACTGTAACAAACCACAGCATCTCTTACATAGATGCTCTTTAGTTCATAGTGAAAATCGTGTTGGGTTCGTGAACTGTGTAAATTCATTTGAGCCGAAAAATCACTGGGTTTATCGGAAATGAACTCTTGCTTGGAGGAAGACAAAGAGCCTTTGGTTTAACTCCGTTTGTGAAGGGAAATTCAGATCAGTGTTCTCATCCATGAAACACCCTCTGTTTTAACGCAAGAAGCATTCTCCTCTGTCCAGAATCTGCAATAGAGCAAGAAATAGGAGTATGTCCAGAAAAAATGAACTGTGTTTCCTACTCATGCGGACCATATCTAGTTGAACTCTGATTATGAAACTGTAACAAACTACAGCATCTATTATATAGATGCTCTTTAGTTAATAGGGAAAAACGTGTTGGGTTCGTGAGCTGTGTAAATTCATTTGAGCTGAAAAATCACTGGGCATACCAGAAATGAACTCTTGCTTGTAGGAAGAAAAAGAGCCTTTGGTTTAACTCCGTTTGTGAAGGGATATTCAGACCAGAGTTCTCATCCATGAAACACCCTCTGTTTTAACGCAAGAAGCATCCTCTTCTGTCCTGAATCTGCAATAGAGCAAGAAATATGAGCATGTCCAGAAAAAATGAACTGTGTTTCCTACTCATACGGACCATATCCAGTTGAACTCTGATTATGAAACTGTAACAAACTACAGCATCTCTTACATAGATGCTCTTTAGTTAATAGGGAAAAACGTGTTGGGTTTATGAACTGTGTAAATTCATTTGATCCGAAAAATCACTGGGTTTACCGGAAATGAACTCTTGCTTGTAGAAAGACAAAGAGATTTTGGTTTAACTCCGTTTCTGAAGGAAAATTCAGACCAGTGTTCTCATTCATGAAACACCCTCTGTTTTAACGCAAGAAGCATCCTCTTCTTTCCAGATTCCACAATACAGAAAGAAATTTGAGCATGTCCAGAAAAAAAGAACAGTGTGTCCTAATCATACGGACCATATCTAGTTGAACTCTGCTTATGAAACTGTAACAAACCACAGCATCTCTTACATAGATGCTCTTTAGTTAATAGTGAAAAACATGTTGGTTTCCTGAACTGTGTAAATTCATTTGAGTCGAAAAATCAGTGGGTTTACCGGAAATGAACTCTTGCTTGCAGAAAGACACAGATACTTTGATTTAACTCTGTTTGTGAAGGGAAATTCAGACCAGTGTTCTCATCCATGAAACACCCTCTGTTTTAACGCAAGCATCATCCTCGTCTTTCCAGAGTCTGCAATACAGCAAGAAACATGAGCATGTCCAGAAAAAATGAACTGTGTTTCCTACTCATACAGACCATTTCTAGTTGAACTCTGCTTATGAAACTGTAACAAACCACAGCATCTCTTACAAAGATGCTCTTTAGTAAATAGTGAAAAACGTATTTGGTTCATGAACTGTGTAAATTCATTTGAGCCGAAAAATCACTGGGTTTACCGGAAATGAACTCTTGCTTCTAGGAAGACACAGGGTTAGGTTTAACTCCGTTTGAGAAGGGAAATTCAGACCAGAGTTCTCATCCATGAAACACACTCTGTTTTAACCCAAGAAGCATGCTCTTCTTTCCAGCGTCTCTAATACAGCAAGAAACATGAGCATGCCCAGAAAAAATGAACTGTGTTTCTTACTCATATGGACTATATCCAGCTAAACTCTGCTTCTGAAACTGTAACAAACCACAGCATCTCTTAAATAGATGCTCTTTAGTTAATAGTGAAAAACATGTTGGGTTCGTGAACTGTGTAAATTCATTTGAGCCGAAAAATCACTGGGTTTACCAGAAATGAACTCTTGCTTGTAGTAAGACACAGAGGCTTTGGTTTAACTCTGTTTGTGAGGGGAAATTCAGACCAGTGTTCTCATCCATGAAACACCCTCTGTTTTAACGCAAGAAGCATGCTCTTCTTTCCAGCGTCTCCAATACAGCAAGAAACATGAGCATGCCCAGAAAAAAAGAACTGTGTTTCTTACTCATATGGACTATATCCAGTTAAACTCTGCTTATGAAACTGTAACAAACCACAGCATCTCTTACAAAAATGCTCTTTCATTTATAGTGAAAAACGTGTTGGGTTCGTGAACTGTGTAAATTCATTTGAGCCGAAAAATCACCGGGTTTACCGGAAATGAACTCTTGCTTGTAGTAAGACACAGAGCCTTTGGTTTAACTCCGTTTGTGAAGGGAAATTCAGATCAGTGTTCTCATCCATGAAACACCCTCTGTTTTAACGCAAGAAGCATTCTCCTCTGTCCAGAATCTGCAATAGAGCAAGAAATAGGAGTATGTCCAGAAAAAATGAACTGTGTTTCTTACTCATTTGGACCATATCTAGTTGAACTCTGATTATGAAACTGTAACAAACTACAGCATCTATTACATAGATGCTCTTTAGTTAATAGGGAAAAACGTGTTGGGTTCGTGAGCTGTGTAAATTCATTTTAGCTGAAAAATCACTGGGCATACCAGAAATGAACTCTTGCTTGTAGGAAGAAAAAGAGCCTTTGGTTTAACTCTGTTTGTGAAGGGAAATTCAGACCAGAGTTCTCATCCATGAAACACCTTCTGTTTTAACGCAAGAAGCATCCTCTTCTGTCCTGAATCTGCATTAGAGCAAGAAATATGAGCATGTCCAGAAAAAATGAACTGTGTTTCCTACTCATACCGACCATATCCAGTTGAACTCTGATTATGAAACTGTAACAAACTACAGCATCTCTTACATAGATGCTCTTTAGTTAATAGGGAAAAACGTGTTGGGTTTATGAACTGTGTAAATTCATTTGATCCGAAAAATCACTGGGTTTACCGGAAATGATCTCTTGCTTGTAGGAAGACAAAGAGCCTTGGTTTAACTCCGTTTGTGAAGGGAAATTCAGACCAGAGTTCTCATCCATGAAACACCCTCTGTTTTAACGCAAGAAGCATCCTCTTCTGTCCTGAATCTGCAATAGAGCAAGAAATATTAGCATGTCCAGAAAAAATGAACTGTGTTTCCTACTCATACGGACCATATCCAGTTGAACTCTGATTATGAAACTGTAACAAACTACAGCATCTCTTACATAGATGCTCTTTAGTTAATAGGGAAAAACGTGTTGGGTTTATGAACTGTGTAAATTCATTTGATCCGAAAAATCACTGGGTTTACCGGAAATGAACTCTTGCTTGTAGAAAGACACAGAGATTTTGGTTTAACTCCGTTTCTGAAGGAAAATTCAGACCAGTGTTCTCATTCATGAAACACCCTCTGTTTTAACGCAAGAAGCATCCTCTTCTTTCCAGATTCCACAATACAGAAAGAAATTTGAGCATGTCCAGAAAAAAAGAACAGTGTGTCCTAATCATACGGACCATATCTAGTTGAACTCTGCTTATGAAACTGTAACAAACCACAGCATCTCTTACATAGATGCTCTTTAGTTAATAGTGAAAAACATGTTGGTTTCCTGAACTGTGTAAATTCATTTGAGTCGAAAAATCAGTGGGTTTACCGGAAATGAACTCTTGCTTGCAGAAAGACACAGATACTTTGATTTAACTCTGTTTGTAAAGGGAAATTCAGACCAGAGTTCTCATCCATGAAACACACTCTGTTTTAACGCAAGAAGCATGCTCTTCTTTCCAGCATCTCTAATACAGCAAGAAACATGAGCAGGACCAGAAAAAAAGAACTATATTTCCTACTCATACGGACCATATCTAGGTGAACTCTGGTCATTAAACTGTAACAAACCACAGCATCTCTTACATAGATGCTCCTTAGTTAATAGTGAAAATCGTGTTGTGTTCCTGATCTGTGTAAATTCATTTGAGCCGAAAAACCCCAGGGTTTACCGGAAATGAACTCTTGCTTGTAGGAAGACTCAGAGGCGTTGGTTTAACTCCGTTTGTGAACGGAAATTCAGACCAGTGTTCTCATCCATGAAACACCCTCTGTTTTAACGCAAGAAGCATCCTCTTCTTTCCAGAGTCTGCAATATAGCAAGAAATATGAGCATGTCCAGAAAAAATGAACTGTGTTTCCTACTCATACAAACCATAACTAGTTGAACTCTGATTATGAAACTGTAACAAACTACGGGATCTCTTACATAGATGCTCTTTAGTTAATAGTGAAAAACGTGTTAGGTTCGTGAACTGTGTAAATTCATTTGAGCCGAAAAATCACTGGGTTTACCAGAAATGAACTCTTGCTTGGAGTAAGATACAGAGGCTTTGGTTTAACTCCGTTTGTGAGGGGAAATTAAGACCAGTGTTCTCATTCATGAAACACCCTCTGTTTTAACGCAAGAATTATCCTCTTCTTTCCAGATTCCACAATACAGAAAGAAATTTGAGCATGTCCAGAAAAAAAGAACTGTGTGTCCTAATCATACGGACCATATCTAGTTGAACTCTGCTTATGAAACTGTAACAAACCACAGCATCTCTTACATAGATGCTCTTTAGTTAATAGTGAAAAACATGTTGGTTTCCTGAACTGTGTAAATTCATTTGAGTCGAAAAATCAGTGGGTTTACCGGAAATGAACTCTTGCTTGCAGAAAGACACAGATACTTTGATTTAACTCTGTTTGTGAAGGGAAATTCAGACCAGTGTTCTCATCCATGAAACACCCTCTGTTTTAACGCAAGCATCATCCTCGTCTTTCCAGAGTCTGCAATACAGCAAGAAATATGAGCATGTCCAGAAAAAATGAACTGTGTTTCCTACTCATACAGACCATTTCTAGTTGAACTCTGCTTATGAAACTGTAACAAACCACAGATTCTCTTACATAGATGCTCTTTAGTTAATAGTAAAATCGTATTGGGTTCTTGAACTGTGTAAATTCATTGGAGCCGAAAAATCACTGGGTTTACCGGAAATGAACTCTTGCTTGTAGGAAGACACAGAGGCTTGGTTTCACTCTGTTTCTGAAAGGTAATTCAGACCAGAGTTCTCATCCATGAAACACACTCTGTTTTAATGCAAGAAGCATGCTCTTCTTTCCAGCATCTCTAATACAGCAAGAAACATGAGCATGCCCCAAAAAACAGAACTGTGTTTCCTACTCATACAGACCATTTCTAGTTGAACTCTGCTTATGAAACTGTAACAAACCACAGATTCTCTTACATAGATGCTCTTTAGTTAATAGTAAAATCGTATTGGGTTATTGAACTGTGTAAATTCATTGGAGCCAAAAAATCACTGGGTTTACCGGAAATGAACTCTTGCTTGTAGGAAGACACAGAGGCTTGGTTTCACTCTGTTTCTGAAGGGTAATTCAGACCAGAGTTCTCATCCATGAAACACACTCTGTTTTAATGCAAGAAGCATGCTCTTCTTTCCAGCATCTCTAATACAGCAAGAAACATGAGCATGCCCCAAAAAACAGAACTATGTTTCCTATTCATACAGACCATATCTAGTTGAACTCTGCTCATTAAACTGTAACAAACCACAGCATCTCTTACATAGATGCTCTTTAGTTAATAGTGAAAATCGTGTTGGGTTCGTGAAGTGTGTAAAATCATTTGAGCCGAAAAATCACTGGATATACCGGAAATGAACTCTTGCTTGTAGAAAGACACAGAGACTTTGGTTTAACTCCATTTCTGAAGGAAAATTCAGACCAGTGTTCTCATCCATGAAACACCCTCTGTTTTAATGCAAGAAGCATCCTATTCTTTCCAGAGTCCACAATACAGCAAGAAACATGAGCATGTCCAGAAAAGAACTGTGTTTCCTACTAATATGGACCATATCTAGTTGAATTCTGCTTATGAAACTGTAACAAACCACAGCATCTCTTACAAAGATGCTCTTTAGTAAATAGTGAAAAACGTATTTGGTTCATGAACTGTGTAAATTTTTTTGAGCCGAAAAATCTCTGGGTTTACCGGAAATGAACTCTTGCTTGTAGGAAGACACAGAGGCTTTGGTTCAATTCATTTGTGAAGGGAAATTCAGACCAGTGTTCTCATCCATGAAACTTACTCTGTTTTAACGCATGAAGCATGCTCTTCTTTCCAGCGTCTCCAATACGGTAAGAAACATGAGCATGCCCAGAAAAAAAGAACTATATTTCCTACTCATACGGAACATATCTAGTTGAACTCTGCTCATTAAACTGTAACAAACCACAGCATCTCTTACATAGATGCTCTTTAGTTAATAGTGAAAAACATGTTGGGTTCATGAACTGTGTAAATTCATTTGAGCCGAAAAAACACTGGGTTTACCAGAAATGAACTCTTGCTTGTAGTAAGACACAGAGGCTTGGTTTAACTCCGTTTGTGAAGGGACATTCAGACCAGTGTTCTCATCCATGAAACACCCTCTGTTTTAACGTAAGTAGCATCCTCTTCTCTCCAGAGTCTGCAATACAGCAATATATATGAGCAAGTACAGAAAAAAAGAACTGTGTTTCCTACTCATACGGACCATATCTAGTTGAACTCTGCTTAATAAACTGTAACAAACCACAGCACCTCTTACATAGATGCTCTTTAGTTAATAGTGAAAAACGTATTGGGTTCATGAACTGTGTAAATTCATTTGAGCCGAAAAATCACTGGGTTTACCGGAAATGAACTCTTGCTTGTAGGAAGACACAGAGGCTTTGGTTTAACTCGTTTGAGAAGGGAAATTCAGACCAGAGTTCTCATCCATGAAACACACTCTGTTTTAACCCAAGAAGCATGCTCTTCTTCCTAGCATCTCTAATACAGCAAGAAACATGAGCATGCCCCGAAAAAAAGAACTGTGTTTCCTACTCATACGGACCATATCTAGCGGAACTCAGATTATGAAACTGTAACAAACTACAGCATCTCTTACACAGATGCTCTTTAGTTAATAGTGAACAACGTGTTGGGTTCGTGAACTGTATAAATTCATTTGAGCCGAAAAATCACTGGGCTTACCGGAAATGAACTCTTGCTTGTAGGAAGAAACAGAGCCTTTGGTTTATCTCCGTTTCTGATGGAAAATTCACACCGGTGTTCTCATCCATGAAACATATTCTGTTTTAACTCAAGAAGCATGCTCTTCTTTCCAGCGTCTCTAATACAGCAAGAAACATGAGCATGCCCAGAAAAAATGAACAGTGTTTCTTACTCATATGGACTATATCCAGCTAAACTCTGCTTATGAAACTGTAACAAACCACAGCATCTCTTATATAGATGCTCTTTAGTTAATAGTGAAAAACATGTTGGGTTCGTGAACTGTGTAAATTCATTTGAGCTGAAAAATCACTGGGTTTACCAGAAATGAACTCTTGCTTGTAGTAAGATACAGAGGCTTTGGTTTAACTCCGTTTGTGAGGGGAAATTCAGACCAGTGTTCTCATCCATGAAACACCCTCTGTTATAACGCAAGAATTATCCTCTTCTTTCCAGATTCCACAATACAGAAAGAAATTTGAGCATGTCCAGAAAAAAAGAACTGTGTGTCCTAATCATACGGACCATATCTAGTTGAACTCTGCTTATGAAACTGTAACAAACCACAGCATCTCTTACATAGATGCTCTTTAGTTAATAGTGAAAAACATGTTGGTTTCCTGAACTGTGTAAATTCATTTGAGTCGAGAAATCAGTGGGTTTACCGGAAATGAACTCTTGCTTGCAGAAAGACACAGATACTTTGATTTAACTCTGTTTGTGAAGGGAAATTCAGACCAGTGTTCTCATCCATGAAACACCCTCTGTTTTAACGCAAGCATCATCCTCGTCTTTCCAGAGTCTGCAATACAGCAAGAAATATGAGCATGTCCAGAAAAAATGAACTGTGTTTCCTACTCATACAGACCATTTCTAGTTGAACTCTGCTTATGAAACTGTAACAAACCACAGATTCTCTTACATAGATGCTCTTTAGTTAATAGTAAAATCGTATTGGGTTCTTGAACTGTGTAAATTCATTGGAGCCGAAAAATCACTGGGTTTACCGGAAATGAACTCTTGCTTGTAGGAAGACACAGAGGCTTGGTTTCACTCTGTTTCTGAAGGGTAATTCAGACCAGAGTTCTCATCCATGAAACACACTCTGTTTTAATGCAAGAAGCATGCTCTTCTTTCCAGCATCTCTAATACAGCAAGAAACATGAGCATGCCCCAAAAAACAGAACTATGTTTCCTATTCATACAGACCATATCTAGTAGAACTCTGCTCATTAAACTGTAACAAACCACAGCATATCTTACATAGATGCTCTTTAGTTAATAGTGAAAATCGTGTTGGGTTCGTGAACTGTGTAAATTCATTTGAGCTGAAAAATCACTGGGTTTACCGGAAATGATCTCTTGCTTGTAGGAAGACAAAGAGCCTTTGGTTTAACTCCGTTTGTGAAGGGAAATTCAGACCAGAGTTCTCATCCATGAAACACCCTCTGTTTTATCGCAAGAAGCATCCTCTTCTGTCCTGAATCTGCAATAGAGCAAGAAATATGAGCATGTCCAGAAAAAATGAACAGTGTTTCCTACTCATATGGACCATATCCAGTTGAACTCTGATTATGAAAGTGTAACAAACTACAGCATCTCTTACATAGATGCTCTTTAGTTAATAGGGAAAAACGTGTTGGGTTTATGAACTGTGTAAATTCATTTGAGCCGAAAAATCACTGGGCTTACCCGAAATGAACTCTTGCTTGTAGGAAGACTCAGAGGCGTTGGTTTAACTCCGTTTGTGAACGGAAATTCAGACCAGTGTTCTCATCCATGAAACATCCTCTGTTTTAACCCAAGAAGCATCCTCTTCTTTCCAGAATCTGCAATACAGCAAGAAATATGAGCATGTCCAGAAAAAAGGAACTCTGTTTCCTACTCATACGGACCATAACTAGTTGAACTCTGATTATGAAACTGTAACAACCTATAGCATCTCTTACATAGATGCTATTTAGTTAATAGTGAAAAACGTGTTGGGTTCGTAAACTGTCTAAATACATTTGAGCCGAAAAATCACTTGGTTTACCGGAAATGAACTCTTGTTTGTAGAAAGTCACAGAGACTTTGGTTTAACTCCGTTTCTGAAGGAAAATTCAGACCGGTGTTCTCATCCATGAAACACCCTCTATTTTAACGCAAGAAGCATGCTCTTCTTTCCAGCATCTCTACTACAGCAAGAAACATGAGCATGCCCAGAAAAAAAGAACTGTATTTCCTACTCATACGGACCATATGGAGTTGAATTCTGCTCATTAAACTGTAACAAACCACAGCATCTCTTACATAGATGCTCTTTAGTTCATAGTGAAAATCGTGTTGGGTTCGTGAACTGTGTAAATTCATTTGAGCCGAAAAATCACTGGGTTTATCGGAAATGAACTCTTGCTTGGAGGAAGACAAAGAGCCTTTGGTTTAACTCCGTTTGTGAATGGAAATTCAGATCAGTGTTCTCATCCATGAAACACCCTCTGTTTTAACGCAAGAAGCATTCTCCTCTGTCCAGAATCTGCAATAGAGCAAGAAATATGAGCATGTTCAGACAAAAAGAACAGTGTTTCCTACTCATACAGATCATATCTACTTGAACTCTGCTTATGAAACTGTAACAAACCACAGCATCTGTTACATAGATGCTCTTTCATTTATAGTGAAAAACGTGTTGGGTTCGTGAACTGTGTAAATTCATTTGAGCCGAAAAATCACTGGGTTTACCGGCAATGAACTCTTGCTTGTAGTAAGACACAGAGGCTTTGGTTTAACTCCGTTTGTGAAGGGAAATTCAGACCAGTGTTGTTATCCATGAAACACCCTCTGTTTGAACGAAAGAAGCATCCTCTTCTTTCCAGAATCTGCAATACAGCAAGAAATATGAGCATTTCCAGAAAAAAAGAACTGTGTTTCCTACTCATATGGACCATATGTAGTTGAACTCTGCTTATGAAACTAACAAACCACAGCATCTCTTACATAGATGCTCTTTAGTTAATAGTGAAAAACGTATTGGGTTCATGTACTGTGTAAATTCATTTGAGCCGAAAAATCACTGGGTTTACCGGAAATGAACTCTTCCTTGTAGGAAGACACAGGGTTTGGTTTAACTCCGTTTGTTAAGGGAAATTCAGACCAGTGTTCTCATCCATGAAACACCCTCTGTTTTAACGCAAGAAGCATCCTCTTCTTTCCAGAGTCTGCATACAGCAAGAATTATGAGCATGTCCACAAAATAACTATGTTTCCTACTAATATGGACCATATCTAGTTGAACTCTGCTTATGAAACTGTAACAAACCACAGCATCTCTTACAAAGATGCTCTTTAGTAAATAGTGAAAAACGTAATTGGTTCATGAACGGTGTAAATTCTTTTGAGCCGAAAAATCTCTGGGTTTACCGGAAATGAACACTTGCTTGTAGGAAGACACAGAGGCTTTGGTTTCACTCCGTTTCTGAAGGGAAATTCAGACCAGAGTTCTCATCCATGAAACACACTCTGTTTTAATGCAAGAAGCATGCTCTTCTTCCAGCATCTCTAATACAGCAAGAAACATGAGCATGTCCAGAAAAAAAGAACTATATTTCCTATTCATACATATCATATCCAGTTCAACACTGCTCATTAAACTGTATCAAACCACAGCATCTCTTACATAGATGCTCTTTAGTTAATAGTGAAAATCGTGTTGGGTTCGTGAACTGCGTAAATTCATTTGAGCCGAAAAATCACTGGATTTACCGGAAATGAACTCTTGCTTGTAGGAAGACAAAGAGCCTTTGGTTTAACTCCGTTTGTGAAGGGAAATTCAGACCAGTGTTCTCATCCATGAAACACCCTCTGTTTTAACGCAAGAAGCATCCTCTTCTTTCCAGAGTCTGCATACAGCAAGAATTATGAGCATGTCCAGAAAAGAACTATGTTTCCTACTAATATGGACCATATCTAGTTGAACTCTGCTTATGAAACTGTAACAAACCACAGCATCTCTTACAAAGATGCTCTTTAGTAAATAGTGAAAAACGTAATTGGTTCATGAACTGTGTAAATTCTTTTGAGCCGAAAAATCTCTGGGATTACCGGAAATGAACTCTTGTTTGTAGGAAGACAAAGAGCCTTTGGTTTAACTCCGTTTGTGAAGGGAAATTCAGACCGTTGTTCTCATCCATGAAACACCCTCTGTTTTAACGCAATAAGCATCCTCTTCTGTCCAGAATCTGCAATAGAGCAAGAAATAAGAGCATGTCCAGAAAAAATGAACTGTGTTTCTTACTCATACGGACCATATCTAGTTGAACTCTGATTATGAAACTGTAACAAACTACAGCATCTCTTACATAGATGCTCTTTAGTTAATAGTGAAAAACGTGTTGGGTTCGTGAACTGTGTAAATTCATTTGAGCCGAAAAATCACTGGGTTTACCGGAAATGAACTCTTGCTTGTAGTAAGACACAGAGGCTTTGGTTTAACTCCGTTTGTGAAGGGAAATTCAGACCAGTGTTCTCATCCATGAAACACCCTTTGTTTTAACGCAAGAAGCATCCTCTTCTTTCCAGAGTCTGCAATACAGCAAGAAATATGAGCATGTCCAGAAAAAAAGAACTGTGTTTCCTATTCATACGGACCATATCTAGTTGAACTATGCTTATGAAACTGTAACAACCTACAGCATCTCTTACATAGATGCTCTTTAGTTAATAGTGAAAATCGTGTTGGGTTCGTGAACTGTGTAAATTCATTTGAGCCGAAAAATCACTGGGTATACTGGAAATGAACACTTGCATGTAGAAAGACACAGAGACTTTTGTTTAACTCCGTTTCTGAAGGAAAATTCAGACCAGTGTTCTCATCCATGAAACAACCTCTGTTTTAACGCAAGAATCATCCTCTTCTTTCCAGAGTCCACAATACAGCAAGAAATATGAGCATGTTCAAACAAAAAGAACAGTGTTTCCTACTCATACAGATCATATCTACTTGAACTCTGCTTATGAAACTGTAACAAACCACAGCATCTGTTACATAGATGCTCTTTCATTTATAGTGAAAAACGTGTTGGGTTCGTGAACTGTGTAAATTCATTTGAGCCGAAAAATCACTGGGTTTACCGGCAATGAACTCTTGCTTGTAGTAAGACACAGAGGCTTTGGTTTAACTCCGTTTGTGAAGGGAAATTCAGACCAGTGTTGTTATCCATGAAACACCCTCTGTTTGAACGAAAGAAGCATCCTCTTCTTTCCAGAATCTGCAATACAGCAAGAAATATGAGCAGTTCCAGAAAAAAAGAACTGTGTTTCCTACTCATATGGACCATATGTAGTTGAACTCTGCTTATGAAACTAACAAACCACAGCATCTCTTACATAGATGCTCTTTAGTTAATAGTGAAAAACGTATTGGGTTCATGTACTGTGTAAATTCATTTGAGCCGAAAAATCACTGGGTTTACCGGAAATGAACTCTTGCTTGTAGTAAGACACAGAGGCTTTGGTTTAACTCCGTTTGTGAAGGGAAATTCAGACCAGTGTTCTCATCCATGAAACACCCTTTGTTTTAACGCAAGAAGAATCCTCTTCTTTCCAGAGTCTGCAATACAGCAAGAAATATGAGCATGTCCAGAAAAAAAGAACTGTGTTTCCTATTCATACGGACCATATCTAGTTGAACTCTGCTTATGAAACTGTAACAACCTACAGCATCTCTTACATAGATGCTCTTTAGTTAATAGTGAAAATCGTGTTGGGTTCGTGAACTGTGTAAATTCATTTGAGCCGAAAAATCACTGGGTATACTGGAAATGAACTCTTGCATGTAGAAAGACACAGAGACTTTTGTTTAACTCCGTTTCTGAAGGAAAATTCAGACCAGTGTTCTCATCCATGAAACAACCTCTGTTTTAACGCAAGAATCATCCTCTTCTTTCCAGAGTCCACAATACAGCAAGAAATATGAGCATGTTCAGACAAAAAGAACAGTGTTTCCTACTCATACAGATCATATCTACTTGAACTCTGCTTATGAAACTGTAACAAACCACAGCATCTGTTACATAGATGCTCTTTCATTTATAGTGAAAAACGTGTTGGGTTCGTGAACTGTGTAAATTCATTTGAGCCGAAAAATCACTGGGTTTACCGGCAATGAACTCTTGCTTGTAGTAAGACACAGAGGCTTTGGTTTAACTCCGTTTGTGAAGGGAAATTCAGACCAGTGTTGTTATCCATGAAACACCCTCTGTTTGAACGAAAGAAGCATCCTCTTCTTTCCAGAATCTGCAATACAGCAAGAAATATGAGCATTTCCAGAAAAAAAGAACTGTGTTTCCTACTCATATGGACCATATGTAGTTGAACACTGCTTATGAAACTAACAAACCACAGCATCTCTTACATAGATGCTCTTTAGTTAATAGTGAAAAACGTATTGGGTTCATGTACTGTGTAAATTCATTTGAGCCGAAAAATCACTGGGTTTACCGGAAATGAACTCTTCCTTGTAGGAAGACACAGGGTTTGGTTTAACTCCGTTTGTTAAGGGAAATTCAGACCAGTGTTCTCATCCATGAAACACCCTCTGTTTTAACGCAAGAAGCATCCTCTTCTTTCCAGAGTCTGCATACAGCAAGAATTATGAGCATGTCCACAAAATAACTATGTTTCCTACTAATATGGACCATATCTAGTTGAACTCTGCTTATGAAACTGTAACAAACCACAGCATCTCTTACAAAGATGCTCTTTAGTAAATAGTGAAAAACGTAATTGGTTCATGAACGGTGTAAATTCTTTTGAGCCGAAAAATCTCTGGGTTTACCGGAAATGAACACTTGCTTGTAGGAAGACACAGAGGCTTTGGTTTCACTCCGTTTCTGAAGGGAAATTCAGACCAGAGTTCTCATCCATGAAACACACTCTGTTTTAATGCAAGAAGCATGCTCTTCTTCCAGCATCTCTAATACAGCAAGAAACATGAGCATGTCCAGAAAAAAAGAACTATATTTCCTATTCATACATATCATATCCAGTTCAACACTGCTCATTAAACTGTATCAAACCACAGCATCTCTTACATAGATGCTCTTTAGTTAATAGTGAAAATCGTGTTGGGTTCGTGAACTGTGTAAATTCATTTGAGCCGAAAAATCACTGGATTTACCGGAAATGAACTCTTGCTTGTATGAAGACACAGGGTTATGGTTAACTCCGTTTGAGAAGGGAAATTCAGACCAGAGTTCTCATCCATGAAACACACTCTGTTTTAACCCAAGAAGCATGCTCTTCTTCCTAGCATCTCTAATACAACAAGAAACATGAGCATGACCCGAAAAAAAGAACTGTGTTTCCTACTCATACGGACCATATCTAGTGGAACTCAGATTATGAAACTGTAACAAACTACAGCATCTCTTAAATAGATGCTCCTTAGTTAATAGTGAAAAACATGTTGGGTTCATGAACTGTGTGAATTCATTTGAGCCAAAAAATCACTGGGTTTACCGACAATGAACTTTTGCTTGTAGAAAGTCACAAAGACTTTGGTTTAACTCCGTTTCTGAAGGAAAATTCAGACCAGTTTTCTCATCCATGAAACACCCTCTTTATTAACGCAAGAAGCATCCTCTTCTTTCCAGAGTCTGCAATACAGCAAGAAATATGAGCATATCCAGAAAAAAAGAACTGTGTTTCCTACTCATATGGACCATATGTAGTTGAACTCTGCTTATGAAACTAACAAACCACAGCATCTCTTACATAGATGCTCTTTAGTTAATAGTGAAAATCGTGTTGGGTTCGTGAACTGTGTAAATTCATTTGAGCCGAAAAATCACTGGGTTTACCGGAAATGAACTCTTGCTTGTAGGAAGACAAAGAGCCTTTGGTTTAACTCCGTTTGTGAAGGGAAATTCAGACCAGTGTTCTCATCCATGAAACACCCTCTGTTTTAATGCAAGAAGCATCCTCTTCTGTCCAGAATCTGCAATAGAGCAAGAAATAAGAGCATGTCCAGAAAAAATGAACTGTGTTTCTTACTCATACGGATCATATCTAGTTGAACTCTGATTATGAAACTGTAACAAACTACAGCATCTCTTACATAGATGCTCTTTAGTTAATAGTGAAAAACGTGTTGGGTTCGTGAACTGTGTAAATTCATTTGAGCCGAAAAATCCCTGGGCTTACCGGAAATGAACTATTGCTTGTAGGAAGACCCAGAGGCTTTGGTTTAACTCCGTTTGTGAAGGGAAATTCAGACCGTTGTTCTCATCCATGAAACTTACTCTGTTTTAACGCATGAAGCATGCTCTTCTTTCCAGCGTCTCCAATACAATAAGAAACATGAGCATGCACAGAAAAAAAGAACTGTGTTTCTTACTCATATGGACTATATCCAGTGAAACTCTGCTTATGAAACTTTAACAAACCATAGCATCTCTTACAAAGATGCTCTTTAGTAAATAGTGAAAAACGTAATTGGTTCATGAACTCTGTAAATTCTTTTGAGCCGAAAAATCTCTGGGTTTACCGGAAATGAACTCTTGCTTGTAGGAAGAAACAGAGGCTTTGGTTTCACTCCGTTTCTGAAGGGAAATTCAGACCAGAGTTCTCATCCATGAAACACACTCTGTTTTAATGCAAGAAGCATGCTCTTCTTCCAGCATCTCTAATACAGCAAGAAACGTGAGCATGTCCAGAAAAAAAGAACTATATTTCCTACTCATACAGATCATATCCAGTTCAACACTGCTCATTAAACTGTATCAAACCACAGCATCTCTTACATAGATGCTCTTAAGTTAATAGTGAAAATCGTGTTGGGTTCGTGAACTGTGTAAATTCATTTGAGCCGAAAAATCACTGGGTTTACCGGAAATGAACTCTTGCTTGTAGGAAGACAAAGAGCCTTTGGTTTAACTCCGTTTGTGAACGGAAATTCAGACCAGTGTTCTCATCCATGAAACACCGGCTGTTTTAACGCAAGAAGCATCCTCTTCTGTCCAGAATCTGCAATAGAGCAAGAAATAAGAGCATGTCCAGAAAAAATGAACTGTGTTTCTTACTCATACGGACCATATCTAGTTGAACTCTGATTATGAAACTGTAACAAACTACAGCATCTCTTACATAGATGCTCTTTAGTTAATAGTGAAAAACATGTTGGGTTCATGAACTGTGTGAATTCATTTGAGCCAAAAAATCACTGGGTTTACCGACAATGAACTTTTGCTTGTAGAAAGACACAAAGACTTTGGTTTAACTCCGTTTCTGAAGGAAAATTCAGACCAGTTTTCTCATCCATGAAACACCCTCTTTATTAACGCAAGAAGCATCCTCTTCTTTCCAGAGTCTGCAATACAGCAAGAAATATGAGCATATCCAGAAAAAAAGAACTGTGTTTCCTACTCATATGGACCATATGTAGTTGAACTCTGCTTATGAAACTAACAAACCACAGCATCTCTTACATAGATGCTCTTTAGTTAATAGTGAAAATCGTGTTGGGTTCGTGAACTGTGTAAATTCATTTGAGCCGAAAAATCACTGGGTTTACCGGAAATGAACTCTTGCTTGTAGGAAGACAAAGAGCCTTTGGTTTAACTCCGTTTGTGAAGGGAAATTCAGACCAGTGTTCTCATCCATGAAACACCCTCTGTTTTAATGCAAGAAGCATCCTCTTCTGTCCAGAATCTGCAATAGAGCAAGAAATAAGAGCATGTCCAGAAAAAATGAACTGTGTTTCTTACTCATACGGATCATATCTAGTTGAACTCTGATTATGAAACTGTAACAAACTACAGCATCTCTTACATAGATGCTCTTTAGTTAATAGTGAAAAACGTGTTGGGTTCGTGAACTGTGTAAATTCATTTGAGCCGAAAAATCCCTGGGCTTACCGGAAATGAACTATTGCTTGTAGGAAGACCCAGAGGCTTTGGTTTAACTCCGTTTGTGAAGGGAAATTCAGACCGTTGTTCTCATCCATGAAACTTACTCTGTTTTAACGCATGAAGCATGCTCTTCTTTCCAGCGTCTCCAATACAATAAGAAACATGAGCATGCACAGAAAAAAAGAACTGTGTTTCTTACTCATATGGACTATATCCAGTGAAACTCTGCTTATGAAACTTTAACAAACCATAGCATCTCTTACAAAGATGCTCTTTAGTAAATAGTGAAAAACGTAATTGGTTCATGAACTCTGTAAATTCTTTTGAGCCGAAAAATCTCTGGGTTTACCGGAAATGAACTCTTGCTTGTAGGAAGAAACAGAGGCTTTGGTTTCACTCCGTTTCTGAAGGGAAATTCAGACCAGAGTTCTCATCCATGAAACACACTCTGTTTTAATGCAAGAAGCATGCTCTTCTTC
This sequence comes from Onychomys leucogaster, assembly GCA_949786385.1. NCBI lineage: Eukaryota > Metazoa > Chordata > Mammalia > Rodentia > Cricetidae > Onychomys > Onychomys leucogaster. Next base: position 2,464,594 of record CATKUP010000012.1, on the reverse strand, counting down.
CAGCATCTCTAATACAGCAAGAAACGTGAGCATGTCCAGAAAAAAAGAACTATATTTCCTACTCATACAGATCATATCCAGTTCAACACTGCTCATTAAACTGTATCAAACCACAGCATCTCTTACATAGATGCTCTTAAGTTAATAGTGAAAATCGTGTTGGGTTCGTGAACTGTGTAAATTCATTTGAGCCGAAAAATCACTGGGTTTACCGGAAATGAACTCTTGCTTGTAGGAAGACAAAGAGCCTTTGGTTTAACTCCGTTTGTGAACGGAAATTCAGACCAGTGTTCTCATCCATGAAACACCGGCTGTTTTAACGCAAGAAGCATCCTCTTCTGTCCAGAATCTGCAATAGAGCAAGAAATAAGAGCATGTCCAGAAAAAATGAACTGTGTTTCTTACTCATACGGACCATATCTAGTTGAACTCTGATTATGAAACTGTAACAAACTACAGCATCTCTTACATAGATGCTCTTTAGTTAATAGTGAAAAACGTGTTGGGTTCGTGAACTGTGTAAATTCATTTGAGCCGAAAAATCCCTGGGCTTACCGGAAATGAACTATTGCTAGTAGGAAGACACAGAGGATT